>JBBDGP010001070.1:0-741666 GCA_037952835.1 Lithobates septentrionalis
AAGCAGGTACCCGCTCCGACTTTTACTTCAACCAACTAGGCAATCGGAGCAGAAGTTCATGATGCCACAAGCTGTCACAACTGGGTGCCCACAGTTAAGGTGCCAGGAACCCGAAGGCTAGTTAAGAAATGGCCTGGGTAGGGATGGCGCTTGATCGTGGGCCTGGCTACAGGCTGGGGGGTGTCTGCTAAAGCTGGCTATACATAATTGAAATTCAGCCAGTTCAGGAGGGACCGGCTAAATTTTGATTAGTGTGTGACAGTCTGCGAGAGAATTGGATTGTTTGACTTCTGTCAGAATGACATGTTGGAAATTTTTTCTCACCTCATCTTTCAGGACAACACCTGGAGAGAGCGCAGCTTCCCCCATTTTCCTAGGAAACCCTGAAGTCAGTTTCTTTATAGACCGGACACTTCCACCATGGCCTCAGTTGTAGTGTTTCCTCCGACACGGTAGAAGCGCTGCAGGGAACAAAGGGTGTGCTACGCTCTCTCCAGGTGGGGATAGTATGGGGGCATACTTGTTGTGTAGTCTGTGATACAGGCCAGCCCAGCATTCCCCCCCTGCTTTACGGGAGAGGGGTGCTCCGGTGTCTCCTCCTCTTCATACCCGGCGAGGGTCTAGGCTGCTGGTGGTCCCTGCTCTCTTCCGACCGGTGGCTGGACGGAGGGACAGCGAGCTCCACAGCAGAGAGAGCAGTGTCTCCTCTGTTTTCAGCCTCCATGCTTTCCGGGTCCTAGGTGGCGAGTGCGTCATTTCCGGCTGGGTGACTTTTAAAGACTTACACTTAAACATATCTTGCATTTTAATATATTTTATACTCCAGCCTTGTCCAGGCTCTTTTCTTCTCTCATCCACCATTTTACTTCCAACAATATAGAGTTAGGTGGCATTACACAGCAGAAAATATATATTGATAGTATGTAACCATGCATAAAAAAAATCTTTATGTTCCCAGTTCTTCTGAATGATAAAATGTGATCTCTGCTAATTGCTATTTGATGACTTTGAATATTATGGGCAGCAAAATGCATTTAATTTTACCTAAATGATTGTATTGTGGTACTAATGCTAACATATTTTGTGTGTGGAGCAGAAGTTGCTTTTAATATCCGGCCTCAATAAACCTGTGAGATTGGACCCTCCCTGTATGAACAGTACAGCTTCCAGCACCTTCTTGAATGACCAATATGTGAGAAAGGCATTGCATGTATCTCCGAATGTCAATAAATGGGAGGTCTGCAGGTAAGAAGCGTGGAATAACGTTATGTCGTGTTCATTTTACTATTCTCCACTGTAGTCAAAAACAATACAGCTTTGAGATTGATTGGATAGTGAAGGAGCAGCAGATTACTTATTGAGGTCTCTGTGCGCTCTTCTCCATTTTAGTAGGCTCTGTTTGTTGAATTTGCAGCACTGTATATGGCACTAAAGCCTGTTTGGGTAACAGTATTGTCCTTTCCTCTCTCTAAATACTGTTCTAGAAGGGATTACAGGAAACGAATACAAGGGCACACTTGCCAACCGCGCTATAGCCAAATGACGGCTACAGAGTAGATGACCTCCTGTGATCGCTGTGTCCTCGAGATCACAAATCAAGGTAAAGGGCCAATCGCGGCTCTTTACCACATGATCAGCTATGTCCAATCACAGCTGATCACGATGTAAACACAAGCCAGTTATCAGCATGTCTTTCCTCACATGACAGCATGAGGAGTGGAGAGCCGATAAACTGCTTGTGTAACAGGAACATCTACACTGATAATCGAGGCACTGATTATCTGTATCCTGATTATCAGTGCAGTTCCAACAGTGTCCACCAGCGCTGCCAATCGTAGTCTCATCGGCGTACATCAGTGAAGGAGAAAAATTACCTGTTTGAAATTTTATAACCATGTACATTTGTTTTTTGCTAAATAAAAAAAATAAAATAAAAACAGTGGTGACTAAATACCACCAAAAAGCTCTAGTTGTGTGGGGAATTTTTTTTTTTTTTTTTTTTTTTTTAATATGGGTACAATGTTGCATGACGCGCAATTGTCAATCAAAGTGAGAGCGCTGAAAATTGGCCTAGGCAGGGAGGGGGGTGAAAGTGCCCAGTATTAAGTGGTTAAGTACATTTTAAAGCGGAGTTCCACCCAAAAATGGAACTTCAGCTTTAAGTTACTGTGACACCCCCCCCCCGGCATGCCACATGGCTTGTCTTTTTGTTTAGAGGCACCCGGCTCTCACGTCCTCCCGGCGCTCCACGGTGCCGAAAGGAAGTTCACCTCTCCCTGCAATCTTCTGGGACACGTCACAGGTCCCAGAAGATTGCCCGGCCATTCGCAGCACGGCTCACGCATGTGCAGTGCGTGCCTGGCTGTGAATCCACAGCTGAGCGCCCACAGTGAGGGTGCCGTGGAGAGGATGGGGAGAATTCCACTTTAAATTGAATACTTGCAACAAGCATGCTTTAAATGTGTGTCAGAGCTGCTTATTTCTATTCTTTCTTCTTTGAAGTCAAAGCCAGCACCATGTGGCAGTTCCTTTCTAAAGCTGAACTCCAGGCAGATGGCTAAATACACTGATCCCACTGTACAATGCAAGGTGCTTCTTAATGACTAGTTGGTCCTTTACATTATCGGACACACTAGGAGCTTTACACTTTTTAGGCCTCATGCACACTGGTTTCTTCAAACAGTTTAGGTGATTTTAACAGAGTTTGGGCATTTATCTAGTTCATTGGCCAGAATTTATTTATTTATTTTTTCTAGCCATTGAAATAAATAAAGCTGAAGTGCTAAATGTGCCTAGTGTTTAGGCTTGTTTTAACAGCGTTCAGCATTATTTGTGTGGTCAAAATTGCCCCTCCTGAATGCAATTTTAGGCCGTTTTAGAAAACCTCCTCTAAACTCCTCTGCTCCTAAACTGCTAAAAACCTCCATGTGTGCATGGACACATAAGATGGCAATAGGGAAGTTTTTTAAAGAGGTCCAGCCCAAAATTTTAAAAGTCAGGAGCTACAAATACTGCAGCTGCTGACTTTTACACATTGGGGCACTGGCCTATCCAGAGAGCCTGTGATGTCGGCACCCCAGCCGATCTTAGGATCAACTCCCAGGTGCTGCTGCTGCCATTCCTGGTAAGGGAACCAGGCAGTGAAGCCTATCGGTTTCACTCTTGGTTCCCTACTGCACATGCACGAAGCATGCTGCGGTTTCTAATTGGCCCGGCGGCGGTGCTGTAAAACCTCCCAGTCCCCAGGCTGAACACTTGTCTGTCAGCAGTGTCCTGAGGTTCTGGTATGGATTCATTTTCATCTGCCAGGTTTGAAGGTGTCGGCCCATGAGATTCAGTAGGGGGGATCCCACTCTCTGTTGGGTATTTTTGTATTTGTCATATTCTGGGGAATGTAACCGAAAGAGCTGGAAAGCGCAAGGTGGGTGGGAGCACCCAAAACAGGAGCAAGGTTGGGCATTATGGCAAAGCAATAATTGCTAAGTTTAGGTATCTGAGACAAAAAAAGATGACTGGGACTGACTCAAGCCACCAAACTCCTGTAGCAATGACAATATCACTTTTGGGTGGACTGAACCTATAATTGGTTACTTTACAATAATTTGGTGAATCCATTTTGCTTGTAGGTGCCCTTTAATTTATAATAATAAAAAAGTATACAGTGAAATATGACACTCAACATGTAAGTAATTTAGAACCCATACATTTGTTTATGATACAATACATTATTTTATTTGCAGCTTTGATGTTTACCGAGACTATGGTCGGGTTTATGAGAGCATGAAGGAGCACTACTTGAAGCTGCTTGGGGCTATGGTGAGATGCATTCAGCCTTTTATATATTCATCATTATGAAAGCATTGTCATAAGGAATGTACTGTTGAGCTACACATACAAACTTTTTTTCTTATTATTAGAAATACCGAATCCTAGTATATAATGGAGATGTAGACATGGCCTGCAACTTCTTGGGTGACCAGTGGTTTGTGGATTCCCTACAACAGAAGGTAGATCCTGCTGTGTTTTAGCCTTTACAGTTGACTTACAGGCAAATGCTGAAATACATATATCGGAGCTATTTTACCAGCCAAGAATTGTTAATTTTTTTTTTTTTTGTGCATTCAGTCATGAGTACAGCTCTGCTACACATTGCAGCCTGTAAAAGGGCAGGATACCAAATGTTTCTCTGCTGCAGTTGCTTACAGGTCTTGTCCCTTCCCCAGACGATGGGGGGGGAGAAGCGGCATACTGATGAACTCCTTTCTGTCACTTTGCTCTCCCCTCTTATCAACTTGCCCCTTGTTGGCACTCGAGCAATGAAGCAGAACAAATTGGCTACTTGTGGTGTGCCCTTCTTCCTCTTCCATACCTGTAAGCCTTGTTCTGGTAAAGCAGTAGCAAATTGGAAAGCATCAAGAGAACACAAATGGGTATGTTTAATTTTTTTCCAGGGTGGGATAGTGGCCTATCGGCAGACACTGTCACTTTGTCTTGAAGGGGCAGGTGACTGTCTCCAGGGTACCTGTTGGTAAATGTTGACGGCCCAGGCCTGCTAAATTTTCTAAGATCAGGTTATTTATAATATTTTATAGTTTGTGGTGGGGTTTTTTTTTTTTTTTTTTTGATAATTTTCTGAATTTGCTTTGACCATCAGTTACTAGTACAGCGCCGCCCGTGGCTTCTCAACGATGGAGACGAGCAGCAAATTGGTGGATTTGTAAAGGAATTTTCCAACCTGACCTTTCTTACAATAAAGGTGAGCGTTATAGATACTTGCTACTTCTCTTCTTGCTCATAAGTTGCACCTTTGAAACAATACATATCCTATGACCATAATACAGCGCTTCCTTCTTAAAACAGAAGGATTATATACAGTCACTTTCATCAAAACCTCAAAAGATGAGGGGTTAATTCTCCATTTAAAGACATGGCGTAGCCATACACCCCATTTTTTTTTTTTTTATATCCCATTGGCTAACTGTGCACTCAGGACCCCTGAAGGACTGATACAGCCTGAAATGAGAGAATCTGTCAGTAGATTCAGGTTTGTTGGCCTTTTGCTGGACACCATGACTATGGAGGAGGTTTGTGAAAAAAGAAAAGTGTGAGTGTGGTGCTGTCCCAGAGTTGTAAAAAAAAAAAAAGTCTGCATATATACAATTATATCCAAAGTGTCATGTGTGTATTCCCTTAAGTGAAATATGTATGGCAGTTATTACCACTCCTGTGGGTTAAAGTGACTAGTGATTTAAACATGAGTGCAATAAATACACCTTGGATGCAATTTTTTTTTTTTTTTTTTTTGCACTCCTGTTTAAATCACTAGTCACTTTAACCCACAGGAGTGGTAATAACTGCCATACATATTTCACTTAAGGGAATACACACATGACACTTTGGATATAATTGTATATATGCAGACTTTTCTTTTTGTTTGTTTTTACAACTCTGACAGCGCCACACTCACACACTTTTCTCTTTTTTCACTTTTTCCGCTCATTCCACCCCCTGTGGAGTCAGCGTATGTGAGGGCAGCAGTCTATAAATTTAGGAATATACTTCCCACCTAGGCTTCTAATTACACCCATTAGCGCGGACTCCCTATTTCTTCTGTTACATACTATGGAGGAGGTTTGTTTATTTTATTTTTCTCGAATCGTCTTCCAGGGCTGCATTCGAGAGATAGGCTCCTCCTCCCTAAAACAGGAAACACATTAGTCCACCATTATAAATTTCACAGTCTTACCTGTGTGCCTCAGTTGTTTTGTGTTTCCTCCGGACCCACAGGAGCTGCAAAAACGTTTGTTATTTTATTTTCACCTGTCTCTGCTTGTTGCAGGAGACCCCCTGCCAGCATCCCATACAGCCCAATGGGCCTTCGGAGGGCAAGCAGGCGCAGCACTGAGCAACATTGCTCAAAGCCTGAGATTGAGATTTTGCCCCTACTGAGGGGTCTGCAATCATCCCCCCAGGCTGCAGGAGGACTCTGTCATCCCCACCCCATGCCGCTGTTTAGGCCCTGTGTATGCTTCAGCAAGCACCCCCCTCTGGCTTTCCGCAGAATCTGGAGGCCGCCAGGGGGGATGGATTACATGCACAGATGGGTGCCCCTCCCCCTCGCCGCCGCCGGAAACCTCAGCAGCGGAGGATCTAGGAAGGAGGGTTTTTTACCTTCCATACAGGTCCCTGGTGGCCGCGGCTGTCTCCCCAACGGATCCGCCGCTCTCCGGGCGGCACAGCGGCGTCCTCACCGCTACAGGCCGCTACATGAAGCTGGGGGTGTACCAAGATGGCGCCGGGAGGAGGTTCCGCTTCCGGGTTGGTGGCCATTTTCCCGTAGCCTATCTCCAGGGGAGATAGAGCAGGACGCACAGGACACCTAGGGGTGGGAATTTTTGAAAAAAAAAAAGATCAGAATACAAATAAAATTTTTTTTAATGCTACCCTTTGCTACCAGCAAGGGTACACTACAATACAGCGGCATGTGCAGGTGTGTCCACCAACCTGCACGGGGTCAGCCGGGGGTGGGGCCGGAGCTTATGCAGGAAGCAGTTAAAAAGGCCTCTAAGCAGAGGATCCTGGTGGCTGATCATGTCTGACGCTTCCCCACCCTGCCCTGCAGATCCTGCAAGTCAGGACAGCTCCAAGGTAAGCCAGAATACTCTTCAATTATCTCTGTCTTAACCTCTTTACAAAACTGCCTACCTGCAGGCAGTCCTTTTGACCACCTATCTCACGGGGATCTTTGTTCTCTATGCTTGCTTCTAGGCAAAGACCCCTGAGGAAAGGAAGGTTAAAGGCAAAACATGTGCCTCATGCAGCCACAGGCTTTCCCCAGATTGGAAAAAGCCCCTGTGTCAGAAATGCATAGACAAAATGGTGGCAAAAGAATCACAGGGATTTTTGAAAGACCTGCTCAATTCTTTTAAGAAATTCAGAGCACCATGGCACCACTACGCTCAGCTATCGAAAAATTATAAACGCCATCTAGTGTCGCTCAGGCCAGTATCCCATCTACCAGCGGAACACACATTCCGAGGGATAACAAGGTACAGGCAGAACAAGAGGTGGATTCAGATGAATCTGAACAATCTGAATCAGAAGACGGTATCTGTTCAGACTCAGAGGAGGAAGATGACACGACAGACTGCAACCTGTTTCCTTCTGAGGACACAGACAGTCTTCTCAAAGCCATCACTGACACTCTAGGCATTAAAGAACAGAAAACCGCAGAACTCGCTATACATGACAGAATGTACAAGGGGCTACAGCCCAAGAAGCCAAGAACGTTCCCTGTACACCAAACCCTTAAAGAGATAGTCAAAAAAGAATGGGAAGACCCAGAGAAAAAGCTTTTCATCTCCGCCACAATCAAATGCAGATACCCGTTTGCGGAAGCAGACATCAAAACCTGGGCTAAATGCCCCAAGGTGGATGCCTCTCTGGCAAAAATCACGAACAAATCGGATTTGGCTTTTGATGACGCAGGTACCCTCAGCGACCCCATGGACAAGAAAATAGAAGCCCTCCTGAAAAGGGCATGGGAAGCAGGGGCGGCAAACCTAAATCCGGCTATTGCTTCCACCTGCACAGCCCGAACCTTGCTAATCTGGCTAACCCAAGATCTACTGGAAAATGACACGCCCAGGGAGGAACTAATTAAAACCATCCCCACACTAACTAGAGCGGCAGCTTTCTTGACAGATGCTTCAGCAGAAACTGTCAGAATATCCTCTAGGACCACAGCACTACTGAACTCTGCCCGCAGAGCCCTGTGGTTAAAATCTTGGGGGGGGGGGATGCACCTTCCAAGAACAGTTTATGTGGAATACCATTCACTGGAGACCTACTGTTTGGTCCTGAGCTAGAAACAGTCCTGGATAGGACTGCAGCAAAAAATAAGGGGTTCCCTCAAACCAAGAAGAAACAAGGGAAGGCGCCCTTTCGGTATTTCAAGAAATTTAATAAGCCAGGGACAAAAAAGCGCTGGGGTCAAAACAAGAAAGGCAAAGGTGAATTCATCAAGCCTCATACCCAAAAGAACAAAAAAACAATGACTGCCTTCAGGTGGGGGGCAGATTGGCGGCTTTCTCCCACCAATGGGAGGAGATAACAGAACAAATTCATATTGCGCACCATAGCGGACGGTTACGCAATAGAATTCTCCACCCGCCCCCCAACCAAATACTTAGCGACCATGCTACCCAAGGACAGCAATCAAGGAAAAGTGTTTTTAGAATCCCTACAGAAACTATTGGATCAGAAGGTGATTCGTCACGTTCCCCAAGAGGAGGAACAAAAGGGCTTCTACTCACACATCTTCGCAAAAAGAAAACCATCAGGCAAACTAAGGCTGATACTAAACCTCAAACCACTCAACCGAGGGATAAGATACAAGAGATTCAGAATGGAATCTATCTATTCAGGAACATCCTACCGCGGGAGACATTCATGGCAACACTAGATTTACAGGATGCCTACCTACATGTCCCCATAAGGAAGGATCACCAAAAGTTCCTAAGGTTCGCAATCCAGGGGCCAGCAGCTACGCTGCACCTACAGTACACAGCTCTCCCCTTTGGAATCTCCTCGGCACCAAGGATATTCTCAAAAATAATGGCGGAAGCACTAAAAGGTCGAAGACAGCAGGGTATTGGAATAATACCATACTTAGACGACCTCCTGTTCTTTGCGGACAATCTTAGAAAACAACCTGCGCACGAGTATGACCTATCTGCAAAACCTGGGATGGTTAATAAACGCAGAAAAATCTCAAATGACCCCAAGCCAGAGAGTGGTGTACTTGGGATACGTGCTGGACTCCAGACTGTCAAATTTTCCTAACAAAGGAAAAGGACGAAAAAATTACACAAGCAATTACATCCCTGCTAAGGAATCATTCCACAACGATCAGGCACGGAATGTCCATACTAGGACTGATGACGTCTTCCATTCCAGCCATTACCTGGGCACAAATTCACATGCGACCCTTACAGAACTACATTCTGTCCCAGTGGGATGGCAGGCAAGCATCCCTAGACAAATCCATTCCCGTCCCCGCCACAGTCAAACACTCTACTGGTGGCTCAACCCACTTCGGGTCATCGAGGGGCGCAGATGGGCTCAAGTCAATCCAGTCAGGATCGCCACCGATGCAAGCGCCCTAGGATGGGGAGCCCACATGGAAGGGCGGTTCTCACAAGGGAAATGGACACCCAAATGGGCACAAGCCTCCTCAAACTTGAGAGAGCTGAAAGCTGTAGGGGAAGTGCTAAAAGCCTTCAAGCCAGCGTTACAGGGGAGGGATGTAAAGATACAATCAGACAACGCGACGACAGTCGCATACATAAACAGACAAGGTGGCACAAAATCCCAAAAATTGATGAGACTGACACAATCTATCCTACTGTGGACAGAAGCGAACATAAGATCGATATCCGGTATTCATCTGAAAGGAACAGACAATACATTGGCAGATTTCCTGAGCCGGAAAACGATAAAACAATCGGAATGGTCACTAAACCAAACAATCTTCACTCCAATCACCCAAAAATGGGGAATACCCGAAGTAGACCTATTCGCTTCCAGGGCAAACGCAAAATCTCCGATATTTTTCTCCCTGGACCCTACAGATGGCAACAGCGGGGTGGATGCTTTCAACCAAAACTGGAAATGGCATCTGTGCTATGCATTCCCTCCAACTGCCATAATCCCAAAAGTAATCCAAAAAATCAAGGCAGAGAAAACGTTGATACTAATAGCACCACACTGGCCCCAGAGAGCATGGTTCAGTCATTTAAAAAATCTCAGCATACAACCTCAGCTGACACTGACGGACCACCCAGATCTACTGTCACAGGGCCCGGTCAACCACCCGAACCACAAAATCCTCAAGCTCTCAGCTAGGTTACTGAGAGGGTAAAACTCCAGAACAAAGGCCTGTCAGAGTAATCAACACCATCTTAAACAGATTACCTATAAGGCACAGAATCTCACTCCACCTAGTGAAATCAGAGCGCACACAACTAGAGCTTGGGCAACCTCGGCCGCAGAGAAAGCAGGGGCAACTCCGGAGCAGATCTGCAGGGCAGCGACATGGTCAAGCTTCAGTACTTTCACTAAGCACTACCGGATAGACCAGCTGTCTGACCAAGACCAAGCATTTGGTCGCAAAGTGCTCCAGTCTCTAACCCCACCCTAGTAAGTATTGCTTGATATATCCTCTCGGATGCTGCCCTGGAAGACGATTCGAGAAAACAGAGTTAGGTACCTGGTAACTCTCTTTCTAAGAAGTCTTCCAGGGCAGCACTAGTTCCCACCCTTGAAATGACAAAAACCAGGTACAGCGGGGGAGCTTGCAGCTTACAGGGAATTCCTTCGGTGTTTTAACATAACTGAGGCACACAGGTAAGACTGTGAAATTTATAATGGTGGACTAATGTGTTTCCTGTTTTAGGGAGGAGGAGCCTATCTCTCGGATGCTGCCCTGGAAGACTTCTTAGAAAAATAGTTACCAGGTACCTAACTCTGTTTTTTTCCCGTTTAGCCCACTGGGTTGAATGAAAAAAAGCTTAGTATGTACCAGACTTCACTCAAGTCAGCTGTGAACCCTCATGAAGGGGCAATCAAGATTCAGCACTATTGGCAGTTAAGTGTTGCCTTTCTGGGTGGCCTGGAATTTGTCCCATGACCAATGGGTTTGGGAGGCTGCTGAAGGTGGTCTCGATTTTAATCAGTGAAAAGGCATTGGCTACACTGGTGATGGTTTAGGTTTCCTATTTAAGGGTTTGTATACATATGCAGTCAGGTATGTTTGTGTGTGGGTTTTTTTTTTTTTTTTTAATTCAAGTAGTTTTCAGTTGCTAAACTGAGACTTGAATATAGTATTTCTGTTGATCAAATGAGGTGGAAAATTAAAATCCACTGCACTCCACTAGCATATACCTGTGTGGTAGTATAGTGGCAGCACAGATCTGACATAACCTGCCATGTTTTGCTAATTGCAGAATGTTCCTTTCTGTGAAGCTTCTCCTTTATCCAGATGCTTTATGTAACCTCCAATTACACTGACACTGTTCTCTTCTCACAGGGAGCTGGACATATGGTACCAACTGACAAGCCAAGCCCGGCCTTTATCGTGTTCAGTCGCTACATCAACAATGAGCCTTTTTAAATCTGTATAGGACGTCTCCTTCTCAGCAACATTTAGCAACTGAGTACCATAAACATCAGGACTGATTTGACTGTTCTTTTAAAGTCTGCTCTACAAAGCACCAATCGGCGGGGTCCTTTGATTCTTTTTCTGTGCTGTTAATATACCGGTTTGTCTTTGCAATACTAGGATGGCTGGCACATGCATGCATAAATACATACATACATGTCCCCCTGATCCACACAGTAACATTATTTTTTTTATTTTTTTTTTTTTACTTTGTTTTAAATTGCATGTGTTTTTTTTCTGGAGAGATTCATTTTATTTTTGTTCTGATTACTATTTTCCATTGGGACAAAAGTTGTGCAAATCAAACATTTTACAGTTGTTACCAGAACAGGAGATGAGGGGAAATCTTCCAGTGGTGACACTCGGCGTAGGATGGAAATGGAAATCTCTCAAATGTGCCACAGACCCAAAAAAAAAAAAAACCTAATTGGAATTTAATCATTCCTTACTCTGTTCAATACCAAAAAAGAAAAGGTTTTGAATTGAGATGCACGTACACCTTACCCCTATTTATGTGATAATCTCAGGGTGTTTTTAGATATAGCACTGTAGACTAACTTCTACTTACTGCTCTTTAAAATGTGTTTTTTTTTTGTTTTTTTTTTCATATCTACTGTGGATCTTGTTAAAGCAGTTGGCCACTTCCTTTTTTGCATTTTGTCAGATGAGCTACTAGAAATGGAGCTTATCATATGACCTTGAAGCATTACCCATCAGCAGGGGCGCTGTTAGAAATCATGGGTTCCCCTACAGCCTAATTGATGGGGCCCACTTGAACCCCTCCCTCGCCTTTGCTCCTGGCCCCTCCCCTGACCCTGCCTCAAAACAAAATGCAGCTTTGTCTTTGGGGGGAAGCATACAATGCAGTGGCTGTTTTAGGGCTGCTCGTATTACTTCCATGTAAAACCCGACAGTTGCCCCTACAAATATACAGTGGGCTGGGACCAGGATTGTGTATAAAAAAAAATGTTTGCAGCATGGTCCCAGTGCCGTTTTAAAACTTTACTAGGGTTAAATTGGTAAAAGCCATGTATTACACTGTGACAGAGCCATGCAGCACCTAGTGTGCTGTGTGAATGATTATCCTAATGCTAAACATCGTAAGGCACTGGGAGGATTCTGCAGCAACATTACAATATGCAATTCTAGTCCCCACTCACTGTGTCCTACCAGTGCCACGCTATCTGCCCGCGCCTTCGGGATTCGTTTTACATCTCCCACTCCCTGACCGTCACCTCACATAGTCGCGGCACCTGAGCAATAGAGTGCATGACTGTCAGATCACTCCGCTGCCAGAGAGCAGCCGGCCAGAACTTCCTGAACATGCGGTGCAACGCTGATAATGTACATGCGCCCGAAACAGAAGAAAAAGTCCCTGCATTGCTCCCACCTCCCGGGCCCCTCTCTGGACCCGATGGGGCCCGGGAAAATGCATTTATAACCCCCCCCCCCCCCCCCTAAGCAAAGAGCTGTGAGGGTTGAGCTTGGTAGCAAGGGCTAGTGTATATTTTTTTTTTTCTTTGGCAGAAATTAAATGTAAAGCTCCTGGGGCCACTCCTGCTGCACTGATGGGGCCGGGCCTGGTACAACAGGGCCAGCTGTACTGCCTTATCAGCGGCCCTGCCCATCAGGGTAAAAACGCAAAGAATTGTGCCCTGCAAGAGGAGGTATTGCTACTTTTCAGTGGCCTGTTTCTACTATCCTCCCCACTCTGTTCTGTTCAGTGTCCCTTAGTGTCTTCTGCTGTCCCTGGAAGTTCTTGATGCCTGTGTCACCTGCCGTGTACTTGTACCTTCCTTCGACCCACTACAAGACTCCAGCAGTGACATAGGTGGTCAGAGGTTGGCACTCCAGCGCGGGGAAGGGGACACAGTTAGCTGGCACTCTCAAAAGTGTTGATTACTTATGGAGGCTGCAGTGCCAAAACAGAGAGGAGTTGGGACACGAGCTGCTGGAGAGTCCACTAGAATATCTCTGCTTTTGCAGGACACAGTTTGTCTTGTTTTTTTGTTTTTTCTCCACTGACCATGTCGCTTTAAAATGTGCACTTAATAATTTTTTTTTTTAACTGATCATGGCTGGAAAATTTAAATAAAGTTCTTTTTCATGTTTGATTGCCTTTTTATTTCATTTTGTATTTAAACTGCAACAGGAAAGACTAAAATGCATGATAAGACTGTGTATTGTCCCCCCCCAAATCTAGGGGGAAAAAAAGCGATTTTATAACATGTGACTGATAAAAAGCTTCCCTATAGAAACCCACCTGAAGCTTTTGATACTGTACAGGGATCAAGACACGGAGGTGACAAGGTTGGTAGTTTACATCTATTGAGTAATATGATTTCCTTGTACATCCTAGGACACAGTATTGTCGTCTCCATTACAATAGGGTTATGCTGTTACCTTCAGGTGACTAGACACGGCAAACAAAGATCAGAATTCCCCTCCCAGGCATAATCGCTCCCCGTTAAGCGAGTCTTCAATTTTTACGGCCTCAGCCATCCTTTTTACCTTTCTTTATTCCATCTCAATCAGGACTTTGTGTTTCCTTTCTTTGTGCCCTATGCCTTAGACAGTGGAGGACAAGTCTCTTCACACCTTGTATGTGATTTGTGCGATCAGGTGTTACCTGATGTCTATTACTGCATTTCATCCGTCTGTTTCCTTCTGTGCTTTCTGAAGGCCCAGGGTAGGGTTACACAGCTTCTATATCTACCATTTCTCAATGGTCTTCGGTGCATACTTCTACAACATGGATGTTCCAGCAGTTGAGGATGCTTCTTTTTGGTTGGTACATTTGGCAGACTGCTGTGTGAGGTACAGGAACGCACCGGACCCCGGGTTGGCAACCACAGCTGTACATATGTGAACCCGGCCTTAAAGTGACATCAAGGGGGAGATTTACTAAAACTGTGGCACAAAGAATCTGGTGCTGCTGTGCATTGTAACCAATCGGCTTCTAGGTTTTATTGTCAAAGCTTAATTGAACAAGCTGAAATTAAATGCTAATTGCTTTCTATGCACAACTGCACCAGTCTTAGTAAATCTCCCCCTAAATGATATCCTTGCTTTCCAAAAGTAGACAGCCACTACTAAATGGCCCTGTTATCTATTTTTCATTAAACCATTTTTCTCACCATGTTTTTCTACCTCCTTGTAACATTCTCTGTGAGCTCTTAACCCTCTGCCTGCGCCCCCCCCCCCCCCCCCCCCAAAATTCCATTTTGGAATGAGCAGTGTGTGTTAGTTGCGGTCATGTGCACTGCTCTATGCACACTACAAACCTTATAGTGTTTAGACCAGTGATGACGAACCTTGGCACCCCAGATGTTTTGGAACTACATTTCCCATGATGCTCAACTACACTGCAGAGTGCATGAGCATCATGGGAAATGTAGTTCCAAAACATCTGAGGTGCCAAGGTTCGTCATCACTGGTCTAGTCCATCGTGGGCGTGAGCAAGACAGTGAGCGTAGCTATCCTCCTAACAGGCACTTGGATCATAGCAGAAATTAAAGCGGGAGTCCGGCGACCAATCTTCTTCTTTTTTTTTTTTTTATTTTTTTTTTTTTAGGTCATTGAGACACTTTGCTAACCCCAAAATAATACTCAGTTTGGGTGTAATATCTTAATAGCCTGTCTGTTTTCGTACTGAAGAATAATTTAAAAAATGTGATGCTGGCTGTTTCCATCTTGCTTGTGGGCATGTAAAGCCCACAAGCATTGATTTCCTGGATGCGGTGAATGCTGTTCATTCACAGCTTGTTCACACGCATTATCATTGTTTATGCACTGAATCTTGGGAAGCCTGGCACCAAGCTCCCAGGAGACAGTGCGGCGCCGGGGAAAGGCAATAAACATGCCTACTCCCATGGGAGGAGAGACAGGAAGTGCCACAATAAAGTACAATATAAAGGTAATTACAGCGATAAAAAAATTTTTCGTGCGGCATTTGAACATTTATGCAGTTAACTGAAGGGGGTAAGATTAAGATAAATTTGAGTGGAACCCCGCTTTAAAAAAAAAAAAAAAAAAAAGAGTGGTACTTTTTTGAGTTGAAAATACATAATTGAATAGATTTATTTAGACCAGAATCTAGTGTCCCCTTAAAGCTGGCCATGCATGGGTTGAAATTCAGCCACTTTGGCAAGAATTGGCTGAATTTCCATGCATGTATGGGCAGGCTGATTGTACCCTAGTCAAACCATTGATCAACTTGAGTACAACCAGCCTGAAAGATTTTTCAACATGCAACTATATAGCTGCTAGCAGTAATCGTTGTATTCTGCTGGCTAGGGAGGAGCCCTACATGCCCCCACCAGCAGAATACAATAGCGCTGTGCGAGGCATCCCCCCATCAACCCTGGCTGTGTCGATAGGGGAATTGAGTGACTTTCTTTCTTCCACCCATGGTGAAGGAAAGAAAATCGATTTGTCTATGGCTTTCCTTGGGATGGTACTGGGGTGGTGGCCACTAAAAGAGATACGCCCTGTGTGAGAAGAATGTGAGCCACGTAATGGTATACAACTGGGCCTCAGATTCCCCTATAGAAGGAGACTGCATAAAAAGATGGGGGTGGGGGGGGGCTCAAAGTAAATACTCCATTAAAAAAAAAATATGTACACTTCAGAGGTGGAGAAGGGTGGGATTACCCTAACCCCCACTCTCCATTAGGTGGGCATAGGCTAGAGATTCCACAAAATATTGTGTGGCCGCATAGAGGTTGGGTGGTTTGGGGAAAACCATATGCTCTATACATATAATAAGCCCCCCCCCACTGCCCCAAAAATCTCTCAATTTTGCAATCCTAGTGCACAAAGTCCTGATTCTGCATGTTGAGGAGCAGTATGTACAAAGAGGAACAGATCCTGACAGAAAGCAAAGCATTTATTAACTGCTTGAGCGCCGGAAGATTTAACCCCCCTTCATGACCAGGGCATTTTTTGCTATTCTGCAGTACATTACTTTAACTGGCATCTACGTGGTCATGCATCACTGTAGGATGAAACCAGAGAAATGCCCAGCTCAACTCGCCAACCAGGCTGCTTACCAGCCGCATTAACCTGCTAACAGTATGCGTTAAAAACGGGTTTATATAGGACACATTTGCAAACGCATGCATAAGCTGCAAAGCCTCTTGACAGCATCCTGTATTACGTGCAGTCCTAATTCCTGTAAATTTATGAGGTCTCCACAGTGGAAGAGCATGCATTCTAATGGATAGATAAGGTTCAGGTGGGCCTAGAGGTAGCCCAATCCCCCTTTAAGGCACAGGGGACACATTGGACACCCAGCACATACACTGGACACCTTTGCTGCAATAGTGCTGTCTCCTCACCAATCTTACATCAGTAGCAAACAAAATGGCCCCTGCCCCCACCTATAACTGCCCTTCACAGCAAGGAGCACATGGAAAATAAATTTCATATAAAATAAAGAAATGATCAAGAAAATATTTTTATAAAAAAATAAAGAAAAATTATAATTTTTAAAATAAAAATAAAAATCGGATCATGTGAGGTAAAATTAGAATATGCATAGTATTATATGTAAAAAAAAATTGACAATCGGTTAAAAAAAAATATATAAATCAGATAATGTGAGGTAAAAGAAGTAGAATATGTACATGTATTGTGTCAATCAGTAAAAAAAAAATTATAAAGAAAAAAATAATTTTTTTATAAAAAATAAAGTCATAAATACTTTTTTCTTTTTATAAAAAAAAATATAAAAAGAATTATAAAAATAAATCAGATCATGTGAAGTAAAAGTAGAATATATATATAATATGTAAAATTGTGTCAATCAGTTAAACAAATTATAAATAAAAAATGAAAAAAAAAAAGATATAAAGAAAAAAATAAATAAAAATTATAAATATTTTTTTATAAAAGAAGAAAAAAATTCTAAAACAATCAGTTCACGTGAGGTAAAATGAGTATAATATGTATATGTAAAATTGTGCAAATCAGTTAAAAAAAAATATACAGAATTTTTTTATAAAAAAAAAATTATAAATTTTTTTATAAAAAATAAAGAAATTTATAAATTTTTTTTTCATAAAAAATATAAACTTTTTTATAAAAAAATTTTTTTTATCAAATACGATTTATAAATATTTTTCTTTATAAAAAATATAAAAATTATATAAAAAAATCAGATCATGTGAGGTAAAAGTAGAATATGTAAAATTGTGTCAGTCAGTTAAAAAAATTACAAAAAAATCAGATCATTTGAGGTAATAGAAGTAGAATATGTATATGTAAAATTGTGTCAATCATGTAAAAAAAATTATAAAAAAATAAATTATAAAGAAACATTTTTTTAATAAAAATATAAATAAAAAATATAAATATTTTTTATTATAAGTAAAATGATTTAATTTATTAAAATTATAAAAAAAAAATAAAAATTAGATCATGTGAGGTAAAATAAGTAGAGTATGTATAATATGTAAAGTTGTGTCAATCAGTTTTAAAAAAAATTATAAATAAAGGTGTGTATATATATATATATTTTTTTTTTTTTTTTAAATTTAAAAAAAATTATTTTTTTTATAAAAAATAAATAAAAATGATCTTTTTTTAATTAAAATTTTTTAAAATAATAATAATAAAAAAAAAGATCATGTGAGGTAAAAAAAAGTATAATATGTAAAATTGTGTCAATCAGTTCAAAAAAAATTACAAAAAATCAGATCATGTGAGGTAATAGAAGTAGAATATTTATATGTAAAATTGTGTCAATCAGTTAAATTATAAAGAAAAACATTTTTTTCATAAATAATTAAAAATATTTGTATTATAAGTAAAATGAATACATTTATAAAACAAGTATAAAAAATAAAAATTAGATAATGTGATGTAAAATAAGTAGAGTATGTATAATATGTAAAGTTGTGTCAATCAGTTTAAAAATATAAATAAAAAAATTGTTTTATAAAAAAAAATTAAAAATTATAAAAAAAACAAAAAACAAATAAGATCATGTGAGGTAAAAGAAGTATAATATGAAAAATTGTGTCAATCAGATCATGTGAGGTAAAAGAAGTAGAATATGTTTATGTAAAATGGTGTCAATCAGTTAAAAAAATATAAATAAATTATTTTTTTTATAAAAAAAGAAATTATGAAGAATATTTTATTTTTTATATAAAAAAAAAATTCTAAAAAACAAAAAACAAATAAGATCATGTGAGGTAAAAGACACAGAATATGTATAATATGTAAAATTATGTCAATCAGTTAAAATAAAAAATTAAAAAAAATCAGATCATGTGAGGTAAAAGAAGTAGAATATGTATAGGAAAAATTGTGTCAATCAGTTAAAAAAATTATACAGAATTTTTTTATAAAACAAAGGAATTATAAAGAAATATTTTTTTATAAAGAAAAAAATATTTTTTTCATAAAAAAATATAAAAACTTTTTTATAAAAAAAATAAAGAAAATTAAAAAAAAAATACAATTTATAAATTTTTCTTTATAAAAAATCAGATCATGTGAGGTAAAAGAAGTAGAATATGTATAATATGTAAAATTGTGTCAATCAGTTAAAAAAAAATTACAAAAAATCAGATCATGTAAGGGAATAGAAGTAGAATATTTATATGTAAAATTGTGTCAGTTAAAAAAATTATGAATATAAAGAATTTTTTTTAAATAAAAATTATGAATATTTTTATTATAAGTAATTTTAATAAATTTATTAAAATGATAAAACAATTATACAAAATAAAAAATAGATCATGTGAGGTAAAGTAAATAGAGTATGTATAATATGTAAAGTTGTGTCAATTAGTATAAAAAAATGTATATTTTATAAAAATGAATATTTTTTTTTATTAAAAAAAATTAAAAATGATAAAAAAACAAAAGATCATGTGAGGTAAAAGAACTAGAATATGTATAATATGAAAAATTGTGTCAATCAGTTAAAAAAAAATCAGATCATGCAAGGTGAAAGAAGCAGAATATGTTTATGTAAAATTGTGTCAATCAATTAAAAAAAATTTAAAAATCAGATCATGTGAGGTAAAAGAAGTAGAATATGTATATGTAAAATGGTGTCAATCAGTTAAAAAAAAATATAAATCAAAATGTATTTTTTATACAAAAATTTAAAAAAGAAATAAAGAATATTTTATTTATTATAAAAAATTTAAATAAATTATTATTTTTTTTATAAAAAATAAAATAAAAATTATAAAAAACAAAAAACAAATAAGATCATGTGAGATAAAAGAAGCAGAATATGTATAATATGTAAAATTATGTAAATCAGTTAAAAAAAAAGTTATACAGAAACAAAAAAATTTTATAAAAAAATATAAATTAAATTATAAAGAAAATAAATGTTTTATATAAAAAATTATAAAAAATCAGATCATGTGAGGTAAAAAGTTATAAAGATTTTTTTATCATAAGTAAAATTATTAAAATTATAAAAAATAAAATAAAAATTAGATTATGTGAGGTAAGAGAAGTAGAATAAGTATAATATGTAAATTTGTGTTAATCAGTTAAATTTTTTATAAATAATAAAATAAATTTCATATAAAATAAAGAAATTATAAAGAAAATATTTTTATAAAAAATAAAGAAAATTATAATTTTTTTAATAAAAAAAATCAGATCATGTGAAGTAAAAGAAGTAGAATATGCATAATATTATAGTATAATATATGTATAATCTGTAAAAATTGTCAATCAGTTAAAAAAATATATAAATCGGATAATGTGAGGTAAAAGAAGTAGAATATGTACATGTATTGTGTCAATCAGTTAAAAAAATGTAAATAAAAAAAATTATTATAAAGAAAATTTTAATTGATAATTTTTTAAAAAAATATATAAAAAGAATTATAAAAATAAAAAAATCAGATCATGTCAGGTAAAAGAAGTAGAATATATATAATATGTAAAATTTTGTCAATTAGTTAAAAAAATTATAAATAAAAAATGAAAAAAAGATATTATAAAGAAAAAAAATATTTTTTATAAAAAATAAATTAAAATTATAAATATTTTTTTATAAAAAAAATTATAAAAAAAAAACCAGATCATGTGAGGTAAAATAAGTATAATATGTATATGTAAAATTGTGTAAATCAGTTAAAAAAAATTATACAGATTTTTTTTATAAAAAAAAGAAATTATAAAGAATTTTTTTTTTTATAAAAAATAAAGAAAAATTATAAAAAAAATTTCATAAAAAAAATATAAAAAAAATTTATTAAAAAATTTATAAAGAAAAATTTTTTTTTATCAAAAATAAATAAAATTTATAAATATTTTTCTTTATAAAAAATATAAAAATTATAAAAAAATCAGATCATGTGAGGTAAAAAAAAGTAGAATATGTATAATATGTAAAATTGTGTCAGTTAAAAAAATTACAAAAAATCAGATCATTTGAGGTAATAGAAGTAGAATATGTATATGTAAAATGGTGTCAATCATGTAAAAAAATTATTAAAGAAATTATAAAGAAAAACATTTTTTTAATAAAAATATAAATAATTATAAATATTTTTTATTATAAGTAAAATTATTAAATGTATTAAAATTATAAAAAAATTATAAAAAATAAAATAAAAATTAGATCATGTGAGGTAAAATAAGTAGAGTATGTATAATATATAAAGTTGTCAATTAGTTTAAAAAAAATAAATAAAAAATGTATAATTTTTATAAAAAATTAAAAAAAATATTAAGAATATTTTATTTTTTATAAAAAAAATAAATAAAAATGAATTTTCTTTTAAATAACATTTTTTTTAAAAATTATTAAAAAAAACAAAAAAATAAATAAGAGCATGTAAGGTAAAAGAAGTATAATATGAAAAATTGTGTCAATCAGTTAAAAAAAATCACAAAAAATCAGATCATGTGAGGTAATAGAAGTAGAATATGTATATGTAAAATTGTGTCAATCAGTTAAAAAAATTATAAATAAAAAAAAAATAAAAAATATTAATTATAAAGAAAAACATTTTTTTTTCATAAAAAATAATTAAAAATGATAAATATTTGTATTATAAGTAAAATTAATAAGTTTATAAAAAAATATAAATTAAAAATTCGATCATGTGATGTAAAATAAGTAGCATATGTATAATATGTAAAGTTGTGTCAATCAGTTTAAAAAATATAAACAAAAAATGTATATTTTGTAAAAAAATAAAAAAAATATATAAAGAATATTTTATTTTTTGATAAAAAAAAATATTTATCATTTTTATTTTTATTTTTTTATCAAAAAATGTAAAAATTATAAAAAACAAAACAAAACAAAAAACAAATAAGATCATGTGAGGTAAAATAAGTATAATATGTATAATATGGGGGCGTGTCCGGATGTGAACGGCGGCGGACGTTTCTGCGACTAGCTCCTGGAATCCTGAGCATAATCCGTCCCCATCCGTGCATCCAAACATCATTTTATAGCTAAAAAACATACCAGCTTGCTCAGCTCAGTCCCCTGCAGTGTCCTGTGCCATTATTTTGGGGCAGATCTGCCCGTGAAACACTGATTCCGGACATACACGGCCGCCGCCATCTTGCCAGCCTGAGGCCTTCCGGGGAGACTTCATCCCAGCAGTTTTAGGGTTAAGAGACCATCATCCACCTCTTACCCAGCCACATACCTGCTGCAATCCGAAGGCTGAACCGAGTCTCGGGGACGTCCGCGGAGGCCGCGGCCTGGTCTGGCCTGGCCTGGTGCGGCCTTGCGATCCCCAGTGTTTCCTGTGCCAGCTATCCCGTGGGAGCGCATCGTGGCCGGTCCGGCCCGGCTTCAGAGGCGTGGATCTCCTTCCAGCATCCGCCTGGTCACCCATCCAAAGCCCTGCCACGGCCAGGGTGCTGTCTAACGCTGCCTGCCTGTGCTGTGTGATCCTGGGCCTGGTGTTTCCAATTCCTTGCAAGTGCACGGTGGCCATCTTGGTACACCTCGGCAGATGCTCTAGGCCTGCAATCCTCTTAATTAGGACCCCGTCCCACCACCGGAGCCCTGCTACCGGACAGAGCGGTTTTCCAGCAGAAGACTGGGGTGGGTTTCCTCCCTGTGACTGGTGTGGATGGTGGCGCCAGCCTGGATCCCATAACCTTGCAAGGCGGCCATCTTGCTACACCCGACCTTAGCATTACAGAAGCTTCCCTTACCTCTCTGCAGGCGATTTGCTCCCTGCATTGAAGTTAAAGTGACCTAGCCTGAAAGACTATCTCCAGAGGTCACCATCAGCGGGTGGCATGGATGCTTTTTGTCCTGCAGAGGAGTTTACAGTATGAGTTAAAAGCACGCTTCTGGGGGGCGTGTCCAAGATGGCGATGGAAGCGGACATGTTTTAGCTCTGCTGTCCGGATCAAAAATCCTACAATCCCGCGGTGCTGGGACCTCAACCGCCACCACACCAGCTTAATCGTGCCCTCTGGCAGTCCCTGCTCATGCCCGGATACAGAAGAGGGGGCACAGCGTGCCGACAGAGCCAAAAAAGACCCGGGACCATACAGCACACTGTGGACAAAGCCACAGCTACCCCTGCCAGCATGTCAGTTCAGGGAAAGGAGGTGTCACGAGGCTGAAGCTCCTCGGACCCCCCCAGAGCATGCAGCGCTCCTGGAAGCTATTAATGGATTTAAAACAGCCTTCACAGAGAAAATAGACAGTGTCTACATTGAACTGGGCCTGATCAGGAGAGATATTGATGCCTTCAGGGGTAGAGTGACGGAGGTAGAACACCGTGTGTCTGCAGCTGAAGATGTGCAGAGAGAGCATGCGACTGACCTCCATTCATTAAAGATCAGAGTCAAACACCTAGAATCGTGCGCTCAAGATGCTGAAAATCGCAACAGACGCAACAACTTGTGGATTATTGGTCTACCTGAGGGGCAGAGGGAAAGGACACTACTTTGTTCACAGAGCAGCTGCTGCGATCCCTCTTGCCTCGGGCTACCTTCTCCCCTCAGTTTGTGGTGGAGCGGGCCCACAGGATTCCTACAGTTAGAGGTCCACAAGGGGCTCCCCTGCGAACATTCATCTTCAAAATGCTTAATTACCGAGATCGAGACATTATCCTGAGGGAGGCCAGAAGTGTGGGGGATCTCAAGTTTGAGAATGCTAAGCTCCTTATATTTCCGGACTATTCCATTAAGACACAGCATCAGAGAAAATCATTTGACCATGTCCGCTCCCGTCTTCGCGCCAAAAATCTAAAGTATAGCATGCTTTTCCCTGCCAGACTTCAGGTTCAAGATGGAGAACGGGTGAGATTCTTCACATCCCCTGAGGAGGCATCTTTCTGGCTGGACACGATCCGTGAGGGATGAAGCAAGTACATTACAATATCTACAGCTCTTTGTTGAAATCTAATCTTACAGATCGAACACTTACATGCGACCTTCTGGATTTCCCTGATGTTTGTTCTTAATCCTCCCTTTGACACTGGGAATGAGGTGACATGGCAATCCCCCTTAACCCCCCCCCCCCGTCCAGCCCTCTTCATTCCCCTGCATAGAGAACAAGGGGGGCACAGTATCCGGTTTCTCCTTGCTCAGGGGAACTCTGGAAGGTTTTTTCAGCTGAGCCCCCCCCCTCCTCCTTCTCCCCCTTTGCCATGCACTGTGGAACATTTTACCCAAACCAGAAGCTTATACTAACACTTTACTTTCTTCTCAGGAAAATTTTGTATAACTGCCTGATGTGTGTTATTAATCCTCCTCTTGACACTGGGATTGAGGTGGCGTGGCAATCCCCCCTCCCCTCCCCTTGTCCAGCCCTCTTCCTTTCCCTGCAAAAGGGGTGAGGGGGACATAGTATCCGGTATCTCCCTGCAGAGGGCAACTTTGAAAGGATTTTTCAGCTGCGCCCCCCCTTCTCCCCTTTACCATGCACTGTGGAACATTTTATCTGAACCAGAAGTTTATATTAACATTTCTCTTTCTTCTCAGGAAACCTTTGTATAGCTGCACCAAGTTTTGTACCCCCAGCTTGCTGGGAGACCAGCACCATGAAATATAATCCGGACGGCCCAGGCTGTTATGGGTCAGCAGACTTATGCTTAACTAGCCTCTTGCACACGTTACCCCCGATGCATGGCGGTTTCCGTGCCGTTTTTGGGAAGAGAAGCCACCCGCTGTTCTGGGGGGGGGTTGGCGGGGAGGGGGGGTTGTTTTGTTACTGTTTTCATTTTAGTTTAAGTTTTACTGTTTATTCTGCAAATGTATTTTTGACACAGTCAATTGGACCTGCAATTTTACCGCCCCATAGGGGCTACTCTCTTTGTACAATGTGGTTGTCTACTGCTTTCGTTCCATCCAGGTTGGGCCGTTCCCCTGAATGCTCTCCATTATTGATATATTGGGTACCTAAATGTCATCGTTAACACTGGTCTCATGGAATACAAGGGGTCTTAATTCCCCAGTGAAGCGGTCACTGGTGTTCCAGTTTCTAAAATTCCATAACCCTCACATTTGTGTCCTCCAGGAGACCCATTTGGTCGGGAGGAAGATCCTTAGCCTTAAGAAACCCTGGGTTGGTCATCACTACCATTCAACATATTCAAACTTTGCCAGGGGGTTAGCACACTTGTGCACAAGTCCCTACCGTTTCGACTTCTGGGGCTTGTGCTCGACCCGGATGGACGATATATAATAATGCATGCGATGGTAGAAAGCCAGGAGGTGGTGCTGGTGGGTGTCTATATTCCTCCCCCTGCCTCAATCAGATTACTCCATAAACTGGGCCCCCTTCTTGCTAAGTATGGTACAGATAACCTATTGATTACGGGGGACTTTAACATGTCGCCTAATCCCGGGCTAGACCGCATTAAATCCATGGGAGGACCTATCTCAGAATTATCGGTCTGGGCAGAAACATATGGGCTAATGGACCTGTGGAGGTGGCAACATCCCTCAGACAAATCTTTCACCTGCCACTCAGCCACTCACAGAACTCTCTCACACATTGACCTTATGTATGCGGGGAGACCTCTGTTGCCCAGGGTGCAGCAGATATCAATCCTTCCAAGGGGTATATCCAATCATGCACCACTGCTCCTCAAGCTGTCCTTGGAGGGGTCTCCCACAGATAGATTGTGGAGGTTGTCGAGATTCTGGATCTCTGACCCGGGGGTGGATTCCGGGCTCCGCATACAAATGGACGCCTACTGGGCAACTAACACTGGGTCGGCCCAAGCAGCGGTAGTGTGGGATGCCTTTAAGGCCTCCTCAAGAGGCCATTATCAATCACTCATTGGTGGAGTCTGTAGACAGAAGAAGGCAGACTTGGTCAGGGCTGAGGATAGGGCCGCCTCTTTGGAGCAGCAATATACTCAAAACGGAGATCCAGAACTTCATGCTAAGCTCCAGGAGAGCACCAGGGAGGTTATGCTGATCCGCACATCACTTACCAAAAAGAAGCTGCTCCAGCAGACGCAGAGGATCTTTGAGGAAGGTGAACGGGGGGGGGGGTAGATTACTGGTTGACGGAGATGGACTTCCTCCAGGGCGATCAATGAGGGCTTCGCGTCTTACTATACTGAACTTTACTCTTCTTGGGTTGACTACTCTTTGGAGGATCTGCATATATACCTTTCAGATGTAGATTTCCCTGTTCTGACTGAAACATATAGAGACCAACTTGACTCTCCCATTACCCTCCAGGAGGTACACCAGGCCATCTCCTCACTCCAGGCCGGGAAAACACCAGGCCCAGACGGGTTCCCCACTGAATTTTACCGAATGTATGCTGAGGAACTGCCCCCAAATTTCACTCCATGCTCCTGGTCTCGTTGAGGGATGGGATCCTGCCGGCTTCCATGTCAGAGGCGGTGATAGTGGTCATCCCTAAGCCGGGTAAGGATCCCGAACTCTGCAAGTCCTATTGCCTAATTTCTCTGATCAATGTGGATGCCAAAATACTGGCCAAAATCTTGGCAACCAGGCTGAGCCGGGTGATCACGGCCTTGGTCCACCCGGATCAGTCTGGCTTTATGCCGGGCAGAGGAACGGACATCAATATTCATAGGCTATTTACCCATATAGACTTAGCTGCAGAGGGGGATACGGGTGTGGTGGCGGTGCTTGATGCCGAAAAGGCATTCGACTCTGTCGAGTGGCTTTTCCTATGGGAGGTATTGGAGCGCTTTGGATTTGGGCCCAGGTTTATCTCCTGGATTCAACTTCTATACAGGGATCCGACTGCCCGGATACGGGTTAATGGTCTGTTGTCCCCCCGCTTTAGTCTGCATAGGGGTACCAGGCAGGGTTGTCCCCTGTCCCCGGGACTCTTTGCCCTGGCAATTGAGCCCATGGCAATCTTCCTACGCCAAAATCCACAGGTCAAGGGAATACAGGTTGGAGTGCTTCAAGAAAAAATTTCACTATACGCAGATGACACCCTGCTGTACTTGGTCGATGCAGGAGCCTCCCTGACCTCTGCACTTGAGATAATAGATCAATTTGGCAGGTACTCTGGGGTTTGCGTCAACTGGGATAAGTCAGTCCTTTTTTCCCTTAATCGCTCGGGCCACAGGGTGGCTACCAACACACCACTCCAATGGGTAGATGAATTTAAAAATCTTGGGGTAATTGTTAGATTCCCCCAAGCCTACATGGAGGATAACCTTTCCCCCCTCCTGACCCAATTTGGCAAGAAATGCCAACTTTGGAGGACCCTGCCGCTGTCTCCGGTTGGCAGAGTGAACTTGGTAAAAATGGTCTATCTCCCCAAGTTCACCTATGTTTTTCGGAACACTCCGTGCCTCATTCCCAAATCCTTTTTTCAAAAATTGGATTCCATTGTTTTCACTTTTGTCTGGGCTGGGAAAGCTCCGAGACTGGCAAGGAAGACGCTCCAGCTCCCCCTGTCCCAGGGAGGACTTGTGTTGCCACATTTCCAGCTTTACTTTTGGGCGGCAGTCCTGGTAACTGTCCGGTGGTGGTTTGACCAGCCCAGGCAGAACCCTGCGGTGACCCTTGAGGCGGCCATCCTGGGATCCTATGGGGCGTTAACTAACTTACCCTACAGAGGGCCCAAGGCCCACCCTCAGGTAACGTCTTTAATGTGCACAACTATACAGGTATGGCAAAAGGCAAGAGCTATTTATAAGTCGGGTTTGGTCATCTCCCCCCATATGCCCCTGCGGGGTAATCCCCTGCTATCACATCTCTATGGGCTTCCGGACCCTCAGTTGTGGGCGGTCAGAGGGATAGTAACTATTAAACATATCTACCATGAAGGGTCCTTCTTCTCCTTTAAAACACTAAAAGCTAAACATAACATCCCTGCTTCCATTAAGTTCAGGTACTATCAACTAAAACATGCGGTACAAGCCCAGTTCCCTGGCCCCCTGACCCTTCAGACTGACGCAGTTGAACGACTGATCATTGCTAAAGTCATGGACAAACCCCTGTCCTCCCTCTACTTCTACCTTTCAATTGCATATATGACATCCCTGACTAAGGTTTTTATTAAATGGAAAACTGACATCCCAGAACTGACAGACGATAGCTGGGAAGATATAGTGTCTGACTATACCACAAAAATGATCTCAGCAAGGGATCGCTTCATTCAAATTAAGTTCCTACATAGGGCATATTACACCCCAGTGAGGCTAGCCAGTATATATCCGGGAATGAATGCTC
This sequence comes from Lithobates septentrionalis, assembly GCA_037952835.1. NCBI lineage: Eukaryota > Metazoa > Chordata > Amphibia > Anura > Ranidae > Lithobates > Lithobates septentrionalis. The sequence goes on from JBBDGP010001070.1 coordinate 27,869, forward strand.
TCTGCTCCAGATGTGGTGTGTCTCCTGGAACTTTTTTTCACATGGTATGGTCGTGCCCCGTACTACGTCCATACTGGGAGGGAGTGATGGAAGTCCTGGGCACGTTTGGGGACTGGTCCCTTAGGTTGGACCCTGCCTTAGCGCTACTGGGCAATATGGAAAACATTGAAGCATCCAGACACGACAAACTGTTCCTGTTCTATGCTCTATACTATTCCAGACAGGAGATTCTTCTCAGGTGGAAGCAGCCCGCCCCCCCACACAACATATGTGGATGACCACGATAAACTCTGTCCTACCTTTGTACAAGTTGACATATGAGAGTAGAAATTGCCCTAAAAAATTTGATAAAGTCTGGTCTCAATGGGTTGATGCACATGGATAGGAGACTCGGGGCAGCTGGTAATCCCCGGTGCTCTGACTCTATCCTATAGTGTCTTGTGGCAGCAGCTACATAGCAATGCTAGTCTGGTGGAGGATTTATATAACCCCTTCCCTCTCATCCGCTCTCCCCACCGCCCCCCTCCCCCCCATTCTTCTCCCCTTTTCTAGACCCCCCCCCCCCGTTTTCCACTCCTAGTATGATCCGTCAATACTACTAGGAATATGACTGCTAAAATGCTTTAAGTATTAGATGTCATTGTATGCTTGAATGAATAACTGCTAGCTGTAACTATATTGTCAACTCAGACCTTGTGACTTATTGCATATGCTTGATGTTCATGTACTGTGTCATTGTTATGATATATATATAATTTTCTTTTAATTAAAAAAAAAATTTACTGTTAAAAAAAAAATATGTATAATATGAAAAATTCTGTCAATCAGTTAAAAAAAATCAGATCATGCGAGGTGAAAGAAGCAGAATATGTATATGTAAAATTGTGTCAATCAGTTAAAAAAAAAATTAAAAATCAGATCATGAGAGGTAAAAGAACTAGAATATGTATATGTAAAATTGTGTTAATCAGTTAAAAAAAATTACAAAAAATCAGATCATGTGAGGTAATAGAAGTAGAATATGTATATGTAAAATTGTGTCAATCAGGTAAAAAAATTATAAATAAAAAAAATTATAAAAAAAAAGAAATTATAAAGAAAAACATTTTTTTAAAGAAATTATAAAGAAAAACATTTTTAATAAAAAATAAATAAAAATTATAAATATTTTTTATTATAAGTAAAATTATTAAATTTATTAAAATTATAAAAAAATTATAAAAAATAAAATTAAAATGAGATCATGTGAGGTAAAATAAGTAGAGTATGTATAATATGGAAAGTTGTGTCAATCAGTTTAAAAAATATAAATAAAAAATTTATATTTTTAAAAAAAATTTAAAAAAATATATAAAGAATATTTTGTTTTTTATCAAAAATAAATAAAAATTATACATTTTTTTATTAAAAAAATTAAAAAATATATAAAATAACATAAAACAAATAAGATCATGTGAGGTAAAAGAAGTATAATATGTATAATATGAAAAATTGTGTCAACCAGTTAAAAAAAAAAAAATGAGATCATGTGAGGTAAAAGAAGTAGAAAATGTTTATGTAAAATGGTGTCAATTAGTTAAAAAATATAAACAAATGTATTTTTTATAAAAAAATTAAAAAAAAGAAATTATAAAGAATATTTTATTTTTTATAGAAAAAATAAAAATGATACAAAACAAAAAACAAATAAGATCATGTGAGGTAAAAGACACAGAATATGTATAATATGTAAAATTATGTCAATAAGTTAAAAAGTTATACAGAAACAAAACATTTTTATAAAAAAAATTATAAATTAAATTATAAAGAAAAATAAATGTTTTATATAAAAAAAATATAAAAAAATAAGATCATGTGAGGGCAAAAGAAGTAGAATATGTATAATATGTAAAATTGTGTCAATCAGTTAAAATAAAAAATGAAAAAATCAGATCATGTGAGGTAAAAGAAGTAGAATATGTATATGAAAAATTGTGTCAATCAGTTAAAAAAATTATACTGAATTTTTTATTTAAAAAAAGGAATTATAAAGAAAAAAATATTTTTTTATAAAATATAAAGAAAAATTATAGCGGAAAATTTATATCAAATACTTACCATAATTTTCCTTTCCTGATGGACTCCATGGCAGCCTACGTATGGGTTAATCCCGCCTCTCATACCTCATAGGACCCTACTCCCATAAATCTTTGCTTCTAGTCAGAGACCGTGTTCCGTAACTTAGCCTACTCCAGCAAATGGGAGGGAACTCCTGCTGCCATGGAGTCCATCAGGAAAGGAAAATTACGGTAAGTATTTGATATAAATTTTCCGCTTTCCTGACAGACTCCATGGCAGCCTACGTATGGGAAATAACTAGCCATACACACCCGGGTGGGCAATTGCTGGTTAAGGGAAAAAAAGGTTTAATTGACACCGTCAACAGATAAGACATGCAAACCAAAATTAACCGAAGACAAAGAGGCCGGTTCTACGCAATAGTGCATCATAAATGTGTTGATCGTCGACCATGAGGCCGCTTTACAGATCACTTCTGGTGATACATGACGGGAAGCTGCCCATGATGTAGAAACGCTCCTGGTAGAGTGAGCGGTCACTGCCTCCGGAGGAGCCAAACCGTTAACCTTATAAGCCCCTTGTATGGCTTGGACAATTCAAGCTGCGATGGTTCTAGAAGAAGCACACAATCCTTTGTTTTTTCCGTGGAAATAAATGAACAGATGATCGGACTTCCGAAAAGAAACTGTGACTTCTAAGTATTGCTTTAACACTTCTCCAACATCTAAAGGATAAATATTAGAGTCTTCAGTTGTCCGAAAAGTTGGAAGAAGTCTTGATTCTCGTGAAATACAGATGTTACCTTAGGATTTGATCCTAGCATAGGAATCAAGACTACTCGATCAGGGAAGAAAGAAAAGAATGGCTCCTTGAATCCTAGAGAACTGATCTCGAAGACCCTCTTAGCCGATGTTATGGCTACTATGAAGACAGCTTTGAGAGAAAGATCTTTAATAGCTGATTGATCCATATGTTGAATTTCTTTTCCTGAGAAGAAATCCAGGACAAAAGGAAGGTCCCACTTGGAAAATCTCAGTTTTCTTTGAGGTCTGAGCCTTATTGCTCCTCTGAAGAACTGTCTGGTAAGAGGGTGTCTGGCCCAGGATACCCCTGTGAAGGCAGGGATTGCGGAAACCTGAACCCGTAAAGAACTTACTGATAAAGATAGATCCAGGCCTGTTTGTAAAAAGCCCAGAATATCTTGTATCTTTGGATCATTACAGGAACCATCAGTGGTGGAAACATAGTCCGCAAACTTCGACCACATTCTTTGATAAACTTGTTGGTACCTGGTCTTCTAGCATTCAGTAAAGTAACAATAGCCATACTTGGACATCCTAGCGCTTCCAGCCTTCCCCTCTCAAAAACCAAGCCATCAGATGGAGATGGGATGGGCATGGGTGAAGAGATGTTCCTTGCAACAGGAGATCTGGTCTGGAAGGGAGAGGAACTGGATCCTGGTAACTGAGCTGCATTAGGAGGGGAAACCATGGCCTGTTGGGCCAATAGGGAACAACTGCCACTACTTCGACTTCTTCCCACCTGAGCCTCGACAGAAATCAGAGAATAACCAGAACTGGGGGAAAGGCATAAGCCCTGTGGAATCTCCACTGGTCCATCAGGGCATCCACTCCGAAGGCCTGGGGACAACAACATCTCGTGTAGTATTTTTTCAGTTTGAAATTGCACGGGGAGGCAAACAGGTCTACCTCCGGCAAGATTCCCAGAGACAGAATCTAGTTGAATACCTCGGTGTGGAGAGACCATTCGTTGTTGTCCAGGGCAAATCTTGAGAGAAAGTCTGCCTGGACATTTTAAATTCCGGGAAGGTAAACCGCTGTCAGATTCGTCAAGTTCATCTGGGCCCAAGACATGATCAGGCTTACTTCCTTCAGTAAGGAGAGACTGTGGGTGCCCCCTGTCTCTTGATATAAGATACTGTTGTCGTATTGTCCAGCCTGAGGAGGACTGAGGCTCCTGCTGTCAAGTGGAGAAAAGCTTGTAGAGCACGGAAGGCAGCTCGGAGCTCCAGAACATTTGAGACTACACCTCGGGATGGGAAATCCCATTTGCCTTGGGCTACCTCCGTCAGACAGAGAGCTCCCCAACCTCTGTTGCTGGCATCCATTGTCACTGTAATCCAGGAGACAGGTGCTATGGAATGGCAATTGAGGAGATTTTTCCGCTGCAGCCACCAGGGGAGGCTTTCCCGCATAGAAGGGGTTATCCTGACAAGATGGTCTTGAGACCCCGGGTCTCATTGTTGGAGAAAACCCTTCTGGAAAGGCTGCATCTTCCATTGTGCCCATTTCACCATGGGGGCTGTGGACACCATGGTACTGATTTATCTTGAGGCACTGTGAGGCGAGATGATGACATTGCCAGATGAATTCTGTCCCAGATCACCAGAATTTTCTCTAGGGGCAAGGAGATGGTGCTCTTCACTGTGTTGAATTGGGCTTCGAGGAATATTAGAGACTGTGTGGGCTCTAGATGGCTTTTTTCCCTGTTCAACAGTAAACCGAACTCTGTCAGAGTAGAGATGACCTGATCTTGATGTATCAAGAGCTTCGAAAATACCTGTGGCGATGTTGTAAGCCCGAACGGGAGACATGTAAATTGAAGATGTATTTGGTCCATTGCGAAACGAAGATATTTCTGAAATTCCTTTGCAATCGGGACATGAAAGTAGGTGTCTTTCAGGTCTATGGAGACAAGCCAGTCACCTGGTTGTATTGTCTGATGTATTGTTAGCATTGTTTCCATCTTGAACTTTTCCTTCTTGATGAAGGAGTTCAGGTGTGTCAAATCGATGACTGGCCTCCAGGAGCCATTTTTTTTAGGACCATGAAAAGGGGGGAGTAAACCCCTTGAAATCTTTCCTCGGTTGGAACCAGAATGGCAGCGCCTTGAGCCATCAGGGAGTCTGTATAAGACAGAAGGACTTGTTTCTTTTCTTCTAAATGCGGAAGGACCGTAGGAACAAACTTTTGTATGGGTGGACTGTTGAATACCCAAGTATGACCTGAGGAGACCGTTTTGACGGTCCAGTAGTCTTGAATCGAGGCTGCCCAGACGTGCTGTAAAAGGAGTAAACGAGCCCCGACTTGCTCCGTCTGGACAGGCTCCATATCAAAAGGACTTGGAAGCATCCCGTCCCCCAGATGGGGCTGTCATTGAGGATTTTTGGCCGGAAGGCTGACCTCTCTTCCAGTTTTTTCTAAACTCACGGCCAGGCCTGTAGCGGCGAGCATCTCTAGCGCGCTCCGGTTCGTGCCTGGGTTGAGCTCTTCTTTGGTTCAAGAGACGACGGTCCTGGGGCAAGAACCCTGAATTACCCCCAGTAGCACGGGTGATGGCAGAGTCAAGTTTGTTCCCAAAGAGCGAGGATCCCTCAAATGGAATCCTACACTATGCTTGTTTAGAGGCAGGGTCTGCAATCCTTGGGCGCAACCACAGGGCGCGTTTAGCTATAACCGAAGAGAGCATGACACGTGCCACTAGGCGAATAATATCAAGGGATGCTTCCCCCAGGAAGACCGATGCCAGCTTCAGTTCATGTACTGGTGAGCTCTTGAATAAATCTTCAGACACGCTTCCTAAAGCTGCACCCACATCATCCGTCCAGGACTCCATAGCTTTAGACAGCGCTGCAAGAGCTAGGGCTGGTTTACAAGCCATACCTGCTGTGATATAAATACGTTTCAGATCAATATCAATCTTCCTCTCTAAACCATCCTTGAAAGAAACGGTATCTTCTAGAGGGAGTGTAACATGTCTCACCAGCCTTATAAGAGCCGCATCAATAAGGGGTGCCGACTCAAGATGTTTTACCTCATCTCTCTTGAATGGGTACATCTTTGCTATTTTGGAAAAGGAGTTTTTTCTTTCAACTTTACCCCATTCATTTGAAATGATTTCGCCAAGTTCACCCAGGAAGGGGAAATTTGGGCGCTCTTTCTTGAGATGTTTAAAGTACTTCCTCTGCTTAGAGGGCGCTTCCACTGGTTCTTCCCATCTCAATGCGTCTTTAACCGCTCTAACCAATTGTGGAACCAGGGAAAAATCAAAACCTGCACAAGGTTCATCCATCTCTGCCTCGCTGTCCGAGGATCCACTTAAAGAGACACTACGTTGAGAAGGACCCGGAATTTCGGGTTCAGCTTCTTCAGTGACTAGAGCTGTAACAGTAGGAGGGTGTAATGTTTGGTTGGAATCTGTTTTGTTCAGAGATTCTTGAACCACTTTCCTGACCAGAGCTTCAACCTGCTGGTCCCCAGCTCCGCTTTCCTTCATAGCTCTAGAATAACATAACTCACAGAGATTTACCCTCTGGAACATGAGCTTTACATCCCCAGCAAGCTTTCTTCACTGAGCGGCTGGAATGGTGGTGCGAATGGCGTCCAGACCCAGATTGTGACCCTTCTTTGCAGTGTCTGAAGGACGACCTAGTACGTCTAGAACTTGACGTAGAATGATGTTGTTGCGACCTAGGCTGGTCATTATTTTTGTGTGCCGACAACTGACGGGCTGAGGAAAAAGGAAAAAATTACCCTGCTCCTACCCCAAACAGTACAGGCAGAATGAAAAAATAAAACAACATTTTCCACCCTACCTGCGGTGTAAGGGTTGGCCACTGGGGGGCGGTGACACATCCATAGCGACAGAAACAAAGACTGAAATTAATCAAAAAAGGGGCAAATAAACATGCCGCTTTCTGAAAGAGCAACATAGACTAACAGATGCTTGACAAATCAAGTCTCCTACCTTCAATGGCAAAAAAACGATCACCGGGAAGCTGCTGCCTGAGCTCTAAAGCATCCCAAATATTAGCTGCATCTGACAGCTATTTGAATCTGCTGCCCGAGTGATGACGTCACTGTGTCAACAGCGCACCTGCGCCGTGACCGATGCTGCTCTGACGCTCGCGCGCATGCGCGACCGCCGCCATCTTGCCTTAACTGCGCTCGCGCGAACCAAGCCTCGATTCCAATCGAGACTTCGCAGCTGCGCAGTAAGGTCGAGAAGCGGCGGACTGGAACGCAGATGCGTTCCAGTCGCCCTGACTAGGAAACCGGAGCAAAATACAGACAAACAACACAAAACAGCTGCCATGAGAAAGATAAATGCATATATTACCAATACAGCACACCCATGATCCGTCCTGGGACTGGGAGCTTTGTCACACTCACTGCACGACCGGGGTATTCTTAAGAAAAGGCCTCCCGCTAATAGCTGGGACATTTGGCCTTGCTGCCGCTTTCCAGCCAATGGCTAGATAGTAAGCTCTTCAAGGCATCGCTTTTAAATCACCCCTGTCCGCCCTGCTAATAGCTGGGGAAGCTGGACTCCAGAAGGACACCGCCAACACCATCATTCACGTGCAAAACCACCAGGACTGGATCAAGAACTTCGTAAGGTAAGACACCTTGGTCCTAGGAGGAGGACGAAAAAGGAACACGGTCTCTGACTAGAAGCAAAGATTTATGGGAGTAGGGTCCTATGAGGTATGAGAGGCAGGATTAACCCATACGTAGGCTGCCATGGAGTCTGTCAGGAAAAATATTTTTTTCATAAAAAAATATAAAAACATTTTTTATAAAAAAATTATAAAGAAAAAAATCTTTTTTATAAAAAATAAATAACATTTATAAATATTTTTCTTTATAAAAATATAAAAATTATAAAAAATCAGATCATGTGAGGTAAAAGAAGTAGAGTATGTATAATATGTAAATTTGTGTCAATCAGTTAAAAAAAATTAGATCATGTGAGGTAAAAGAAGTAGAATATGTATATGTAAAATGGTGTCAATCAGTTAAAAAAATATAAATAAAAAATGTATTTTTTATACAAAAATGTAAAAAAGAAATTATAAAGAATATTTTATTTTTTATAAAAAATTTAAAAAAATGATACATTTTTTTAATAAAAAAAATAAAAATGATAAAAAACAAAAAACAAATAAGATCATGTGAGATAAAAGAAGCAGAATATGTATAATATGTAAAATTATGTCAATCAGTTAAAGAAGTTATACAGAAACAAAACATTTTTATAAAAAAAAATATAAATTAAATTATAAAGAAAATAAATGTTTTATATAAAAAATTATAAAAAAATCAGATCATGTGAGGGTAAAATAAGTAGAATATGTATAATATGTAAAATTGTGTCAATCAGTTAAAATAAAAAAATAAAAAATCAGATCATGTGAGGTAAAAGAAGTAGAATATGTATATGTAAAATTGTGTCTATCAGTTAAAAAAATTATAAAAAATTATAAATTAGAAAAAAAAATACATAAAGAAGAAAATATTTTTTATAAAAAATAAATAAAACATATCAATATTTTTTTAAATATAAATAAAATTTATAAAAAATCAGATCATGTGAGGTAAAAGAAGTATATGTATATGTAAAATTGTGTCAATCAGTTAAAAAAATTACAAAAAATCAGATCATGTGAGGTAATAGAAGTAGAATATGTATATGTAAAATTGTGTCAATCAGTTAAAAAAAATTATAAATAAAAAAATTATAAAAAAATAAATTATAAAGATTTTTTTTAAATAGATAAAAATTATAAATATTTTTTTATTATAAGTAAAATTATTAAATTTATTTAAATTTTTAAAAATAAAATAAAATTTAGATTATGTGAGGTAAGAGAAGTAGAATAAGTATAATATGTAAATTTGTGTCAATCAGTTAAAAAATATAAATAATAAAATAAATTTCATATAAAATAGAGAAATTATAAAGAAAATAATATTTTTATAAAAAATAAAGAAAAATTATAATTAAAAAAAAAAATCAGATCATGTGAGGTAAAAGAAGTAGAATATGCATAATATTAGAGTATAATATATGTATAATATATAAAACATTGTCAATCAGTTAAAAAAAATATATAAATCAGATAATGTGAGGTAAAAGAAGTAGAATATGTACATGTATTGTGTCAATCAGTTAAAAAAATGTAAATAAAAATATTATAAACAAAAAAATTATTTTTTATATAGAATAAATAAAAGTTATAAATACTTTTTTCTTTTTATAAAAAATATATACAAAAAAATTATAAAAATAAAAAAATCAGATCATGTAAGGTAATAGAAGTAGAATATGTATATGTAAAATTGTGTCAATCAGTTAAAAAAATTATAAATAAAAAAATTATAAAAAAAAGAAATTATAAAGATTTTTTTTTAAATAAATAAAAATTATAAAGATTTTTTATTATAAGTAAAATTATTAAATTTATTAAAATTATACAAAAATTATAAAAAATAAAATAAAAATTAGATTATGTGAGGTAAGAGAAGTAGAATAAGTATAATATGAAAATTTGTGTCAATCAGTTAAATATAAATAATAAAATAAATTTCATATAAAATAGAGAAATTATAAGGAAAATAATATTTTTATAAAAAATAAAGAAAAATTATAATTAAAAAAAAATATCTGATCATGTGAGGTAAAAGAAGTAGAATATGCATAATATTATAGTATAATATATGTATAATATGTAAAGAAATTGTCAATCAGTTAAAAAAATATATAAATCAGATAATGTGAGGTAAAAGAAGTAGAATATGTACATGTATTGTGTCAATCAGTTAAAAAAATGTAAATAAAAATTATAAAGAAAAAAATTATAAAGATTTTATAAAAAATAAATAAAAGTTACAAATACATTTTTCTTTTTATAAAAAATATATAAAAATAATTATAAAAATAAAAAAATCAGATCATGTGAGGTAAAAGAAGTAGAACATATATAATATGTAAAATTGTGTCAATCAGTTAAAAAAAAATTATAAATAAAAAAATGAAAAAAAGATATAAAGAAAAAATATTTTTTTATAAAAAATAGACATTAAAAAAATCAGATCATGTGAGGTAAAAGAAGTAGAATAGGTGTAAGTAAAATATTTTCAATCAGTTAAAAAAATTATAAATAAAAAAATTATAAAAAAAATAAATTATAAAGAATTTTTTTAAATAAAAAATAAATAAAATTATAAATAATTTTATATTATAAGAAAAATTAATAAATGTATTAAAATTATAAAAAAATGTAAAAAAATAAAATAAAAATTAGATTATGTGAGGTAAGATAAATAGAATATGTATAATATGTAAAATTGTGTCAATCAGTTAAAAAATTATAAATAAAATAATAAATTTTATATTTAAAAAAGACATTATAAAGAAAAACATATTTTTATAAAAAATAAAGAAAAATAAATATTTTTTTTATAAAAAAATATTTTAAAAAATCAGATCATGTGAGGTAAAAGAAGTAGAATATGTATAATATGTAAAATTGTGTCAATCAGTTAAAAAAAAACAGATCATGTGAGGAAAAGAAGTAGAATATGTTTATGTAAAAAAATTATACAATTTTTTTTAAAGAAATTATAAAGAAAAAATATTTTTTATAAAAAATAAAGAAAAGTTATACATTTAAAAATAATATATATAAAAAGAATTCTAAAAATAAAAAAATCAGATCATGTGAGGTAAAAGAAGAAAAATATTTATATGTAAATTATGTATAATATGTAAAAATTGTGTCAATCAGTTAAAAAAATTACAAAAAATCAGATCATGTGAGGTATTAGAAGTAGAATATGTATATGTAAAATTGTAGCAATCAGTTAAAAAAAATTATAAATAAAAAAATATAAAATAAAAAAATTATAAAGAAAATCGTATATTTTTATAAAAAATAAATAAAAATTATAAATATTTTTTATTATAAGTAAAATTATTAAATTTATTAAAATTATAAAAAAAATATAAAAAATAAAAAAATAGATCATGTGAGGTAAAATAAGTAGAGTATGCATAATATGTAAAGCTGTGTCAATCAGTTTTAAAAAAAAATATAAATTAAAAATATATATTTTTATAAAAAATTTAAAAAAATTAAAAGAATATATTATTTTTTATAAAAACAAAAACAAAAATGATAAATATTTTTTTATTAAAAAAAATTAAAAAAATTATAAAAAAAACAAAAAACAAATAAGATCATGTGAGGTAAAAGAAGTATAATATGTATAATATGAAAAATTGTGTCAATCAGTTAAAAAAAAAAAAATTAAAATCAGATCATGTAAGGTGAAAGAAGCAGAAAATGTATATATAAAATTGTGTCAATCAGTTAAAAAAATTATAAATAAAAAAAATTTAAAAAAATAAATAATTAATAAAAAAGTGAATAAAAAATAAAATAAAAAGGGGGAAAGAAATAAGACTGAATTCTTAAATATCACCTATATGGTATATGGGTCTGCAATGTCATCTTCAGGTGGTGGTGAAGCAAAGCAACCCCTTTTATGAGGACTAAGTGGGGCTTGAGTTATTTGAGGTGCTTGGGGTCTTGAATATCTTGGGTCTGTGAGAGGGATGTTGATTTCATTCGTTGTTTGGGACCATCCGTTGTGGAAGATGTTGACAGGCGGAGATCTCTAAGTGTAGAAAGAAGATCATTTGTTGATTTACATATATATGAAGTTCCTTTATAAGTAAAGCGAAGGGAGAAAGGAAATCCCCAGCGATAATTTATTTTAGTTCTTGAAAAAGTGTTGTAATAGTTGATTGTAGATCCTCTATTTCTTGAGGAATGCCACATAAAAATACATACTATAATGCAAGGTGGTAGAATTCAGGTTAAACTCAAAATATATTAAAGCTAAGGAAAATTGAAACAGTTAAAAGAACTTGAGGTAATTCTAATATTAGAATAACAGTCCTATAATAGCACAAGTATAGAAAGCATGCCATTAAATCCTCACAGAAAGGGGTAAAAAATCAGATCATGTTAGGTAAAAGAAGTAGAGTATGTATAATATGTAAATTTGTGTCAATCAGTTAAAAAAATCAGATCTTGTAAGGTAAAAGAAGTACAATATGTATATGTAAAATGGTGTCAATCAGTTTAAAAAATATAAATCAAAAATTTATTTTTATAAAAAAAAATTTAAAAAAGGAATTATAAAGAATATTTTATTTTTTTTATAAAAAATAAAAAAATGATAAATATTTTCTTTTTATAAAAAAATAAAAATGATAAAAAACAAATAAGATCATCTGAGGTAAAAGAAGCAGAATATGTATAATATGTAAAATTATGTCAATCAGTTATAAAAAAGTTATACAGAAACAAAACATTTTTATAAAAAAAAATATAAATTAAATTATAAAGAAAATAAATGTTTTATATAAAACAAATTATATAAAAAAATAAGATCATGTGAGGGTAAAAGAAGTAGAATATGTATAATATGTAAAATTGTGTCAATCAGTTAAAATAAAAAATTAAAAATCAGATCATCAGAGGTAAAAGAAGTAGAATATGTATATGTAAAATTGTGTCAATCAGTTAAAAAAAATTAAAAAAATTATAAATTAAAAATAAAAAAGAAATTATAAAGAAAAAACGGAAAATTTATATCAAATACTTAACGTAATTTTCCTTTCCTGATAGGCTCCATGGCAGCATACGTGTGGGTAGGCTCCGCCTCCATAACTACCCAATAGGACCCCCTCTCCCATAAATCTTTGCTCTAGGCTGCTATCCATGTTCCGTAACTAGCCTACTCCAGACATTTTGGGAGGGACTCCTGCTGCCATGGAGCCTATCAGGAAAGGAAAATTACGGTAAGTATTTGATATAAATTTTCCGTTTTCCTGACAGGCTCCATGGCAGCATACGTGTGGGAAATAACTCGCCCAAAAATACACACGGGCGGGCAAAAATGTTTGAGCAAAGAAACCAAATTTATTTTACATTGTCAACCGACAATACTTGTAAACCAAAATTAATAGATGACAGAGCAGCAGGCTCAACACAATAATGAGAAACAAATGTGTTAATAGAAGACCAGGAAGCCGCTCTACAAATGATTTCAGGCGCGACATGCCGGGAAGCTGCCCACGAGGTCGAGATATTCCTGGTCGAATGAGCTGTCACTGCCTCTGGAGGAGCCAAGCCCTTTGCCTTGTATGCCCTCTGAATGGTCTGCACAATCCAAGAAGAAATTGATCTGACCGAAGCTCGCATTCCCTTGTTTTTACCATGGAGAAGAACGAAAAGGAATTCCGTTTGTCTGAATGGAGCCGTGACCTCCAGATATTGCTTTAGAGTGTGGCCTACGTCAAGTGGATGAACATCCTGATCGTCCGTTGTTCTGAAAGTAGGAAGTACAATCTCTTGATTTTCATGAAAGACTGAGGTCACTTTAGGGTTTGACCCAAGCATGGGAATCAACACTACCCTATCTGGAAAGAAGGTTAGGAAAGGTTCTTCTGAACCTAAATTTCTAATCTCTGACACTCTTTTAGCCGATGTCACAGCTACCAAGAAGGTGGTCTTGAGCGTGAGATCTCTCATGGAAAGAGGTTTGTCAGGATCTGATCCGAGATTGGAGAGAAAATCCAAGACAATAGGAAGGTCCCATTTGGGGAACCTGGGTCTTCTTTGAGGTTTAAGCCTGGTAGGTCCTTTAAAGAATTGACGGACTAATGTGTGATTAGCCCAAGATACTCCTGTGAAGGCCGAGATGTCTGAAACTTGCACTCTTAGTGAGCTGACTGCTAAAGATAGGTCCAGCCCTGATTGGAGAAAACTTAGAATGTCCTGTACTGCTGGAGAATTACACGGATTTGACCGGGAAGACATATGATCAGAGAATTTGGACCATATCCGTTCGTATACTCTGTTCGTACTTCCCCTCCGGGCACTAAGAAGAGTTGGAATAGCTTCTTCCGGACAGCCTAGAGATTCAAGCCTTTCCCTCTCAAGAACCACACCCTGAGGTGTAGGCAAGATGGGCATGGGTGTAACGTCGAGCCTTGCGACAGTAGATCCGGCCTGAGAGGAAGGGGGACTGGGTCTTGATAACTCAGGAGTGATAACAGAGGAAACCACGGCCTATTGGGCCAGAAAGGAATCACTGCAATGATCTCCACCTTCTCTGTTCTGAGCCTCCGGAGGAATTGCAGAATCACCGGTACCGGAGGGAAGGCATAAGCTTTCTGAAACTTCCAATGATCTGAGAGAGCATCTATCCCGTAAGCCTGAGGGTCTCTGAACCTCGAATAATATCTGGGCATTTTGTGATTGCATGGAGAAGCAAATAGATCGACCTCTGGAAGTACTCCCAGGGTCAGAAGCCACTCGAACACCTCTCTGTGGAGAGACCACTCGTTGTTGTCCATTTGCACTCTCGAGAGGAAGTCCGCCTGTACATTCTGGATCCCTGGAATGTAAACTGCCGAGATGTTGGACAAATACTTCTGAGCCCAGCTCATTATTGGCTCCACTTTCTGTAGCAGAGACCGGCTGCGAGTTCCACCTTGCTTCTTTATATAAGCCACCGCAGATGTGTTGTCCAACCTTAGCATCACAGATGAACCTTCTATGAGATGGCGAAATGACAGGAGTGCCTGAAAGGCGGCCCTCAGCTCCAGAATGTTGGAGACAATCCCTCGAGCAGGGAAAACCCATTGGCCTTGCGCCACTTCTGAAAGGCAGTGAGCGCCCCAACCTCGATTGCTGGCATCCGAAGTTAACGTGACCCATGAGATGGGCATGATTGAATGGTGATTGCGCAGATTCTTCCCTTGAAGCCACCAAAGGAGAGACGTCCTCATGGATGACGTAAGGTGTATGCGCTGGACTTGGCTGGAAGAATCCCATTGTTGAAGGAACCCTCTTTGGAAGGGACGTGTATGCCATTGGGCCCACTTCACCATAGGAATGGTAGCTGTCATTGTGCCAATTACTTTGAGGCATTGGAGAGCGGAGAGGTGAGACGACGCCAGGGCTGCGTGTATTCTGTCTCGAATCACTCCAATCTTCTCCTCTGGAAGGGAGATGGTGCCTTCCAATGTGTTGAAGTGAGCCCCTAGAAACACTAGAGATTGTGTTGGCTCTAAATGGCTCTTCTCTAGATTCAGAAGCCACCCGAATTCCTGCAGGGTGGAGATGACTAAGCTCCTGTGCTCTAACAGTTGATCTTCGTTCTGAGCTAGGAGAAGTAGGTCGTCTAAATAGTGGTGGAGACGAACCCCCTTGATACAGAGTAGAGCCACAACCGACAACAGGACCTTTGAGAAGACCCGAGGTGACGTTGTTAGGCCGAAGGGTAGACATGTGAACTGCAGATGCTGATTGCCTACCGCAAAGCGGAGGAATTGTTGGAACTCTGTTGCCACTGGCACGTGAAAGTATGCATCTTTCAGATCGATTGAAATCATCCAATCTCCCAGATGTATTGAATGTTGGATCGTAATTAAAGACTCCATTTTGAACTTTTCTTTTCGGATAAAGGAATTGAGATGTGTTAAATCTATTACTGGCCTCCATGTACCGTTTTTCTTCTGTATCATGAACAGAGGAGAATACATGCCTTTGCCTTGTTCGTTTTCTGGAACAGGGACGGCTGCGCCTTGATCCAATAAACAGCTCACGTAGGTTAATAGGACCTGCTTTTTCTCTTCTGAACCTGGAAGAGATGTGGGAACAAATCTGAGTCTTGGGGTATTGCTGAAAACCCACTTGTGACCGGAGGAGACCGTCTTGATGGTCCAGTAATCTCGGATTGAGGCCGCCCAGACATGCCCGAAGTGGCGAAGACGAGCCCCCACCTGGCATGCCTGAGCGGGCCCAATCTCAAAAGGACTTTGTGGCATCCTGGTTGCCAGAGGAACCCCCATTTGCGGGTTTCTTGAAAGAAGACTGCCTGGATTTCCAGGATCTAGAGAACTCGCGACCAGGTCTGTAGCTGCGCGCATCCCTAGCGCGATCAGAGTTTTGTCTTCTAGGAAAACTGCGTTTCTGATTTTGTAGGCGTCTGTCTTGAGGGAGGAAACCAGACTTCCCACCTGTGGCCCGGGTTATGGCACTATCGAGCTTATTGCCGAACAATGAAGAACCTTCAAACGGAATTCGACACCAAGCTTGCTTGGAAGCTGGATCCGCCAACCACGGACGGAGCCATAGGGCACGACGAGCTGAAACAGCTGCCAACATAACCTGGGACATCAGGCGGATGACATCAATAGATGCCTCCCCAAGAAAGGCTGATGCCAGCCTGATCTCTTGGATAGGAGAATCTTTAGCCGTTTCAGTAGAGATACCTCTTAAGAACTCATCCACATTATCAGACCAAGATTCCAAAGCTTTGGAGACTGCCGCTATCGCAAGTACTGGCTTACATGCCATTCCTGACGTCAGGTAGATCCTCTTTAAATCCAAACCAATTCGCCTTTCCAAAGGATCTTTAAAAGATACAGTGTCTTCCAAGGGAAGCGTTACATATCTTGCTAGTCTCATTAAAGCTGCATCCACTAATGGGGCTGATTCAAGGTGCTTTACTTCCTCTTCCTTAAAAGGATATAGTTTCAAGACCTTTGACTGCATGGAACTTTTCTTGTCCATTTTGCTCCATTCCTCAGAAATGACCTCACCCAGCTCAGAGAGAAAAGGAAAATACTGTCGCTCCTTATTGAGCTGCTTGAAAAACTTCCTCTGTTTTGGGGGGGAAGTAACTGGATCTTCCCACTTCAGGGCCTCTTTTACTGCCTTCACCAAAGAAGGAACTAAAGCGTACTCAAACCCCATGCCAGGATCTTCCAGATCCGATTCGCTGTCTGAAACAGGAACAGAAGGGTGACTTGGCTGGGAAGATTCCCATGTCTCATGCACCGAACCTTCACCCACTGGAGGGCATAATGGGTCTGGTGGGGAATCACGGGGCTGCTGGGCCTCTCTCTCCTGTAGAGATTCTTTCACAACCCGCCTCACCATAGATTCCAAACGCTGGTCTGCACCATCCCTCTCATCTGCAGCTTTGGAGAAGCAGTGATCACAGAGAGATTTGTCTGTTGGAACAGGCATCCTACATCCCCAGCATGATTTTCCTGAACTCTCTCTAGAGTGAGATGAAGGGGGGTGAGAAGGATTTTTATTGCGCTGTTCAGATCTGGAAGGAGATCTATGATGGCTAGACCTGGAGGAAGATTGCCGGTGGTGTGATTTTGATGATCCACTTCCTTTATGGGAACTACGGTGTGGATCAGACCTAGTAGGGCTGTGAGGAAAGAAACACAAAGAAGATAGAGAAAGAAATCAGCTGGTGTCCTAAAATCCTACTCTCAATCCTTGTACAGGCAGAAAAGCAAAACTGCAAACATACCTGCTACAAGCGGGCTGGCCACTAGGGGGCAGTGAGGAGTCCATAGTATCAATACAATAGGAAGCTGCAGAGACAGATTCAGCTGACTGACAACAGACCTCCACCCCAGACAATAGAGATTGTCTTACCTTGAATCGCCAAGATAGTAGCCCCGGGAAGTCGCCGTATCCCCCACGATCATTCCCAGGGCTCTGAAAGCTTTTAAAAGTGGCGCCCGTGACGTCATCGCCGACGTCAGACGCGAGACGCTTGCGCGCATGCGCGAACCAAGCCTCGACTTCGTATTGGGTCCGCGCATGCGCAGAACGTACGCCGGTACCCGGAAGTCACAGAGAGAGCAGCTGCTGGAACGCAGAGAGCGTCAGCGCCAATCTAGGACACCAGAAAGCAGGAAAAAAACACACAGAGGTATGATACACATAAACACTGCTGCCATATGTGAATGAATGTAAAAACTTACCCCTCCACCTACGATCACCTGGGCCGAGGAACGCCATCCATACACACACACACCGAACTTGGCAGCAGATAATGGTCGCCTGAAACATTAGGCAAACAGACCGTGCGCACATAGATGAACCGATCCAATCTTCAGCGCTACTCTGCTATACACTCCATACCCTGCTTAACAGTCAGGGCCTATCGGAGGAATCTTTGGCACTCGGCATCATCGATCGTAGGGAGGTTTATCTTCAGGTAGGAGAACCAACACCTGGTCCTACGGAGGACAAAAAAGGAACATGGATAGCAGCCTAGAGCAAAGATTTATGGGAGAGGGGGTCCTATTGGGTAGTTATGGAGGCAGGGCCTACCCACACGTATGCTGCCATGGAGCCTGTCAGGAAAATATTTTTTATAAAAAATAAATAAATATAAATATTTTTTTTAATGTAAATAAAATTTATAAAAAAAATCAGACATGTGAGGTCAAAGAAGTATATGTATATGTAAAATTGTGTCAATCAGTTAAAAAATTACAAAAAATCAGATCATGTGAGGTAATAGAAGTAGAATATGTATATGTAAAATTGTGTCAATCAGTTAAAAAAATATAAATAAATATATATATATATATATATATATATATATATATATATATATATATATATATATATATATATATATATATATATATAAAAGAAATTATAAAGAAAGATTAAAAAAAAAAAATAAATAAAAATTATAAATATTTTTTATTATAAGTAAAATTATTACATTTATTAACGTTATAAAAAATATATAAAAAATAAAATAAAAATTAGATTATGTGAGGTAAGAGAAGTAGAATATGTATAATATGTAAATTTGTGTCAATCAGTTAAAAAAATATATAAATAAAATAATAAATTTCATATAAAATGAAATTATAAAGAAAATAATATTTGTTATAAAAAATAAAGAAAAATTATAAAAAAAAATTTATTAGCAAAAATCAGATCATGTGACGTAAAAGAAGAAGAATATGTATAATATTATAGTATAATATATGTATAATATGTAAAAATTGTCAGTCAGTTAAAAAAACAGATAATGTGAGGTAAATGAATTAGAATATGTATATATATTGTGCCAATCAGTTTAAAAAATGTAAATAAAAAAATTATAACGAAAAAATTATTTTTTATAAAAAATAAACGTTATAAATATTTTTTCTTTTTATAAAAAATATATAAAAAGAATTATAAAAATAAAAAAATCAGATCATGTGAGGTAAAAGAAGTAGAATATATATAATATGTAAAATTGTGTCAATCAGTTAAAAAAATTATAAATAAAAAATGAAAAAAAAAGAAATTATAAAGAAAAAAATTTTTTTTATAAAAAATAAATAAAAATTATAAAAAAAATTTTCATAAACGAAAAAAAAATTATTAAAAAATCAGATCATGTGAGGTAAAAGAAGTATAATAGATATATGTAAAATAGTTTCAATCAGTTAAAAAATTATAAATAAAAAAATTATAAAAAAAGAAATTATAAAGATTTTTTTCAATAAAAAAAATAAAAATTATAAATATTTTATATTATAAGAAAAATTAATACATTTATTAAAATTATAAAAAATATAAAAATAAAATAAAAATTAGATTATGTGAGGTAAGAGAAATAGAATATGTATAATATGTAAAATTGTGTCAATCAGTTAAAAAAAATTATAAATAAAAAATAAATTTTATATATAAAAAAGACATTATAAAGAAAATTATATATTTTTTAAAAAATAAATATTTTTTTATAAAAAAATATTTAAAAAAATCAGATCATGTGAGGTAAAAGAAGTAGAATATGGGGGTCATTTACTATAGTGCCACGGCGCTAATTCGTGTAAATTGCCGTGAATTAGCGCTAATTCGCAGCAATTTAGCGCTAATTAGTGCTAAAACAGTATTCACTATAGCGCTGGTGAGAAAATACTCCCAAAATAGAATTTACTATAGTTCCCTGAAACCAAATAGCACCCAAACCCTTAGGCCCCTTTCACACGATCGGACCGTTCAGGTCCGCCTGTCAGTTTTGACGGCGAACCTGAACAGGCGATCCATGTTAGCCTATGGAGCGTCGGATGTCAGCGGAGACATGTCCGCTGACATCCGACCCCGTCCGATCCGCTAAAAGCAGACAGATGGCCCTACGTCCAGGTCCGTCGCTGGTGGATCGGATCGGGTGAGATCTGACGAAAACAGACATGCTGTCCGTTTTCGTCCGATCCCTCCATAGGCGGCAGCGGCGCCTGACAAGCACCTCCCCGCTCAGTGAGCAGAGAGGGACCTGTCATCCGCCGGCTCAGCGGAGATCAACTGACTGATCTCCGCTGAGCCGGCGGACCGAGGCGGGCTCCGTAGAAACAGAGTCCGCCTCGTGTGAAAGGGGGCTTACTCTGCTAAAACCTGGAGAATTGCACATGGAAATAATGTTTAGAGCATGATATAATTGCCTAAATGGTACTGAAATATGCAGTATATTATTTAAAGATAATCTGCTTTTAAACTGTGTGAAAAAGTGATTTCTACACTGAAATATATTTAAAAGTCTGAGAAGTGAAAAATTCCCCGTTATGGACAACTAGGTTCCAAAACAACTGAGCATGCTCAGACCTGAAAATAACTCTAATTTTAACTCAAGTGTCTTTTTTAGCTGGCGCTAGGGATGAGCTTCGTGTTCGAGTCGAACCCATGTTCGTCTCGAACATCGTCTGTTCGCCCGTTCGCCGAATTGGACCGTTCGCGCCAAATTCGTATGGCGCGTCACGGCCCATAATTCACTGCGGCATCGCAGTGCATTGCTGGCTGATGATTGGCCAAGCATGCACTATGACCCGCATGCTTGGCCAATCACAGCGCCGTCAGTAGAGAGAGCTGTAATTGGCCAAAGCCAGGGTGGCTTTGGCCAATTATGGCTCAGGGGGTTTAGAACACGCCCCACACTATATAAGGCCGCCTGCACAGCGGCCCTGTGTAGTGTGTGTTCCGGCGTTGAGATACATAGATAGACAGAGAGACAGTGTCATTTCATTTGAGTTAGCTAGATTAGGCAGGACAATCAGTGAGTTAGCTGCATTTACAGTGTATTGTGTATATATATGCATCCCAGGTGTTGCATATATATATATATATATATATATATCTACACTGTATTCAGTTTAGCTAGATCCATTCCTGTTATGTTCTTACTGACAGGCAGGCTTGTCTTGTTACAGTAGTTACAGCTACCTGAAGAAAATTGCTGGTGTTCTTTTGATCCTATTAGTACCACAATCAGGCAGCTAGACTATCTACAGTTAGTGCAGTGCGTCCTGCTCACAGTGTTCAGCTAAAACTACAAGTTAGTGCGGTGCGTCCTGCTCACAGTGTTCAGCTAAAACTACAAGTTAGTGGGGTGCGTCCTGCTCACAGTGTTCAGCTAAAACTACAAGTTAGTGGGGTGCGTCCTGCTCACAGTGTTCAGCTAAAGCTACAAGTTAGTGCGGTGCGTCCTGCTCACAGTGTTCAGCTAAAACTACAAGTTAGTGTAGTGAGACCTCTGCACAGTGTTCATCTAAAACTACAAGTTAGTGCAGTGCGTCCTGTTCACAGTGTTCAGCTAAAACTACAAGTTAGTGCGGTGTGTCCTGCTTACAGTGTTCAGCTAAAACTACAAGTTAGTGTAGTGAGACCTCTGCACAGTGTTCATCTAAAGCTACAAGTTAGTGCTGTGTGTCCTGCTCACAGTGTTCAGCTAAAACTACAAGTTAGAGCGGTGCGTCCTGCTCACAGTGTTCAGCTAAAACTACAAGTTAGTGCGGTGCGTCCTGCTCACAGTGTTCAGCTAAAACTACAAGTTAGTGGGGTGCGTCCTGCTCACAGTGTTCAG
Source organism: Lithobates septentrionalis (assembly GCA_037952835.1). Taxonomy (NCBI): domain Eukaryota; kingdom Metazoa; phylum Chordata; class Amphibia; order Anura; family Ranidae; genus Lithobates; species Lithobates septentrionalis. Next base: position 49,492 of record JBBDGP010001070.1, read on the forward strand.
CTAAAACTACAAGTTAGTGCGGTGCGTCCTGCTCACAGTGTTCAGCTAAAACTACAAGTTAGTGCGGTGCGTTCTGCTCACAGTGTTCAGCTAAAACTACAAGTTAGTGGGGTGAGACCTCTGCACAGTGTTCAGCTAAAACTAAAAGTTAGTGCGGTGCGTCCTGCTCACAGTGTTCAGCTAAAACTACAAGTTAGTGCGGTGCGTCCTGCTCACAGTGTTCAGCTAAAACTACAAGTTAGTGGGGTGCGTCCTGCTCACAGTGTTCAGCTAAAACTACAAGTTAGTGCGGTGGGTCCTGCTCACAGTGTTCAAAGTTATTTTTTTTTTTCAAAAATGATTTTTTTTTTCAAAAATGATTTTTTTTTTTCAAAAATGAATTTTTTTTTTCAAAAATATTTTTTTCTCAATAATAATTATTTTTTTTCAAAAAATTTTTTTTTCAAAAATAATTTTTTTTTTCAAAAATAATTTTTTTTTTTTCAAAAATAATTTTTTTTTCAAAAATAATTTTTTTTTTCAAAAATAATTTTTTTTTTCAAAAATATTTTTTTTTCAAAAATGAAGTTTTTTTTCAAAAATGAATTTTTTTTTTCAAAAATAATTTTTTTTTTCAAAAATAATTTTTTTTTTCAAAAATGAATTTTTTTTTCAAAAATATATATATTTTTTTTAAAAAAAATGTTTTTTTTTTCATGGGGCGGTCATAATGTTTTGGCTGATCATGGGGTGGTCAGCTTTTGTCACCTCCCAATCTAGTTTTGAACATTTCACCATTCATTCCTATGGGACCAATTTCGCCGCAAAAAAGACGATATTTCGTGAACCATTCGGCGAAACGTTCCACAAAGTAATAGCACACCAATGAAATGACATTGATACAAGTTAGTGCAGTGCGTCCTGCTCACAGTGTTCAGCTAAAACTACAAGTTAGTGCGGTGCATCCTGCTCACAGTGTTCAGCTAAAACTACAAGTTAGTGGGGTGAGACCTCTGCACAGTGTTCAGCTAAAACTACAAGTTAGTGCGATGCGTCCTGCTCACAGTGTTCAGCTAAAACTACAAGTTAGTGGGGTGCGTCCTGCTCACAGTGTTCAGCTAAAACTATAAGCTAGTGTAGTGAGACCTCTGCACAGTGTTCATCTAAAGCTACAAGTTAGTGCAGTGCGTCCTGCTCACAGTGTTCAGCTAAAACTACAAGTTAGTGCGGTGTGTCCTGCTCACAGTGTTCAGCTAAAACTACAAGTTAGTGGGGTGAGACCTCTGCACAGTGTTCAGCTAAAACTACAAGTTAGTGCGGTGCGTCCTGCTCACAGTGTTCAGCTAAAACTACAAGTTAGTGTAGTGAGACCTCTGCACAGTGTTCATCTAAAGCTACAAGTTAGTGCTGTGCGTCCTGCTCACAGTGTTCAGCTAAAACTACAAGTTAGTGCTGTGCGTCCTGCTCACAGTGTTCAGCTAAAACTACAAGTTAGTGCGGTGCATTCTGCTCACAGTGTTCAGCTAAAACTACAAGTTAGTGGGGTGAGACCTCTGCACAGTGTTCAGCTAAAACTACAAGTTAGTGCGGTGCGTCCTGCTCACAGTGTTCAGCTAAAACTACAAGTTAGTGCGGTGCGTCCTGCTCACAGTGTTCAGCTAAAACTACAAGTTAGTGGGGTGCGTCCTGCTCACAGTGTTCAGCTAAAACTACAAGTTAGTGCGGTGGGTCCTGCTCACAGTGTTCAAAGTTATTTTTTTTTTTCAAAAATGATTTTTTTTTTTCAAAAATGATTTTTTTTTTCAAAAATGAATTTTTTTTCAAAAATATTTTTTTCTCAATAATAATTTTTTTTTTTCAAAAAAATTTTTTTTTTCAAAAATAATTTTTTTTTTTTCAAAAATAATTTTTTTTTCAAAAATAATTTTTTTTTTCAAAAATAATTTTTTTTTTTTCAAAAATATTTTTTTTTTCAAAAATGAATTTTTTTTTTCAAAAATGAATTTTTTTTTTCAAAAATAATTATTTTTTTCAAAAATAATTTTTTTTTTTCAAAAATGAATTTTTTTTTCAAAAATATATATATATTTTTTTTAAAAATGTTTTTTTTTTCATGGGGCGGTCATAATGTTTTGGCTGATCATGGGGTGGTCAGCTTTTGTCACCTCACAATCTAGTTTTGAACATTTCACCATTCATTCCTATGGGACCAATTTCGCCGCAAAAAAGACGATATTTCGTGAACCATTCGGCGAAACGTTCCACAAAGTAATAGCACACCAATGAAATGACATTGATACAAGTTAGTGCAGTGCATCCTGCTCACAGTGTTCAGCTAAAACTACAAGTTAGTGGGGTGAGACCTCTGCACAGTGTTCAGCTAAAACTACAAGTTAGTGCGATGCGTCCTGCTCACAGTGTTCAGCTAAAACTACAAGTTAGTGGGGTGCGTCCTGCTCACAGTGTTCAGCTAAAACTATAAGCTAGTGTAGTGAGACCTCTGCACAGTGTTCATCTAAAGCTACAAGTTAGTGCAGTGCGTCCTGCTCACAGTGTTCAGCTAAAACTACAAGTTAGTGCGGTGTGTCCTGCTCACAGTGTTCAGCTAAAACTACAAGTTAGTGGGGTGAGACCTCTGCACAGTGTTCAGCTAAAACTACAAGTTAGTGCGGTGCGTCCTGCTCACAGTGTTCAGCTAAAACTACAAGTTAGTGTAGTGAGACCTCTGCACAGTGTTCATCTAAAGCTACAAGTTAGTGCTGTGCGTCCTGCTCACAGTGTTCAGCTAAAACTACAAGTTAGTGCGGTGCGTCCTGCTCACAGTGTTCAGCTAAAACTACAAGTTAGTGCGGTGCGTCCTGCTCACAGTGTTCAGCTAAAACGACAAGTTAGTGGGGTGAGACCTCTGCACAGTGTTCAGCTAAAACTACAAGTTAGTGCGGTGCGTCCTGCTCACAGTGTTCAGCTAAAACTATAAGTTAGTGGGGTGCGTCCTGCTCACAGTGTTCAGCTAAAACTACAAGTTAGTGCGGTGCGTCCTGCTCACAGTGTTCAGCTAAAACTACAAGTTAGTGGGGTGCGTCCTGCTCACAGTGTTCAGCTAAAACTACAAGTTAGTGCGGTGGGTCCTGCTCACAGTGTTCAAAGTTATTTTTTTTTTTCAAAAATGATTTTTTTTTTTCAAAAATGATTTTTTTTTTTCAAAAATATTTTTTTCTCAATAATAATTTTTTTTTTCAAAAATAATTTTTTTTTTCAAAAATAATTTTTTTTTTCAAAAATAATTTTTTTTTCCAAAAATAATTTTTTTTTCAAAAATAATTTTTTTTTTTCAAAAATAATTTTTTTTTTCAAAAATATTTCTTTTTTCAAAAATGAATTTTTTTTTTTCAAAAATGATTTTTTTTTTTCAAAAATGAATTTTTTTTTTCAAAAATAATTTTTTTTTCAAAAATGAATTTTTTTTTTCAAAAATATATATATATTTTTTTAAAATTTTTTTTTTTTCATGGGGCGGTCATAATGTTTTGGCTGATCATGGGGTGGTCAGCTTTTGTCACCTCCCAATCTAGTTTTGAACATTTCACCATTCATTCCTATGGGACCAATTTTGCCGCAAAAAAGACGATATTTCGTGAACCATTCGCCGAAACGTTCCACAAAGTAATAGCACACCAATGAAATGACATTGATACAAGTTAGTGCAGTGCGTCCTGCTCACAGTGTTCAGCTAAAACTACAAGTTAGTGCGGTGCGTCCTGCTCACAGTGTTCAGCTAAAACTACAAGTTAGTGGGGTGAGACCTCTGCACAGTGTTCAGCTAAAACTACAAGTTAGTGCGATGCGTCCTGCTCACAGTGTTCAGCTAAAACTACAAGTTAGTGGGGTGCGTCCTGCTCACAGTGTTCAGCTAAAACTATAAGCTAGTGTAGTGAGACCTCTGCACAGTGTTCATCTAAAGCTACAAGTTAGTGCAGTGCGTCCTGCTCACAGTGTTCAGCTAAAACGACAAGTTAGTGCGGTGTGTCCTGCTCACAGTGTTCAGCTAAAACTACAAGTTAGTGGGGTGAGACCTCTGCACAGTGTTCAGCTAAAACTACAAGTTAGTGCGGTGCGTCCTGCTCACAGTGTTCAGCTAAAACTACAAGTTAGTGTAGTGAGACCTCTGCACAGTGTTCATCTAAAGCTACAAGTTAGTGCTGTGCGTCCTGCTCACAGTGTTCAGCTAAAACTACAAGTTAGTGCGGTGCGTCCTGCTCACAGTGTTCAGCTAAAACTACAAGTTAGTGCGGTGCGTCCTGCTCACAGTGTTCAGCTAAAACGACAAGTTAGTGGGGTGAGACCTCTGCACAGTGTTCAGCTAAAACTACAAGTTAGTGCGGTGCGTCCTGCTCACAGTGTTCAGCTAAAACTATAAGTTAGTGGGGTACGTCCTGCTCACAGTGTTCAGCTAAAACTATATTTTTTTTTTAAAAATGAATTTTTTTTTCATGGGGCGGTCGTAATGTTTTGGCTGATTATGGGGTGGTCAGCTTTTGTCACCTCCCAATCTAGTTTTGAACATTTCACCATTCATTCCTATGGGACCAATTTCACCGCAAAAACGACGATATTTCGTGAACCATTCGGCGAAACGTTCCACAAAGTAATATCACACCACTTAAATGACTGATTCCCGGTTCACATTGGTATTTTTCAGCTTTTCACAAAGTTCCACAAGGTAATAGCACACCAATTAAATGACATTGAACATTTTGCCATTCATTCCTATGGGACTAATTTTGCCGCAAAAACAACGATATTTCGTGAAAAATTTGGCAAAACGTTCCACAAAGTAATAGCACACCAATCGGGAACAATCCGCACGTTTCGGTATATTACTTGTCTATGTAGTGTAAAAACTGTGGGAGGAGTTAGGGTGGTAAATTTGGCTATAATAATAATAATAACTAGAAAAGGTACAATTTCTGGGGAAATTGTGAAAGTGTTCTTGCCTCTACAACTGGAGTGGGCGGAGTAACTGGGTGGGGTGGAGTGGCTTGAGTAACTGTGAAAAGTGTTAAAAAGCTTAATATTTTAAAAAGTATAAATAGTAGTAAAAAAGTTCCATCATTCGCTGAAAGAGCTGAACATTTTTTTCAAAAGTAATTTTTTTTTTCAAAAATGAATTTTTTTTAATCAAAAATGATTTTTTTTTCTTCAAAAATGATTTTTTTTTTCAAAAGTAATTTTTTTTTTCAAAGGTAATTTTTTTTTTCAAAAATGAATTTTTTTATTTCAAAAATAATTTTTTTTTCGAAATTATTATTTTTTTTAAAGTAATTTTTTTTTCAAAAATAATTTTTTTTTTCAAAAATATTTTTTTTTTCAAATATATTTTTTTTTCAAAAATAATTTTTTTTTTAAAAGAAATTTTTTTTTCAAAAATATTTTTTTTTTTCAAAAATAATTTTTTTTTTCAAAAATAATTTTTTTTTCAAAAATATATTTTTTTTTTTCAAAAATGATTTTTTTTTTTCAAAAATAATTTTTTTACTTTTTTCAAAATTTTTTTTTTTTTTAAAAAATATATTTTTTTTTACATGGGGCGGTCATAATGTTTTGGCTGATCATGGGGTGGTCATAATGTTTTGGCTGATCTTGGGGTTGTCAGCTTTTGTCAATTACCAATTTCGCCGCAAAAACGTCATTTCGTGGACCATTCGGCAAAACATTCCACAAAGTAATAACACACCAATCGGGAACAATCCGCTCGTTTCGGTATATTATTTGTCTCTGTAGTGTGAAAACTGTGGGAGGAGTCTACAAGCATTATCAGGTCTAGCAGATGAAGTCACATGCATTTGGAGTGTCTCAGCATCTTGTGTTTACAACCACTGTTTCCTAGCAAAGCTCATGCCCTGTTTATGCTTCCCAAATACTACTTCATCAAAACTGCCCCATCAGAATTACCCCATCAAAACTGCCCCATCATATTCCTCTATTATAAATCAGTGCATGGTGTGTCTGTCCCCTCCCCCGGGCTCTGTAATCAGCTGAGATGCTCCAGCCACCTTCCCCCCTGTGTATAACAGAAGCTTTGGTAACCATGGCAACAAAACAAACACTAACAGTACACTCTGATTAATGGCTAAAATTTCCTGAAATGACCTCTAAACAAATGGCCGTATTTTAAAAACTATACATCCTACAGCGAAGATCTTTATATTGTGAGAATCACAAGACCCAGACCTAGATTTTGATGTATAGTATGTCTCCGAAATATTAAAAATGAAGGCACAGTCGCAGTTTAGAAATTGCCCTTCAAATTTGGAGGGGGCTAGAGTGTAGTTTCAATGAATGTCAATGGACGGCGTGAGTTGCAAACAAATGGTCATATTGTAAAAACTATCAGGACTATGGCTTAGCCGTGGACATGTTTAGTGGCAGCAGGGATAGCTGAACGTTTTGATATAAGATTTGTGTAGGTGGGCTTGAAAATGAGGGAGTGGCGGCAGTTTAGAAATCATGTTCTGATTTTCCAGCTTTTGTCATCTCCCACTCTAGTTTCCCCATTCATTCCTATGGGACCAATTTTGCCGCAAAAACGACTATATTTCGTGAACCATTCGGCGAAACGTTCCACAAAGTAATAGCACACCATTCGGGAACAATCCGCACGTTTCGGTATATTACTTGTCTATGTAGTGTAAAAACTGTGGGAGGAGTTAGGGTGGTAAATTTGGCTATAATAATAAGAATAATATATATGTGAGATAACAGTAAGTGGTCTTGCTATGCAAGAACACTTAACTAGAAAAGGTACAATTTCTGGGGAAATTGTGAAAGTGTTCTTGCCTCTACAACTGGAGTGGGCGGAGTAACTGGGTGGAGTGGGCGGAGTAACTGTGAAAAGTGTTAAAAAGCTTAATATTTTAAAAAGTATAAATAGTAGTAAAACAGTTGAAGTCCCATCATTAGCTGAAAGAGCTGAACTTTTTTTTCAAAAATGATTTTTTTTTTTTCAAAAATGATTTTTTTTTAATGATTTTTTTTTTCAAAAATTATTTTTTTTTATTTTTTCAAAAATATTTTTTTTTTCAAAAATTATTTTTTTTTCTTTTTTTTTTCAAAAAATTTTTTTTTCAAAAATAATTTTTTTTTGTTCAAAATTTTTTTTTTTCAAAATTTTTTTTTTTCTTCAAAATAATTTTTTTTTTTCAAAAATAATTTTTTCTTTTTTCAAAAATATTTTTTTTTCTCAATAATATTTTTTTTTTCAAAAATGAATTTTTTTTTTTCAAAAATATTTTTTTTTTTCATGGGGCGGTCATAATGTTTTGGCTGATCATGGGGTGGTCATAATGTTTTGGCTGATCATGGGGTTGTCAGCTTTTGTCACCTTCCACTCTAGTTTTGAACATTTCGCCATTCATTCCTATGGGACCAATTTCGCCGCAAAAACTACGATATTTCGTGAACCATTCGGTGAAACATTCCACAAAGTAATAACACACCAATCGGGAACAATCCGCTCGTTTCGGTATATTATTTGTCTCTGTAGTGTGAAAACTGTGGGAGGAGTCTACAAGCATTATCAAGTCTAGCAGATGAAGTCACATGCATTTGGAGTGTCTCAGCATCTTGTGTTTACAACCACTGTTTCCTAGCAACGCTCATGCCCTGTTTATGCTTCCCAAATACTGCTTCATCAAAACTGCCCCATCAGAATTACCCCATCAAAACTGCCCCATCATATTCCTCTATTATAAATCAGTACATGGTGTGTCTGTCCCCTCCCCCGGGCTCTGTAATCAAAGCTGAGATGCTCCAGCCACCTCCCCCCCGTGTATAACAGAAGCTTTGGTAACCATGGCAACAAAACAAACACTAACAGTACACTCTGATTAATGGCTAAAATTTCCTGAAATGACCTCTAAACAAATGGCCGTATTTTAAAAACTATACATCCTACAGCGAATATCTTTATATTGTGAGAATCACAAGACCCAGACCTAGATTTTGATGTATAGTATGTCTCTGAAATATTAAAAATGGAGGCACAGTCGCAGTTTAGAAATTGCCCTTCAAATTTGAAGGGGGCTAGAGTGTAGTTTAAATGAATGTCAATGGACGGCGTGAGTTGCAAACAAATGGTCATATTGTGAAAACTATCAGGACTATGGCTTAGCCGTGGACATGTTTAGTGGCAGCAGGGATAGCTGAACGTTTTGATAAAAGATTTGTGTAGGTGGGCTTGAAAATGAGGGAGTGGCGGCAGTTTAGAAATCATGTTCTGATTTTCCAGCTTTTGTCATCTCCCACTCTAGTTTCCCCATTCATTCCTATGGGACCAATTTCGCCGCAAAAATGACGATATTTCGTGAACCATTCGGTGAAACGTTCCACAAAGTAATAGCACACCATTCGGGAACAATCCGCACGTTTCGGTAAAATTATTTTTTTTCAAAAATTATTTTTTTTTTTCAAAAATTATTATTTTTTTTCAAAAATATATATATTTTTTAAATGGGGCGGTCATAATGTTTTGGCTGATCATGGGGTGGTCATAATGTTTTGGCTGATCATGGGGTTGTCAGCTTTTGTCACCTCCCACTCTAGTTTTGAACATTTCGCTATTCATTCTATGGGACCAATTTTGCAGCAAAAACGTCATTTCGTGGACCATTCGGCGAAACATTCCACAAAGTAATAGCACACCAATCGGGAACAATCCGCTCGTTTCGGTATATTACTTGTCTCTGTAGTGTAAAAACTGTGGGAGGAGTCTACAAGCATTATCAAGTCTAGCAGATGAAGTCACATGCATTTGAGGTGTCTCAGCATCTTGTGTTTACAACCACTGTTTCCTAGCAATGCTCATGCCCTGTTTATGCTTCCCAAATACTACTTCATCAAAACTGCCCCATCAGAATTACCCCATCAAAACTGCCCCATCATATTCCTCTATTATAAATCAGTACATGGTGTGTCTGTCCCCTCCCCCGGGCTCTGTAATCAGAGCTGAGATGCTCCAGCCACCTCCCCCCTGTGTATAACAGAAGCTTTGGTAACCATGGCAACAAAACAAACACAGTACACGCTGATTAATGTCTAAAATTTCCTGAAATGACCTCTAAACAAATGGCCGTATTTTAAAAACTATACATCCTACAGCGAAGATCTTTATATTGTGAGAATCACAAGACCCAGACCTAGATTTTGATACATAGTATGTCTCTGAAATATTAAAATTAAAGGCACGGTTGCAGTTTAGAAATTGCCCTTCAAATTTGAAGGGGCTAGAGTGTAGTTTCAATGAATGTCAATGGACGGCGTGAGTTGCAAACAAATGGTCATATTGTGAAAACTATCAGGACTATGGCTTAGCCGTGGACATGTTTAGTGGCAGCAGGGATAGCTGAACGTTTTGATATAAGATTTGTTTAGGTGGGCTTGAAAATGAGGGAGTGGCGGCAGTTTAGAAATCATGTTCTGATTTTCCAGCTTTTGTCATCTCCCACTCTAGTTTCCCCATTCATTCCTATGGGACCAATTTCGCCGCAAAAATGACGATATCTCGTGAACCATTTGGCGAAACGTTCCACAAAGTAATAGCACACCATTCGGGAACAATCCGCACGTTTCGGTATATTACTTGTCTATGTAGTGTAAAAACTGTGGGAGGAGTTAGGGTGGTAAATTTGGCTATAATAATAATATATATGTGAGATAACAGTAAGTGGTCTTGCTATGCAAGAACACTTAACTAGAAAATGCATTTCCTGGGGAAAATGCGTGGGAATGCTGAATAGCTAAATTGCTAAAACGGCCGCCATCAAAACTGCCCCATCATACTGCCATCAAAACTGCCCCATCAGAATTGCCCCATCAAAATTGTCCCCATTAAAACTGCCCCATCATATTGCCACCATCAAAACTGCCTGTCATGAGAAGGTCTACCCGTTGGTGGCGCTATGGGTCCCTTGGATCGCAGTACCAGTGTCCATCAGCAGGTGTCTTCCAACACCTAGGACCTGCAGTAAGAGGTCTTTCCTGCTGGTGGCACTGTTGCATCCTCGGGCCGTAGTACCGGCGTCAACCAGCGGGTGCACTCTGGCAGTGTGGAGCAAACAGCTCACACTGCGCTCAGCTGTGACATGAGGTCAATTACCACAGCCTTACAAATACCCGGCAAGCCCTCATAGGCTTGCCTTGGTATCTCTCTCTCTCCCCCTGCGTTCTGACCTTGCTGCCTGTTTGACCTTGAGCCTGCTATCTGCCTTGTCCTGATCTGATCCCATCCCTATCCTGAGGCCTTCCTAGTCCTGTCCCTTCTGTTCCTGGCTCCCTTGGATCTCTGCCCTGAACCCCATCCATCCATCCTCTCCTTGTCCTGTTCAGTTTCCCGTCCTTACCCTTCTGCTGACTTCCCTGTGTATGACCTTGGCTTGGCTTTGATTACGATTACGGTATCTCCTTTTACCATATATATATTGTTGTTTGTAGTGGGTGGTTGTGTGGGTTTTCACTGTTTATATTCCTTATCACTTGTTAATAAACACCATTATTTCACATATATATGTTTTGGGTTTCCTCTGTGTAGTCCACACAGTCTGGTCAATTAGATACCGTGACAGTATACCAAGGCCAACTCTGACCAGAAGTGGCTGCACAAGGGAACCATCTCGGTTCTGTTGCACATTACTGGGATGAATTCAGACATAATTGCTTATTATGCTCTGCTGGCAACAGAGAGTTCTGAATATCTCCGCCAGACATTGGAAGGGTGGTCCAGTGATCAGCTGCTGGAGATTATCCGTTTAGCTCACTCTGTGGTCGATCAGGGCAGTATACAGTTTGAGGATGTTCAGCCTTTGATTGGAATGTGTACAGAGCTGGCTCTGCCTTGTATTCCAGAGGGCCATGATGACTTTTCTCCCCCCTTCAGCATTAACCAGATTGCGTCCTTAGTATGGCTGTTGGAGGATGACTCTGCATCCTTTTTTGAGCATTTTTCGGTTTGTCCCAAACAGTTGTTGAAGGATTGTATAGATGAAGTGCAGTCGCTGGTCAGACAGGGGAAATGTGAGGCCACTTTTGTGCTACCTGTACTTCAGGCATGGTCAGACCTGTTATGCCCAGCTTCTGTCAGCTCTCCACAAACCAGACCTGCTACTAAATACCTGCCTGCTCAGACGTCCTTTCTCCCATCACCCCTGGCAACCTCAGCTGCAGTCCAATATACCCTGCTCCCCACCAAGTATCAATGCCCTGTTTCTACTTCCTGCACCTATCCTGCCTTCAATCCACCTGTCTCTTCTCCTCCACCTGTAACAGTCCCACAAAACCCTTCTCTAGCTACAGTTCCTTGGTCTTCCTTCGATCCAGCTACTTTCTTTGCTTACAGCCCTGCACCTACATACAAAACTGCACGGGCTAAACCAAAGAAGAAGCAAAAATTCTTCCCGACCCATACCATCCTGCCAGTAACCCAACCTGTTCCAGCTTTGCAGTCTGAAGTCCCAGCTTTGCAGTCTGAAGTCCCAGCTTTGCAGTCTGAAGTCCCAGCTTTGCAGTCTGAAGTCCCAGCTTTGCAGTCTGAAGTCCCAGCTTTGCAGTCTGAAGTCCCAGCTTTGCAGTCTGAAGTCCCGGCTTTGCAGTCTGAAGTCCCGGCTTTGCAGTCTGAAGTCCCGGCTTTGCAGTCTGAAGTCCCGGCTTTGCAGTCTGATGTTCCAGCTTTGCAGTCTGATGTTCCAGCTTTGCAGTCTGATGTTCCAGCTTTGCAGTCTGATGTTCCAGCTTTGCAGTCTGATGTTCCAGCTTTGCAGTCTGATGTTCCAGCTTTGCAGTCTGATGTTCCAGCTTTGCAGTCTGATGTTCCAGCTTTGCAGTCTGATGTTCCAGCTTTGCAGTCTGATGTTCCAGCTTTGCAGTCTGATGTTCCAGCTTTGCAGTCTGACGTTCCAGCTTTGCAGTCTGACGTCCCAGCCTTCCAGTCTGGTGTTCCAGCTTTGCAGTCTGGTGTTCCAGCTTTGCAGTCTGGTGTTCCAGCTTTGCAGTCTGGTGTTCCCGCTTTGCAGTCTGGTGTTCCAGCTTTGCAGTCTGGTGTTCCAGCTTTGCAGTCTGGTGTTCCAGCTTTGCAGTCTGGTGTTCCAGCTTTGCAGTCTGGTGTTCCAGCTTTGCAGTCTGGTGTTCCAGCTTTGCAGTCTGGTGTTCCAGCCTTCCAGTCTGCTGTTCCAGCTTTGCAGTCTGGTGTTCCAGCCTTCCAGTCTGCTGTTCCAGCCTTCCAGTCTGCTGTTCCAGCCTTGCAGTCTGATGTTCCAGCTTTGCAGTCTGACGTTCCAGCTCGCCAGTCTGATGTTCCAGCCTTCCAGTCTGATGTTCCAGCCTTCCAGTCTGATGTTCCAGCCTTCCAGTCTAATGTTCCAGCCTTCCAGTCTAATGTTCCAGCCTTCCAGTCTAATGTTCCAGCCTTCCAGTCTGATGTTCCAGCCTTCCAGTCTGGTGTTCCAGCTTTGCAGTCTGCTGTTCCAGCCTTCCAGTCTGCTGTTCCAGCTTTGCAGTCTGCTGTTCCAGCTTTGCAGTCTGCTGTTCCAGCTTTGCAGTCTGCTGTTCCAGCTTTCCAGTCTGCTGTTCCAGCCTTCCAGTCTGCTGTTCCAGCCTTGCAGTCTGATGTTCCAGCTTTGCAGTCTGACGTTCCAGCTCGCCAGTCTGATGTTCCAGCCTTCCAGTCTGATGTCCCAGCCTTCCAGTCTGATGTCCCAGCCTTCCAGTCTGATGTTCCAGCCTTCCAGTCTGATGTTCCAGCCTTCCAGTCTGATGTTCCAGCCTTCCAGTCTGGTGTTCCAGCTTTGCAGTCTGCTGTCCCAGCCTTGCAGTCTGCTGTTCCAGCCTTGCAGTCTGCTGTTCCAGCCTTGCAGTCTGCTGTTCCAGCTTTGCAGTCTGCTGTTCCAGCTTTGCAGTCTGCTGTTCCAGCTTTGCAGTCTGCTGTTCCAGCCTTCCAGTCTGCTGTCCCAGCCTTCCAGTCTGATGTTCCAGCTTGCCAGTCTGATGTTCCAGCCTTCCAGTCTGCTGTTCCAGCCTTCCAGTCTGCTGTTCCAGCCTTCCAGTCTGCTGTTCCAGCCTTCCAGTCTGATGTTCCAGCTTCCCAGATTGATGTGCCAGCCTCCCAGATTGATGTGCCAGCTTCTCAGATTGATGTGCCAGCTTCCCAGCCTGATGTCTTGCAGCTTGTCTTCCAGCCTGATGTCTTGATGCCTACCTACCAGTCTGATGTGCCAGCTTCCCAGTCTGATGTGCCAGCTTCCCAGTCTGATGTGCCAGCTTCCCAGTCTGATGTGCCAGCTTCCCAGATTGATGTGCCAGCTTCCCAGATTGATGTGCCAGCTTCCCAGATTGATGTGCCAGCTTCCCAGATTGATGTGCCAGCTTCCCAGATTGATGTGCCAGCTTCCCAGTTTACTGTACCAGTTTCCCAGCCTGATGCCTTGCAGCTTGTCTTCCAGCCGGATGTTTTGATGCCTACCTACCAGTCTGATGTGCCAGCTTCCCAGTCTGATGTGCCAGCTTCCCAGTCTGATGTGCCAGCTTCCCAGTCTGATGTGCCAGCTTCCCAGATTGATGTGCCAGCTTCCCAGATTGATGTGCCAGCTTCCCAGATTGATGTGCCAGCTTCCCAGATTGATGTGCTAGCTTCCCAGATTGATGTGCCAGCTTCCCAGTTTGCTGCCCAGCTCAAGTGGTTCCTGTCGTCTGCTGCCCAGCTCAAGTGGTTCCTGCCGTCTGCTGCCCAGCTCAAGTGGTTCCTGCCGTCTGCTGCCCAGCTCAAGTGTTTCCTGTCGTCTGCTGCCCAGCTCAAGTGTTTCCTGTCGTCTGCTGCCCAGCTCAAGTGTTTCCTGTCGTCTGCTGCCCAGCTCAAGTGTTTCCTGTCGTCTGCTGCCCAGCTCAAGTGTTTCCTGTCGTCTGCTGCCCAGCTCAAGTGTTTCCTGTCGTCTGCTGCCCAGCTCAAGTGTTTCCTGTCGTCTGCTGCCCAGCTCAAGTGTTTCCTGTCGTCTGCTGCCCAGCTCAAGTGGTTCCTGTCGTCTGCTGCCCAGCTCAAGTGGTTCCTGTCGTCTGCTGCCCAGCTCAAGTGGTTCCTGTCGTCTGCTGCCCAGCTCAAGTGGTTCCTGTCGTTTGCTGCCCAGCTCAAGTGGTTCCTGTCGTTTGCTGCCCAGCTCAAGTGGTTCCTGTCGTTTGCTGCCCAGCTCAAGTGGTTCCTGTCGTTTGCTGCCCAGCTCAAGTGGTTCCTGTCGTTTGCTGCCCAGCTCAAGTGGTTCCTGTCGTTTGCTGCCCAGCTCAAGTGGTTCCTGTCGTTTGCTGCCCAGCTCAAGTGGTTCCTGTCGTTTGCTGCCCAGCTCAAGTGGTTCCTGTCGTCTGCTGCCCAGCTTAATGACTCTGACATGCCAGCAGTACCCACTGTTCAGGTTGATGTACCCGATGCCCGGCCTGATGTGCCCTCATCTGTTCAGTTGGAGGCCATGAACTTTGAACAGATGCACCTTGTTGGAGCGTCCGGAGGCCGCTCCTTTAGGGGGGGGTACTGTCATGAGAAGGTCTACCCGTTGGTGGCGCTATGGGTCCCTTGGATCGCAGTACCAGTGTCCATCAGCAGGTGTCTTCCAACACCTAGGACCTGCAGTAAGAGGTCTTTCCTGCTGGTGGCACTGTTGCATCCTCGGGCCGTAGTACCGGCGTCAACCAGCGGGTGCACTCTGGCAGTGTGGAGCAAACAGCTCACACTGCGCTCAGCTGTGACATGAGGTCAATTACCACAGCCTTACAAATACCCGGCAAGCCCTCATAGGCTTGCCTTGGTATCTCTCTCTCTCCCCCTGCGTTCTGACCTTGCTGCCTGTTTGACCTTGAGCCTGCTATCTGCCTTGTCCTGATCTGATCCCATCCCTATCCTGAGGCCTTCCTAGTCCTGTCCCTTCTGTTCCTGGCTCCCTTGGATCTCTGCCCTGAACCCCATCCATCCATCCTCTCCTTGTCCTGTTCAGTTTCCCGTCCTTACCCTTCTGCTGACTTCCCTGTGTATGACCTTGGCTTGGCTTTGATTACGATTACGGTATCTCCTTTTACCATATATATATTGTTGTTTGTAGTGGGTGGTTGTGTGGGTTTTCACTGTTTATATTCCTTATCACTTGTTAATAAACACCATTATTTCACATATATATGTTTTGGGTTTCCTCTGTGTAGTCCACACAGTCTGGTCAATTAGATACCGTGACACTGCCCCATCAGAATTGCTCCATCAAAATTGTCCCATCATATTGCCACCATCAAAATTGCCATATAAAAACTGCCCCATCATATTGCCACCATCAAAACTGCCCCATCAGAATTGCCCCATCATATTACCACCATCAAAACTGCCCCATCATATTGCCACCATCAAAACTGCCCCCATCATATTGCCATCAAAACTGCCCCATTAGAATTGCCCCATCAAAATTGTTCCCATCAAAACTGCCCCATCAGAATTGCCCCATCAAAACTAAAAGTAATTTTTTTTTTCAAAAGCAATTTTTTTTTTCAAAAATGAATTTTTTTTTCAAAAATATATATTTTTTTTTCAAAAATAATTTTTTTTTTCAAAAATATTTTTTTTTTCAAAAATATTTTTTTTTTCAAAAATATATTTTTTTTTCAAAAATTATTTTTTTTTTCAAAAATAATTTTTTTTTTTTTAAAAAATATTTTTTTTTTTCAAAAATAATTGCTGAATAGTTAAATTGCTAACACGGCCGCCATCAAAACTGCCCCATCATACTGCCATCAAAACTGCCCCATCAGAATTGCCCCATCAAAATTGTCCCCATTAAAACTGCCCCATCAGAATTGCTCCATCAAAATTGTCCCATCACATTGCCACCATCAGAATTGCCCCATCAAAACTGCCCCATCATATTGCCACCATCAAAACTGCCCCCATCAAAACTACCCCATCAGAATTGCCCTATCAAAACTGCCCCGTCATATTGCAACCATCAAAACTGCCCCATCATATTGCCACCTTTAAAACTGCTCCATAAAAATTGTCCCCATCAAAACTGCCCCATCATATTGCCACCATCAAAACTGCCCCATCAGAATTGCCCCATCAAAACTGCCCCATCATATTCCTCTATTATAAATCAGTACATGTTGTGTCTGTCCCCTCCCCCGGGCTCTGTATTCAGAGCTGAGATGCTCCAGCCACCTCCCCCCCTGTGTATAACAGAAGCTTTGGTAACCATGGCAACAAAACAAACACAGTACACTCTGATTAATGGCTAAAATTTCCTGAAATGACCTCTAAACAAAAAGCTTTTTCTAAAAAACTGTAAAAGATATCAAACTGAAAAGATATAGCCAGATAGCTGAATATTTTGTGAACATTTTAAAGTTTGTTTGGTGTCTCTAGGTGAAAGTATGAAGGAGCTGAAACTTTTGGGAGCGGAAGAAGAATTTAAGGATTTCAAGCATGCTCCCATTGACTTCAATGTTAAAAAAAAGTGATAAAAAGCTTAATATTTTAAAAAGTATAAATGGTAGAAAAAAAGTTGAAAAAGAGCACACCTCAGCTAAAAGAGACGAACATTTTGATAGTTGAATGGTTTTAATAGCTGAAAGTATGCAGAAGTTACGCAGAACCAAAAAACGTACGGAATAAAATTATTAAGATTAAAATGAAAAATAAATAAAATCGAATAACAATAGTGGGACTGCTAAAGCATTCCCACTAATAAATAAAATCGAATAACAATAGTGGGACTGCTAAAGCAGTCCCACTAACTAGAAAAGGTGCAATTTCTGGGGAAATTGTGAAAAGTGTTCTTGCCTCTACAACTGGAGTGGGCGGAGTAACTGGATGGAGTGGCTTGAGTAACTGTGAAAAGTGTTAAAAAGCTTAATATTTTAAAAGGTATAAATAGTAGTAAAGAAGTTGAAGTCCCATCATTAGCTGAAAGAGCTGAACATTTTTTTCAAAAGTTTTTTTTTTCAAAAATGAATTTTTTTTTTCAAAAATGATTTTTTTTTTAAATGAATTTTTTTTTTCAAAAATGATTTTTTTTTCAAAAATGAATTTTTTTTCAAAAATGATTTTTTTTTTCAAAAATGATTTTTTTTTCAAAAATATTTTTTTTTCATGGGGCGGTCATAATGTTTTGGCTGATCATGGGGTTGTCAGCTTTTGTCACCTCTCACTCTAGTTTTTAACATTTCACCATTCATTCCTATAGGACCAATTTCGCCGCAAAAACAACGATATTTTGTGAACCATTCTGTGAAACGTTCCACAAAATATTTTTTTTTTCATGGGGCGGTCATAATGTTTTGGCTGATCATGGGGTGGTCATAATGTTTTGGCTGATCATGGGGCGGTCATAATGTTTTGGCTGATCATGGAGCGGTCATAATGTTTTGGCTGATCATGGGGTGGTCATAATGTTTTGGCTGATCATGTTGTGGTCATAATGTTTTGGCTGATCATGGGGCGGTCATAATGTTTTGGCTGATCATGGGGCGGTCATAATGTTTTGGCTGATCATGGGGTGGTCATAATGTTTTGGCTGATCATGTTGTGGTCATAATGTTTTGGCTGATCATGGGGCGGTCATAATGTTTTGGCTGATCATGTTGTGGTCATAATGTTTTGGCTGATCGTGGGGTGGTCATAATGATTTGGCTGATCATGGGGGGGGGTCATAATGTTTTTTGGCTGATCGTGGGGTGGTCATAATGATTTGGCTGATCATGGGGGGGGTCATAATGTTTTTTGGCTGATAATGGGGTGGTCATAATGTTTTGGCTGATCATGGGGGGGGTCATAATATTTTGGCTGATCATGGGGGGGTCATAATGTTTTGGCTGATCATGTTGTGGTCGTAATGTTTTGGCTGATCATGGGGGGGGGGTCATAATGTTTTGGCTGATCATGGGGGGGGTCATAATGTTTTGGCTGATCATGGGGTGTCAGCTTTTGTCATACCTTCATCTAGCAGATGAAGGTATGACCACATGCATTTGGGGTGTCTCACCATCTTGTGTTTACAACCACTGTTTCCTAGCAACGCTCATGTCCTGTTTATGAACGATGTAACCATGATAGATGTAACAACTGTGCAGTAATTCAAATGGCCATATTTTAAAAACTATAAATACTACAGTGAAGATCTTTATATTGTGAGAATCATAAGACCCAGACCTAGATTTTGATACATAGTATGTCTCTGAAATATTAAAATTGAAGGCACGGTCGCAGTTTAGAAATTGCCCTTCAAATTTGAAGGGGCTAGAGTGTAGTTTCAATGAATGTCAATGGACGGTGTGAGTTGCAAACAAATGGTCATATTGTGAAAACTATCAGGACTATGGCTTAGCCGTGGACATGTTTAGTGGCAGCAGGGATAGCTGAACGTTTTGATATAAGATTTGTGTAGGTGGGCTTGAAAATGAGGGAGTGGCGGCAGTTTAGAAATCATGTTCTGATTTTTCAGCTTTTGTCACCTCCCACTCTAGTTTCCCCATTCATTCCTATGGGACCAATTTCGCCGCAAAAACAACGATATTTCGTGAACCATTTGGCGAAACGTTCCACAAAATAATAGCACACCATTCGGGAACAATCCGCACGTTTCGGTATATTACTTGTCTATGTAGTGTAAAAACTGTGGGAGGAGTTAGGGTGGTAAATTTGGCTATAATAATAATAATAACTAGAAAAGGTACAATTTCTGGGGAAATTGTGAAAGTGTTCTTGCCTCTACAACTGGAGTGGGCGGAGTAACTGGGTGGGGTGGAGTGGCTTGAGTAACTGTGAAAAGTGTTAAAAAGCTTAATATTTTAAAAAGTATAAATAGTAGTAAAAAAGTTCCATCATTCGCTGAAAGAGCTGAACATTTTTTTCAAAAGTAATTTTTTTTTTCAAAAATGAATTTTTTTTAATCAAAAATGATTTTTTTTTTCTTCAAAAATGATTTTTTTTTTCAAAAGTAATTTTTTTTTTCAAAGGTAATTTTTTTTTTCAAAAATGAATTTTTTTATTTCAAAAATAATTTTTTTTTCGAAATTATTTTTTTTAAAGTAATTTTTTTTTCAAAAATAATTTTTTTTTCAAAAATATTTTTTTTTTTCAAATATATTTTTTTTTCAAAAATATTTTTTTTTTAAAAGAAATTTTTTTTTCAAAAATATTTTTTTTTTCAAAAATAATTTTTTTTTTCAAAAATATTTTTTTTTTCAAAAATATTTTTTTTTTTTTTCAAAAATGATTTTTTTTTCCAAAAATTATTTTTTTACTTTTTTCAAAAATTTTTTTTTTTTTTCAAAAATATTTTTTTTTTTACATGGGGCGGTCATAATGTTTTGGCTGATCATGGGGTGGTCATAATGTTTTGGCTGATCATGGGGTTGTCAGCTTTTGTCACTTCCCACTCTAGTTTTGAACATTTCGCCATTCATTCCTATGGGACCAATTTCGCCGCAAAAACGTCATTTCGTGGACCATTCGGCAAAACATTCCACAAAGTAATAACACACCAATCGGGAACAATCCGCTCATTTCGGTATATTATTTGTCTCTGTAGTGTGAAAACTGTGGGAGGAGTCTACAAGCATTATCAAGTCTAGCAGATGAAGTCACATGCATTTGGAGTGTCTCAGCATCTTGTGTTTACAACCACTGTTTCCTAGCAACGCTCATGCCCTGTTTATGCTTCCCAAATACTGCTTCATCAAAACTGCCCCATCAGAATTACCCCATCAAAACTGCCCCATCATATTCCTCTATTATAAATCAGTACATGGTGTGTCTGTCCCCTCCCCCGGGCTCTGTAATCAGCTGAGATGCTCCAGCCACCTTCCCCCCTGTGTATAACAGAAGCTTTGGTAACCATGGCAACAAAACAAACACTAACAGTACACTCTGATTAATGGCTAAAATTTCCTGAAATGACCTCTAAACAAATGGCCGTATTTTAAAAACTATACATCCTACAGCGAAGATCTTTATATTGTGAGAATCACAAGACCCAGACCTAGATTTTGATGTATAGTATGTCTCTGAAATATTAAAAATGAAGGCACAGTCGCAGTTTAGAAATTGCCCTTCAAATTTGGAGGGGGCTAGAGTGTAGTTTCAATGAATGTCAATGGACGGCGTGAGTTGCAAACAAATGGTCATATTGTGAAAACTATCAGGACTATGGCTTAGCCGTGGACATGTTTAGTGGCAGCAGGGATAGCTGAACGTTTTGATATAAGATTTGTGTAGGTGGGCTTGAAAATGAGGGAGTGGCGGCAGTTTAGAAATCATGTTCTGATTTTCCAGCTTTTGTCATCTCCCACTCTAGTTTCCCCATTCATTCCTATGGGACCAATTTCGCCGCAAAAACGACGATATTTCGTGAACCATTCAGCGAAACGTTCCACAAAGTAATAGCACACCATTCGGGAACAATCCGCACGTTTCGGTATATTACTTGTCTATGTAGTGTAAAAACTGTGGGAGGAGTTAGGGTGGTAAATTTGGCTATAATAAGAAGAATAATATATATGTGAGATAACAGTAAGTGGTCTTGCTATGCAAGAACACTTAACTAGAAAAGGTACAATTTCTGGGGAAATTGTGAAAGTGTTCTTGCCTCTACAACTGGAGTGGGCAGAGTAACTGGGTGGAGTGGCTTGAGTAACTGTGAAAAGTGTTAAAAAGCTTAATATTTTAAAAAGTATAAATAGTAGTAAAACAGTTGAAGTCCCATCATTAGCTGAAAGAGCTGAACATTTTTTTCAAAAATGATTTTTTTTTTCAAAAATGAATTTTTTTTCAAAAATGATTTTTTTTTTCAAAAATGATTTTTTTTTTCAAAAATGATTTTTTTTTAATGATTTTTTTTTTTCAAAAATGATTTTTTTTTCAAAAATGATTTTTTTATTTTTTCAAAAATAATTTTTTTTTTCTCAATAATATTTTTTTTTTCAAAAAATTTTTTTTCAAAAAATTTTTTTTTTTTCAAAAATATATTTTTTTTTTTCAAAAATATATTTTTTTTTCAAAAATAATTTTTTTTCTCAATAATATATTTTTTTTTTCAAAAATGAATTTTTTTTTAAAAAAAAATTTTTTTTTTTCATGGGGCGGTCATAATGTTTTGGCTGATCATGGGGTGGTCATAATATTTTGGCTAATCCCAGGTACACAAATCATTTTCGAGGCTAGACTACATTTTAATAGAACATCAGTTGGTCCCTTTCTTGAAGGTAGCAGAAATAAAGGCTATTACCCTATCCGATCACGCGCCGGTGAAAATCCGAGTGGAGATCGCCGGTGTAGATCGGCCTAGGATAAACTGGAAACTTAATGATTCCCTTATGCAGTATCCAGATGTAGTTGAGAAAATAGAGCAGGAATTAAAAAGTTACTTTAAGATCAATGATACAGAGGATATATCTAGATCCACTCTTTGGGAAGCACACAAAACCTACATAAGAGGGATTTGGATTGCTATGGGAACAAGGAAAAAAAAAGAGAGAGGGGAAAACTTGACACGATTATATAGAGAGATTCAGAAAGCAGAACAGAGTACAAGACCTAGGGGGCTACCAGAAAAGCGCGAATTAATTAAGAAAAGAAGAGATTTGAATGAGTTATTGGAGAAGGAAAGGAAGTGTGCTTTTGATATGATAAACAGAGACGTATATAGAGAAGGGAACAAACCAGGAAAGTGGATGGCTAGAAGGGTCAGAGAAAAAAAGAATAGGACTTTTATACCTAAAATAAGAGATGAAGAGGGGAACTTAGAATTCTCTACGCCAAAAATCGCTAAAATATTCCACTCTTACTACAGTGCCCTCTACAAAGTAGGCCAGAGAGAGAAGGGGAGTGATAATAGGAAGGAAGGAATAAGGGAGTACCTTCGGGGACTAGACCTCCCCAGGGCAGAGAAGGATATGGTTGAACGTCTGGATGCTCCCATATCCCAAGAGGAGGTAGAAAAGGCGATAAAAAACACTGCCCTGGGGAAGAGCCCGGGCCCCGACGGATACTCCGTAGCATATTACAAAACATTTTCTGAAATACTTGCACCCAAACTGTGTGATTATTTGAATGCCCTTGGGGAGAATGAAGAGTCCCGAGAAGAATCTCTACTAGCATATATTACCCTGATCCTGAAAGAAGGAAAGGATCCATCCTCCCCTGGAAGTTACAGACCAATCTCGCTCTTAAATGTAGATACAAAAATCTTTTCTAGAATACTCGCAGACAGGCTGAAAATGGGATTAAAACAATGGATACACAATGACCAGGTGGGATTTGTCCCGGGTAGGGAGGGGAGAGACAATTCCTTAAAAACATTTCTCCTCATGCAGGAAGTAATCAGGAGCAATACCCCAGCAGCCTTGCTATCAATCGATGCCGAAAAGGCATTCGATAGAGTGGATTGGGGATTTATGATGGAAACCCTGAAATGTCTAGGACTAGGAGAGAGGATGATGAAATGGATCCTCTCATTATATAGGCATCCCAAGGCAAAGATTAGAGTAAACGGAACCCTGTCTTGTCCCCTTGAACTTTTTAACGGGACAAGACAGGGTTGCCCCCTCTCCCCAATTTTGTTTGTCTTATCCCTAGAACCACTCTTAGCAGCCTTTCGTAGGAACAAAGACATTCGGGGAATCAAGGTTGGATCGAAGGAATACAAGATAGCAGCATTTGCTGATGATTTGCTATGCTTTATTACTTGCCCTAGAACAACAATCCCCATGGTGCTCAAGGAATTTGAGCGCTATGGGGGTCTGACAAACTTCAAAATAAATATGAATAAGTCAGAGCTCCTAAATATAACAATACCAAAGCGAGAGCAGAGAGCACTGCAAACTGGACTCCCATTTGTATGGTGTGAGAGGGAACTGGCCTATCTAGGTATAAAAATACCAGCCTCACCGGGAGATCTATTTGTCGCTAACTATATACCCCTACTTAACAAAACTAAAGACCTATTAGGTAGGATGAGATACAAAGCCCTGTCATGGATCGGCAGGATAAATGCGATTAAAATGTTTGTGCTGCCCATGTTATTATATACCTTCCAAATGGTCCCAATAGCAATCCCCCTTAATTTTTTTGCTAAACTGCAATCTTTAATTGTAAGATTTATATGGGCACGTAGGCACCCTAGGATAGCATATGACACTTTGACGAAGGAAAAAGAAATGGGAGGGTTAGGCGCACCGGATTTTAAAAAATATTACCAGTCGGTCGTGATCGTTAGGATAATTGACTGGTTACACAATAAACAGGAGAAAAGTTGGGTGAACATAGAAGTAACACTGAGTGGGGTGGATATAGAAAAATTAATATGGAACCCACCACAATATAGGGATTTGGGAAATAGAGCTAATTTCTTGACTAGAAACACTTTTAGAATATGGGATAGGGTAGGTAAGAGTTGCCACTGGGAATTTAACTCACCTTTATTATCACTATTAAACACGGATTATTTTTTACCGGGGAAGGAGGAATATTTATATTTCACGAGATGGGCAAAAAAAGATACAATACAACTTCAAGATGTAATGAGAGGAAACAAACTATACACCTACACTGAAATCACACAGGCCTGGGGGAACAAACCACTAGACAAATGGAGGTACGCCCAGATACAGCATTTTACACGTTCACTACCACAACCACTGAGAGGAAAAGATCAGCTAAGGTCCATAGAAAAATTATTAAGCTCCCCAACGTGTATGAAAGGAAGTATCTCAAAACTATACAACATTATAAGGGGGGAAGCCAGTAAAGGATATCCCACCTTTCTGGAGAAGTGGGAAAAGGAAATAGGGGGACTAGAAGGCGTAGAACACAGAAGTAAGATCCTAAAGATGGTGTACTTAACGGCAAAAGACTCCCGGACATATGAAATGGCTTATAAAATGATAGCAAGATGGCATAGGACGCCTCAAAAGGTGCATGAATATCATAAGGAAACTCCTCGAACTTGTTGGAAAGGATGTGGAAAAGTTGGCACTCTTGCCCACTTATGGTGGGAATGCCCTAAAATCCAGAAATATTGGGGAGAAGTCTTAGATGAAATACAACAGATAACGGGGGAGCAGGTTAATAAAAACCCCTGGTCGTGCATGTTCCATGACACAGAAAGAGAGATCCCCCAATACACAAAGTCAGTAATCCCATTCCTCTTAAACGCAGCCAAAGCACTGATCCCGTTTCATTGGAAGGATACAGAAACCCCAAGGATGAAGGAATGGATAACAAGAGTAGAATGGGTTAGAGGAATGGAAGAAGCAAGACATTTGATGGAAGGGCGACGAGATAAATATACTAAGACGTGGGCAAGATGGCATGAGTATAGGAATACAGAAAGATACGTGACAATTATGGATGCTTGAGGGGGAGGGAGAGAGGGAGGAGGAGAGGGGGGATAAATTTAATTCTTGTTCCCCCTTTTTTTTTTTTTGTGTCTTTCCGTGGGGGAGGGGGGATGAGGGGAGAAAAATAGATAAGTAAATATTGGTATTTTCAGTGGACATAAGGGAAAGGGAAAATGTATTTGAAAGTTTTTGTATTAAAGTTAGTATAATGTTCTTTAAGCCACAATGATGCGAAAAAGAGAGGGGGCGCAGCGTAAATGACGCAGCTGACTTAAAAACTCTCTAAAAGATTGCTGATGTGGAAAAAAAAAAAAAAAAGAAAAAAGAAAAAAAAATGATATTTTGGCTAATCATGGGGTTGTCAGCTTTTGTCACCTCCCACTCTAGTTTTGAACATTTCGCCATTCATTCCTAAGGGACCAATTTCATTGCAAAAACGACGATATTTCGTGAACCATTCGGCGAAAAAAGTTACACAAAGTAATAGCACACCAATTAAATGACATTGAACATTTCGCCATTCAATCCTATGGGACCAATTTCGCCGCAAAAACTACGATATTTCGTGAACCACAAAGTAATAGCACACCAATCGGGAACAATCCGCACGTTTCGGTATATTACTTGTCTCTGTAGTGTAAAAACTGTGGGAGGAGTCTACAAGCATTATCAAGTCTAGCAGATGAAGTCACATGCATTTGGGGGGTCTCAGCATCTTGTGTTTACAACCACTGTTTCCTAGCAATGCTCATGCCCTGTTTATGCTTCCCAAATACTACTTCATCAAAACTGCCCCATCAGAATTACCCCATCAAAACTGCCCCATCATATTCCTCTATTATAAATCAGTACATGGTGTGTCTGTCCCCTCCCCCGGGCTCTGTAATCAGAGCTGAGATGCTCCAGCCACCTCCCCCCCTGTGTATAACAGAAGCTTTGGTAACCATGGCAACAAAACAAACACAGTACACGCTGATTAATGGCTAAAATTTCCTGAAATGACCTCTAAACAAATGGCCGTATTTTAAAAACTATACATCCTACAGTGAAGATCTTTATATTGTGAGAATCACAAGACCCAGACCTAGATTTTGATACATAGTATGTCTCTGAAATATTAAAATTGAAGGCACGGTCGCAGTTTAGAAATTGCCCTTCAAATTTGAAGGGGCTAGAGTGTAGTTTCAATGAATGTCAATGGACGGCGTGAGTTGCAAACAAATGGTCATATTGTGAAAACTATCAGGACTATGGCTTAGCCATGGACATGTTTAGCGGCAGCAGGGATAGCTGAACGTTTTGATATAAGATTTGTGTAGGTGGGCTTAAAAATGAGGGAGTGGCGGCAGTTTAGAAATCATGTTCTGATTTTTCAGCTTTTGTCCCCGCCCCCGGGCTCTGTAATCAGAGCTGAGATGCTCCAGCCACCTCCCCCCCTGTGTATAACAGAAGCTTTTGTAACCATGGCAACAAAACACACACAGTACACTCTGATTAATGGCTAAAATTTCTTGAAATGACTTCTAAACAAAAAGCTTTTTCTCAAAAACTGTAAAAGATATCAAACTGAAAAGATATAGCCAGATAGCTGAATATTTTGTGAACATTTTAAAGTTTGTTTGGTGTCTCTAGGTGAAAGTATGAAGGAGCTGAAACTTTTGGGAGCGGAAGAAAAATTTAAGGATTTCAAGCATGCTCCCATTGACTTCAATGTTAAAAAAAGTGATAAAAAGCTTAATATTTTAAAAAGTATAAATGGTAGAAAAAAAGTTGAAAAAGAGCACACCTCAGCTAAAAGAGACGAACATTTTGATAGTTGAATGGTTTTAATAGCTGAAAGTATGCAGAAGTTACGCATTACCGAAAAACGTACGGAATAAAATTATTAAAATTAAGTTTAAAAATAAATAAAATCGAATAACAATAGTGGGACTGCTAAAGCATTCCCACTAACTAGAAAAGGTACAATTTCTGGGGAAATTGTGAAAAGTGTTCTTGCCTCTACAACTGGAGTGGGTGGAGTAACTGGGTGGAGTGGCTTGAGTAACTGTTGTGTGTTTGGAGTGGCTGGAGTAACTGTGAAGTGTTAAAAAGCTTAATATTTTAAAAAGTATAAATAGTAGTAAAAAAGTTGAAGTCTCATCATTAGCTGAAAGAGCTGAACATTTTTTTCAAAAATTATGATTTTTTTTTCAAAAATTATGATTTTTTTTTTTTCAAAAATTATAAAAAAAATTTTCAAAAAAGATTTTTTTTTTCAAAAATGATTTTTTTTTCATTAATAATTTTTTTTTCAAAAATATTTTTTTTTTCAAAAATATTTTTTTTTTCAAAAATATTTTTTTTTTTCAAAAATGATTTTATTTTTATTTTTTTCAAAAATTATTATTTTTTTTTCAAAAATTATTTTTTTTTCCAAAAATTATAATTTTTTTTTAAAAAATATATTTTTTTTTTACATGGGGCGGTCATAATGTTTTGGCTGATCATGGGGTGGTCATAATGTTTTGGCTGATCATGGGGTTGTCAGCTTTTGTCACCTCCCACTCTAGTTTTGAACATTTCGCCATTCATTCCTATGGGACCAATTTCGCCGCAAAAACTTCATTTCGTGGACCATTCGGCGAAACATTCCACAAAGTAATAACACACCAATCGGGAACAATCCGCTCGTTTCGGTATATTACTTGTCTCTGTAGTGTAAAAACTGTGGGAGGAGTCTACAAGCATTATCAAGTCTAGCAGATGAAGTCACATGCATTTGGGGTGTCTCAGCATCTTGTGTTTACAACCACTGTTTCCTAGCAACGCTCATGCCCTGTTTATGCTTCCCAAATACTACTTCATCAAAACTGCCCCATCAGAATTACCCCATCAAAACTGCCCCATCATATTCCTCTATTATAAATCAGTACATGGTGTGTCTGTCCCCTCCCCCGGGCTCTGTAATCAGAGCTGAGATGCTCCAGCCACCTCCCCCCTGTGTATAACAGAAGCTTTGGTAACCATGGCAACAAAACAAACACAGTGCACTCTGATTAATGGCTAAAATTTCCTGAAATGACCTCTAAACAAATGGCCGTAATTTAAAAACTATACATCCTACAGCGAAGATCTTTATATTGTGAGAATCACAAGACCCGGACCTAGATTTGTCTCTGAAATATTAAAATTGAAGGCACGGTCGCAGTTTAGAAATTGCCCTTCAAATTTGAAGGGGCTAGAGTGTAGTTTCAATGAATGTCAATGGACGGCGTGAGTTGCAAACAAATGGTCATATTGTGAAAACTATCAGGACTATGGCTTAGCCGTGGACATGTTTAGTGGCAGCAGGGATAGCTGAACGTTTTGATATAAGATTTGTGTAGGTGGGCTTGAAAATGAGGGAGTGGTGGCAGTTTAGAAATCATGTTCTGATTTTTCAGCTTTTGTCACCTCCTACTCTAGCTTCCCCATTCATTCCTATGGGACCAATTTCGCCGCAAAAACAACGATATTTCGTGAACCATTTGGCAAAACGTTCCACAAAATAATAGCACACCATTCGGGAACAATCCGCACGTTTCAGTATATTACTTGTCTATGTAGTGTAAAAACTGTGGGAGGAGTTAGGGTGGTAAATTTGGCTATAATAATAATAATATATATGTGAGATAACAGTAAGTGGTCTTGCTATGCAAGAACACTTAATAAGAATAATAATATATATGTGAGATAACAATAAGTGGTCTTGCTATGCAAGAACACTTAATAATATATATGTGAGATAACAGTAAGTGGTCTTGCTATGCAAGAACACTTAACTAGAAAAGGTACAATTTCTGGGGAAATTGTGAAAAGTGTTCTTGCCTCTACAACTGGAGTGGGCGGAGTAACTGGGTGGAGTGGCTTGAGTAACTGTGAAAAGTGTTAAAAAGCTTAATATTTTAAAAAGTATAAATAGTAGTAAAAAAGTTGAAGTCCCATCATTAGCTGAAAGAGCTGAACATTTTTTTCAAAGGTTTTTTTTTTTCAAAAATGAATTATTTTTTTTCAAAAATGATTTTTTTTTTTTAAACGAAATTTTTTTTTCAAAAATATTTTTTTTTTTCAAAAACTGCCATCAAAACTGCCCCATCAGAATTGTCCCATCAAAACTGCCCCATCATATTGCCACCATCAAAACTGGCCCATCAGAATTGCCCCATCAAAACTGCCCCATCAGAATTGCCCCATCAAAACTGCCCCATCATATTGCCACCATCAAAACTGCCCCATCAGAATTGCCCTATCAAAACAGCCCCATCATATTGCCATCATCAAAACTGCCCCATCAGAATTGCCCCATCATAATGCCACCATCAAAACTGCCCCATCATAA
This sequence comes from Lithobates septentrionalis, assembly GCA_037952835.1. Lineage (NCBI taxonomy): Eukaryota > Metazoa > Chordata > Amphibia > Anura > Ranidae > Lithobates > Lithobates septentrionalis. Next base: position 78,233 of record JBBDGP010001070.1, read on the forward strand.
TTGCCCTATCAAAACTGCCCCATCATATTGCCACCATCAAAACTGCCCCATCATAATTGCCCCACCAAAACTGCCCCATCATATTGCCACCATCAAAACTGCCCTATCATAATTGCCCCATTAAAACTGCCCCATCAGAATTGCCCTATCAAAACTGCCCCATCATATTCCTCTAATATAAATCAGTACATGGTGTGTCTGTCCCCTCCCCCGGGCTCTGTAATCAGAGCTGAGATGCTCCAGCCACCTCCCCCCTGTGTATAACAGAAGCTTTGGTAACCATGGCAACAAAACAAACACAGTACACGCTGATTAATGGCTAAAATTTCCTGAAATGACCTCTAAACAAATGGCCGTAATTTAAAAACTATACATCCTACAGCGAAGATCTTTATATTGTGAGAATCACAAGACCCAGACCTAGATTTTGATACATAGTATGTCTCTGAAATATTAAAATTGAAGGCACGGTCGCAGTTTAGAAATTGCCCTTCAAATTTGAAGGGGCTAGAGTGTAGTTTCAATGAATGTCAATGGACGGCGTGAGTTGCAAACAAATGGTCATATTGTGAAAACTATCAGGACTATGGCTTAGCCGTGGACATGTTTAGTGGCAGCAGGGATAGCTGAACGTTTTGATATAAGATTTGTGTAGGTGGGCTTGAAAATGAGGGAGTGGTGGCAGTTTAGAAATCATGTTCTGATTTTTCAGCTTTTGTCACCTCCTACTCTAGCTTCCCCATTCATTCCTATGGGACCAATTTCGCCGCAAAAACAACGATATTTCGTGAACCATTTGGCGAAACATTCCACAAAATAATAGCACACCATTCGGGAACAATCCGCACGTTTCGGTATATTACTTGTCTATGTAGTGTAAAAACTGTGGGAGGAGTTAGGGTGGTAAATTTGGCTATAATAATAATAATATATATGTGAGATAACAGTAAGTGGTCTTGCTATGCCAGAACACTTAATAAGAATAATAATATATATGTGAGATAACAATAAGTGGTCTTGCTATGCAAGAACACTTAATAATATATATGTGAGATAACAGTAAGTGGTCTTGCTATGCAAGAACACTTAACTAGAAAAGGTACAATTTCTGGGGAAATTGTGAAAAGTGTTCTTGCCTCTACAACTGGAGTGGGCGGAGTAACTGGGTGGAGTGGCTTGCGTAACTGTGAAAAGTGTTAAAAAGCTTACTATTTTAAAAAGTATAAATAGGAGTAAAAAAGTTGAAGTCCCATCATTAGCTGAAAGAGCTGAACATTTTTTTCAAAGGTTTTTTTTTTTTCAAAAATGAATTTTTTTTTCAAAAATGATTTTTTTTTTTTAAACGAAATTTTTTTTTCAAAAATAATTTTTTTTTTAAAAACTGCCATCAAAACTGCCCCATCAGAATTGTCCCATCAAAACTGCCCCATCATATTGCCACCATCAAAACTGGCCCATCAGAATTGCCCCATCAAAACTGCCCCATCAGAATTGCCCCATCAAAACTGCCCCATCATATTGCCACCATCAAAACTGCCCCATCAGAATTGCCCTATCAAAACAGCCCCATCATATTGCCACCATCAAAACTGCCCCATCAGAATTGCCCCATCATAATGCCACCATCAAAACTGCCCCATCATAATTGCCCTATCAAAACTGCCCCATCATATTGCCACCATCAAAACTGCCCCATCATAATTGCCCCATCATAATTGCCCCACCAAAACTGCCCCATCATATTGCCACCATCAAAACTGACCCATCATAATTGCCCCATTAAAACTGCCCCATCAGAATTACCCCATCAAAACTCCCCCATCATATTCCTCTATTATAAATCAGTACATGGTGTGTCTGTCCCCCTCCCCCGGGCTCTGTAATCAGAGCTGAGATGCTCCAGCCACCTCCCCCCCTGTGTATAACAGAAGCTTTGGTAACCACGGCAACAAAACAAACACAGTACACTCTGATTAATGGCTAAAATTTCCTGAAATGACCTCTAAACAAATGGCTGTATTTTAAAAACTTTACATCCTACAGCGAAGATCTTTATATTGTGAGAATCACAAGACCCAGACCTAGATTTTGATGTATAGTATGTCTCTGAAATATTAAAAATGGAGGCACGGTCGCAGTTTAGAAATTGCCCTTCAAATTTGAAGGGGCTAGAGTGTAGTTTCAATGAATGTCAATGGACGGTGTGAGTTGCAAACAAATGGTCATATTGTGAAAAGTATCAGGACTATGGCTTAGCCGTGGACATGTTTAGTGGCAGCAGGGATAGCTGAACGTTTTGATATAAGATTTGTGTAGGTGGGCTTGACAATGAGGGAGTGGCGGCAGTTTAGAAATCATGTTCTGATTTTTCAGCTTTTGTCACCTCCCACTCTAGCTTCCCCATTCATTCCTATGGGACCAATTTCGCCGCAAAAACGACGATATTTCGTGAACCCTTTGGCGAAACGTTCCACAAAATAATAGCACACCATTCGGGAACAATCCGCACGTTTTGGTATATTACTTGTCTATGTAGTGTAAAAACTGTGGGAGGAGTTAGGGTGGTAAATTTGGCTATAATAATAATAATAAGAAGAATAATATATATGTGAGATAACAGTAAGTGGTCTTGCTATGCAAGAACACTTAATAACTAGAAAATGCATTTCCTGGGGAAAATGCGTGGGAATGCTGAATAGCTAAATTGCTAAAATGGCCGCCATCAAAACTGCCCCATCATACTGCCATCAAAACTGGCCCATTAGAATTACCCCATCAAAATTGTCCCCAATAAAACTGCCCCGTCATATTGCCACCATCAAAACTGCCCCATCAGAATTGCCCCATCAAAACTGCCCCATCATATTGCCACCATCAAAACTGCCCCCATCAAAACTGCCCCATCATATTGCATCCTTTAAAACTGCTCCATTAAAATTGTCCCCATCAAAACTGCCCCATCATATTGCCACCATGAAAACTGCTCCATTAAAATTGTCCCCATCAAAACTGCCCCATCATATTGCCACCATGAAAACTGCCCCATCAGAATTGCCCTATCAAAACTGCCCCATCATATTGCCACCATCAAAACTGCCCCCAGCAAAACTGCCCCATCATATTGCCACCTTTAAAACTGCTCCATAAAAATTGTCCCCATCATATTGCCACCATCAAAACTGCCCCATCATATTGCCACCATCAAAACTGCCCCATCAGAATTGCCCCATCAAAATTGTCCCCATCAAAACTGCCCCTTCATATTGACACCATCAAAACTGCCCCATCAAAACTGCCCCATCATATTGCCACCATCAAAACTGCCCCATCATGTTGCCACTATCAAAACTGCCTCCATTATATTGCCATCAAAACTGCCCCATCAGAATTGCCCCATCAAAACTGTCCCATCAGAATTACCCCATCAAAACTGTCCCATCAGAATTGTCCCATCAAAACTGCCCGATCATATTGCCATCATCAAAACTGCCCCATCAGAATTGTCCCATCAAAACTGCCCCATCATATTGCCACCATCAAAACTGCCCCATCAGAATTGCCCCATCAAAATTGTCCCCATCAAAACTGCCCCTTCATATTGACACCATCAAAACTGCCCCATCATATTGCCACCATCAAAACTGCCCCATCATGTTGCCACCATCAAAACTGCCTCCATTATATTGCCATCAAAACTGCCCCATCAGAATTGCCCCATCAAAACTGTCCCATCAGAATTACCCCATCAAAACTGTCCCATCAGAATTGTCCCATCAAAACTGCCCCATCACATTGCCACCATCAAAACTGCCCCATCAGAATTGTCCCATCAAAACTGCCCCATCATATTGCCAACATCAAAACTGCCCCCATCAAAACTGCCCCATCAAAACTGCCCCATCATATTGCCACCATCAAAACTGCCCCATCATGTTGCCACCATCAAAACTGCCTCCATTATATTGCCATCAAAACTGCCCCATCAGAATTGCCCCATCAAAACTGTCCCATCAGAATTACCCCATCAAAACTGTCCCATCAGAATTGTCCCATCAAAACTGCCCCATCATATTGCCACCATCAAAACTGCCCCATCAGAATTGTCCCATCAAAACTGCCCCATCATATTGCCAACATCAAAACTGCCCCCATCAAAACTGCCCCCATCAAAACTGCCCCATCATATTGCCACCTTTAAAACTGCTCCATTAAAATTGTCCCCATCAAAACTGCCCCATCATATTGCCACCATGAAAATTGCCCCATCAGAATTGCCCTATCAAAACTGCCCCATCATATTGCCCCCATCAAAACTGCCCCCATCAAAACTGCCCCATCATATTGCCACCTTTAAAACTGCTCCATTAAAATTGTCCCCATCAAAACTGCCCCATCATATTGCCACCATCAAAACTGCCCCATCAGAATTGCCCCATCAAAACTGCCCCTTCATATTGACACCATCAAAACTGCCCCATCATATTGCCACCATCAAAACTGCCCCATCATGTTGCCACCATCAAAACTGCCTCCATCATATTGCCATCAAAACTGCCCAATCAGAATTGCCCCATCAAAACTGTCCCATCAGAATTGCCCCATCAAAACTGCCCCATCAGAATTGCCCCATCAAAATTGTCCCCATCAAAACTGCCCCTTCATATTGACACCATCAAAACTGCCCCATCATATTGCCACCATCAAAACTGCCCCATCATGTTGCCACCATCAAAACTGCCTCCATCATATTGCCACCATCAAAACTGCCCAATCAGAATTGCCCCATCAAAACTGTCCCATCAGAATTGCCCCATCAAAACTGCCCCATCAGAATTGCCACCATCAAAACTGCCCCATCAGAATTGTCCCATCAAAACTGCCTCATCATATTGCCACCATCAAAACTGCCCCATCATTTTCCTCTATTATAAATCAGTACATGGTGTGTCTGTCCCCTCCCCCGGGCTCTGTAATGAGCTGAGATGCTCCAGCCACCTTCCCCCCTGTGTATAACAGAAGCTTTGGTAACCATGGCAACAAAACAAACACGGTACACTCTGATTAATGGCTAAAATTTCCTGAAATGACCTCTAAACAAAAAGCTTTTTCTCAAAAACTGTAAAAGATATCAAACTGAAAAGATATAGCCAGATAGCTGAATATTTTGTGAACATTTTAAAGTTTTTTTGGGGTCTGTAGGTGAAAGTATGAAGGAGCTGAAACTTTTGGGAGCGGAAGAAGATTTTAAGTTTCTGAAGCATGCTCCCATTGACTTCAATATTAAAAAAAAGTGATAAAAAGCTTAATATTTTAAAAAGTATAAATGGTAGAAAAAAAGTTGAAAAAGAGCACACCTCAGCTAAAAGAGACGAACATTTTGATAGTTGAATGGTTTTAATAGCTGAAAGTATGCAGAAGTTACGCATTACCGAAAAACGTACGGAATAATAATAAGAAAAACTAGAAAAGGCATTTCCTGGGGAAAATGCGTGGGAATGCTGAATTGCTAAAACGGCCCCCAGCAAAATTGCCCCCATCATATTGCCATCAAAACTGTCCCATCATATTGCCACCATCAAAACTGCCCCATCAGAATTGCCACCATCAAAACTGCCCCATCATATTGCCACCATCAAAACTGCCCCATCAGAATTACCCCATCAAAACTGCCCCATCATATTCCTCTATTATAAATCAGTACATGGTGTGTCTGTCCCCTCCCCCCTGTGTATAACAGAAGCTTTGGTAACCATGGCAACAAAACAAACACTAACAGTACACTCTGATTAATGGCTAAAATTTCCTGAAATGACCTCTAAACAAATGGCCGTATTTTAAAAACTATACATCCTACAGCAAAGATCTTTATATTGTGAGAATCACAAGACTCAGACCTAGATTTTGATACATAGTATGTCTCTGAAATATTAAAATTGAAGGCACGGTCGCAGTTTAGAAATTGCCCTTCAAATTTGAAGGGGCTAGAGTGTAGTTTCAATGAATGTCAATGGACGGTGTGAGTTGCAAACAAATGGTCATATTGTGAAAACTATCAGGACTATGGCTTAGCCGTGGACATGTTTAGTGGCAGCAGGGATAGCTGAACGTTTTGATATAAGATTTATGTAGGTGGGCTTGAAAATGAGGGAGTGGAGGCAGTTTAGAAATCATGTTCTGATTTTTCAGCTTTTGTCCCCTCCCCTGGGCTCTAATCAGAGCTGAGATGCTCCAGCCACCTCCCCCCCTGTGTATAACAGAAGCTTTGGTAACCATGGCAACAAAACACACACAGTACACTCTGATTAATGGCTAAAATTTCTTGAAATGACCTCTAAACAAAAAGCTTTTTCTCAAAAACTGTAAAAGATATCAAATTGAAAAGCTATAGCCAGATAGCTGAATATTTTGTGAACATTTTAAAGTTTGTTTGGTGTCTCTAGGTGAAAGTATGAAGGAGCTGAAACTTTTGGGAGCGGAAGAAAAATTTAAGGATTTCAAGCATGCTCCCATTGACTTCAATGTTAAAAAAAAGTGATAAAAAGCTTAATATTTTAAAAAGTATAAATGGTAGAAAAAAAGTTGAAAAAGAGCACACCTCAGCTAAAAGAGACGAACATTTTGATAGTTGAATGGTTTTAATAGCTGAAAGTATGCAGAAGTTACGCATTACCGAAAAACGTACGGAATAAGAAAAATAATAAAAAAACGAATAACAATAGTGGGACTGCTAAAGCATTCCCACTAATAAATAAAAAAACGAATAACAATAGTGGGACTGCTAAAGCATTCCCACTAATAAATAAAAAAAACGAATAACAATAGTGGGACTGCTAAAGCAGTCCCACTAACTAGAAAATGCATTTCCTGGGGGGAATGCTGAATAGCTAAATTGCTAAAACGGCCGCCATCAAAACTGCCCCATTAGAATTGCCCCATCAAAATTGTCCCCATCAAATCTGCCCCATCAGAATTGCCCCATCAAAACTAAAAGTAATTTTTTTTTTCAAAAGTAATTTTTTTTTTCAAAAAGTAATTTTTTTTTTCAAAAAGTAATTTTTTTTTTCAAAAATAATTTTTTTTTTCAAAAATAATTTTTTTTTCAAAAATAAATTTTTTTTTTCAAAAATTTTTTTTTTTCAAAAATATTTTTTTTTTTTCAAAAATAATTTTTTTTTTTCAAAAATGATTTTTTTTTTCAAAAATGATTTTTTTTTTCAAAAATATTTTTTTTTTCAAAAATAATTTTTTTTTTCAAAAATATATATTTTTTTCAAAAATAATTGCTGAATAGCTAAATTGCTAAAACGGCCGCCATCAAAACTGCCCCATCATACTGCCATCAAAACTGCCCCATCAGAATTGCCCCATCAAAATTGTCCCCATTAAAACTGCCCCATCATATTGCCACCATCAAAACTGCCCCATGAGAATTGCTCCATCAAAATTGTCCCATCATATTGCCACCATCAGAATTGCCCCCATCAAAACTGCCCCATCAGAATTGCCCTATCAAAACTGCCCCGTCATATTGCCACCATCAAAACTGCCCCATCAGAATTGCCCCACCAAATCTGCCCCATCATATTGCCACCATCAAAACTGCCCCATCATAATTGCCCCATCAAAACTGCCCCATCAGAATTGCCCCATCAAAACTGCCCCATCAGAATTGCCCCATCAAAACTGCCCCATCATATTCCTCTATTATAAATCAGTACATGGTGTGTCTGTCCCCTCCCCCGGGCTCTGTAATCAAAGCTGAGATGCTCCAGCCACCTTCCCCCCTGTGTATAACAGAAGCTTTGGTAACCATGGCAACAAAACAAACAGTACACTCTGATTAATGGCTAAAATTTCTTAAAAAAAGTGATAAAAAGCTTAATATTTTAAAAAGTATAAATGGTAGAAAAAAAGTTGAAAAAGAGCACACCTCAGCTAAAAGAGACGAACATTTTGATAGTTGAATGGTTTTAATAGCTGAAAGTATGCAGAAGTTACGCATTACCGTAAAACGTACGGAATAATAATAAGAAAAATAAATAAAAAAACGAATAACAATAGTGGGACTGCTAAAGCATTCCCACTAACTAGAAAAGGTACAATTTCTGGGGAAATTGTGAAAAGTGTTCCTGCCTCTACAACTGGAGTGGGCGGAGTAACTGGGTGGAGTGGCTTCAGTAACTATTTTAAAAAGTATCAATAGTAGTAAAAAAGTTGAAGAAGTCCCATCATTAGCTGAAAGAGCTGAACATTTTTCTCAAAAATGATTTTTTTTTATTTTTTCAAAAATGATTTATTTTTTTTTCAAAAATGATTTTTTTTTTCAAAAATGAATTTTTTTTTTTCAAAATTTTTTTTTTAAATGATTTTTTTTAAAATGAATTTTATTTTTTTTCAAAAATGAATTTTATTTTATTTTTTTCAAAAATATATTTTTTTTTATTAGGCGGTCATAATGTTTTGGCTGATCATGGGGTTGTCAGCTTTTGTCACCTCCCACTCTAGTTTTGAACATTTCGCCATTCATTCCTATGGGACCAATTTTGTCGCAAAAACGACGATATTTCGTGAACCATTCGGTGAAACGTTCCACAAAGTAATAGCACACAAATTAAATGACATTGAGGCCGGATTCACACTGGTATTTTTCAGCTTTTCACAAAGTTCCACAAGGTAATAGCACACCAATCGGGAACAATCCGCACCTTCGGTATATTACTGTCTATGTAGTTTAAAGGCTGTGGGAGGAGTTAGGGTGGTAGGATCATGGGGTTGTCAGCTTTTGTCACCTCCCACTCTAGTTTTGAACATTTCACCATTCATTCCTATGGGACCAATTTCGCCGCAAAAACGACGATATTTCGTGAACCATTCGGCGAAAAAAGTTCCACAAAGTAATAGCACACCAATCGGGAACAATCCGCACGTTTCGGTATATCACTGTCTATGTAGTGTAAAAACTGTGGGAGGAGTTAGGGTGGTAAATTATCAGCATTATCAAGCCTCGCAGATGAAGGTATGACCACATGCATTTTGGGGTGTCTCAGCATCTTGTGTTTACAACCACTGTTTTCTAGCAACGCTCATGTACTGTGTTTATGCTTCACACCCACTGCCCAATACACAATACAAAGGATCATAGCTGTAACAACTGTGCAGTAATTCAAACGGTCGTATTTTAAAAACTATAAATCCTACAGCGAAGATCTTTATATTGTGAGAATCACAAGACCCAGACATAGATTTTGATGCATAGTATGTCTCTGAAATATTAAAATTGAAGGCACATTATTTTCAAAAATATTTTTTTTTTCAAAAATATATATATATATATTTTTTCAAAAATATTTTTTTTTTTCAAAAATATATATATTTTTTTTCAAAAATAATTTTTTTTTTCAAAAATAATTTTTTTTTCAAAAATAATTTTTTTTTCAAAAATATATATATATTTTTTCAAAAATATATATATTTTTTCAAAAATATATATATTTTTTTCAAAAATATTTTTTTTTTTATTAGGCGGTCATAATGTTTTTTCTGATCATGGGGTGGTCATAATGTTTTGGCTGATCATGGGGTTGTCAGCTTTTGTCACCTCCCACTCTAGTTTTGAACATTTCGCCATTCATTCCTATGGGACCAATTTCACCGCAAAAACGACGATATTTCGTGAACCATTCGTCGAAACGTTCCACAAAGTAATAACACACCATTCGGGAACAATCCGCACGTTTCGGTATATTACTTGTCTTGTCTAGTGTAAAAACTGTGGGAGGAGTTAGGGTGGTAAATTTGGCTATAATTATAATAATAACTAGAAAAGGTACAATTTCTGGGGAAATTGTGAGTGTTCTTGTACACAATACAAAGGATCATAGCTGTAACAACTGTGCAGTAATTCAAACGGTCGTATTTTAAAAACTATAAATCCTACAGCGAAGATCTTTATATTGTGAGAATCACAAGACCCAGACATAGATTTTGATGCATAGTATGTCTCTGAAATATTAAAATTGAAGGCACAATATTTTCAAAAATAATTTTTTTTTCAAAAATATATATATATATTTTTTCAAAAATATTTTTTTTTTTCAAAAATAATTTTTTTTTTCAAAAATATTTTTTTTTTTCAAAAATATTTTTTTTTTAAAAAAATAATTTTTTTTTTCAAAAATATATATATTTTTTTTCAAAAATATTTTTTTTTTTTCAAAAATAATTTTTTTTTTTCAAAAATAATTTTTTTTTCAAAAATATATATATATTTTTTCAAAAATATATATATTTTTTTCAAAAATATTTTTTTTTTTTTCAAAAATAATTTTTTTTTTTCAAAAATAATTGCTGAATAGCTAAATTGCTAAAACGGCCGCCATCAAAACTGCCCCATCATACTGCCATCAAAACGGCCCCATCAGAATTGCCCCATCAAAATTGTCCCCATTAAAACTGCCCCATCATATTGCCACCATCAAAACTGCCCCATCAGAATTGCTCCATCAAAATTGTCCCATAATATTGCCACCATCAGAATTGCCCCATCATATTGCCACCATCAAAACTGCCTCCATCAAAACTGCCCCATCAGAATTGCCCCATCAAAACTGCCCCATCATATTCCTCTATTATAAATCAGTACATGGTGTGTCTGTCCCCTCCCCCGGGCTCTGTAATCAGAGCTGAGATGCTCCAGCCACCTCCCCCCCTGTGTATAACAGAAGCTTTGGTAACCATGGCAACAAAACAAACAGTACACTCTGATTAATGGCTAAAATTTCCTGAAATGACCTCTAAACAAAAAACTTTTTCTCAAAAACTGTAAAAGATATCAAACTGAAAAGATATAGCCAGATAGCTGAATATTTTGTGAACATTTTAAAGTTTGTTTGGTGTCTGTAGGTGAAAGTATGAAGGAGCTGAAACTTTTGGGAGCGGAAGAAGAATTTAAGGATTTCAAGCATGCTCCCATTGACTTCAATATTTAAAAAAAGTGTTAAAAACCTTAATATTTTAAAAAGTATAAATGGTATAAAAAAAGTTGAAAAAGAGCACACCTCAACTAAAAGAGACGAACATTTTAATAGTTGAATGGTTTTAATAGCTGAAAGTATGCAGAAGTTACGCAGAACCAAAAAACATACGGAATAAGAAGAAAAATAAATAAAAAAACGAATAACAAAAGTGGGACTGCTAAAGCATTCCCACTAATAAATAAAATCGAATAACAATAGTGGGACTGCTAAAGCACTCCCACTAATAATAATAAGAATAATATATATGTGAGATAACAGTAAGTGGTCTTGCTATGCAAGAACACTTAACTAGAAAAGCTGCAATTTCTGGGGAAATTGTGAAAAGTGTTCTTGCCTCTACAACTGGAGTGGGCCGAGTAACTGGGTGGAGTGGCTTGAGTAACTGTGAAAAGTGTTAAAAAGCTTAATATTTTAAAAAGTATAAATAGTAGTAAAAAAGTTGAAGTCCCATCATTAGCTAATAGAGCTGAACATTTTTTTCAAAAGTTTTTTTTTTTCAAAAATAATTTTTTTTTTCAAAAATAATTTTTTTTTTTCAAAAATGAATTTTTTTTTTTAAATGAAATTTTTTTTTCCAAAAATTAATTTTTTTTTCCAAAAATTATTTTTTTTTTCAAAAATTAATTTTTTTTTCAAAAATGAATTATTTTTTTTCAAAAATGAATTTTTTTTCAAAAATATTTTTTTTTCATGGGGCGGTCATAATGTTTTGGCTGATCATGGGGTGGTCATAATGTTTTGGCTGATCATGGGGTTGTCAGCTTTTGTCACCTCCCACTCTAGTTTTGAACATTTCGCCATTCATTCCTATGGGACCAATTTCACCGCAAAAACGACGATATTTCGTGAACCATTCGTCGAAACGTTCCACAAAGTAATAACACACCATTCGGGAACAATCCGCACGTTTCGGTATATTACTTGTCTTGTCTAGTGTAAAAACTGTGGGAGGAGTTAGGGTGGTAAATTTGGCTATAATTATAATAATAACTAGAAGAGGTACAATTTCTGGGGAAATTGTGAGTGTTCTTGTACACAATACAAAGGATCATAGCTGTAACAACTGTGCAGTAATTCAAACGGTCGTATTTTAAAAACTATAAATCCTACAGCGAAGATCTTTATATTGTGAGAATCACAAGACCCAGACATAGATTTTGATGCATAGTATGTCTCTGAAATATTAAAATTGAAGGCACATTATTTTCAAAAATAATTTTTTTGTTCAAAAATATATATATATATTTTTTCAAAAATATTTTTTTTTTTTCAAAAATAATTTTTTTTTTTCAAAAATAATTTTTTTTTTCAAAAATATTTTTTTTTTTAAAAATAATTTTTTTTTCAAAAATATATATATATTTTTTCAAAAATATTTTTTTTTTTTCAAAAATAATTTTTTTTTTTCAAAAATAATTTTTTTTTTCAAAAATATATATATATTTTTTCAAAAATATATATATTTTTTTCAAAAATTTTTTTTTTTCAAAAATAATTTTTTTTTTTTCAAAAATAATTTTTTTTTTTCAAAAATAATTGCTGAATAGCTAAATTGCTAAAACGGCCGCTATCAAAACTGCCCCATCATACTGCCATCAAAACTGCCCCATCAGAATTGCCCCATCAAAATTGTCCCCATTAAAACTGCCCCATCATATTGCCACCATCAAAACTGCCCCATGATAATTGCTCCATCAAAATTGTCCCATAATATTGCCACCATCAGAATTGCCCCATCATATTGCCACCATCAAAACTGCCTCCATCAAAACTGCCCCATCAGAATTGCCCCATCAAAACTGCCCCATCATATTCCTCTATTATAAATCAGTACATGGTGTGTCTGTCCCCTCCCCCGGGCTCTGTAATCAGAGCTGAGATGCTCCAGCCACCTCCCCCCCTGTGTATAACAGAAGTTTTGGTAACCATGGCAACAAAACAAACACAGTACACTCTGATTAATGGCTAAAATTTCCTGAAATGACCTCTAAACAAAAAACTTTTTCTCAAAAACTGTAAAAGATATCAAACTGAAAAGATATAGCCAGATAGCTGAATATTTTGTGAACATTTTAAAGTTTGTTTGGTGTCTGTAGGTGAAAGTATGAAGGAGCTGAAACTTTTGGGAGCGGAAGAAGAATTTAAGGATTTCAAGCATGCTCCCATTGACTTCAATGTTAAAAAAAGTGTTAAAAACCTTAATATTTTAAAAAGTATAAATGGTAGAAAAAAAGTTGAAAAAGAGCACACCTCAGCTAAAAGAGACAAACATTTTAATAGTTGAATGGTTTTAATAGCTGAAAGTATGCAGAAGTTACGCAGAACCAAAAAACGTACGGAATAAGAAGAAAAATAAATAAAAAAACGAATAACAAAAGTGGGACTGCTAAAGCATTCCCACTAATAAATAAAATCGAATAACAATAGTGGGACTGCTAAAGCATCCCCACTAATAATAATAAGAATAATATATATGTGAGATAACAGTAAGTGGTCTTGCTATGCAAGAACACTTAACTAGAAAAGCTACAATTTCTGGGGAAATTGTGAAAAGTGTTCTTGCCTCTACAACTGGAGTGGGCCGAGTAACTGGGTGGAGTGGCTTGAGTAACTGTGAAAAGTGTTAAAAAGCTTAATATTTTAAAAAGTATAAATAGTAGTAAAAAAGTTGAAGTCCCATCATTAGCTAAAAGAGCTGAACATTTTTTTCAAAAGTTTTTTTTTTCAAAAATAAATTTTTTTTTTCAAAAATGAATTTTTTTTTTTTTTAAATGAATTTTTTTTTTCCAAAAATTAATTTTTTTCCCAAAAATTAATTTTTTTTTTCAAAAATTAATTTTTTATTTCAAAAATGAATTTTTTTTTTTCAAAAATTAATTTTTTTTTCAAAAATTATTTTTTTTTTTCAAAAATTATTTTTTTTTTTCAAAAATTATTTTTTTTTTCAAAAATATTTTTTTTTCATGGGGCGGTCATAATGTTTTGGCTGATCATGGGGTGGTCATAATGTTTTGGCTGATCATGGGGTTGTCAGCTTTTGTCACCTCCCACTCTAGTTTTGAACATTTCGCCATTCATTCCTATGGGACCAATTTCACCGCAAAAACGACGATATTTCGTGAACCATTCGTCGAAACGTTCCACAAAGTAATAACACACCATTCGGGAACAATCCGCACGTTTCGGTATATTACTTGTCTTGTCTAGTGTAAAAACTGTGGGAGGAGTTAGGGTGGTAAATTTGGCTATAATAATAATAATAACTAGAAAAGGTACAATTTCTGGGGAAATTGTGAGTGTTCTTGCCTCTACAACTGGAGTGGGCGGAGTAACTGGGTGGAGTGGCTTGAGTAACTGTGAAAAGTGTTAAAAAGCTTAATATTTTAAAAAGTATAAATAGTAGTAAAACAGTTGAAGTCCCATCATTAGCTGAAAGAGCTGAACATTTTTTTCAAAAATGATTTTTTTTTTCAAAAATGAATTTTTTTTCAAAAATGATTTTTTTTTTCAAAAATGATTTTTTTTTAAATGATTTTTTTTTAAATGATTTTTTTTTTAAAAATGATTTTTTTTATTTTTTCAAAAATATTTTTTTTTTCAAAAATAAATTTTTGTTTCAAAAATAATATTTTTTTTTTCAAAAAATTTTTTTTCAAAAATAATTTTTTTTTTCAAAAATATATATTTCTTTTTCAAAAATAATTTTTTTTCTCAATAATATATTTTTTTTTTCAAAAATGATTTTTTTTTAAAAAAAAATCAATTTTTTTTTTTTAAAAATGAATTTTTTTTTAAAAAAAATGAATTTTTTTTTCAAAAATATTTTTTTTTTCATGGGGCGGTCATAATGTTTTGGCTGATCATGGGGTGGTCATAATATTTTGGCTAGACTACATTTTAATAGAACATCAGTTGGTCCCTTTCTTGAAGGTAGCAGAAATAAAGGCTATTACCCTATCCGATCACGCGCCGGTGAAAATCCAAGTGGAGATCGCCGGTGTAGATCGGCCTAGGATAAACTGGAAACTTAATGATTCCCTTATGCAGTATCCAGATGTAGTTGAGAAAATTGAGCAGGAATTAAAAAGTTACTTTAAGATCAATGATACAGAGGATATATCTAGATCCACTCTTTGGGAAGCACACAAAACCTACATAAGAGGGATTTGGATTGCTATGGGAACAAGGAAAAAAAAAGAGAGAGGGGAAAACTTGACACGATTATATAGAGAGATTCAGGAAGCAGAACAGAGTACAAGACCTAGGGGGCTACCAGAAAAGCGCGAATTAATTAAGAAAAGAAGAGATTTGAATGAGTTATTGGAGAAGGAAAGGAAGTGTGCTTTTGATATGATAAACAGAGACGTATATAGAGAAGGGAACAAACCAGGAAAGTGGATGGCTAGAAGGGTCAGAGAAAAAAAGAATAGGACTTTTATACCTAAAATAAGAGATGAAGAGGGGAACTTAGAATTCTCTACGCCAAAAATCGCTAAAATATTCCACTCTTACTACAGTGCCCTCTACAAAGTAGGCCAGAGAGAGAAGGGGAGTGATAATAGGAAGGAAGGAATAAGGGAGTACCTTCGGGGACTAGACCTCCCCAGGGCACAGAAGGATATGGTTGAACGTCTGGATGCTCCCATATCCCAAGAGGAGGTAGAAAAGGCGATAAAAAACACTGCCCTGGGGAAGAGCCCCGACGGATACTCCGTAGCATATTACAAAACATTTTCTGAAATACTTGCACCCAAACTGTGTGATTATTTGAATGCCCTTGGGGAGAATGAAGAGTCCCGAGAAGAATCTCTACTAGCATATATTACCCTGATCCTGAAAGAAGGAAAGGATCCATCCTCCCCTGGAAGTTACAGACCAATCTCGCTCTTAAATGTAGATACAAAAATCTTTTCTAGAATACTCGCAGACAGGCTGAAAATGGGATTAAAACAATGGATACACAATGACCAGGTGGGATTTGTCCCGGGTAGGGAGGGGAGAGACAATTCCTTAAAAACATTTCTCCTCATGCAGGAAGTAATCAGGAGCAATACCCCAGCAGCCTTGCTATCAATCGATGCCGAAAAGGCATTCGATAGAGTGGGTTGGGGATTTATGACGGAAACCCTGAAATGTCTAGGACTAGGAGAGAGGATGATGAAATGGATCCTCTCATTATATAGGCATCCCAAGGCAAAGATTAGAGTAAACGGAACCCTGTCTTGTCCCCTTGAACTTTTTAACGGGACAAGACAGGGTTGCCCCCTCTCCCCAATTTTGTTTGTCTTATCCCTAGAACCACTCTTAGCAGCCTTTCGTAGGAACAAAGACATTCGGGGAATCAAGGTTGGATCGAAGGAATACAAGATAGCAGCATTTGCTGATGATTTGCTATGCTTTATTACTTGCCCTAGAACAACAATCCCCATGGTGCTCAAGGAATTTGAGCGCTATGGGGGTCTGACAAACTTCAAAATAAATATGAATAAGTCAGAGCTCCTAAATATAACAATACCAAAGCGAGAGCAGAGAGCACTGCAAACTGGACTCCCATTTGTATGGTGTGAGAGGGAACTGGCCTATCTAGGTATAAAAATACCAGCCTCACCGGGAGATCTATTTGTCGCTAACTATATACCCCTACTTAACAAAACTAAAGACCTATTAGGTAGGATGAGATACAAAGCCCTGTCATGGATCGGCAGGATAAATGCGATTAAAATGTTTGTGCTGCCCATGTTATTATATACCTTCCAAATGGTCCCAATAGCAATCCCCCTTAATTTTTTTGCTAAACTGCAATCTTTAATTGTAAGATTTATATGGGCACGTAGGCACCCTAGGATAGCATATGACACTTTGACGAAGGAAAAAGAAATGGGAGGGTTAGGCGCACCGGATTTTAAAAAATATTACCAGTCGGTCGTGATCGTTAGGATAATTGACTGGTTACACAATAAACAGGAGAAAAGTTGGGTGAACATAGAAGTAACACTGAGTGGGGTGGATATAGAAAAATTAATATGGAACCCACCACAATATAGGGATTTGGGAGATAGAGCTAATTTCTTGACTAGAAACACTTTTAGAATATGGGATAGGGTAGGTAAGAGTTGCCACTGGGAATTTAACTCACCTTTATTATCACTATTAAACACGGATTATTTTTTACCGGGGAAGGAGGAATATTTATATTTCACGAGATGGGCAAAAAAGATACAATACAACTTCAAGATGTAATGAGAGGAAACAAACTATACACCTACACTGAAATCACACAGGCCTGGGGGAACAAACCACTAGACAAATGGAGGTACGCCCAGATACAGCATTTTACACGTTCACTACCACAACCACTGAGAGGAAAAGATCAGCTAAGGTCCATAGAAAAATTATTAAGCTCCCCAACGTGTATGAAAGGAAGTATCTCAAAACTATACAACATTATAAGGGGGGAAGCCAGTAAAGGATATCCCACCTTTCTGGAGAAGTGGGAAAAGGAAATAGGGGGACTAGAAGGCGTAGAACACAGAAGTAAGATCCTAAAGATGGTGTACTTAACGGCAAAAGACTCCCGGACATATGAAATGGCTTATAAAATGATAGCAAGATGGCATAGGACGCCTCAGAAGGTGCATGAATATCATAAGGAGACTCCTCGAACTTGTTGGAAAGGATGTGGAAAAGTTGGCACTCTTGCCCACTTATGGTGGGAATGCCCTAAAATCCAGAAATATTGGGGAGAAGTCTTAGATGAAATACAACAGATAACGGGGGAGCAGGTTAATAAAAACCCCTGGTCGTGCATGTTCCATGACACGGAAAGAGAGATCCCCCAATACACAAAGTCAGTAATCCCATTCCTCTTAAACGCAGCCAAAGCACTGATCCCGTTTCATTGGAAGGATACAGAAACCCCAAGGATGAAGGAATGGATAACAAGAGTAGAATGGGTTAGAGGAATGGAAGAAGCAAGACATTTGATGGAAGGGCGACGAGATAAATATACTAAGACGTGGGCAAGATGGCATGAGTATAGGAATACAGAAAGATACGTGACAATTATGGATGCTTGAGGGGGAGGGAGAGAGGGAGGAGGAGAGGGGGGATAAATTTAATTCTTGTTCCCCCTTTTTTTTTTTTTTGTGTCTTTCCGTGGGGGAGGGGGGATGAGGGGAGAAAAATAGATAAGTAAATATTGGTATTTTCAGTGGACATAAGGGAAAGGGAAAATGTATTTGAAAGTTTTTGTATTAAAGTTAGTATAATGTTCTTTAAGCCACAATGATGCGAAAAAGAGAGGGGGCGCAGCGTAAATGACGCAGCTGACTTAAAAACTCTCTAAAAGATTGCTGATGTGGAAAAAAAAAAAAAAAAAGAAAAAAGAAAAAAAAATGATATTTTGGCTAATCATGGGGTTGTCAGCTTTTGTCACCTCCCACTCTAGTTTTGAACATTTCGCCATTCATTCCTAAGGGACCAATTTCATCGCAAAAACGACGATATTTCGTGAACCATTCGGCGAAACGTTCCACACAGTAATAGCACACCAATTAAATGACATTGAGGCCGGATTCACACTGGTATATTTCAGCTTTTCACAAAGTTCCACAAGTTAATAGCGCACCAATTAAATGACATTGAACATTTCGCCATTCATTCCTATGGGACCAATATTGCCGCAAAAACAACGATATTTCGTGAACCATTCAGCGAAAAAAGTTACACAAAGTAATAGCACACCAATTAAATGACATTGAACATTTCGCCATTCAATCCTATGGGACCAATTTCGCCGCAAAAACTACGATATTTCGTGAACCACAAAGTAATAGCACACCAATTGGGAACAATCCGCACGTTGCGGTATATTACTTGTCTCTGTAGTGTAAAAACTGTGGGAGGAGTCTACAAGCATTATCAAGTCTAGCAGATGAAGTCACATGCATTTGGGGGGTCTCAGCATCTTGTGTTTACAACCACTGTTTCCTAGCAACGCTCATGCCCTGTTTATGCTTCACAAACACTGCTGAATACACAGAACACAGGACCATAAAAGATGTAGTAACTGTGCACTAATTCAAATGGCCGTATTTAAAAACTATAAATCCTACAGCGAAAATCTTTATATTGTGAGAATCACAAGACCCAGACCTAGAATTTGATGTATAGTATGTCTCTGAAATATTAAAAATGGAGGCACAGTCGCAGTTTAGAAATTGCCCTTCAAATTTGAAGGGGCTAGAGTGTAGTTTCAATGAATGTCAATGGACGGTGTGAGTTGCAAACAAATGGTCATATTGTGAAAACTATCAGGACTATGGCTTAGCCGTGGACATGTTTAGTGGCAGCAGGGATAGCTGAACAGTTTGATATAAGATTTGTGTAGGTGGGCTTGAAAATGAGGGAGTGGCGGCAGTTTAGAAATCATGTTCTGATTTTTCAGCTTTTGTCACCTCCCACTCTAGTTTCCCCATTCATTCCTATTGCACCAATTTCGCCGCAAAAACGACGAAATTTCGTGAACCATTTGGCGAAACGTTCCACAAAATAATAGCACACCATTCGGGAACAATCCGCACGTTTCGGTATATTACTTGTCTATGTAGTGTAAAAACTGTGGGAGGAGTTAGGGTGGTAAATTTGGCTATAATAATAAGAATAACTAGAAAATGCATTTCCTGGGGAAAATGCGTGGGAATGCTGAATTGCTAAAATGGCCCCCAGCAAAATTGCCCCCATCATATTGCCATCAAAACTGTCCCATCATATTGCCACCATCAAAACTGCCCCATCAGAATTGCCCTATCAAAACAGCCCCATCATATTGCCACCATCAAAACTGCCCCATCATATTGCCACCATCAAAACTGCCCCATCAGAATTACCCCATCAAAACTGCCCCATCATATTCCTCTATTATAAATCAGTACATGGTGTGTCTGTCCCCTCCCCCGAGCTCTGTAATCAAAGCTGAGATGCTCCAGCCACCTCCCCCCTGTGTATAACAGAAGCTTTGGTAACCATGGCAACAAAACAAACAGTACACTCTGATTAATGGCTAAAATTTCCTGAAATGACCTCTAAACAAATGGCCGTATTTTAAAAACTATACATCCTACAGCGAAGATCTTTATATTGTGAGAATCACAAGACCCAGACCTAGATTTTGATACATAGTATGTCTCTGAAATATTAAAATTGAAGGCACGGTCGCAGTTTAGAAATTGCCCTTCAAATTTGAAGGGGCTAGAGTGTAGTTTCAATGAATGTCAATGGACGGTGTGAGTTGCAAACAAATGGTCATATTGTGAAAACTATCAGGACTATGGCTTAGCCGTGGACATGTTTAGTGGCAGCAGGGATAGCTGAACGTTTTGATATAAGATTTGTGTAGGTGGGCTTGAAAATGAGGGAGTGGCGGCAGTTTAGAAATCATGTTCTGATTTTTCAGCTTTTGTCCCCTCCCCCCGGGCTCTGTAATCAGAGCTGAGATGCTCCAGCCACCTCCCCCCCTGTGTATAACAGAAGCTTTGGTAACCATGGCAACAAAACACACACAGTACACTCTGATTAATGGCTAAAATTTCTTGAAATGACCTCTAAACAAAAAGCTTTTTCTCAAAAACTATAAAAGATATCAAGCTGAAAAGATATAGCCAGATAGCTGAATATTTTGTGAACATTTTAAAGTTTGTTTGGTGTCTCTAGGTGAAAGTATGAAGGAGCTGAAACTTTTGGGAGCGGAAAAAAAATTTAAGGATTTCAAGCATGCTCCCATTGACTTCAATGTTAAAAAAAGTGATAAAAAGCTTAATATTTTAAAAAGTATAAATGGTAGAAAAAAAGTTGAAAAAGAGCACACCTCAGCTAAAAGAGACGAACATTTTGATAGTTGAATGGTTTTAATAGCTGAAAGTATGCAGAAGTTACGCATTACCGAAAAACGTACGGAATAAAATTATTAAAATTAAGTTTAAAAATAAATAAAATCGAATAACAATAGTGGGACTGCTAAAGCATTCCCACTAATAAGAATAACTAGAAAATGCATTTCCTGGGGAAAATGCGTGGGAATGCTGAATTGCTAAAACGGCCCCCAGCAAAATTGCCCCCATCATATTGCCATCAAAACTGTCCCATCATATTGCCACCATCAAAACTGCCCCATCAAAATTGCCCTATCAAAACAGCCCCATCATATTGCCACCATCAAAACTGCCCCATCATATTGCCACCATCAAAACTGCCCCATCAGAATTACCCCATCAAAACTGCCCCATCATATTCCTCTATTATAAATCAGTACATGGTGTGTCTGTCCCCTCCCCCGAGCTCTGTAATCAAAGCTGAGATGCTCCAGCCACCTCCCCCCTGTGTATAACAGAAGCTTTGGTAACCATGGCAACAAAACAAACAGTACACTCTGATTAATGGCTAAAATTTCCTGAAATGACCTCTAAACAAATGGCCGTATTTTAAAAACTATACATCCTACAGCGAAGATCTTTATATTGTGAGAATCACAAGACCCAGACCTAGATTTTGATACATAGTATGTCTCAGAAATATTAAAATTGAAGGCACGGTCGCAGTTTAGAAATTGCCCTTCAAATTTGAAGGGGCTAGAGTGTAGTTTCAATGAATGTCAATGGACAGTGTGAGTTGCAAACAAATGGTCATATTGTGAAAACTATCAGGACTATGGCTTAGCCGTGGACATGTTTAGTGGCAGCAGGGATAGCTGAACGTTTTGATATAAGATTTGTGTAGGTGGGCTTGAAAATGAGGGAGTGGCGGCAGTTTAGAAATCATGTTCTGATTTTTCAGCTTTTGTCCCCTCCCCCCAGGCTCTGTAATCAGAGCTGAGATGCTCCAGCCACCTCCCCCCCTGTGTATAACAGAAGCTTTGGTAACCATGGCAACAAAACACACACAGTACACTCTGATTAATGGCTAAAATTTCTTGAAATGACCTCTAAACAAAAAGCTTTTTCTCAAAAACTGTAAAAGATATCAAACTGAAAAGATATAGCCAGATAGCTGAATATTTTGTGAACATTTTAAAGTGGGGTCTGTAGGTGAAAGTATGAAGGAGCTGAAACTTTTGGGAGCGGAAGAAGATTTTAAGTTTCTGAAGCATGCTCCCATTGACTTCAATGTTAAAAAAAAGTGATAAAAAGCTTAATATTTTAAAAAGTATAAATGGTAGAAAAAAAGTTGAAAAAGAGCACGCCTCAGTTTAAAGAGACGAACATTTTGATAGTTGAATGGTTTTAATAGCTGAAAGTATGCAGAAGTTACGCAGAACCAAAAAACGTACGGAATAAAATTAAAATTAAAACTAGAAAATGCATTTCCTGGGGAAAATGCGTGGGAATGCTGAATAGCTAAATTGCTAAAATGGCCGCCATCAAAACTGCCCTATCATACTGCCATCAAAACTGCCCCATCAGAATTGCCCCATCAAAATTGTCCCCATTAAAACTGCCCCATCATATTGCCACCATCAAAAGTGCCCCATCAGAATTGCCCCATCAAAACTGCCCCATCATATTGCCACCATCAAAACTGCCCCCATCAAAACTGCCCCATCATATTGCCACCTTTAAAACTGCTCCATTAAAATTGTCCCCATTAAAACTGCCCCATCATATTGCCACCATCAAAACTGCCCCATCGGAATTGCCCCATCAAAACTGCCCCATCATATTGCCACCATCAAAACTGCCACCATCAAAACTGCCCCATCATATTGCCACCTTTAAAACTGCTCCATTAAAATTGCCACCATCAAAACTGCCCCATCAGAATTGTCCCATCAAAACTGCCCCATCATATTGCCACCATCAAAACTGCCCCATCAGAATTATCCCATCAAAACTGCCCCATCATATTGCCACCATCAAAACTGACCCATCATAATTGCCACCAATAAAACTGCCCCATCATAATTGCCCCATCAAAACTGCCCCATCAGAATTGTCCCATCAAAACTGCCCCATCAGAATTGCCCTATCAAAACTGCCCCATCATATTCCTCTATTATAAATCAGTACATGGTGTGCCTGTCCCCTCCCCCGGGCTCTGTATTCAGAGCTGAGATGCTCCAGCCACCTTCCCCCCTGTGTATAACAGAAGCTTTGGTAACCATGGCAACAAAACAAACACAGTACACTCTGATTAATGGCTAAAATTTCTTGAAATTACCTCTAAACAAAAAGCTTTTTCTCAAAAACTGTAAAAGATATCAAACTGAAAAGATATAGCCAGATAGCTGAATATTTTGTGAACATTTTAAAGTTTGTTTGGTGTCTCTAGGTGAAAGTATGAAGGAGCTGAAACTTTTGGGAGCGGAAGAAAAATTTAAGGATTTCAAGCATGCTCCCATTGACTTCAATGTTAAAAAAAGTGATAAAAAGCTTAATATTTTAAAAAGTATAAATGGTAGAAAAAAAGTTGAAAAAGAACACACCTCAGCTAAAAGAGACGAACATTTTGATAGTTGAATGGTTTTAATAGCTGAAAGTATGCAGAAGTTACGCATTACCGAAAAACGTACGGAATAAAATTAAAATTAAAATTAAGTTTAAAAATAAATAAAATCGAATAACAATAGTGGGACTGCTAAAGCATTCCCACTAATAACAATAGTGGGACTGCTAAAGCATTCCCACTAAAAATGCATTTCCTGGGGAAAATGCGTGGGAATGCTGAATAGCTAAATTGCTAAAATGGCCGCCATCAAAACTGCCCCATCATACTGCCATCAAAACTGCCCCATCAGAATTGCCCCATCAAAATTGTCCCCATTAAAACTGCCCCATCATATTGCCACCATCAAAACTGCCCCATCAGAATTGCCCCATCAAAACTGCCCCATCATATTGCCACCTTTAAAACTGCTCCATTAAAATTGTCCCCATCAAAACTGCCCCATCATATTGCCACCATCAAAACTGCCCCATCATAATTTCCACCATCAAAACTGCCCATCATATTGCCACCATCAAAACTGCCCCATCAGAATTGTCCCATCAAAACTGCCCCATCATATTGCCAACATCAAAACTGACCCATCATAATTGCCACCAATAAAACTGCCCCATCATAATTGCCCCATCAAAACTGCCCCATCAGAATTGCCCTATCAAAACTGCCCCATCATATTCCTCTATTATAAATCAGTACATGGTGTGTCTGTCCCCTCCCCCGGGCTCTGTATTCAGAGCTGAGATGCTCCAGCCACCTCCCCCCCTGTGTATAACAGAAGTTTTGGTAACCATGGCAACAAAACAAACACAGTACACTCTGATTAATGGCTAAAATTTCCTGAAATGACCTCTAAACAAAAAGCTTTTTCTCAAAAACTGTAAAAGATATCAAACTGAAAAGATATAGCCAGATAGCTGAATATTTTGTGAACATTTTAAAGTTTGTTTGGTGTCTCTAGGTGAAAGTATGAAGGAGCTGAAACTTTTGGGAACGGAAGAAGAATTTAAGGATTTCAAGCATGCTCCCATTGACTTCAATGTTAAAAAAAGTGATAAAAAGCTTAATATTTTAAAAAGTATAAATGGTACAAAAAAAGTTGAAAAAGAGCACACCTCAGCTAAAAGATATCAACATTTTAATAGTTGAATGGTTTTAATAGCTGAATATATGCAGAAGTTACGCAGAACCAAAAAACGTACGGAATAAAATTATTGAAATTAAAATTAAAAATAAATAAAATCGAATAACAATAGTGGGACTGCTAAAGCAGTCCCACTAATAAATAAAAAAATGAATAACAATAGTGGGACTGCTAAAGCAGTCCCACTAACTAGAAAAGGTACAATTTCTGTGGAAATTGTGAAAAGTGTTCTTGCCTCTACAACTGGAGTGGGCAGAGTAACTGGGTGGAGTGGTTTGAGTAACTGTGAAAAGTGTTAAAAAGCTTAATATTTTAAAAAGTATACATAGTAGTAAAAAAGTTGAAGTCCCATCATTAGCTGAAAGAGCTGAACCTTTTTTTCAAAAGTTTTTTTTTTCAAAAATGAATTATTTTTTTTCAAAAATGATTTTTTTTTTAAACGATTTTTTTCCCCAAAAATTGCCATCAAAACTGCCCCATCAGAATTGTCCCATCAAAACGGCCCTATCATATTGCCCCATCAAAACTGCCCCATCAGAATTGCCCCATCAAAACTGCCCCATCAGAATTGCCCCATCAGAATTGCCCCATCATATTGCCACCATCAAAACTGCCCCATCAGAATTGCCCTATCAAAACTGCCCCATCATATTGCCACCATCAAAACTGCCCCATCATAATTGCCCCATCAAAACTGCCCCATTAAAACTGCCCCATCAAAACTGCCCCATCATATTCCTCTATTATAAATCAGTACATGGTGTGTCTGTCCCCTCCCCCGGGCTCTGTAATCAGAGCTGAGATGCTCCAGCCCCCTCCCCCCCTGTGTATAACAGAAGCTTTGGTAACCATGGCAACAAAACAAAAACAGTACACTCTGATTAATGGCTAAAATTTCCTGAAATGACCTCTAAACAAAAAGCTTTTTCTCAAAAACTATAAATCCTACAGCGAAGATCTTTATATTGTGAGAATCACAAGACCCAGACCTAGATTTTGATGTATAGTATGTCTCTGAAATATTAAAAATGGAGGCACAGTCGCAGTTTAGAAATTACCCTTCAAATTTGAAGGGGCTAGAGTGTAGTTTCAATGAATGTCAATGGACGGCGTGAGTTGCAAACAAATGGTCATATTGTGAAAACTATCAGGACTATGGCTTAGCCGTGGACATGTTTAGTGGCAGCAGGGATAGCTGAACGTTTTGATATAAGATTTGTGTAGGTGGGCTTAAAAATGAGGGAGTGGCGGCAGTTTAGAAATCATGTTCTGATTTTTCAGCTTTTGTCACCTCCCACTCTAGTTTCCCCATTCATTCCTATGGGACCAATTTCGCCGCAAAAACAACGATATTTCGTGAAACATTCGGCAAAACGTTCCACAAAATAATAGCACACCATTCGGGAACAATCCGCACGTTTCGGTATATTACTTGTCTATGTAGTGTAAAAACTGTGGGAGGAGTTAGGGTGGTAAATTTGGCTATAATAATAATAATAACTAGAAAAGGTACAATTTCTGGGGAAATTGTGAAAGTGTTCTTGCCTCTACAACTGGAGTGGGCGGGGTAACTGGGTGGAGTGGCTTGAGTAACTGTTGTGTGGTTGGAGTGGCTGGAGTAACTGTGAAAAGTGTTAAAAAGCTTAATATTTTAAAAAGTATAAATAGTAGTAAAAAAGTTGAAGTCTCATCATTAGCTGAAAGAGCACAAACATTTTTTTTTTCAAAAATGATTTTTTTTTTCAAAAATGATTTTTTTTTTCAAAAATGATTTTTTTTTTCAAAAGTGATTTTTTTTTCAAAAATTTTTTTTTTTTTCAAAAAATGTTTTTTTCAAAAATATATATTTTTTCAAAAATATATATTTTTTTTCAAAAATATATATTTTTTTCAAAAATATATATATTTTTTCAAAAATATATATTTTTTTTCAAAAATATATATTTTTTTCAAGAATATATTTTTTTTTTCAAAAATATATATTTTTTTTTCAAAAATATATTTTTTTTTTCAAAAATATATTTTTTTTTTCAAAAATATATTTTTTTTTTCAAAAATATATATTTTTTTTCAAAAATATATATTTTTTTTCAAAAATATATTTTTTTTTTCAAAAATATATTTTTTTTTTCAAAAATATATTTTTTTTTTCAAAAATATATTTCTTTTTCAAAAATGAATTTTTTTTCTCAAAAATATTTTTTTTTTTCAAATTTTTTTTTTTCAAAAATGATTTTTTTTTTTCAAAAATGATTTTTTTTTTCAAAAATGATTTTTTTTTTTTTTCAAAAATGATTTTTTTTTTTTCAAAAATATTTTTTTTTTCAAAAATGAATTTGTTTTTTTTTTCAAAAATGATTTTTTTTTTTTCAAAATATATATTTTTTTTACATGGGGCGGTCATAATGTTTTGGCTGATCATGAGGTTGTCAGCTTCTGTCACCTCCCACTCTAGTTTGGAACATTTCGCCTTTCATTCCTATGGGACCAATTTTGCCGCAAAAACGTCATTTCGTAGACCATTCGGCGAAACATTCCACAAAGTAATAACACACCAATCGGGAACAATCCGCTCGTTTCGGTATATTACTTGTCTCTGTAGTGTAAAAACTGTGGGAGGAGTCTACAAGCATTATCAAGTCTAGCAGATGAAGTCACATGCATTTGGGGTGTCTCAGCATCTTGTGTTTACAACCACTGTTTCCTAGCAACGCTCATGCCCTGTTTATGCTTCCCAAATACTACTTCATCAAAACTGCCCCATCAGAATTACCCCATCAAAACTGCCCCATCATATTCCTCTATTATAAATCAGTACATGGTGTGTCTGTCCCCTCCCCCCGGGCTCTGTAATAAGAGCTGAGATGCTCCAGCCACCTCCCCCCCTGTGTATAACAGAAGCTTTGGTAACCATGGCAACAAAACAAACACTAACAGTACACTCTGATTAATGGCTAAAATTTCCTGAAATGACCTCTAAACAAATGGCCGTATTTTAAAAACTATACATCCTACAGCGAAGATCTTTATATTGTGAGAATCACAAGACCCAGACCTAGATTTTGATACATAGTATGTCTCTGAAATATTAAAATTGAAGGCACGGTCGCAGTTTAGAAATTGCCCTTCAAATTTGAAGGGGCTAGAGTGTAGTTTCAATGAATGTCAATGGACGGTGTGAGTTGCAAACAAATGGTCATATTGTGAAAACTATCAGGACTATGGCTTAGCCGTGGACATGTTTAGTGGCAGCAGGGATAGCTGAACGTTTTGATATAAGATTTGTGTAGGTGGGCTTGAAAATGAGGGAGTGGCGGCAGTTTAGAAATCATGTTCTGATTTTCCAGCTTTTATCATCTCCCACTCTAGTTTCCCCATTCATTCCTATGGGACCAATTTCGCCACAAAAATGACGATATTTCGTGAACCATTCGGCGAAACGTTCCACAAAGTAATAGCACACCATTCGGGAACAATCCGCACGTTTCGGTATATTACTTGTCTATGTAGTGTAAAAACTGTGGGAGGAGTTAGGGTGGTAAATTTGGCTATAATAATAATAATAATATATATGTGAGATAACAGTAAGTGGTCTTGCTATGCAAGAACACTTAACTAGAAAAGGTACAATTTCTGGGGAAATTGTGAAAGTGTTCTTGCCTCTACAACTGGAGTGGGCGGAGTAACTGGGTGGGATGGAGTGGCTTGAGTAAGTGTGAAAAGTGTTAAAAAGCTTAATATTTTAAAAAGTATAAATAGTAGTAAAAAAGTTCCATCATTCGCTGAAAGAGCTGAACATTTTTTCAAAAGTAATTTATTTTTTCAAAAATGAATTTTTTTTATTCAAAAATGAATTTTTTTTATTCAAAAATGATTTTTTTTTCTTCAAAAATGAATTTTTTTTTCTTCAAAAATGATTTTTTTTTCAAAAGTAATTTTTTTTTTCAAAGGTAATTTTTTTTTTCAAAAATGAATTTTTTTTATTTCAAAAATAATTTTTTTTTCGAAATTATTATTTTTTTTAAAGTAATTTTTTTTTCAAAAATAATTTTTTTTTTTCAAAAATATTTTTTTTTTCAAATATATTTTTTTTTTCAAAAATAATTTTTTTTTTAAAAGTAATTTTTTTTTCAAAAATATTTTTTTTTTCAAAAATAATTTTTTTTTTTTCAAAAATAATTTTTTTTTTCAAAAATATTTTTTTTTTCAAAAATATTTTTTTTTTTC
This sequence comes from Lithobates septentrionalis, assembly GCA_037952835.1. NCBI lineage: Eukaryota > Metazoa > Chordata > Amphibia > Anura > Ranidae > Lithobates > Lithobates septentrionalis. Next base: position 107,132 of record JBBDGP010001070.1, read on the forward strand.
AAAAATGATTTTTTTTTTTTCAAAAATTATTTTTTTATTTTTTTCAAAAATTTTTTTTTTTTTTAAAAATATATTTTTTTTACATGGGGCGGTCATAATGTTTTGGCTGATCATGGGGTGGTCATAATGTTTTGGCTGATCATGGGGTTGTCAGCTTTTGTCACCTCCCACTCTAGTTTTGAACATTTCGCCATTCATTCCTATGGGACCAATTTCGCCGCAAAAACGTCATTTCGTGGACCATTCGGCGAAACATTCCACAAAGTAATAACACACCAATCGGGAACAATCCGCTCGTTTCGGTATATTACTTGTCTCTGTAGTGTAAAAACTGTGGGAGGAGTCTACAAGCATTATCAATTCTAGCAGATGAAGTCACATGCATTTGGGGTGTCTCAGCATCTTGTGTTTACAACCACTGTTTCCTAGCAACGCTCATGCCCTGTTTATGCTTCCCAAATACTACTTCATCAAAACTGCCCCATCAGAATTACCCCATCAAAACTGCCCCATCATATTCCTCTATTATAAATCAGTACATGGTGTGTCTGTCCCCTCCCCCGGGCTCTGTAATCAGCTGAGATGCTCCAGCCACCTTCCCCCCTGTGTATAACAGAAGCTTTGGTAACCATGGCAACAAAACAAACACTAACAGTACACTCTGATTAATGGCTAAAATTTCCTGAAATGACCTCTAAACAAATGGCCGTATTTTAAAAACTATACATCCTACAGCGTAGATCTTTATATTGTGAGAATCACAAGACCCAGACCTAGATTTTGATACATAGTATGTCTCTGAAATATTAAAATTGAAGGCACGGTCGCAGTTTAGAAATTGCCCTTCAAATTTGAAGGGGCTAGAGTGTAGTTTCAATGAATGTCAATGGACGGCGTGAGTTGCAAACAAATGGTCATATTGTGAAAACTATCAGGACTATGGCTTAGCCGTGGACATGTTTAGTGGCAGCAGGGATAGCTGAATGTTTTGATATAAGATTTGTGTAGGTGGACTTGAAAATGAGGGAGTGGCGGCAGTTTAGAAATCATGTTCTGATTTTCCAGCTTTTGTCATCTCCCACTCTAGTTTCCCCATTCATTCCTATGGGACCAATTTCGCCGCAAAAATGACGATATTTCGTGAACCATTCGGCGAAACGTTCCACAAAGTAATAGCACACCATTCGGGAACAATCCGCACGTTTCGGTATATTATTTGTCTATGTAGTGTAAAAACTGTGGGAGGAGTTAGGGTGGTAAATTTGGCTATAATAATAATAATAATATATATGTGAGATAACAATAAGTGGTCTTGCTATGCAAGAACACTTAACTAGAAAAGGTACAATTTCTGGGGAAATTGTGAAAGTGTTCTTGCCTCTACAACTGGAGTGGGCGGAGTAACTGGGTGGGATGGAGTGGCTTGAGTAAGTGTGAAAAGTGTTAAAAAGCTTAATATTTTAAAAAGTATAAATAGTAGTAAAAAAGTTCCATCATTCGCTGAAAGAGCTGAACATTTTTTTCAAAAGTAATTTTTTTTTTCAAAAATGAATTTTTTTTATTCAAAAATGAATTTTTTTATTCAAAAATGATTTTTTTTTCTTCAAAAATGAATTTTTTTTTTCTTCAAAAATGATTTTTTTTTTCAAAAGTAATTTTTTTTTCAAAAATGAATTTTTTTATTTCAAAAATAATTTTTTTTTTCGAAATTATTTTTTTTTTAAAGTAATTTTTTTTTCAAAAATAATTTTTTTTTTCAAAAATATTTTTTTTTTCAAATATATTTTTTTTTTCAAAAATAATTTTTTTTTTAAAAGTAATTTTTTTTTCAAAAATATATTTTTTTTTTTCAAAAATAATTTTTTTTTTTCAAAAATATTTTTTTTTTTTCAAAAATAATTTTTTTTTTTCAAAAATAATTTTTTTTTTTTCAAAAATAATTTTTTTTTTCAAAAATATTTTTTTTTTTTCAAAAATGATTTTTTTTTTCAAAAATTATTTTATTATTTTTTTCAAAAATTATTTTTTTTAAAAAAATTTTTTTTTTTTTTTTACATGGGGCGGTCATAATGTTTTGGCTGATCATGGGGTGGTCATAATGTTTTGGCTGATCATGGGGTTGTCAGCTTTTGTCACCTCCCACTCTAGTTTTGAACATTTCGCCATTCATTCCTATGGGACCAATTTCGCCGCAAAAACGTCATTTCGTGGACCATTCGGCGAAACATTCCACAAAGTAATGACACACCAATCAATTGTGTCATATTGTGAAAACTATCAGGACTATGGCTTAGCCGTGGACATGTTTAGTGGCAGCAGGGATAGCTGAACGTTTTGATATAAGATTTGTGTAGGTGGGCTTGAAAATGAGGGAGCACACATCAGCTAAAAGAGACGAACATTTTAATAGTTGAATGGTTTTAATAGCTGAAAGTATGCAGAAGTTACGCAGAGCCAAAAAACGTACGGAATAAGAATAAATAAAAAAACGAATAACAATAGTGGGACTGCTAAAGCATTCCCACTAATTAAAAATAAATAAAATCGAATAACAATAGTGGGACTGCTAAAACAGTCCCACTAATAAAATCGAATAACAATAGTGGGACTGCTAAAGCATTCCCACTAATAAGAATAATAATACATATGTGAGATAACAGTAAGTGGTCTTGCTATGCAAGAACACTTAACTAGAAAAGCTACAATTTCTGGGGAAATTGTGAAAAGTGTTCTTGCCTCGACAACTGGAGTGGGCGGAGTAACTGGGTGGAGTGGCTTGAGTAACTGTGAAAAGTGTTAAAAAGCTTAATATTTTAAAAAGTATAAATAGTAGTAAGAAAGTTGAAGTCCCATCATTAGCTGAAAGAGCTGAACATTTTTTTCAAAAGTTATTTTTTTTTTCAAAAATGAATTTTGTTTTTTTCAAAAATATTTTTTTTTATTTTTTCAAAAATAATTTTTTGTTTTCAAAAAAATTTTTTTTTTCAAAATTTTTTTTTCAAAAATAATTTTTTTTTTCAAAAATAATTTTATTTTTCAAAAATATTTTTTTTTTTCAAAAATAATTTTTTTTTTCAAAAATGATTTTTTTTTCTATGGGGCGGTCATAATGTTTCGGCTGATCATGGGGTGGTCATAATGTTTTGGCTGATCATGGGGTTGTCAGCTTTTGTCACCTCCCACTCTAGTTTTGAACATTTCACCATTCATTCCTATGGGACCAATTTTGCCGCAAAAATGACGATATTTCGTGAACCATTTGGCGAAACGTTCCACAAAGTAATAGCACACCATTCGGGAACAATCCGCACGTTTCGGTATATTACTTGTCTATGTAGTGTAAAAGCTGTGGGAGGAGTTAGGGTGGTAAATTTGGCTATAATAATAAGAATAATATATATGTGAGATAACAGTAAGTAGTCTTGCTATGCAAGAACACTTAATATATGTGAGATAACAGTAAGTGGTCTTGCTATGCAAGAACACTTAATAAGAACTAGAAAAGCTACAATTTCTGGGGGAAATTGTGAAAAGTGTTCTTGCCTCGACAACTGGAGTGGGCGGAGTAACTGGGTGGAGTGGCTTGAGTAACTGTGAAAAGTGTTAAACAGCTTAATATTTTAAAAAGTATAAATAGTAGTAAAAAAGTTGAAGTCCCATCATTAGCTGAAAGAACTGAACATTTTTTTCAAAAGTTATTTTTTTTTTCATGGGGCGGTCATAATGTTTTGGCTGATCATGGGGTTGTCAGCTTTTGTCACCTCCCACTCTAGTTTTGAACATTTCGCCATTCATTCCTATGGGACCAATTTCACCGCAAAAACGACGATATTTCGTGAACCATTCGTCGAAACGTTCCACAAAGTAATAACACACCATTCGGGAACAATCCGCACGTTTCGGTATATTACTTGTCTTGTCTAGTGTAAAAACTGTGGGAGGAGTTAGGGTGGTAAATTTGGCTATAATAATAATAATAACTAGAAAAGGTACAATTTCTGGGGAAATTGTGAGTGTTCTTGCCTCGACAACTGGAGTGGGCGGAGTAACTGGGTGGAGTGGCTTGAGTAACTGTGAAAAGTGTTAAAAAGCTTAATATTTTAAAAAGTATAAATAGTAGTAAGAAAGTTGAAGTCCCATCATTAGCTGAAAGAGCTGAACATTTTTTTCAAAAGTTATTTTTTTTTTCAAAAATGAATTTTGTTTTTTTCAAAAATATTTTTTTTTATTTTTTCAAAAATAATTTTTTGTTTTCAAAAAAATTTTTTTTTTCAAAATTTTTTTTTCAAAAATAATTTTTTTTTTCAAAAATAATTTTATTTTTCAAAAATATTTTTTTTTTTCAAAAATAATTTTTTTTTTCAAAAATGATTTTTTTTTCTATGGGGCGGTCATAATGTTTCGGCTGATCATGGGGTGGTCATAATGTTTTGGCTGATCATGGGGTTGTCAGCTTTTGTCACCTCCCACTCTAGTTTTGAACATTTCACCATTCATTCCTATGGGACCAATTTTGCCGCAAAAATGACGATATTTCGTGAACCATTTGGCGAAACGTTCCACAAAGTAATAGCACACCATTCGGGAACAATCCGCACGTTTCGGTATATTACTTGTCTATGTAGTGTAAAAGCTGTGGGAGGAGTTAGGGTGGTAAATTTGGCTATAATAATAAGAATAATATATATGTGAGATAACAGTAAGTAGTCTTGCTATGCAAGAACACTTAATATATGTGAGATAACAGTAAGTGGTCTTGCTATGCAAGAACACTTAATAAGAACTAGAAAAGCTACAATTTCTGGGGGAAATTGTGAAAAGTGTTCTTGCCTCGACAACTGGAGTGGGCGGAGTAACTGGGTGGAGTGGCTTGAGTAACTGTGAAAAGTGTTAAACAGCTTAATATTTTAAAAAGTATAAATAGTAGTAAAAAAGTTGAAGTCCCATCATTAGCTGAAAGAACTGAACATTTTTTTCAAAAGTTATTTTTTTTTTCATGGGGCGGTCATAATGTTTTGGCTGATCATGGGGTTGTCAGCTTTTGTCACCTCCCACTCTAGTTTTGAACATTTCGCCATTCATTCCTATGGGACCAATTTCACCGCAAAAACGACAATATTTTGCGAACCATTCGGTGAAACGTTCCACAAAGTAATAGCACACCAATTAAATGACTGATTCCCGGTTCACACTGGTATTTTTCAGCTTTTCACAAAGTTCCACAAGGTAATAGCACACCAATTAAATGACATTGAACATTTCGCCATTCATTACTATGGGACCAATTTCGCCGCAAAAACAACGATATTTCGTGGACCATTCGGCGAAACGTTCCACAAAGTAATAGCACACCAATCGGGAACAATCCGCATGTTTCAGTATATTTACTGTCTATGTAGTGTAAAAGCTGTGGGAGGAGTTAGGGTGGTATGATCATGGGGTTGTCAGCTTTTGTCACCTCCCATTCTAGTTTTGAACATTTCGCCATTCATTCCTGAAAGAGCTGAACATTTTTTCAAAAGGTTTTTTTTTTTTTCAAAAATGAATTTTTTTTTCAAAAATAATTTTTTTTTTCAAAAATGATTTTTTTTTCAAAAATAATTTTTTTTTTCAAAAATAATTTTTTATTTTTTCAAAATTAAATTTTTTTTGAAAAATAATTTTTTTTTTCAAAAATAATTTTTTTTTTCAAAAATATTTTTTTTTTCAAAAATTATTTTTTTTTCAAAAATAGTTTTTTTTCAAAAGTAATTTCATTTTTTTCAAATATCATTTTTTTTTCAAAAATTTTTTTTTCAAAAATAATTTTTTCTTTTTCTAAAATATTTTTTTTTCAAAAATAATTTTTTCTTTTTCAAAAATAATTTTTTTTTTCAAAAATAATTTTTTTTTTCAAAAATAATTTTTTTTTCTCAAAATTTTTTTTTTTTCAAAAATATTTTTTTTTTAAATTTTTTTTTCAAAAGTGATTTTTTTTTTCAAAAATATATATTTTTTTTTCAAAAAAAAATATATTTTTTTTCAAAAATAATTTTTTTTTTCAAAAATAATTTTTTTTTTCAAAAATATATTTTTTTTTTCAAAAATAGTTTTTTATTTTTTCAAAAATGATTTTTTTTTCTAAAATAATTTTTTTTTTCAAAAATTATTTTTTTTTTCAAAATTAAATTTTTTTTGAAAAATATTTTTTTTTTCAAAAATAATTTTTTTTTCAAAAATATATTTTTGTTTTCAAAAATAATTTTTAATTTTTTTTCAAAAAAATTTTTTTTTTTCAAAAATAATTTTTTTTTGAAAAATATATATTTTTTTTCAAAAATGATTTTTGTTTTTCAAAAATATTTTTTTTTTTCAAAAATATATTTTTTTTTCAAAAATGTTTTTTTTTTTCAAAAATATATATTTTTTTCAAAAATAATTTCTTTTTTTTCAAAAATATATTTTTTTTTTTCAAAAATAATTGCTGAATAGCTAAATTGCTAAAACGGCCGCCATCAAAACTGCCCCATCATACTGCCATCAAAACTGCCCCATCAGAATTGCCCCATCAAAACTGCCCCATCAGAATTGCCCCATCAAAACTGCCCCATCAGAATTGCTCCATCAAAATTGTCCCATCATATTGCCACCATCAGAATTGCCCCATCAAAACTGCCCCATCATATTGCCCCATCAAAACTGCCCCATCATATTGCCACCATCAAAACTGCCCCATCAGAATTGCCACCATCAAAACTGCCCCATCAGAATTGCCCCATCAAAACTGCCCCGTCATATTGCCACCATCAAAACTGCCCCATCAGAATTGCCCCATCAAAACTGCCCCCATCATATTGCCACCATCAAAACTTCCCCCATCAAAACTGCCCCATCATATTGCCACCTTTAAAACTGCTCCATAAAAATTGTCCCCATCAAAACTGTCCCATCATATTGCCACCATCAAAACTGCCCCATCAGAATTGTCCCATCAAAACTGCCCCATCATATTCCTCTATTATAAATCAGTACATGGTGTGTCTGTCCCCTCCCCCGGGCTCTGTAATCAGAGCTGAGATGCTCCAGCCACCTCCCCCCCTGTGTATAACAGAAGCTTTGGTAACCATGGCAACAAAACAAACACAGTACACTCTGATTAATGGCTAAAATTTCCTGAAATGACCTCTAAACAAAAAGCTTTTTCTCAAAAACTGTAAAAGATATCAAACTGAAAAGATATAGCCAGATAGCTGAATATTTTGTGAGCATTTTAAAGTTTGTTTGGTGTCTCTAGGTGAAAGTATGAAGGAGCTGAAACTTTTGGGAGCGGAAGAAGAATTTAAGGATTTCAAGCATGCTCCCATTGACTTCAATGTTAAAAAAAAGTGATAAAAAGCTTAATATTTTAAAAAGTATAAATGGTAGAAAAAAAGTTGAAAAAGAGCACACCTCAGCTAAAAGAGACGAACATTTTAATAGTTGAATGGTTTTAATAGCTGAAAGTATGCAGAAGTTACGCAGAACCAAAAAACGTACGGAATAAAATTATTGAAATTAAAATTAAAAATAAATAAAATCGAATAACAATAGTGGAACTGCTAAAGCATTCCCACTAATAAAAAAACGAATAACAATAGTGGGACTGCTAAAGCAGTCCCACTAATAAATAAAATCGAATAACAACAGTGGGACTGCTAAAGCACTCCTACTAATAATATATATGTGAGATAACAGTAAGTGGTCTTGCTATGCAAGAACACTTAATAATAAGAACTAGAAAATGCATTTCCTGGGGAAAATGCGTGGGAATGCTGAATAGTTAAATTGCTAAAACGGCCGCCATCAAAACTGCCCCATCATACTGCCATCAAAACTGCCCCATCAGAATTGCCCCATCAAAATTGTCCCCATTAAAACTGCCCCATCATATTGCCACCATCAAAACTGCCCCATCAGAATTGCTCCATCAAAATTGTCCCATCATATTGCCACCATCAGAATTGCCCCATCAAAACTGCCCCATCATATTGCCACCATCAAAACTGCCCCATCAGAATTGCCCCATCATATTACCACCATCAAAACTGCCCCATCATATTGCCACCATCAAAACTGCCACCATCATATTGCCATCAAAACTGCCCCATCAGAATTGTCCCCATCAAAACTGCCCCATCATATTGCCACCATCAAAACTGCCCCATTAGAATTGCCCCATCAAAACTGCCCCATCATATTGCCACCATCAAAACTGCCCCCATCAAAACTGCCCCATCAGAATTGCCCCATCAAAACTGCCCCATCAGAATTGCCCTATCAAAACTGCCCCATCATATTGCCACCATCAAAACTGCCCCATCAGAATTAACCCATCAAAGCTGCCCCATCAGAATTGCCCCATCAAAACTACCCCATCATATTTGCACCATCAAAACTGCCCCATCAGAATTGCCCCATCAAAACTGCCCCCATCATATTGCCACCATCAAAACTGCCCCATCATATTGCCACCTTTAAAACAGCTCCATAAAAATTGCCACCATCAAAACTGCCCCATCATATTGCCACCATCAAAACTGCCCCATCAGAATTGCTCCATCAAAACTGCCCCATCATATTGCCACCATCAAAACTGCCCAATCAGAATTACCCCATCAAAACTGCCCCATCATATTCCTCTATTATAAATCAGTACATGGTGTGTCTGTCCCCTCCCCCGGGCTCTGTAATCAGAGCTGAGATGCTCCAGCCACCTCCCCCCCCTGTGTATAACAGAAGCTTTGGTAACCATGGCAGCAAAACAAACACAGTACACTCTGATTAATGGCTAAAATTTCCTGAAATGACCTCTAAACAAAAAGCTTTTTCTCAAAAACTGTAAAAGATATCAAACTGAAAAGATAAAGCCAGATAGCTGAATATTTTGTTAACATTTTAAAGTTTGTTTGGCGTCTGTAGGTGAAAGTATGAAGGAGCTGAAACCGGAAGAAGATTTTAAGTTTCTGAAGCATGCTCCCATTGACTTCAATGTTAAAAAAAAGTGATAAAAAGCTTAATATTTTAAAAAGTATAAATGGTAGAAAAAAAGTTGAAAAAGTCCCACCATCAGCTGAAAGAGACGAACATTTTAATAGCTGAATGGTTTTAATAGCTTAAAGTATGCAGAAGTTACGCAGAGCCAAAAAACGTACGGAATAAAAAAATTAAAATTAAAACTAGAAAATGCATTTCCTGGGGAAAATGCGTGGGAATGCTGAATAGTTAAATTGCTAAATTGGCCGCCATCAAAACTGCCTAATCATACTGCCATCAAAACTGCCCCATCAGAATTGCCCCATCAAAATTGTCCCCATTAAAACTGCCCCATCATATTGCCACCATCAAAACTGCCCCATCAGAATTGCTCCATCAAAATTGTCCCATCATATTGCCACCATCAGAATTGCCCCATCAAAACTGCCCCATCATATTGCCACCATCAAAACTGCCCCATCAGAATTGCCCCATCATATTACCACCATCAAAATTGCCCCATCATTTTGCCAGCATCAAAACTGCCCCCATCATATTGCCATCAAAACTGCCCCATTAGAATTGCCCCATCAAAATTGTCCCCATCAAAACTGCCCCATCATATTGCCACCATCAAAACTGCCCCATCAGAATTGCCCCATCAAAACTGCCCCATCATATTCCTCTATTATAAATCAGTACATGGTGTGTCTGTCCCCTCCCCCGGGCTCTGTAATCAGAGCTGAGATGCTCCAGCCACCTCCCCCCCTGTGTATAACAGAAGCTTTGGTAACCATGGCAACAAAACAAACACAGTACACTCTGATTAATGGCTAAAATTTCCTGAAATGACCTCTAAACAAAAAGCTTTTTCTCAAAACTGTAAAAGATATCAAACTGAGAAGCTATAGCCAGATAGCTGAATATTTTGTGAACATTTTAAAGTTTGTTTGGTGTCTCTAGGTGAAAGTATGAAGGAGCTGAAACTTTTGGGAGCGGAAGAAGAATTTAAGGATTTCAAGCATGCTCCCATTGACTTCAATGTTAAAAAAAAGTGTTAAAAAGCTTAATATTTTAAAAAGTATAAATGGTAGAAAAAAAGTTGAAAAAGAGCACACATCAGCTAAAAGAGACGAACATTTTAATAGTTGAATGGTTTTAATAGCTGAAAGTATGCAGAAGTTACGCAGAGCCAAAAAACGTACGGAATAAGAATAAATAAAAAAACGAATAACAATAGTGGGACTGCTAAAGCATTCCCACTAATTAAAAATAAATAAAATCGAATAACAATAGTGGGACTGCTAAAGCATTCCCACTAATAAAATCGAATAACAATAGTGGGACTGCTAAAGCATTCCCACTAATAAGAATAATAATACATATGTGAGATAACAGTAAGTGGTCTTGCTATGCAAGAACACTTAACTAGAAAAGCTACAATTTCTGGGGAAATTGTGAAAAGTGTTCTTGCCTCGACAACTGGAGTGGGCGGAGTAACTGGGTGGAGTGGCTTGAGTAACTGTGAAAAGTGTTAAAAAGCTTAATATTTTAAAAAGTATAAATAGTAGTAAAAAAGTTGAAGTCCCATCATTAGCTGAAAGAGCTGAACATTTTTTTCAAAAGTTATTTTTTTTTTCAAAAATGAATTTTGTTTTTTTTCAAAAATATTTTTTTTTTATTTTTTCAAAAATAATTTTTTGTTTTCAAAAAAATTTTTTTTTTCAAAATTTTTTTTTTCAAAAATAATTTTTTTTTCAAAAATAATTTTTTTTTTCAAAAATATTTTTTTTTTTCAAAAATAAATTTTTTTTTTTCAAAAATGATTTTTTTTTTCAAAAATGAATTTTTTTTTCAAAAATGATTTTTTTTTCAAAAATGATTTTTTTTTCAAAAATGATTTTTTTTTCAAAAATGATTTTTTTTTCTATGGGGCGGTCATAATGTTTCGGCTGATCATGGGATGGTCATAAAGTTTTGGCTTATCATGGGGTTGTCAGCTTTTGTCACCTCCCACTCTAGTTTTGAACATTTCACCATTCATTCCTATGGGACCAATTTTGCCACAAAAATGACGATATTTCGTGAACCATTTGGCGAAACGTTCCACAAAGTAATAGCACACCATTCGGGAACAATCCGCACGTTTCGGTATATTACTTGTCTATGTAGTGTAAAAGCTGTGGGAGGAGTTAGGGTGGTAAATTTGGCTATAATAATAAGAATAATATATATGTGAGATAACAGTAAGTGGTCTTGCTATGCAAGAACACTTATTATATGTGAGATAACAGTAAGTGGTCTTGCTATGCAAGAACACTTAATAAGAACTAGAAAATCTACAATTTCTGGGGGAAATTGTGAAAAGTGTTCTTGCCTCGACAACTGGAGTGGGCGGAGTAACTGGGTGGAGTGGCTTGAGTAACTGTGAAAAGTGTTAAACAGCTTAATATTTTAAAAAGTATAAATAGTAGTAAAAAAGTTGAAGTCCCATCATTAGCTGAAAGAACTGAACATTTTTTTCAAAAGTTATTTTTTTTTTCATGGGGCGGTCATAATGTTTTGGCTGATCATGGGGTTGTCAGCTTTTGTCACCTCCCACTCTAGTTTTGAACATTTCGCCATTCATTCCTATGGGACCAATTTCATCGCAAAAACGACAATATTTCGCGAACCATTCGGCGAAACGTTCCACAAAGTAATAGCACACCAATTAAATAACATTGAGGCCGGATTCACACTGGTATTTTTCAGCTTTTCACAAAGTTCCACAAGGTAATAGCACACCAATTAAATGACATTGAACATTTCGCCATTCATTCCTATGGGACCAATTTCGACGCAAAAACGACAATATTTCGTGGACCATTCGGCGAAACGTTCCACAAAGTAATAGCACACCAATCGGGAACAATTCGCACGTTTCGGTATATTACTTGTCTCTGTAGTGTAAAAACTGTGGGAGGAGTCTACAAGCATTATCAAGTCTAGCAGATGAAGGTATGACCACATGCATTTGGGGGGTCTCAGCATCTTGTGTTTACAACCACTGTTTCCTAGCAACGCTCATGCCCTGTTTATGCTTCACAAATACTGCTCAATACACAATACACAGGACCATGATAGCTGTAGTAACTATGCAGTAATTCAAATGGCCGTATTTTAAAAACTATAAATCCTACAGCAAAGATCTTTATATTGTGAGAATCACAAGACCCAGACCTAGATTTTGATACATAGTATGTCTCAGAAATATTAAAAATGGAGGCACGGTCGCAGTTTAGAAATTGCCCTTCAAATTTGAAGGGGCTAGAGTGTAGTTTCAATGAATGTCAATGGACGGCGTGAGTTGCAAACAAATGGTCATATTGTGAAAACTATCAGGACTATGGCTTAGCCGTGGACATGTTTAGTGGCAGCAGGGACAGCTGAACGTTTTGATATAAGAGTTGTGTAGGTGGGCTTGAAAATGAGGGAGTGGTGGCAGTTTAGAAATCATGTTCTGATTTTTCAGCTTTTGTCACCTCTCACTCTAGTTTCCCCATTCATTCCTATGGGACCAATTTCGCCGCAAAAACGACAATATTTCGTGACCCATTCGGCGAAACGTTCCACAAAGTAATAGCACACCAATTAAATGACTGATTCCCGGTTCACACTGGTATTTTTCAGCTTTTCACAAAGTTCCACAAGGTAATAGCACACCAATTAAATGACATTGAACATTTCTCCATTCATTCCTATGGGACCAATTTCACCACAAAAACGACGATATTTCGTGGACCATTCGGCGAAACGTTCCACAAAGTAATAGCACACCAATCGGGAACAATCCGCATGTTCTGCCCTCACAATGTGTTCAAAGTACAAGGCTTGGCAGACAGCTAACAGCTTCCCAATAAAGACTCAGGAGGAAGGGCTAATAGTTGTAATCTTTACTGAGAATAAGTTTTTTGTAAAACTGCAAAACACAAATTATAAAAATATGCATTAGCATGTAACATTACATCACAAATGCAAATAGTAACAGGCATGCTACAATACTGTTAAGGCACTAGCTAGCACAAATGAGGCCTACCTGAATGAACTCCCTGACAGAAACATCCTACCAAACAAACAGATGAAATGTATTTGAATTAGTAGAACATATACTAATTAATTGAAAACTAATGACAGCCTACTTACAGACTTATGCTTCCAAGGCCAGTATTAAGAAATAGTGGAGGTCTTTATCATGCTTCCTTCACTGTAGAAAGATTATCTGCTGGACAGGAAGTGGGTGTAATATACTACACTTCCTGTTAATAATGGATGCCAAATTAAAGCAACAGTACGATCAGTAAATATATACCTTATAATGATCAGAACACCGCATGTTTCGGTATATTTACTGTCTATGTAGTGTAAAAGCTGTGGGAGGAGTTAGGGTGGTATGATCATGGGGTTGTCAGCTTTTGTCACCTCCCATTCTAGTTTTGAACATTTCGCCATTCATTCCTGAAAGAGCTGAACATTTTTTCAAAAGGTTTTTTTTTTTTTCAAAAATGAATTTTTTTTTTCAAAAATATTTTTTTTTTTCAAAAATGATTTTTTTTTCTAAAATATATTTTTTTTTCAAAAATATTTTTTTTTTCAAAAATAATTTTTTATTTTTTCAAAATTAAATTTTTTTTTCAAAAATATTTTTTTTTTTCAAAAATAATTTTTTTTTTCAAAAATATTTTTTTTTTCAAAAATATATTTTTTTTTTTCAAAAATATTTTTTTTTTCAAAAATAATTTTTTTTTTCAAAAGTAATTTATTTTTTTTCAAATATGATTTTTTTCTTTCAAAAAAATTTTTTTCAAAAATAATTTTTTCTTTTTCTAAAATATTTTTTTTTTCAAAAATAATTTTTTTTTCAAAATTAATTTTTTTTTTCAAAAATAATTTTTTTTTCAAAAATATTTTTTTTTTCAAAAATAATTTTATTTTTCAAAAATAATTTTAATTTTCAAAAATAATTTTATTTTTCAAAAGTAATTTTTTTTTTCAAATATAATTTTTTTTTTTCAAAAATAATTTTTTTTTCAAAAATAATTTTTTCTTTTTCAAAAATTATTTTGTTTTTCAAAAATTATTGTTTTTTTTCAAAAATAATTTTTTTTTCTCAAAATTTTTTTTTTTTCAAAAATATTTTTTTTTTTTTAATTTTTTTTTTTCAAAAGTGATTTTTTGGGAAAACTGCCCCATCAGAATTGCCCTATCAAAAATGCCCCATCATATTCCTCTATTATAAATCAGTACATGGTGTGTCTGTCCCCTCCCCCGGGCTCTGTAATCAGAGCTGAGATGCTCCAGCCACCTCCCCCCTGTGTATAACAGAAGCTTTGGTAACCATGGCAACAAAACAAACACAGTACTCTCTGATTAATGGCTAAAATTTCCTGAAATGACCTCTAAACAAAAAGCTTTTTCTCAAAAACTGTAAAAGATATCAAACTGAAAAGATATAGCCAGATAGCTGAATATTTTGTGAACATTTTAAAGTTTGTTTGGTGTCTGTAGGTGAAAGTATGAAGGAGCTGAAACTTTTGGGAGCGGAAGAAGATTTTAAGTTTCTGAAGTATGCTCCCATTGACTTCAATGTTAAAAAAAGTGTTAAAAAGCTTAATATTTTAAAAAGTATAAATGGTAGGAAAAAAGTTGAAAAAGAGCACACATCAGCTAAAAGAGACGAACATTTTAATAGTTGAATGGTTTTAATAGCTGAAAGTATGCAGAAGTTACACAGAGCCAAAAAACGTACGGAATAAAATTATTAAAAACTATAAAATGCATTTCCTGGGGAAAATGCGTGGGAATGCTGAATAGCTAAATTGCTAAAATGGCCGCCATCAAAACTTCCCCATCATACTGCCATCAAAACTGCCCCATCAGAATTGCCCCATCAAAATTGTCCCCATTAAAACTGCCCCATCATATTGCCACCATCAAAACTGCCCCATCAGAATTGCTCCATCAAAATTGTCCCATCATATTGCCACCATCAGAATTGCCCCATCAAAACTGCCCCATCATATTGCCACCATCAAAACTGCCCCATCAGAATTGCCCCATCATGTTACCACCATCAAAACTGCCCCATCATATTGCCACCATCAAAACTGCCCCCATCATATTGCCATCAAAACTGCCCCATTAGAATTGCCCCATCAAAATTGTCCCCATCAAAACTGCCCCATCATATTGCCACCATCAAAACTGCCCCATCAAAACTGCCCAATCATATTGCCACCATCAAAACTACCCCCATCAAAACTGCCCCATCAAAACTGCCCCATCAGAATTGCCCTATCAAAACTGCCCCATAATATTGCCACCATCAAAACTGCCCCATCAGAATTGTCCCATCAAAACTGCCCCATCATATTGCCACCATCAAAACTGCCCCATCAGAATTGCCCTATGAAAACAACCCCATCATATTGCCACCATCAAATCTGCCCCATCAGATTTGCCCCATCAAAACTGCCCCATCATATTGCCACCATCAAAACTGCCCCATCAGTATTGCCCTATCAAAACTGCCCCATCATATTCCTCTATTATAAATCAGTACATGGTGTGTCTGTCCCCTCCCCCGGGCTCTGTAATCAGAGCTGAGATGCTCCAGCCACCTCCCCCCCTGTGTATAACAGAAGCTTTGGTAGCCATGGCAACAAAACCTACACAGTACACTCTGATTAATGGCTAAAATTTCCTGAAATGACCTCTAAACAAAAAGCTTTTTCTTAAAAACTGTAAAAGATATCAAACTGAAAAGCTATAGCCAGATAGCTGAATATTTTGTGAACATTTTAAAGTTTGTTTGGCGTCTGTAGGTGAAAGTATGAAGGAGCTGAAACTTTTGGGAGCGGAAGAAGATTTTAAGGATCTGAAGCATGCTCCCATTGACTTCAATGTTAAAAAAAAGTGTTAAAAAGCTTAATATTTTAAAAAGTATAAATGGTAGAAGAAAAGTTGAAAAAGAGCACACATCAGCTAAAAGAGACGAACATTTTAATAGTTGAATGGTTTTAATAGCTGAAAGTATGCAGAAGTTACGCAGAGCCAAAAAACGTACGGAATAATAAAAATAGATAAAATCGAATAACAATAGTGGGACTGCTAAAGCAGTCCCACTAACTAGAAAATGCATTTCCTGGGGAAAATGCGTGGGAATGCTGAATTGCTAAAACTGCCCCCAGCAAAACTGCCCCCTTCATATTGCCATCAAAACTGCCCCATCATATTGCCACCATCAAAACTGCCCCATCAGAATTACCACATCAAAACTGCCTCATCATATTGCCACCATCAAAACTGCCCCATCAGAATTGCCCTATCAAAACAGCCCCATCATATTGCCACCATCAAAACTGCCCCATCAGAATTGTCCCATCAAAACTGCCCCATCATATTCCTCTATTATAAATCAGTACATGGTGTGTCTGTCCCCTCCCCCGGGCTCTGTAATCAGAGCTGAGATGCTCCAGCCACCTCCCCCCTTGTGTATAACAGAAGCTTTGGTAACCATGGCAACAAAACAAACACAGTACACTCTGATTAATGGCAAAATTTTCCTAAAATTACCTCTAAACAAAAAGCTTTTTCTCAAAAACTGTAAAAGATATCAAACTGAAAAGCTATAGCCAGATAGCTGAATATTGTGTGAACATTTTAAAGTTTGTTTGGCGTCTGTAGGTGAAAGTATGAAGGAGCTAAAACTTTTGGGAGCGGAAGAAGATTTTAAGGATCTGAAGCATGCTCCCATTGACTTCAATGTTAAAAAAAGTGTTAAAAAGCTTAATATTTTAAAAAGTATAAATGGTAGAAGAAAAGTTGAAAAAGAGCACACATCAGCTAAAAGAGACGAACATTTTAATAGTTGAATAGTTTTAATAGCTGAAAGTATGCAGAAGTTACGCAGAGCCAAAAAACGTACGGAATAATAAAAATAGATAAAATCGAATAACAATAGTGGGACTGCTAAAGCAGTCCCACTAACTAGAAAATGCATTTCCTGGGGAAAATGCGTGGGAATGCTGAATTGCTAAAACGGCCCCCAGCAAAACTGCCCCCATCATATTGCCATCAAAACTGCCCCATCATATTGCCACCATCAAAACTGCCCCATCAGAATTGCCTAATTAAAACTGCCTCATCATATTGCCACCATCAAAACTGCCCCATCAGAATTGCCCTATCAAAACAGCCCCATCATATTGCCACCATCAAAACTGCCCCATCAAAACTGCCCCATCCTTTTCCTCTATTATAAATCAGTACATGGTGTGTCTGTCCCCTCCCCCGGGCTCTGTAATGAGCTGAGATGCTCCAGCCACCTTCCCCCCTGTGTACAACAGAAGCTTTGGTAACCATGGCAACAAAACAAACACAGTACACTCTGATTAATGGCTAAAATTTCCTGAAATGACCTCTAAACAAAAAGCTTTTTCTCAAAAACTGTAAAAGATATCAAACTGAAAAGATATAGCCAGATAGCTGAATATTTTGTGAACATTTTAAAGTTTTTTTGGGGTCTGTAGGTGAAAGTATGAAGGAGCTGAAACTTTTGGGAGCGGAAGAAGATTTAAAGTTTCTGAAGCATGCTCCCATTGACTTCAATGTTAAACAAAGTGATAAAAAGCTTAATATTTTAAAAAGTATAAATGGTAGAAAAAAAGAATTGCCCCATGAAAACTGCCCCATCATATTGCCACCATGAAAACTGCCCCATCAGAATTGCCCTATCAAAACTGCCCCATCAGAATTGCCCTATCAAAACTGCCCCATCAGAATTGCCCCATGAAAACTGCCCCATCATATTGCCACCATCAAAACTGACCCATCATAATTGCCCCATGAAAACTGCCCCATCATATTGCCACCATCAAAACTGCCCCATCAGAATTGTCCCATCAAAACTGCCCCATCATATTGCCACCATCAAAACTGACCCATCATATTGCCACCATCAAAACTGCCCCCTCAGAATTGCCCCATGAAAACTGCCCCATCATATTGCCACTATCAAAACTGCCCCATCAGAATTGTCCCATCAAAACTGCCCCATCATATTGCCACCATCAAAACTGACCCATCATAATTGCCACCAATAAAACTGCCCCATCATAATTGCCCCATCAAAACTGCCCCATCAGAATTGCCCTATCAAAACTGCCTCATCATATTCCTCTGTTATAAATCAGTACATGGTGTGTCTTTGCCCTCCCCCGGGCTCTGTATTCAGAGCTGAGATGCTCCAGCCCCCCCCCCTGTGTATAACAGAAGCTTTGGTAACCATGGCAACAAAACAAACACAGTACACTCTGATTAATGGCTAAAATTTCCTGAAATGACCTCTAAACAAAAAGCTTTTTCTCAAAAACTGTAAAAGATATCAAACTGAAAAGATATAGCCAGATAGCTGAATATTTTGTGAACATTTTAAAGTTTGTTTGGTGTCTCTAGGTGAAAGTATGAAGGAGCTGAAACTTTTGGGAGCGGAAGAAGAATTTAAGGATTTCAAGCATGCTCCCATTGACTTCAATGTTAAAAAAAGTGATAAAAAGCTTAATATTTTAAAAAGTATAAATGGTAGAAAAAAAGTTGAAAAAGAGCACACCTCAGCTAAAAGAGACGAACATTTTAATAGTTTAATGGTTTTAATAGCTGAAAGTATGCAGAAGTTACGCAGAACCAAAAAACGTACGGAATAAAATTGAAATTAAAACTAGAAAATGCATTTCCTGGGGAAAATGCGTGGGAATGCTGAATAGCTAAATTGCTAAAATGGCCGCCATCAAAACTGCGCCATCAAAACTGCCACATCAGAATTGCCCCATCAAAATTGTCCCCATTAAAACTGCCCCATCATATTGCCACCATCAAAACTGCCCCATCGGAATTGCCCCATCAAAACTGCCCCATCATATTGCCACCATCAAAACTGCCACCATCAAAACTGCCCCATCATATTGCCACCTTTAAAACTGCTCCATTAAAATGGCCACCATCAAAACTGCCCCATCAGAATTATCCCATCAAAACTGCCCTATCATATTGCCACCATCAAAACTGACCCATCATAATTGCCACCAATAAAACTGCCCCATCATAATTGCCCCATCAAAACTGCCCCATCAGAATTGCCCCATCAAAACTGCCCCATCAGAATTGCCCTATCAAAACTGCCCCATCATATTCCTCTATTATAAATCAGTACATGGTGTGCCTGTCCCCTCCCCCGGGCTCTGTATTCAGAGCTGAGATGCTCCAGCCACCTTCCCCCCTGTGTATAACAGAAGCTTTGGTAACCATGGCAACAAAACAAACACAGTACACTCTGATTAATGGCTAAAATTTCTTGAAATGACCTCTAAACAAAAAGCTTTTTCTCAACAACTGTAAAAGATATCAAACTGAAAAGATATAGCCAGATAGCTGAATATTTTGTGAACATTTTAAAGTTTGTTTGGTGTCTCTAGGTGAAAGTATGAAGGAGCTGAAACTTTTGGGAGCGGAAGAAAAATTTAAGGATTTCAAGCATGCTCCCATTGACTTCAATGTTAAAAAAAGTGATAAAAAGCTTAATATTTTAAAAAGTATAAATGGTAGAAAAAAAGTTGAAAAAGAGCACACCTCAGCTAAAAGAGACGAACATTTTGATAGTTGAATGGTTTTAATAGCTGAAAGTATGCAGAAGTTACGCATTACCGAAAAACGTACGGAATAATAATAAGAAAAACTAGAAAATGCATTTCCTGGGGAAAATGCGTGGGAATGCTGAATTGCTAAAACGGCCCCCAGCAAAATTGCCCCCATCATATTGCCATCAAAACTGTCCCATCATATTGCCACCATCAAAACTGCCCCATCAGAATTGCCCTATCAAAACAGCCCCATCATATTGCCACCATCAAAACTGCCCCATCATATTGCCACCATCAAAACTGCCCCATCAGAATTACCCCATCAAAACTCCCCCATCATATTCCTCTATTATAAATCAGTACATGGTGTGTCTGTCCCCTCCCCCGGGCTCTGTAATCAAAGCTGAGATGCTCCAGCCACCTCCCCCCCTGTGTATAACAGAAGCTTTGGTAACCATTGCAACAAAACAAACACAGTACACTCTGATTAATGGCTAAAATTTCCTGAAACGACCTCTAAACAAATGGCCGTATTTTAAAAACTATACATCCTACAGCGAAGATCTTTATATTGTGAGAATCACAAGACCCAGACCTAGATTTTGATACATAGTATGTCTCTGAAATATTAAAATTGAAGGCACGGTCGCAGTTTAGATATTGCCCTTCAAATTTGAAGGGGCTAGAGTGTAGTTTCAATGAATGTCAATGGACGGTGTGAGTTGCAAACAAATGGTCATATTGTGAAAACTATCAGGACTATGGCTTAGCCGTGGACATGTTTAGTGGCAGCAGGGATAGCTGAACGTTTTGATATAAGATTTGTGTAGGTGGGCTTGAAAATGAGGGAGTGGCGGCAGTTTAGAAATCATGTTCTGATTTTTCAGCTTTTGTCCCCTCCCCCCGGGCTCTGTAATCAGAGCTGAGATGCTCCAGCCACCTCCCCCCCTGTGTATAACAGAAGCTTTGGTAACCATGGCAACAAAACACACACAGTACACTCTGATTAATGGCTAAAATTTCTTGAAATGACCTCTAAACAAAAAGCTTTTTCTCAAAAACTGTAAAAGATATCAAACTGAAAAGATATAGCCAGATAGCTGAATATTTTGTGAACATTTTAAAGTTTGTTTGGTGTCTCTAGGTGAAAGTATGAAGGAGCTGAAACTTTTGGGAGCGGAAGAAAAATTTAAGGATTTCAAGCATGCTTCCATTGACTTCAATGTTAAAAAAAAGTGATAAAAAGCTTAATATTTTAAAAAGTATAAATGGTAGAAAAAAGTTGAAAAAGAGCACACCTCAGCTAAAACAGACGAACATTTTGATAGTTGAATGGTTTTAATAGCTGAAAGTATGCAGAAGTTACGCATTACCGAAAAACGTACGGAATAAAATTATTAAAATTAAGTTTAAAAATAAATAAAATCGAATAACAATAGTGGGACTGCTAAAGCAATCCCACTAATAAATAAAAAAACGAATAACAATAGTGGGACTGCTAAAGCAATCCCACTAACTAGAAAATGCATTTCCTGGGGAAAATGCGAGGGAATGCTGAATAGCTAAATTGCTAAAATGGCCGCCATCAAAACTGCCCCATCATACTGCCATCAAAACTGCCCCATCAGAATTGCCCCATCAAAATTGTTCCCATTAAAACTGCCCCATCATATTGCCACCATCAAAACTGCCCCCATCAAAACTGCCCCATCATATTGCCACCTTTAAAACTGCTCCATTAAAATTGTCCCCATCAAAACTGCCCCATCATATTGCCACCATCAAAACTGCCCCATCAGAATTGCCCCATGAAATCTGCCCCATCATATTGCCACCATGAAAACTGCCCCATCAGAATTGCCCTATCAAAACTGCCCCATCAGAATTGCCCTATCAAAACTGCCCCATCAGAATTGCCCCATGAAAACTGCCCCATCATATTGCCACCATCAAAACTGACCCATCATAATTGCCCCATGAAAACTGCCCCATCATATTGCCACCATCAAAACTGCCCCATCAGAATTGTCCCATCAAAACTGCCCCATCATATTGCCACCATCAAAACTGACCCATCATATTGCCACCATCAAAACTGCCCCCTCAGAATTGCCCCATGAAAACTGCCCCATCATATTGCCACTATCAAAACTGCCCCATCAGAATTGTCCCATCAAAACTGCCCCATCATATTGCCACCATCAAAACTGACCCATCATAATTGCCACCAATAAAACTGCCCCATCATAATTGCCCCATCAAAACTGCCCCATCAGAATTGCCCTATCAAAACTGCCTCATCATATTCCTCTGTTATAAATCAGTACATGGTGTGTCTTTGCCCTCCCCCGGGCTCTGTATTCAGAGCTGAGATGCTCCAGCCCCCCCCCCCCCCTGTGTATAACAGAAGCTTTGGTAACCATGGCAACAAAATAAACACAGTACACTCTGATTAATGGCTAAAATTTCCTGAAATGACCTCTAAACAAAAAGCTTTTTCTCCAAAACTGTAAAAGATATCAAACTGAAAAGATATAGCCAGATAGCTGAATATTTTGTGAACATTTTAAAGTTTGTTTGGTGTCTCTAGGTGAAAGTATGAAGGAGCTGAAACTTTTGGGAGCGGAAGAAGAATTTAAGGATTTCAAGCATGCTCCCATTGACTTCAATGTTAAAAAAAGTGATAAAAAGCTTAATATTTTAAAAAGTATAAATGGTAGAAAAAAAGTTGAAAAAGAGCACACCTCAGCTAAAAGAGACGAACATTTTAATAGTTTAATGGTTTTAATAGCTGAAAGTATGCAGAAGTTACGCAGAACCAAAAAACGTACGGAATAAAATTGAAATTAAAACTAGAAAATGCATTTCCTGGGGAAAATGCGTGGGAATGCTGAATAGCTAAATTGCTAAAATGGCCGCCATCAAAACTGCGCCATCAAAACTGCCACATCAGAATTGCCCCATCAAAATTGTCCCCATTAAAACTGCCCCATCATATTGCCACCATCAAAACTGCCCCATCGGAATTGCCCCATCAAAACTGCCCCATCATATTGCCACCATCAAAACTGCCACCATCAAAACTGCCCCATCATATTGCCACCTTTAAAACTGCTCCATTAAAATGGCCACCATCAAAACTGCCCCATCAGAATTATCCCATCAAAACTGCCCTATCATATTGCCACCATCAAAACTGACCCATCATAATTGCCACCAATAAAACTGCCCCATCATAATTGCCCCATCAAAACTGCCCCATCAGAATTGCCCCATCAAAACTGCCCCATTAGAATTGCCCTATCAAAACTGCCCCATCATATTCCTCTATTATAAATCAGTACATGGTGTGCCTGTCCCCTCCCCCGGGCTCTGTATTCAGAGCTGAGATGCTCCAGCCACCTTCCCCCCTGTGTATAACAGAAGCTTTGGTAACCATGGCAACAAAACAAACACAGTACACTCTGATTAATGGCTAAAATTTCTTGAAATGACCTCTAAACAAAAAGCTTTTTCTCAACAACTGTAAAAGATATCAAACTGAAAAGATATAGCCAGATAGCTGAATATTTTGTGAACATTTTAAAGTTTGTTTGGTGTCTCTAGGTGAAAGTATGAAGGAGCTGAAACTTTTGGGAGCGGAAGAAAAATTTAAGGATTTCAAGCATGCTCCCATTGACTTCAATGTTAAAAAAAGTGATAAAAAGCTTAATATTTTAAAAAGTATAAATGGTAGAAAAAAAGTTGAAAAAGAGCACACCTCAGCTAAAAGAGACGAACATTTTGATAGTTGAATGGTTTTAATAGCTGAAAGTATGCAGAAGTTACGCATTACCGAAAAACGTACGGAATAATAATAAGAAAAACTAGAAAATGCATTTCCTGGGGAAAATGCGTGGGAATGCTGAATAGCTAAATTGCTAAAATGGCCGCCATCAAAACTGCCATCAAAACTGCCCCATCAAAATTGTCCCCATTAAAACTGCCCCATCATATTGCCACCATCAAAACTGCCCCATCATATTGCCACCATCAAAACTGACCCATCAGAATTGCCCCATCATATTGCCACCATCAAAACTTCCCCATCAGAATTACCCCATCAAAACTGCCCCATCATATTCCTCTATTATAAATCAGTACATGGTGTGTCTGTCCCCTCCCCCGGGCTCTGTAATCAGAGCTGAGATGCTCCAGCCACCTCCCCCCCTGTGTATAACAGAAGCTTTGGTAACCATGGCAACAAAACAAATACAGTACACTCTGATTAATGGCTAAAATTTCCTGAAATGACCTCTAAACAAAAAGCTTTTTCTCAAAAACTGTAAAAGATATCAAACTGAAAAGCTATAGCCAGATAGCTGAATATTTTGTGAACATTTTAAAGTTTGTTTGGTGTCTGTAGGTGAAAGTATGAAGGAGCTGAAACTTTTGGGAGCGGAAGAAGAATTTAAGGATTTCAAGCATGCTCCCATAGACTTCAATGTTAAAAAAAAGTGATAAAAAGCTTAATATTTTAAAAAGTATAAATGGTAGAAAAAAAGTTGAAAAAGAGCACACATCAGCTAAAAGAGACGAACATTTTGATAGTTGAATGGTTTTAATAGCTGAAAGTATGCAGAAGTTACGCAGAACCAAAAAATGTACGGAATAAGAAGAAAAAGAAGAAAAAGAAGAACTAGAAAATGCATTTCCTGGGGAAAATGCGTGGGAATGCTGAATTGCTAAAACGGCCCCCAGCAAAATTGCCCCCATCATATTGCCACCATCAAAACTGCCCCATCAGAATTGCCCTATCAAAACAGCCCCATCATATTGCCACCATCAAAACTGCCCCATCATATTGCCACCATCAAAACTGCCCCATCAGAATTACCCCATCAAAACTGCCCCATCATATTCCTCTATTATAAATCAGTACATGGTGTGTCTGTCCCCTCCCCCGGGCTCTGTAATCAGAGCTGAGATGCTCTAGCCACCTCCCCCCCTGTGTATAACAGAAGCTTTGGTAACCATGGCAACAAAACAAACAGTACACTCTGATTAATGGCTAAAATTTCCTGAAATGACCTCTAAACAAATGGCCGTATTTTAAAAACTATACATCCTACAGCGAAGATCTTTATATTGTGAGAATCACAAGACCCAGACCTAGATTTTGATACATAGTATGTCTCTGAAATATTAAAATTGAAGGCACGGTCGCAGTTTAGAAATTGCCCTTCAAATTTGAAGGGGCTAGAGTGTAGTTTCAATGAATGTCAATGGATGGCGTGAGTTGCAAACAAATGGTCATATTGTGAAAACTATCAGGACTATGGCTTAGCCGTGGACATGTTTAGTGGCAGCAGGGATAGCTGAACGTTTTGATATAAGATTTATGTAGGTGGGCTTGAAAATGAGGGAGTGGCGGCAGTTTAGAAATCATGTTCTGATTTTTCAGCTTTTGTCCCCTCCCCTGGGCTCTGTAATCAGAGCTGAGATGCTCCAGCCACCTCCCCCCCTGTGTATAACAGAAGCTTTGGTAACCATGGCAACAAAACATACACAGTACACTCTGATTAATGGCTAAAATTTCCTGAAATGACCTCTAAACAAAAAACTTTTTCTCAAAAACTGTAAAAGATATCAAACTGAAAAGATATAGCCAGATAGCTGAATATTTTGTGAACATTTTAAAGTTTGTTTGGCGTCTCTAGGTGAAAGTATGAAGGAGCTGAAACTTTTGGGAGCGGAAGAAGATTTTAAGTTTCTCAAGCATGCTCCCATTGACTTCAATGTTAAATAAAAGTGATAAAAAGCTTAATATTTTAAAAAGTATAAATGGTAGAAAAAAAGTTGAAAAAGAGCACACCTCAGCTAAAAGAGACGAACATTTTGATAGTTGAATGGTTTTAATAGCTGAAAGTATGCAGAAGTTACGCATTACCGAAAAACGTACGGAATAAAATTAAAATTATTAAAAATAATAAATAAAATTGAATAACAATAGTGGGACTGCTAAAGCATTCCCACTAACTAGAAAATGCATTTCCTGGGGAAAATGCGTGGGAATGCTGAATTGCTAAAACGGCCCCCAGCAAAATTGCCCCCATCATATTGCCATCAAAACTGTCCCATCATATTGCCACCATCAAAACTGCCCCATCAGAATTGCCCTATCAAAACAGCCCCATCATATTGCCACCATCAAAACTACCCCATCATATTGCCACCATCAAAACTGCCCCATCAGAATTACCCCATCAAAACTGCCCCATCATATTCCTCTATTATAAATCAGTACATGGTGTGTCTGTCCCCTCCCCCGGGCTCTGTAATCAAAGCTGAGATGCTCCAGCCACCTCCCCCCCTGTGTATAACAGAAGCTTTGGTAACCATGGCAACAAAACAAACACTAACAGTACACTCTGATTAATGGCTAAAATTTCCTGAAATGACCTCTAAACAAATGGCCGTATTTTAAAAACTATACATCCTACAGCGAAGATCTTTATATTGTGAGAATCACAAGACCCAGACCTAGATTTTGATACATAGTATGTCTCTGAAATATTAAAATTGAAGGCACGGTCGCAGTTTAGAAATTGCCCTTCAAATTTGAAGGGGCTAGAGTGTAGTTTCAATGAATGTCAATGGACGGTGTGAGTTGCAAACAAATGGTCATATTGTGAAAACTATCAGGACTATGGCTTAGCCGTGGACATGTTTAGTGGCAGCAGGGATAGCTGAACGTTTTGATATAAGATTTGTGTAGGTGGGCTTGAAAATGAGGGAGTGGCGGCAATTTAGAAATCATGTTCTGATTTTTCAGCTTTTGTCCTCTCCCCCCGGGCTCTGTAATCAGAGCTGAGATGCTCCAGCCACCTCCCCCCTGTGTATAACAGAAGCTTTGGTAACCATGGCAACAAAACACACACAGTACACTCTGATTAATGGCTAAAATTTCTTGAAATGACCTCTAAACAAAAAGCTTTTTCTCAAAAACTGTAAAAGATATCAAACTGAAAAGATATAGCCAGATAGCTGAATATTTTGTGAACATTTTAAAGTTTGTTTGGTGTCTCTAGGTGAAAGTATGAAGGAGCTGAAACTTTTGGGAGCGGAAGAAAAATTTAAGGATTTCAAGCATGCTCCCATTGACTTCAATGTTAAAAAAAAGTGATAAAAAGCTTAATATTTTAAAAAGTATAAATGGTAGAAAAAAAGTTGAAAAAGAGCACACCTCAGCTAAAAGAGACGAACATTTTGATAGTTGAATGGTTTTAATAGCTGAAAGTATGCAGAAGTTACGCATTACCGAAAAACGTACGGAATAAAATTAAAATTATTAAAAATAATAAATAAAATTGAATAACAATAGTGGGACTGCTAAAGCATTCCCACTAACTAGAAAATGCATTTCCTGGGGAAAATGCGTGGGAATGCTGAATTGCTAAAACGGCCCCCAGCAAAATTGCCCCCATCATATTGCCATCAAAACTGTCACATCATATTGCCACCATCAAAACTGCCCCATCAGAATTGCCTCATCAAAACTGCACCATCATATTGCCACCATCAAAACTGCCCCATCAGAATTGCCCTATCAAAACATCCCCATCATATTGCCACCATCAAAACTGCCCCATCATATTGCCACCATCAAAACTGCCCCATCAGAATTACCCCATCAAAACTGCCCCATCATATTCCTCTATTATAAATCAGTACATGGTGTGTCTGTCCCCCTCCCCCGGGCTCTGTAATCAGAGCTGAGATGCTCCAGCCACCTCCCCCCCTGTGTATAACAGAAGCTTTGGTAACCATGGCAACAAAACAAACACTAACAGTACACTCTGATTAATGGCTAAAATTTCCTGAAATGACCTCTAAACAAATGGCCGTATTTTAAAAACTATACATCCTACAGCGAAGATTTTTTTATTGTGAGAATCACAAGACCCAGACCTAGATTTTGATGTATAGTATGTCTCTGACATATTAAAATTGAAGGCACGGTCGCAGTTTAGAAATTGCCCTTCAAATTTGAAGGGGCTAGAGTGTAGTTTCAATGAATGTCAA
The DNA here is from genome assembly GCA_037952835.1 of Lithobates septentrionalis. NCBI lineage: Eukaryota > Metazoa > Chordata > Amphibia > Anura > Ranidae > Lithobates > Lithobates septentrionalis. The sequence continues at coordinate 134,863 of JBBDGP010001070.1, forward strand.
TGGATGGCGTGAGTTGCAAACAAATGGTCATATTGTGAAAACTATCAGGACTATGGCTTAGCCGTGGACATGTTTAGTGGCAGCAGGGATAGCTGAACGTTTTGATATAAGATTTGTGTAGGTGGGCTTGAAAATGAGGGAGTGGCGGCAGTTTAGAAATCATGTTCTGATTTTCCAGCTTTTGTCCCCTCCCCCGGGCTCTAATCAGAGCTGAGATGCTCCAGCCACCTCCCCCCCTGTGTATAACAGAAGCTTTGGTAACCATGGCAACAAAACACACACAGTACACTCTGATTAATGGCTAAAATTTCTTGAAATGACCTCTAAACAAAAAGCTTTTTCTCAAAAACTGTAAAAGATATCAAACTGAAAAGATATAGCCAGATAGCTGAATATTTTGTGAACATTTTAAAGTTTGTTTGGTGTCTCTAGGTGAAAGTATGAAGGAGCTGAAACTTTTGGGAGCGGAAGAAAAATTTAAGGATTTCAAGCATGCTCCCATTGACTTCAATGTTAAAAAAAAGTGATAAAAAGCTTAATATTTTAAAAAGTATAAATGGTAGAAAAAAAGTTGAAAAAGAGCACACCTCAGCTAAAAGAGACGAACATTTTGATAGTTGAATGGTTTTAATAGCTGAAAGTATGCAGAAGTTACGCATTACCGAAAAACGTACGGAATAAAATTAAAATTATTAAAAATAATAAATAAAATCGAATAACAATAGTGGGACTGCTAAAGCATTCCCACTAATAAATAAAATCGAATAACAATAGTGGGACTGCTAAAGCATTCCCACTAATAAATAAAAAAACGAATAACAATAGTGGGACTGTTAAAGCATTCCCACTAATTAAAAATAAACTAGAAAATGCATTTCCTAGGGAGAAAATGCGTGGGAATGCTGAATAGCTAAATTGCTAAAACGGCCGCCATCAAAACTGCCCCATTAGAATTGCCCCATCAAAATTGTCCCCATCAAAACTGCCCCATCAGAATTGCCCCATCAAAACTAAAAGTAATTTTTTTTTCAAAAGTAATTTTTTTTTTCAAAAAGTAATTTTTTTTTTCAAAAATAATTTTTTTTTTCAAAAATAATTTTTTTTTTCAAAAATAATTTTTTTTTTTTCAAAAATATTTTTTTTTTCAAAAATGATTTTTTTTTTCAAAAATATTTTTTTTTTTTCAAAAATAATTTATTTTTTTTTCAAAAATATATATTTTTTTCAAAAATAATTGCTGAATAGCTAAATTGCTAAAACGGCCGCCATCAAAACTGCCCCATCATACTGCCATCAAAACTGCCCCATCAGAATTGCCCCATCAAAATTGTCCCCATTAAAACTGCCCCATCATATTGCCACCATCAAAACTGCCCCATGAGAATTGCTCCATCAAAATTGTCCCATCATATTGCCACCATCAGAATTGCCCCCATCAAAACTGCCCCATCAGAATTGCCCTATCAAAACTGCCCCGTCATATTGCCACCATCAAAACTGCCCCATCACAATTGCCCCACCAAAACTGCCCCATCATATTGCCACCATCAAAACTGCCCCATCATAATTGCCCCATCAAAACTGCCCCATCAGAATTGCCCCATCAAAACTGCCCCATCAGAATTGCCCCATCAAAACTGCCCCATCATATTCCTCTATTATAAATCAGTACATGGTGTGTCTGTCCCCTCCCCCGGGCTCTGTAATCAAAGCTGAGATGCTCCAGCCACCTTCCCCCCTGTGTATAACAGAAGCTTTGGTAACCATGGCAACAAAACAAACACAGTACACTCTGATTAATGGCTAAAATTTCTTGAAATGACCTCTAAACAAAAAGCTTTTTCTCAACAACTGTAAAAGATATCAAACTGAAAAGATATAGCCAGATAGCTGAATATTTTGTGAACATTTTAAAGTTTGTTTGGTGTCTCTAGGTTAAAGTATGAAGGAGCTGAAACTTTTGGGAGCGGAAGAAAAATTTAAGGATTTCAAGCATGCTCCCATTGACTTCAATGTTAAAAAAAAGTGATAAAAAGCTTAATATTTTAAAAAGTATAAATGGTAGAAAAAAAGTTGAAAAAGAGCACACCTCAGCTAAAAGAGACGAACATTTTGATAGTTGAATGGTTTTAATAGCTGAAAGTATGCAGAAGTTACGCATTACCGAAAAACGTACGGAATAATAAGAAGAAAAAAAACTAGAAAATGCATTTCCTGGGGAAAATGTGTGGGAATGCTGAATTGCTAAAATGGCCCCCAGCAAAACTGCCCCCATCATATTGCCATCAAAACTGCCCCATCATATTGCCACCATCAAAACTGCCCCATCAGAATTGCCCCATCAAAACTGCCCCATCAGACTTGCCCCATCAAAACTGCCCCATCAGAATTGTCTCATCAAAACTGCCCCATCATATTGTCACCATCAAAACTGCCCCATCAGAATTGTCCCATCAAAACTGCCCCATCATATTGCCACCATCAAAACTGCCCCATCAGAATTGCCCTATCAAAACTGCCCCATCATATTGCCACCATCAAAACTGCCCCATCATACTGCCATCAAAACTGCCCCATCAGAATTGCCCCATCAAAATTGTCCCCATTAAAACTGCCCCATCATATTGCCACCATCAAAACTGCCCCATCAGAATTGCTCCATCAAAATTGTCCCATCATATTGCCACCATCAGAATTGCCCCATCAAAACTGCCCCATCATATTGCCACCATCAAAACTGCCCCATCAGAATTGCCCCATCATATTACCACCATCAAAACTGCCCCATCATATTGCCACCATCCAAACTGCCCCCATCATATTGTGATCAAAACTGCCCCATTAGAATTGCCCCATCAAAATTGTCCCCATCAAAACTGCCCCATCAGAATTGCCCCATCAAAACTAAAAGTAATTTTTTTTTTCAAAAATGAATTTTTATTTTCAAAAATATATATTTTTTTTCAAAAATATTTTTTTTTTCAATTTTTTTTTTTTTCAAAAATAATTGCTGAATAGCTAAATTGCTAAAACGACCGCCATCAAAACTGCCCCATCATACTGCCATCAAAACTGCCCCATCAAAATTGTCCCCATTAAAACTGCCCCATCATATTGCCACCATCAAAACTGCCCCCATCAAAACTGCCCCATCATATTGCCACCTTTAAAACTGCTCCATAAAAATTGTCCCCATCAAAACTGCCCCATCAGAATTGCCCCATCAAAACTGCCCCATCAGAATTGCCCCATCAAAACTGCCCCATCAGAATTCTCCCATCAAAACTGCCCCATCATATTCCTCTATTATAAATCAGTACAGGGTGTGCCTGTCCCCTCCCCCGGGCTCTGTAATCAAAGCTGAGATGCTCCAACCACCTCCCCTCCTGTGTATAACAGAAGCTTTGGTAACCATGGCAACAAAACAAACACAGTACACTCTGATTAATGGCTAAAATTTCCTGAAATGACCTCTAAACAAAAAGCTTTTTCACAAAAACTGTAAAAGATATCAAACTGAAAAGATATAGACAGATAGCTGAATATTTTGTGAACATTTTACAGTTTGTTTGGCGTTTGTATGTGAAAGTATGAAGGAGCTGAAACTTTTGGGAGCGGAAGAAGAATTTAAGGATTTCAAGCATGCTCCCATAGACTTCAATGTTAAAAAAAGTGTTATAAAGCTTAATATTTTAAAAAGTATAAATGGTAGAAAAAAAGTTGAAAAAGAGCACACGTCAGCTAAAAGAGACGAACATTTTAATAGTTGAATGGTTTAAATAGCTGAAAGTATGCAGAAGTTACGCAGAACCAAAAAACGTACGGAATAAAATTAAAAATAAATAAAATCGAATAACAATAGTGGGACTGCTAAAGCAATCCCACTAACTAGAAAATGCATTTCCTGGGGAAAATGCGTGGGAATGCTGAATAGCTAAATTGCTAATACGGCCGCCATCAAAACTGCCCCATCAGAATTACCCCATCAAAATTGTCCCCATTAAAACTGCCCCATCATATTGCCACCATCAAAACTGCCCCATCAGAATTGCTCCATCAAAACTGTCCCATCATATTGCCACCATCAGAAATGCCCCATCAAAACTGCCCCATCATATTGCCACCATCAAAACTGCCCCATCATATTACCACCATCAAAACTGCCCCATCATATTGCCACCATCAAAACTGCCCCCATCATATTGCCATCAAAACTGCCCCATTAGAATTGCCCCATCAAAATTGTCCCCATCAGAATTGCCCCATCAAAACTAAAAGTAATTTTTTTTTCAAAAGTAATTTTTTTTTTCAAAAGTAATTTTTTTTTTCAAAAATGAATTTTTTTTCAAAAATATATATTTTTTTTTTCAAAAATATTTTTTTTTTTTTCAAAAATATTTTTTTTTTCAAAAATAATTTTTTTTTTTCATAAATAATTTTTTTTTTCAAAAATATTTTTTTTTTTCAAAAATGATTTTTTTTTTCAAAAATAAATTTTTTTTTCAAAAATGATTTTTTTTTTTCAAAAATAATTTTTTTTTTCAAAAATAATTTTTTTTTTCAAAATAATTTTTTTTTTCAAAATAATTTTTTTTTTCTTTTTTTTTTTTTCAAAAATATTTTTTTTTTCAAAAATGATTTTTTTTTTCAAAAATAATTTTTTTTTTTACAAAAATATTTTTTTTTCAAAAATATTGTTTTTTTTTCAAAATTTTTTTTTTTTCAAAAATATATTTTTTTTTTCAAAAATGATTTTTTTTTTCAAAAATAATTTTTTTTTTCAAAAATATTTTTTTTTCAAAAATATTGGTTTTTTTTCAAAATTTTTTTTTTTTCAAAAATATATTTTTTTTTTTCAAAAATATTTTTTTTTTTCAAAAATAATTGCTGAATAGCTAAATTGCTAAAACGACCGCCATCAAAACTGCCCCATCATACTGCCATCAAAACTGCCCCATCAAAATTGTCCCCATTAATACTGCCCCATCATATTGCCACCATCAAAACTGCCCCATCAGAATTGCCCCATCAAAACTGCCCCATCATATTGCCACCATCAAAACTGCCCCATCAGAATTGCCCCATCAAAACTGCCCCATCATATTCCTCTATTATAAATCAGTACATGGTGTGTCTGTCCCCTCCCCCGGGCTCTGTAATCAAAGCTGAGCTGCTCCAGCCACCTCCCCCCCTGTGTATAACAGAAGCTTTGGTAACCGTGGCAACAAAACACACACAGTACACTCTGATTAATGGCTAAAATTTCCTGAAATGACCTCTAAACAAATGGCCGTATTTTAAAAACTATACATCCTACAGCGAAGATCTTTATATTGTGAGAATCTCAAGACCCAGACCTACATTTTGATACATAGTATGTCTCTGAAATATTAAAATTGAAGGCACGGTCGCAGTTTAGAAATTGCCCTTCAAATTTGAAGGGGCTAGAGTGTAGTTTCAATGAATGTCAATGGACGGCGTGAGTTGCAAACAAATGGTCATATTGTGAAAACTATCATGACTATGGCTTAGCCGTGGACATGTTTAGTGGCAGCAGGGATAGCTGAACGTTTTGATATAAGATTTATGTAGGTGGGCTTGAAAATGAGGGAGTGGAGGCAGTTTAGAAATCATGTTCTGATTTTTCAGCTTTTGTCCCCTCCCCTGGGCTCTAATCAGAGCTGAGATGCTCCAGCCACCTCCCCCCCTGTGTATAACAGAAGCTTTGGTAACCATGGCAACAAAACACACACAGTACACTCTGATTAATGGCTAAAATTTCTTGAAATGACCTCTAAACAAAAAGCTTTTTCTCAAAAACTGTAAAAGATATAAAACTGAAAAGCTATAGCCAGATAGCTGAATATTTTGTGAACATTTTAAAGTTTGTTTGGTGTCTCTAGGTGAAAGTATGAAGGAGCTGAAACTTTTGGGAGCGGAAGAAAAATTTAAGGATTTCAAGCATGCTCCCATTGACTTCAATGTTAAAAAAAGTGATAAAAAGCTTAATATTTTAAAAAGTATAAATGGTAGAAAAAAGTTGAAAAAGAGCACACCTCAGCTAAAAGAGACGAACATTTTGATAGTTGAATGATTTTAATAGCTGAAAGTATGCAGAAGTTACGCATTACCGAAAAACGTACGGAATAAGAAGAAAAAAAACTAGAAAATGCATTTCCTGGGGAAAATGCGTGGGAATGCTGAATTGCTAAAACGGCCCCCAGCAAAATTGCCCCCATCATATTGCCATCAAAACTGTCCCATCATATTGCCACCATCAAAACTGCCCCATCAGAATTGCCACCATCAAAACTGCCCCATCATATTGCCACCATCAAAACTGCCCCATCAGAATTACCCCATCAAAACTGCCCCATCATATTCCTCTATTATAAATCAGTACATGGTGTGTCTGTCCCCTCCCCCCTGTGTATAACAGAAGCTTTGGTAACCATGGCAACAAAACAAACACTAACAGTACACTCTGATTAATGGCTAAAATTTCCTGAAATGACCTCTAAACAAATGGCCGTATTTTAAAAACTATACATCCTACAGCAAAGATCTTTATATTGTGAGAATCACAAGACTCAGACCTAGATTTTGATACATAGTATGTCTCTGAAATATTAAAATTGAAGGCACAGTCGCAGTTTAGAAATTGCCCTTCAAATTTGAAGGGGCTAGAGTGTAGTTTCAATGAATGTCAATGGACGGTGTGAGTTGCAAACAAATGGTCATATTGTGAAAACTATCAGGACTATGGCTTAGCCGTGGACATGTTTAGTGGCAGCAGGGATAGCTGAACGTTTTGATATAAGATTTATGTAGGTGGGCTTGAAAATGAGGGAGTGGAGGCAGTTTAGAAATCATGTTCTGATTTTTCAGCTTTTGTCCCCTCCCCTGGGCTCTAATCAGAGCTGAGATGCTCCAGCCACCTCCCCCCCTGTGTATAACAGAAGCTTTGGTAACCATGGCAACAAAACACACACAGTACACTCTGATTAATGGCTAAAATTTCTTGAAATGACCTCTAAACAAAAAGCTTTTTCTCAAAAACTGTAAAAGATATCAAATTGAAAAGCTATAGCCAGATAGCTGAATATTTTGTGAACATTTTAAAGTTTGTTTGGTGTCTCTAGGTGAAAGTATGAAGGAGCTGAAACTTTTGGGAGCGGAAGAAAAATTTAAGGATTTCAAGCATGCTCCCATTGACTTCAATGTTAAAAAAAAGTGATAAAAAGCTTAATATTTTAAAAAGTATAAATGGTAGAAAAAAGTTGAAAAAGAGCACACCTCAGCTAAAAGAGACGAACATTTTGATAGTTGAATGGTTTTAATAGCTGAAAGTATGCAGAAGTTACGCATTACCGAAAAACGTACGGAATAAGAAAAATAATAAAAAAACGAATAACAATAGTGGGACTGCTAAAGCATTCCCACTAATAACTAGAAAATGCATTTCCTGGGGAAAATGCGTGGGAATGCTGAATTGCTAAAACGGCCCCCAGCAAAATTGCCCCCATCATATTGCCATCAAAACTGTCCCATCATATTGCCACCATCAAAACTGCCCCATCAGAATTGCCACCATCAAAACTGCCCCATCATATTGCCACCATCAAAACTGCCCCATCAGAATTACCCCATCAAAACTGCCCCATCATATTCCTCTATTATAAATCAGTACATGGTGTGTCTGTCCCCTCCCCCCTGTGTATAACAGAAGCTTTGGTAACCATGGCAACAAAACAAACACTAACAGTACACTCTGATTAATGGCTAAAATTTCCTGAAATGACCTCTAAACAAATGGCCGTATTTTAAAAACTATACATCCTACAGCAAAGATCTTTATATTGTGAGAATCACAAGACTCAGACCTAGATTTTGATACATAGTATGTCTCTGAAATATTAAAATTGAAGGCACGGTCGCAGTTTAGAAATTGCCCTTCAAATTTGAAGGGGCTAGAGTGTAGTTTCAATGAATGTCAATGGACGGTGTGAGTTGCAAACAAATGGTCATATTGTGAAAACTATCAGGACTATGGCTTAGCCGTGGACATGTTTAGTGGCAGCAGGGATAGCTGAACGTTTTGATATAAGATTTGTGTAGGTGGGCTTGAAAATGAGGGAGTGGAGGCAGTTTAGAAATCATGTTCTGATTTTTCAGCTTTTGTCCCCTCCCCGGGCTCTGTAATCAGAGCTGAGATGCTCCAGCCACCTCCCCCCCTGTGTATAACAGAAGCTTTGGTAACCATGGCAACAAAACACACACAGTACACTCTGATTAATGGCTAAAATTTCTTGAAATGACCTCTAAACAAAAAGCTTTTTCTCAAAAACTGTAAAAGATATCAAATTGAAAAGCTATAGCCAGATAGCTGAATATTTTGTGAACATTTTAAAGTTTGTTTGGTGTCTCTAGGTGAAAGTATGAAGGAGCTGAAACTTTTGGGAGCGGAAGAAAAATTTAAGGATTTCAAGCATGCTCCCATTGACTTCAATGTTAAAAAAAAGTGATAAAAAGCTTAATATTTTAAAAAGTATAAATGGTAGAAAAAAAGTTGAAAAAGAGCACACCTCAGCTAAAAGAGACGAACATTTTGATAGTTGAATGGTTTTAATAGCTGAAAGTATGCAGAAGTTACGCATTACCGAAAAACGTACGGAATAAGAAAAATAATAAAAAAACGAATAACAATAGTGGGACTGCTAAAGCATTCCCACTAATAACTAGAAAATGCATTTCCTGGGGAAAATGCGTGGGAATGCTGAATTGCTAAAACGGCCCCCAGCAAAATTGCCCCCATCATATTGCCATCAAAACTGTCCCATCATATTGCCACCATCAAAACTGCCCCATCAGAATTGCCACCATCAAAACTGCCCCATCATATTGCCACCATCAAAACTGCCCCATCAGAATTACCCCATCAAAACTGCCCCATCATATTCCTCTATTATAAATCAGTACATGGTGTGTCTGTCCCCTCCCCCCTGTGTATAACAGAAGCTTTGGTAACCATGGCAACAAAACAAACACTAACAGTACACTCTGATTAATGGCTAAAATTTCCTGAAATGACCTCTAAACAAATGGCCGTATTTTAAAAACTATACATCCTACAGCAAAGATCTTTATATTGTGAGAATCACAAGACTCAGACCTAGATTTTGATACATAGTATGTCTCTGAAATATTAAAATTGAAGGCACGGTCGCAGTTTAGAAATTGCCCTTCAAATTTGAAGGGGCTAGAGTGTAGTTTCAATGAATGTCAATGGACGGTGTGAGTTGCAAACAAATGGTCATATTGTGAAAACTATCAGGACTATGGCTTAGCCGTGGACATGTTTAGTGGCAGCAGGGATAGCTGAACGTTTTGATATAAGATTTGTGTAGGTGGGCTTGAAAATGAGGGAGTGGAGGCAGTTTAGAAATCATGTTCTGATTTTTCAGCTTTTGTCCCCTCCCCGGGCTCTGTAATCAGAGCTGAGATGCTCCAGCCACCTCCCCCCCTGTGTATAACAGAAGCTTTGGTAACCATGGCAACAAAACACACACAGTACACTCTGATTAATGGCTAAAATTTCTTGAAATGACCTCTAAACAAAAAGCTTTTTCTCAAAAACTGTAAAAGATATCAAATTGAAAAGCTATAGCCAGATAGCTGAATATTTTGTGAACATTTTAAAGTTTGTTTGGTGTCTCTAGGTGAAAGTATGAAGGAGCTGAAACTTTTGGGAGCGGAAGAAAAATTTAAGGATTTCAAGCATGCTCCCATTGACTTCAATGTTAAAAAAAAGTGATAAAAAGCTTAATATTTTAAAAAGTATAAATGGTAGAAAAAAAGTTGAAAAAGAGCACACCTCAGCTAAAAGAGACGAACATTTTGATAGTTGAATGGTTTTAATAGCTGAAAGTATGCAGAAGTTACGCATTACCGAAAAACGTACGGAATAAGAAAAATAATAAAAAAACGAATAACAATAGTGGGACTGCTAAAGCATTCCCACTAATAACTAGAAAATGCATTTCCTGGGGAAAATGCGTGGGAATGCTGAATTGCTAAAACGGCCCCCAGCAAAATTGCCCCCATCATATTGCCATCAAAACTGTCCCATCATATTGCCACCATCAAAACTGCCCCATCAGAATTGCCACCATCAAAACTGCCCCATCATATTGCCACCATCAAAACTGCCCCATCAGAATTACCCCATCAAAACTGCCCCATCATATTCCTCTATTATAAATCAGTACATGGTGTGTCTGTCCCCTCCCCCCTGTGTATAACAGAAGCTTTGGTAACCATGGCAACAAAACAAACACTAACAGTACACTCTGATTAATGGCTAAAATTTCCTGAAATGACCTCTAAACAAATGGCCGTATTTTAAAAACTATACATCCTACTGCAAAGATCTTTATATTGTGAGAATCACAAGACTCAGACCTAGATTTTGATACATAGTATGTCTCTGAAATATTAAAATTGAAGGCACGGTCGCAGTTTAGAAATTGCCCTTCAAATTTGAAGGGGCTAGAGTGTAGTTTCAATGAATGTCAATGGACGGTGTGAGTTGCAAACAAATGGTCATATTGTGAAAACTATCAGGACTATGGCTTAGCCGTGGACATGTTTAGTGGCAGCAGGGATAGCTGAACGTTTTGATATAAGATTTGTGTAGGTGAGCTTGAAAATGAGGGAGTGGAGGCAGTTTAGAAATCATGTTCTGATTTTTCAGCTTTTGTCCCCTCCCCGGGCTCTGTAATCAGAGCTGAGATGCTCCAGCCACCTCCCCCCCTGTGTATAACAGAAGCTTTGGTAACCATGGCAACAAAACACACACAGTACACTCTGATTAATGGCTAAAATTTCTTGAAATGACCTCTAAACAAAAAGCTTTTTCTCAAAAACTGTAAAAGATATCAAATTGAAAAGCTATAGCCAGATAGCTGAATATTTTGTGAACATTTTAAAGTTTGTTTGGTGTCTCTAGGTGAAAGTATGAAGGAGCTGAAACTTTTGGGAGCGGAAGAAAAATTTAAGGATTTCAAGCATGCTCCCATTGACTTCAATGTTAAAAAAAAGTGATAAAAAGCTTAATATTTTAAAAAGTATAAATGGTAGAAAAAAAGTTGAAAAAGAGCACACCTCAGCTAAAAGAGATGAACATTTTGATAGTTGAATGGTTTTAATAGCTGAAAGTATGCAGAAGTTACGCATTACCGAAAAACGTACGGAATAAGAAAAATAACTAGAAAATGCATTTCCTGGGGAAAATGCGTGGGAATGCTGAATTGCTAAAACGGCCCCCAGCAAAATTGCCCCCATCATATTGCCATCAAAACTGTCCCATCATATTGCCACCATCAAAACTGCCCCATCAGAATTGCCTCATCAAAACTGCACCATCATATTGCCACCATCAAAACTGCCCCATCAAAAAATATTTTTTTTTTTCAAAAATATTTTTTTTTTTTCAAAAATAATTTTTTTTTTTTCAAAAATATTTTTTTTTTTCAAAAATAATTTTTTTTTCAAAAATATTTTTTTTTTCAAAAATTATTTTTTTCAAAATTTTTTTTTTTTTTTCAAAAATGATTTTTTTTTTTTCAAAAATGATTTTTTTTTTTTTTAAATATTTTTTTTTTTTCAAAAATATTTTTTTTTTCAAAAATATATTTTTTTTTCAAAAGTAATTTTTTTTTTTTTAAAAATAATTTTTTTTTCAAAAATATTTTTTTTTTTTCAAAAATGATTTTTTTTTTTTTTTCAAAAATAATTTTTTTTTTTTCAAAAATAATTTTTTTTTTCAAAAAATTTTTTTTTTAAAAAATATTTTTTTTTTTCAAAAATATATTTTTTTTTTCAAAAATATATTTTTTTTTCAAAAATAATTGCTGAATAGCTAAATTGCTAAAATGACCGCCATCAAAACTGCCCCATCAGAATTGCCACCATCAAAACTGCCCCATCTTATTCCTCTATTATAATCAGTACATGGTGTGTCTGTCCCCTCCCCCCGGGCTCTGTAATTAAAGCTGAGATGCTCCAGCCACCTCCCCCCCCTCTGTGTATAACAGAAGCTTTGGTAACCATGGCAACAAAACACACACAGTACACTCTGATTAATGGCTAAAATTTCCTGAAATGACCTCTAAACAAAAAGCTTTTTCTCAAAAACTGTAAAAGATATCAAACTGAAAAGCTATAGCCAGATAGCTGAATATTTTGTGAACATTTTAAAGTTTGTTTGGTGTCTCTAGGTGAAAGTATGAAGGAGCTGAAACTTTTGGGAGCGGAAGAAAAATTTAAGGATTTCAAGCATGCTCCCATTGACTTCAATGTTAAAAAAAAGTGATAAAAAGCTTAATATTTTAAAAAGTATAAATGGTAGAAAAAAAGTTGAAAAAGAGCACACCTCAGCTAAAAGAGACGAACATTTTGATAGTTGAATGGTTTTAATAGCTGAAAGTATGCAGAAGTTACGCATTACCGAAAAAAAACGTACGGAATAAGAAAAATAACTAGAAAATGCATTTCCTGGGGAAAATGCGTGGGAATGCTGAATTGCTAAAACGGCCCCCAGCAAAATTGCCCCCATCATATTGCCATCAAAACTGTCCCATCATATTGCCACCATCAAAACTGCCCCATCAGAATTGCCTCATCAAAACTGCACCATCATATTGCCACCATCAAAACTGCCCCATCAAAAAATATTTTTTTTTTTCAAAAATATTTTTTTTTTTTCAAAAATATTTTTTTTTTTTTCAAAAATAATTTTTTTTTCAAAAAAAATTTTTTTTTCAAAAATTTTTTTTTTCAAAAATTTTTTTTTTCAAAATTGATTTTTTTTTTTTAAATATTTTTTTTTTCAAAAATATTTTTTTTTTCAAAAATAATTTTTTTTTTTTTCAAAAATAATTTTTTTTTTTTTCAAAAATATTTTTTTTTTTTTCAAAAATATTTTTTTTTTTCAAAAATGATTTTTTTTTTTCAAAAATAATTTTTTTTTTCAAAAATAATTTTTTTTTTCATAAATATTTTTTTTTTTTTCATAAATATATTTTTTTTTTTCAAAAATAATTGCTGAATAGCTAAATTGCTAAAATGACCGCCATCAAAACTGCCCCATCAGAATTGCCACCATCAAAACTGACCCATCATATTCCTCTATTATAATCAGTACATGGTGTGTCTGTCCCCTCCCCCCGGGCTCTGTAATTAAAGCTGAGATGCTCCAGCCACCTCCCCCCCTCTGTGTATAACAGAAGCTTTGGTAACCATGGCAACAAAACACACACAGTACACTCTGATTAATGGCTAAAATTTCCTGAAATGACCTCTAAACAAAAAGCTTTTTCTCAAAAACTGTAAAAGATATCAAATTGAAAAGCTATAGCCAGATAGCTGAATATTTTGTGAACATTTTAAAGTTTGTTTGGTGTCTCTAAGTGAAAGTATGAAGGAGCTGAAACTTTTGGGAGCGGAAGAAAAATTTAAGCATTTCAAGCATGCTCCCATTGACTTCAATGTTAAAAAAAAGTGATAAAAAGCTTAATATTTTAAAAAGTATAAATGGTAGAAAAAAAGTTGAAAAAGAGCACACCTCAGCTAAAAGAGACGAACATTTTGATAGTTGAATGGTTTTAATAGCTGAAAGTATGCAGAAGTTACGCATTACCGAAAAACGTACGGAATAAAATTAAAAATAAATAAAATCGAATAACAATAGTGGGACTGCTAAAGCATTCCCACTAATAAAAAAACGAATAACAATAGTGGGACTGCTAAAGCATTCCCACTAATAAAAAAACGAATAACAATAGTGGGACTGCTAAAGCATTCCCACTAATAAATAAAAAAACGAATAACAATAGTGGGACTGCTAAAGCATTCCCACTAATAAAATCGAATAACAATAGTGGGACTGCTAAAGCATTCCCACTAATTAAAAATAAATAAAATTGAATAACAATAGTGGGACTGCTAAAGCATTCCCACTAACTAGAAAATGCATTTCCTGGGGAAAATGCGTGGGAATGCTGAATAGCTAAATTGCTAAAATGGCCGCCATCAAAACTGCCCCATCATACTGCCATCAAAACTGCCCCATCAGAATTGCCCCATCAAAATTGTCCCCATTAAAACTGCCCCATCATATTGCCACCATCAAAACTGCCCCATCAGAATTGCTCCATCAAAATTGTCCCATCATATTGCCACCATCAGAATTGCCCCATCAAAACTGCCCCATTAAAACTGCCCCATCATATTGCCACCATCAAAACTGCCCCATCAGAATTGCTCCATCAAAATTGTCCCATCATATTGCCACCATCAGAATTGCCCCATCAAAACTGCCCCATCATATTGCCACCATCAAAACTGCCCCATCAGAATTGCCCCATCATATTACCACCATCAAAACTGCCCCCATCATATTGCCATCAAAACTGCCCCATTAGAATGGCCCCATCAAAAATTTCCCCATCAAAACTGCCCCATCATATTGCCACCATCAAAACTGCCCCATCAGAATTGCCCCATCAAAACTGCCCCATCATATTGCCACCATCAAAACTGCCCCCATCAAAACTGCCCCATCAGAATTGCCCCATCAGAATTGCCACCATCAAAACTGCCCCATCAGAATTGCCCCATCAAAACTGCCCCATCAGAATTGCCCCATCAAAACTGCCCCGTCATATTGCCACCATCAAAACTGCCCCATCAGAATTGCCCCATCAAAACTGCCCCCATCATATTGCCACCATCAAAACTGCCCCCATCAAAACTGCCCCATCATATTGCCACCTTTAAAACTGCTCCATAAAAATTGTCCCCATAAAAACTGCCCCATCATATTGCCACCATCAAAACTGCCCCATCAGAATTGCCCCATCAAAACTGCCCCATCATATTGCCACCATCAAAACTGCCCCATCAGAATTACCCCATCAAAACTGCCCCATCATATTCCTCTATTATAAATCAGTACATGGTGTGTCTGTCCCCTCCCTCTAAAACGGCCGCCATCATACTGCCATCAAAACTGCCCCATCAGAATTGCCCCATCAAAATTGTCCCCATTAAAACTGCCCCATCATATTGCCACCATCAAAACTGCCCCATCAGAATTGCTCCATCAAAATTGTCCCATCATATTGCCACCATCAGAATTGCCCCATCAAAACTGCCCCATCATATTGCCACCATCAAAACTGCCCCATCAGAATTGCCCCATCATATTACCACCATCAAAACTGCCCCATCATATTGCCACCAAAACTGCCCCATTAGAATGGCCCCATCAAAAATTTCCCCATCAAAACTGCCCCATCATATTGCCACCATCAAAACTGCCCCATCAGAATTGCCCCATCAAAATTGCCCCCATCATATTGCCACCATCAAAACTGCCCCCATCAAAACTGCCCCATCATATTGCCACCTTTAAAACTGCTCCATAAAAATTGTCCCCATAAAAACTGCCCCATCATATTGCCACCATAAAAACTGCCCCATCAGAATTGCCCCATCAAAACTGCCCCATCATATTGCCACCATCAAAACTGTAGCTAAATAAGCTACAAGTTAGTTTTTTGCGAGCTCTGCACAGTGTTCACCTAAAGATACCTGTTGAAGGTTGGTGGTGCTCAGGGTACTTTGTCTGGCAAAGCAGCTGCCAACGCGGCCTCTTCCCTCGGCTCAATGGCATTAGTGACTCCTTTCCCAAGCCCCACCATGTCCTCCTGAGGAGTCCCTCGAACTGTTTGACCACAGTGTTGGGTACATGCTCCAGGAGGATGCCCAGCGTTTAGAAGGCTCTGATGATGATACTGAGATAGATGAAGCCGGTAACGTGAGCACGGACAGAGGGGGTGCCCAAGAAGGACAGCAAACTGGCAGTCATGCTCCCCCTGCTGCAGCATACTGCCAGGTTTTCTCCAGTGATGAGGAGGGAGGGGATGATGAGGTCACTGACTCAACATGGGTGCCTGATAGGAGAGAGGAGGAGAAGGCACATCACCAATGAGGCAGGATGCCCTACAGGGGCCAGCCTAAGGGCAACAGACTGACTGCATCACACCCCAAAGCTCCGCATGTGCAGGGCGCTGCTGTCTCTGCACGTTATTCCAAAAGTTCTTTGGTGTGGGCCTTTTTTGAGACGAGTGCATCAGATCGCACCGCTGCTATTTGCAACATATGTCTCAAGCGTATCTCGCGTGGCCAAAACATCTCCCGCTTGGGCACCACATGCTTGACCAGACATATGTTGACCTGCCATGCAGTTCGTTGGCAAGCATATCTAAAAGACCCACACCAAAGAACAAAGAGGACCTCTCCTTGCTCCTCATCAGCTGAGATCTCCAACCCCACTATACCTTCAGTCCTCTCTGAGACCTGCACTGAGAGGAATGATGGTGTAGAATTAGGTGTGTCACAGCCAAGTACTTGTGGGCAATCTGCTTTTGGTACACCGACGTCAGATTGTACCAGGCAAATTTCCCTGCCCCAGCTGCTGCACCACTGAAAGAAGTTCGCTCCCAGCCATCCACATGCCCGGCGGGTGAATGCTAGCTTGGCATAGACTCTGCCCCACTTCCGTGAGTTTGTGGAATGTGCGGTTCCTCAGTGGCAGGTACCCAAACACCACTTTTTCTCACAGAAGGCGATTCCGGCTCTCTACCGGCATGTGGAAGGCAATGTCCATGCCTCGCTGGACAGGGCGGTCAGCAGTAAGGTGCATATTACCGCTGACTCATGGTCCAGCAGGCATGGACAGGGACGTTACCTAAGTTTCACCGCGCATTGGGTGGCTCTGCTGGCAGCTGGGAAGGATGCAGGACAAGGTGCAGTAGTGTTGGAGGTTGTTCCCCCACCACACCTCCAAAATGCCATTACTAATGATCGTGACACACCTCTCTCCTCCACCCCCTCCTCTTCTTCTTCCTCCATGGCCTCTTCCTGTGCTTTGTCCTCGGAACCAGCGGTGCTCCGTAGCCGTTCAAGGGGCTACGCAAGTATGCAGGCCAAAAGATGCCATGCGGTGCTTGAGCTGGTGTGCTTGGGGGGCAGGAGCCACACTGGGGCAGAGGTTCTGTCAGCTCTGCAGGGGCAGGTTCAGAGGTGGTTGACGCCATGCCAACTTAAGGCAGGAATGGTGGTTTGCGACAATGGCACCAACCTCCTCTCTGCCCTCCGACAGGGACAAATGACCCATGTGCCCTGTTTGGCTCACGTCCTTAACTTGGTGGTGCAGCAGTTCTTGGGCAGGTACCCGGGCTTACAGACAATTTTTTAGTCTGCAGCCCCAAGGTATGATCGGTTCTAGCAACCATCGCCAGCGTCTGTTTTACATGGTGCAGGAATACCTAGGGGCAAGATCTGACTTGGACACCTTTCCCACCGAAAATCCTCTGGGTTACTGGGTCTTGAGGATGGATCACTGGCCAGAGCTTGCACAATATGCAATTGAGCTACTGGCCTGTCCTGCATCCAGCGTTCTTTCGGAACGCACATTCAGTGCTGCTGGAGGCTTTGCAACCGATCACAGGGTGTGTCTGTCCACCGACTCGGTCGATCGACTGACCTTCATAAAAATGAATCAGTCTTGGATAACCACCAGCTACCAAGCACCTGATGCTGATGTAACCGAATAATTTTTTTTTAAATCTCAGATCCCTTCAAAGACTGCCTATGCTAATGCTGAGTGACTATCCTGAGTAATTATCCTCTTCCTCCTCAATGATCACGCTGATAGCTTGTAAGAACATTTTTGGTTCTGGGCGCCGCCACCAGTGCCTAAGGCCCAATTTTTCAGCCCCTGTTTAACAGGGGCCTGTAGTTACAATTTTTGATGCAATACTTTGCAGCAGGGCTCGTTCCTGCGTTCCAACTAGAGTATCTGTGAAGGGTTGCAGTGTTGTGGCCCCAGCACCAGTGCGTAAGGCCCAATTTTTCAGCCCCTGTTTAACAGGGGCGTGTAATTACAATTTTTGATGCAATACTTTGCAGCAGGGCTCGTTTCTCCGTTCCAACTAGAGTATCTGTGAGGGGTTGCAGTGTTGTGGCACCAGTACCTAAGGCCCAATTTTTCAGCCCCTGTTTAACAGGGGCGTGTAATTACAATTTTTGATGCAATATTTTGCAGCAGGGCTCGTTCCTGCGTTCCAACTAGAGTATCTGTGAGGGGTTGCAGTGTTGTGGCACCAGCACCAGTGCCTAAGGCCCAATTTTTCAGCCCCTGTTCAACAGGGGCATGTAATTACAATTCTTGATCTAATATTTCACAGCAGGGCCCGTTTCTGCGCCCACCAAGAGCGAGTGAGGACTTACAGTGTTGTGGCACTAGCACCACCACCACCAAAGGCCCAATTTTTCTGCACCTGTTCAACAGGGGCATGTAATTACAATTCTTGATCTAATATTTCACAGCAGGGCCCTGTGAGGGCTTACAGTGTTGTGGCCACAACAACACCTAAGGCCCAAATTTCTGCTGAGTATATAGGGCAGGCCCCTACTTTCAAACATCCAACTTACAAATGACTCCTACTTGCAAACGGAAGGAGACAACAGGAAGTGAGATGAAATCTACCCCTAGGAAGGGAAATTCTCTCCTGTAAGAGTTAATATGGGAAAAACATTTTTCCTTTCCACTGATGCTTTATCACCAATCCTTGTTTCACAAAAAAACCCAAATTTTCAAAAAACATTTGTCATTGGGACAAAAAGTGAGGTGAAATCTTCTGAAGAGGAGCACAGACAGCAAAACAAATGTCACAGGGGTGATAACCCTTCCCTATGTTTTCCAAAAAGCTTAAAATAGATTTTTTGGCTGGAGCTAAACACGTTAAAAATGTACCAGTTAAAAATTACAAACAGATTCTACTTAACAACAAACCTACAGTCCCTGTCTTGTTTGCACCGCCTGTATACTGCTGTTCAGAGTACAGAGCCTGTATACCGCTGTTTCCTTTTTTAATTTGGGTGCAGGGTTCCCCTTAATATCCATACAAGACCCAAAGGGCCTGGTAATGGACTGGGGGGTACCCATGCCATTTGTCTCACTGATTTTCATCCATATTGCCAGGACCCGACATTACATTAAAGCCGCAAGCAGTTTTAAATGACTTTTTTTCCATTAAAAATGACATTTTGTGCAGGGACTGTTCTAAGCACGGGAAACACACGCCATTTTACAGGCATACTATAGACACCCCCCAGGTACGATATTTAAAGGAATATTTCACTTTTTTTTACTTTAAGCATCATTAAAATCACTGCTCCCGAAAAAAGGCCCGTTTTTAAAAGTTTTTTTTGCATTGATACATGTCCCCTGGGGCAGGACCCAGGTCCCCAAACCCGGGACAATACCATGCAAATTAGCCTTTAAAATGAGCACTTTTGATTTCGAACGTTCAAGTCCCATAGACGTCAATGGAGTTCTAACGTTCGTGCTAATTTTCGGTCCGTTCGCAGATTCTGGTGCCAACCGAACCGGGGGGTGTTCGGCTCATCCCTACTCCTTAGCATATCCAGCTATCCTCCGCATCCAAACGCATGAAGGAGAACACCTCACCTTTAACACACCTGATGAGGCGGAAAATTACCTAACCACACGGAGCACCGATATGGAACACAGCACCACTGCAGAGGGCCCACCATCAACATCACCGTCTTCTTCAACTGCACCGCCTAAACATCAACGCAGCCTGACCAAACCTCCATATAAAAGCAGGCGCTTCACCAACCAAGAGGACTGCTCTGGGAATCGCTGAAGGACTTCAGAACCCCACTTTCATCACTTGTGCTTGCACAGACGGGTAATATTACCCCCCCCTATCTCTCTTTTCACTTTTTTGTTATAGGTACTTTTACTGTTTTTTCAAATCGGCATGACTGAACTTTTTGACGCAGTACTTGTATCAGCCTGTCGCTTAACCTTCTTTATTTTATGCTCTACAGCCTTCCACCCCAGTCGCCAATAAGGCCGCATGCTATCTGTTTAGAAGTTCACTCTAGGGACCCATGCAATAATCGCAGTCATTGCACCTGCGTAGTTTAGACCCATGAGATGAGCCTACACTCTCCTGAGCCTATCACAGTGTCTAAATTTGAGTTGCTCCTTCCCTGACATTCTCCCCTCTGACTACCCTTCCTTGTTATCCTCTACCCATCTCCCTCCCCCCTTCCCATTTTCCCTTCTTTTCCTCCCTCCCTCCAACCCCCATAGCTTACATCCTGCCCCTACGTGAGGAGCTAGCGACCGGTGGGGGCTTTGATAGGTAGTTGAACCTCATGTGGAAAAAAGTGAAGTCCACTATGTTCATTTTGCTTTTCCTTAACCGAAAATCTGCTTTGTTAATGTTTGTTCTCTATTGTTGTTTAGATGATTTGAAATTCATGTTTGCCTATCTAGTACCTACGTTCTCAGGAGATCTACAGCGCTTTGGTGTCTCCCAAATGGTAGATACTCTACCTACAGAGGGTCTCCATTGCAAGCCTCTAACCCAAAACATTGTTTATTTCCAGTCATGTCACAATCTACCGATGGGAGTCACCTAAAGTTTGTTTCGTGGAATGTTAAGGGGCTTCGCTCTCCAAATAAACGCATGTCAATCCTTAGGCACTTGCGGTGTCTCCAGGCAGATGTGGCTCTGCTCCAGGAGACAGACCTGTCCGCAGATGATTTAACACACCTCCGAAAAATGTGGGTGGGTTCTGTCTATGGCTCTCCGGCAGTAGGCTGAAAAGTGGGAGTTGCTATCCTATTGCACAAAAACTTACGTCACACTGCCAGAGATGTTAGGGTAGACACGGTAGGCCAGAAAATAACCCTACATTTGACCCTAGGCGACAGAGCTGTTGCAGTCACCAACATTTATGCTCCTAACTCGCCTGACGCCTCCTTCTTTGAAGATCTGGTGCAATGGGTGCTAACTGCCCCTGAGATGCTACACCTAGTAGGTGGAGACTTTAATTCTGTTATGTCCACGCTGGCAGATCACACGTACCACTCGTCGCATAGACCGCGTACCTATACCCCCCCTGTACCGAACGCTACTCTCCTAGTGCAATCCATCGCTTCCATGCAATTCGTCGACGTTCTCCACAATAAGTGCCCCAGACATACATGATGCCAGAATATCAGACCACAGCCCTATTGCTGTACACATAATTTAGGCTAAACTTTCATCTCCCTCTCCTACCTGGCGCTTCCCTTCGTACCTGGCAGATAGTGAAGATTTCCGTCACACACTATACGAAGCCTGGGAGGAATACATGTCCAGAAAGCATAAATAAAGGAAAAAAACGCGCTGAAAAATAATATAAAAACTTAAAGCTGCACGAATAAAACACCAATACCTGTGTACAGTAAAAATCAAAGAGAAAACAAACGTGCGCTCATAATGAACATAATCTGTGTAAAAAATACATGATCTAAATCCCTGTAAAAAAATCAGAAATGTGCATCAAAAAATAATATTGATAATTATTGAATAGTAAAAAGCTGTGAAAAAAATATGCTTAAAAAGTATCATGACATTTCAAGAAAAGTTTTCACAACCCAAATGGATAAGGAACAGTCCTTAGATGAAATACTCCAAGGAGCGAAAGTTCTTATGATGAACAGTAGGAGAAGGAGTCCCATACATAAACAGTTACTTCACAGAAGCAGGAGGAAGCATCCACATTCCGACCAGTCAGACACTGCACATATATGGAGAGGGAGGGAAATGAGGATAAGAGCTCTCATATAGTCCCACAGTATTAAAAGGTGGACCCTTACCCTCAATGATGAACCTCCTCTCTGGCGAGGTCTCACACGCAGGCAGACTTTTCCCTCTGCAGGGACTGTGGATGGATGATGTCCGGATCCAGCTCATACAGTGTGCGTCTCCAACTTGGCTTCTACCAACTCGTCCACCTGGGGGGGGGAGGGAGTGACAAGCACACTTGTCCCAAAGGGAGGTGGATAAAAAAAAAAGAGGGGCTCAGATGGTGTAATAAAATTTTGGAATTTATTGCTAGTTAAAACAATGGAGTCACAACAAGTGAACCCTGTGAATACAATATAAAAAAAAAGCGGCCCCTTTGAAGACGTTAGATGTAACGAAATTAGTAGGGCGTGGCTACGCATCGTAAGCCATCACTCAGTCCGCCCCATGATTTGCACGGGTGTTTGCTATTTTTATGCCGGCTTTTTTATATTGTATTCACGGAGTTCACTTGTTGTGACTCCATTGTTTTAACTAGCAATAAATTCCGAAACTTTATTACACCATCGGAGCCCCTCTTTTGTTTTTTATCCACCTCCCTTTGGGACAAGTGTGCTTGTCACTCCCCCCCCCCCCCCCAGGTGGACGAGTTGGTAGAAGCCAAGTTGGAAACGCACACTGTATGAGCTGGATCCGGACATCATCCATCCACAGTCCCTGCAGAGGGCAAAGTCTGCCTGCGTGTGAGACCTCGTCAGAGAGGAGGTCCATCATTGAGGGTAAGGGTCCACCTTTTAATACTGTGGGACTATATGAGAGCTCTTATCCTCATTTCCCTCCCTCTCCATATATATGTGCAGTGTCTGACTGGTCGGAATGTGGATGCTTCCTCCTGCTTCTGTGAAGTAACTGTTTTCTCCTACTGTTCATCATAAGAACTTTCGCTCCTTGGAGTATTTCATCTAAGGACTGTTCCTTATCCATTTGGGTTGTGAAAACTTTTCTTGAAATGTCATGATACTTTTTAAGCATATTTTTTTCACAGCTTTTTACTATTCATTAATTATCAATATTATTTTTTGATGCACATTTCTGATATTTTTACAGGGATTTAGATCATGTATTTTTTACACAGATTATGTTCATTATGAGCGCACGTTTGTTTTCTCTTTGAGGAATACATCTCCACCAACGGAGCTCACATTTCTGACCCGAACCTTTTTTGGGAAGCCGGTAAAGCCTTTTTGCAGGGTAAAATCATGTCTTATACCGCCCAATTTAAAAAATGGACCAGACAACAATACAGACAGTCCAGCGAAACTTTACGCTTGGCTCATGAGCGGCTAACACTAAACCGTACCTTAGATAACATACAAGAATGGAGACAGGCTAAACGTACTTTTGATCTTTGGGCAGAACAACATGAAGCGGCCAAAACATCATACTCTACTCTGCATTTTCACAAGTTTGGTAACAAAGCGGGCAGGCTGCTGGCTAAATTATGTTCAGGACCTAGACATCCTACTCACATCTCTACCCTGAGAAATGCGGCCGGCTCTCTGGTTACCTCGCCTGCTGAAATTAGTAAACTACTTGCAGAGTATTACACTAATTTATATAAAGCTGACCCAAATGACCAACCTACAGCAGAAGCTCTGTTGGCCAAGATACGTCTGCCCAAACTCCAAAATACACAATTAGAGGCACTCAATGCTCCTATTACCGTAGATGACATCCGGCTCACGATTAAATCCATCCAGCGTCTGCCAAAACCCCAGGACCAGATGGTTACACGGTAGAATTTTTCAAACTGACAAACGACTTTATCCCCGAAACCCTGAAACATGTATACGCAGCCATGTGGGATGGAGGGCCCTATCCTCCCACAGGGACACAGGCTCACATCAAACTAATTTCCAAGAAAGGCAAAGATCCCCTATTACCAGGATCATACCGTCCGATTTCTTTAATTAACGTTAATGTAAAAATCCTGTCTAAAATAATTGCATCATGCTTAGCTCTCCTACTTACATCTTTATTACACCCAGCCCAATCTGGCTTTGTTTCAGGACGATCAGCTACCCTAAACATTCGCAAGGTTTTAATGGCTTTAGAATATGCTAAAACTCACCCCGACCAAGACGTTGCCATTATGCCCCTCGACGCGGAAAAATCCTTTGATAACATCAGTTTCTCCTGGCTTTTTAGAGTGATGGAACAATTCGGCTTTTCGGGTCAAATTATGCCTCCCCAACGGCGCGTCTTATCACCCCTGACTTTGTCTCTGACACAATTCCCCTAGCAAAGGGAACGAGACAGGGATGCCCCTTGTCCCCGTTGTTGTTCAACATAGCGATTGAACCTTTGTCTAGAATACTCAACTCAGATAATGTGATCAGTGGCATCACCTTAGGCAACCAAACTCTCCGCTCCGCCCTGTTCGCGGACGACATACTCTTATTCTCTACCAATCCCATATCAGACTTTGACAGACTCAAACAACTTTTTACGGACTTCCGACTTTGCTCGGGCTTCCGCATTAATTTTGACAGAAGTGAGGTCCTAGCACTACACCCACACCTATCTACTAAATGGAGACATCTATCTCCGCTCGCCCTGGCCACTCAACATATCACATACTTGGGTATTCGAATAGGACGTGAACCATCTTCTTTATATTTACTTAATTATCCCCCCTTAATAACCAAAATTGTGAAGGAGTTGGAGGCTTGGGGGGCCCTCCCCCTCTCGCTTTTTGGGAGATGCCACCTTTTTAAAATGGTGTCTTTTGCACGCCTGCTTTATCCAATGCAGACCTTACCTCTCCTAATGAGACACTCTGATGTTCAAAAAAATCCAGAAAGCCTTAATTGCTTTTATATGGTCTCGCAAGAAACCATGCATCGCGCTACAAAAATTGTCTCCCGAAGGGCGAGGGTGGGGCGGGACTACCCAATATGCGTTTCTATAACCTAGCATGTTTACTTAGACAGGGCCTAGACTGGTTAACTGGAGGATCTAAATATTCCAACTTCACACTTGAAGACGCTATGACCTCCCCCTATGACCTTTCAGCCATCCTTCATTCCAATCCTAATACTCTGCCTCCCCACCTCAAATCCAGTGTACTTTTCAGGGATACAGTCATTGCCTGGAGAGAGGTCAGAAAATTACTCAAGCTGCCATCTAACATCTCCCGCCACCTGAAAATCCAAGGCAACCCTATGTTCCTCCCATCCACTCTACATAAAGCTTTTGGTCAATGGAAACTCAGGGGCCTTACGAATGTAACATCCATCTACAACGATAAACCTGGCGAATTTAAACCCTTTCAAACCTTGATGCGGGAATTCTCACTACCACCAACACATGTTTTTTTTTTATCATCAACTCACCGATTATTTAAAGTCTTGCTGTGGGTCTGAGTCTGATCCCCTTGAAACGTCCTTCATTGCCACTCTACTTCAAGGCAATAATTATTCTATCTCCAATATATATTCATGCCTTATACAACACCAAGCACGGAAGTATTGCCTCAAACCTTTTCAAAAATGGTCTCACTTACTGGGTGACAACGATCTGCCAGAAAAAATCCTTGAAGGATACAGACATATCCGCAATCTTATAACTTCTGAAACATGGAGGGAGACGCAATTCAAAATTATTCACTGAGCCTACTTCCCATTTCGCTTCAACAAAGCGGACCCAACTCAAGCGCAATGTCCCTGGTGTTCCTTACCTTGCCCCACCCTGCTTCATCGTCTTTGGGACTGTACTAATATCACTACTTACTGGAGCGCTGTGATAGCCTACATCAACAAAATCCATAAAACACAGTTAACTAAGGACTGTCTCTTATGCTTGTTCAGTATACCACCATCATCCTCCTCATCAGCAATGGACCCACAAAATATTCCACAATGGGCTCATCTGTGTCTCCTAGTTGCCCGCAGAACTATTATGTCTCACTGGATCTCAGCAACACCACCTAATTTAACGGCGGTTAAAAAAGCCATGACCTCACTCTTCTATTTGGAGAGATTAGATACCATCACACTGAACTTTCGTTCTACCTCACGCTTTTTTAAGAGATTGAGAAGGTATATGGAAGCCACATTCACTCAACAAACAATGCTAGATATAATGCACCCATTCCGTTTTACGGATTGGTACCTAAGGAGAGATCTCACCAATTCACTTGGCAACCTCAAAATATCTCCCACTTCTGACCCCTCCACCTTTAAGCCACCGTAAGATGTTCACAAGCCCATATTGCTCTTTGACTTCCACTATTTTCCTTTATTCGTTCTCAGTAGTACTAGTTAGTTTTGCTGTGTTACCTAGACCAATGTATCTCATCTCTAGCTAGTTATGTCCAAACGCTGCCTCCACTCCTGAAGGTACTAAGATGTAAAGTTTCAGTCTCTCAAGCACTGTTTTGCTTAATAACGATGATAAGATGGTAAATGTGAATTTCTGACCCCCCCCTCCCCCCTTACCTGTATTTCAGTATAAAAACTTTCTTACTGCTTAGAGATTTTACTTGTGCCTGATTTATAACTATTATATACTCTGTTTTATACTACTGTATGCTATAAAACTCAATAAATATAAAAAAAAACACTTGATCTTACCGGATCTAACGAATATCTATTAACCTGAATAATTTTTTGCCAGAAAATTTGATAAGGGGGGCTAACCCTTCCTTATCTACCACCTAATATCTCTATTTTGATGTAAAATATCTCTGAAATGATGTGAGATTTAACGTTAAAACCGCTTGATCTTACCGGATCTAACGAATATCTATTAGCCTGAATGATTTTTGGCCAGAAAATTGCATGGGGGGGGGGGGGGGCTAACCCGTCCATATGTACCACCTAATATCTCTATTTTGATATGGACTATCTCTGAAATTATGTGAGATCTAACGTTAAAACCACTTGATCTTACTGGATCTAACGAATATCTGTTAGTGTCACGTACCTGGTAGGTGGAGCCCGGAATGCAGAGAACGGCCTCTCGTATGCCTCTGACTTAAGAACCCCTGAAGGTGTGAACAGGGACTCGAAAGTACAGAGGGGCACAAGTGCCTGGTGGAACACTGAAGTAGAAGGCAGGATCCTGTAGTCAGCAGGGAGGTGCACTGTAGTCCTGTAGCAGGTTGCAGACAGCAGGGAGGTGCACTGTAGTACTGTAGCAGGATGCAGGTAGCAGGGAGGTGCACTGTAGTCCTGTAGCAGGTTGCAGACAGCAGGGAGGTGCACTGTAGTCCTGTAGCAGGTTGCAGACAGCAGGGAGGTGCACTGTAGTCCTGTAGCAGGTTGCAGACAGCAGGGAGGTGCACTGTAGCACTGTAGCAGGATGTAGATAGCAGGGAGGTGCACTGTAGTCCTGTAGCAGGTTGCAGACAGCAGGGAGGTGCAGACAAGCCGGGTCAAGGTACTGGCGGGCAGATCAGGTACAGAAGGGCAAACCAAGAGAATAGTCAGAGTCCAAGCCAAGATCGGGGCGGGCAGCAAGCAGGTAAGTCAGGAACAAGCCAAGTAAGTACTGGATACAGGAAAACTGGTAACAAGGTAGCAGGGGTCTCAGGAAACGCTGTAGACCGGACAGCAAGGCAGCATTGAAACAGTCTTCTTTAAATAGCCTATCTTTGGCGCCAAGTGGCACTATTGCGCATGCGCGTACGTTTGTTAGCACTATTAGCGCTATTGGCGCTATTGCGCGTGCGCGAGCGCCGGATGACGCTTCTATGCACAGGCATTCCTTTAACCCTCAATCTGCTGGGAGAACTGCAAGAGGGCTTTTCCTGACAGTTAGCCTGAATGATTTTTGGCCAGAAAATTTGATAAGCGGGGGCTAACCCGTCCATATGTACCACCTAATATCTCTATTTAGATGTGGAATATCTCTAAAAATGATGTGAGATCTAACATTAAAATCACTTGATCTTACCGGATCTAATGAATATCTATTAGCCTGAATGATTTTTGGCCAGAAAATTTGATAAGGGGGGCCAGCCCCCCTCATTAATCACTTAATAAGTCTTTAATTATGTGAGATCTAACGTTAAAACCTCTCGATCTTACCTGATCTAACAAATAGCTTCCAAAATAGCTAACTGTCAATTTTTTGATAAGGGGGGGGCTAATGACGGGTTAGCCCCCCCAGCAAATAACTGTTAATATTGCTTCTTCTGTGTGAGATCTAATGCAAACAATGGTTGATCTAACCTGATCTAACAAAGATCTAACAAACTGCAAAAGATTTTTTCAAAAATTTTGATATGGGGGGGCTAACCCGGCAGAGGTTGCTTTTTGTGCAATATCATTGCACAGAGCAGGTAAGTATGACATTTTGTTTATGTAAAAAAATAATAGAATATTTTATTTTTAAAGAACATTATCTCCATGGAAGGCAAAGGTCTTCTCTACATCACCTGTGTCTCTGAATACCAGGGAGTGGAAAACCTAAAAATAAGTAATAGCCAATATATATTTTAGGTAAAATGTCTATAAAATAATTTCATCAGCATGCAGCTTTGTGGTTTTTAGTGAAAGGGGATAAAGGTCCTCTTTAACATGCAAATCAACTTAAGTTGACACATCTCTGCAGATCATGTGTGACTCAGCCCTGAAAATACTGTCATGTTGCATCAAGAATCATCAGATGATGTTCATTCTGTTGAGGTGCTGAACTGCACTAGAAATTTGAAACATACTGTTCTTTTTTTGTTTTACAGAAGCTGAAAAAGTTCTCTAAGCTGGAGAAGCCAATAAGACTGGGCATGCCCTGTTCAAATTACGCAAGTCTCAACACATAAACCAGAGGTGCAAGCAGAATTGCATGTCCACCACCCACAGACTGGCTGGGAGATATGTAGTTGAGCGGTGGACGAGAAGATCTTGTGGGTGACTAAACATTGATTAGGAGCTCATTGTCTGCAGACAATGAGGTTGAGGCAGGTTTTGGGAGCAGATAGCAAAGCAGCAACATAAGACAATTGCCTAAGAATTAACTAAGATTTCTGTTGCAATTATAACTGCCAGTCTGCCAGAAGTGGTGTGTGCGCCACCATAACAAAGCAGGTAGACTAGCAAAAATTCCTCATATTCCAGCGAAGTGTGACCTGTCATATTGGATGTGAGCTGCCAGCAGACAGCTCACATCCCTCTCTCCACCCATGCAGTTAACACAGCAAGAGCAGAGGCTGCACAGGGTTAACCCCTTCCTCCCTCTGCTCCCCTGCTAAGCTTAGCGGGGGGGCATGGACAGCTGTGAGACGGAGCTTGCAGCTCCATCTATCCATTCTCTGTTCTGTGTTTGTCACAGCTCCAAAACAGAAAAGAATTGCTCCTAATTAAAGCAGAACTATACTCACTTTGCCTCCAGCCAGTTCACCCATTTTTATTAAGCACCATAAAGGCCTCATGCACACGGACGTTTTTACAGCCGCTTTTTTGAGCATTTTTTGCAGCTTAAAACGCCTGTCTATGTTAGTCCATGGCTTTATGCCCACCTGGGCGTTTTTGAGCTGCAAATGGCATAGGTGTTTTTAAGCTGTAAAAGCCAGGACCAGTGCGTTCCGTGGCGCGGCGCTAGAGCTGTAAAAACGTGAAATGTTGATGCAGCGTTTTTGAGCTCCGGTGTTTTTTTTTGCTCCAAAGGGAGTGCATATAGCTGAGAGATGTGTTTTTCTTTAAACGCTACTTAACGCTAACGCTAAAAAATGTGCAAAAACGCACAAAAACGCTAATGAAAAACGTTGTAAAAATCGCTTTTTTAACACCGCTTTTTCCAGGCGTCGGACCTAGCTTTACAGCACGTTTTTTAAAATGTCCATGTGCATGAGGCCTAACAAAGAGGCTTGTTCCTCCTTTTTTAGTTATAAGCAGCACCTGCTCCATGTTCTCAGTTTAGAAGACTTGTGCAAGTCTTAGTTAATTTCCCCCATAGAGTCTTAATTAACTGGAACTGAACTGTTTGTGTTAAGGTCCGTACACACGACCAGAAAATCAGAAGTAAAATTTCATACGATGAACAATCTGACGATTTTCTGATCGTTAGTACGGTGCTTTTGACAGGTGTGAACACAACGTACGATTTTCGTTCGAATAGTACAATTTCGTAAGAGCAAGTCTACTCAATTTCATAAGAGCTACACTTGCTCAGAAACGAAAGAACACATACAAAACTATTCGTACGAGAATTTTGGTATGGTGAGTAACCTCTTTTGATATCAGACTAGCAGCATACAAAAAACGGACAAAAAATCGTCCGATAATCTGATTGTGTGTACCCTTTAGTGATAGCACCCAACCCTTTAGGCTTTAGTGATAGCACCCAATTAGCTTCTCTATTTATAATTTCCAAGAAAGGTTAGAAAATTAAAGGAAGAATCTAATCGAACAACCAAGGTGGTATTTCTTTTAACCCCTAAATGAACTCCATTTTTATAGGCCCAATACTGTTTCTGTAAATCCTGCAATTGCCAATAATCAGTCATAACATCTCTGTAGGATTATAGTAATTGTCTTTCTGATCTCTCCTAGTGATGAAGTGTTCAGACTTTTTAACACTGAGTTGAAGAATGTACGAGATCAGTACTTAGAATTCCTGAAGAAGGTAACTTTCCGTTAAGTGAAAAAATTAGTTGTGTGGCAAACAGCAAAGGTGGGTAGTGCATGTCAGCATTTCTCAACCTTTTTTCAGTCCTGATACCCTTTAAAAGTATGCAAAATCTTGAGGCACAACAGGTGAATTGTACCTTGTTTTTTTTTCAGAACAAATCGGGACTTCATTTGCTGGTAGTTATTAAAGTGTTACTAAACCCACAACAGTAAAATCAGTCTGTATATGCAGTAAAGCATGCTTGTTATACTCACTGTGGAACCTAAGGGGTTAATCCTCTGCATTGTGTAAAAAGGCTGTTTGATCCTGTCTTCTCTGTTCCTCCCCTTCTTCCACTGTCCCCAATCCATCTCCTGATAGAACAGAGGCTAGGGGACAAGCTGCACATGCTCAGGTTGGTGTGTATTGCTAGAGAGTGTTTTATTTTTTATTTTCTTGGGAGAATGCATGTGATCAACAGCACTCTCCAGACAGAGGCTCCTGCAGCCTGATAAGACAGTCAAAGCAAAAT
This sequence comes from Lithobates septentrionalis, assembly GCA_037952835.1. Taxonomy (NCBI): domain Eukaryota; kingdom Metazoa; phylum Chordata; class Amphibia; order Anura; family Ranidae; genus Lithobates; species Lithobates septentrionalis. The sequence continues at coordinate 165,748 of JBBDGP010001070.1, forward strand.
GAGAAACTTCTCCTACAAGACACTGAAAGAAATCACAAGACTGCTATATACTGCTGATGAAAAAAGGTATTTAGCAGTTTATATTTACTAAAACAACTGCATTGCCATGTACTGTGGGAGACCAGATATAGTGATCCCCCCCCCCCCATTGGTAAAACAAATTTCAGCTGTATATTTTCTGCAATTACCATGATCCACCACCTGATGTGCACACGAATAAAACATTTGTGTGCATTTTTCTTTTTTTTGTTTTCCACCCAAATGCATTGACACTAAATATGAGCCCCTTTTGTGTACCTAAAACACAGGAACGCTGAGTGAGGCTTGAGGGATTATTTACTAAAGGCAAATCCACTTTGCACTACAAGTGCACTGCAAGTGCACTTGGAAGTGCAGTTGCTGTAGATATGAGGGGAAGATCTGAAATGAGGGGAAGCTATGCTGATTTTATCATCCAATCATGTACAAGCTAAAATGCAGTTTTTAATTTTCCTTGCATGTCCCCCTCGGATCTAAAGAGACTGCACTGCCAAGTGCACTTGCACTATATCATTTCAATGTAACACTCACTTCTTTTGTGAAATATATCCCCCGATGTCAAGTTTCGTATAAAAAAACGAAGTTATAAAATTTCTTCCTGGCCGTTTTTCATTTTGCATGTGGGCATGTGAAGCCCACAAGCATTTAGTTCCGGGATACGGTGCAGCTGAGCGACCAGCATGCACCGCCCCGTTCTTGCACATGCGCAGTAATGCACCATAGCGGCGCTGTAAAGTATACAGGTCGCCATAACAACGGGCATCGTCGTCGGAAGTGCCCGCCCCGTTGTTATGGCAACCTAGCCCTTGGCACTGCCCACTGCCTCCTGGGAAATGATGACACACATCTCCCAGGAGCAGTAGCGAGCGGAGGCGCCGAGGGAAGTGACGTCAGGAGCCCAGGAGATGAAGGAGGCAGATTTCAAGGGACCACATAGCAACAGGCATAAAAAGGTAAGTAAAAAAAAAATTTTTCTACAAATGTTTTTTTTTATTTATTTCATGCACATTAATGCCATTTTTTTTATTTTTTTGGGTGGAACTCCACTTTAGGGCAGGCCTTTTCTGTCACTTTTTGTTTTTGTTTTTGTGACAATCAGTTTCTTGTACTAGAAAATTACTTGGAACCCTCAAACATTATATATATTTTTTTAAAGCAGAGGCCCTAGAGAATAAATTGGTGGGTTTTGCAATTTTTTATGTCACATGGTATTTGCGCACAGTTTTCAAACACAATTTTTGGGGAAAAAATACACTTTTTTTTACTTTTAATGCACAAAACACAATACATAACCAATTTTTTTTTTTGTAAAATATAAAAGATCATGTTACACTAATGCTTTAAAATTGCGCATGCTCGTGCAACGGTGACAAACTATGTACATTTTACTATCCATAGGCAACACTTTAAATTTACTTTAGATTTACAGAAGAGGTCTAGTGCTACAATTACTGCTCATGATCTGTCATTCACGGCGATACCTCACATTGTGGGACGATCGCTGTTTGTGTGCATGTGGGACCGACGAGTGTGTTCGCCTTTGCACGCTAGCACGGGGGGCGAAATCACTTTAAAAAAATGTTTTATTATTAGATTTTTTTTTACACTGTTGTATTAATTTTTTTATCACTTTTATTTATGTCACAAGGAATGTAGACAGCAATAGGCATGTGGCAGGTACTGTTTAGGAGGCATCTGGAGTGTATAAGACCCAGCATCCCTCCTCTTCCCTAGAAAGCATTCAAAACACTAAGATCAGTGTTTTTGAATACTTTTGATTTTACAAAAATGGCGCTGTCGACATCCGGGTAAACTGGAAGTGATGTCATGTCATCTCTTCCGTGTTACCATAGAGGAGACCCGATCAAAGCTGATCCTGGCTCTGTATGGGTCTCCAACTAGCTGGCATACGTGCCAGCTAGTAGCTCGGGTCTCCTAATGGGACGGGAGAGCCGCAGGGAGGCGGCGGGAGGAGTAGGACGTCTCCTCCCGCTGCTTGTAATAGCAATCATAGTTACATTTTTTTTAAACCTAACTGTGTAACTTCAGTGCCTTGAAAAAGGTATTCATACCCCTTGAAATGTTCCACATTTTGTCATGGTAAATGGAAAATTGATCCTCTTACGGGACTTTAAAGGGGACACCTACTCATGAGTAATAAGGAGTATAAGAAGTATAGGTTTGTTGCAATGAATTTAGGTATTTATTAGGGTATAGATCTGGATAGGTCTAAGGTACATAGGGTAAACATACATAGGATACAGAATGCATAATACAAACACAAAAAAAATGTATAGCAATACAGTATGCAGAGATCCACAGTTATAGAACTCCGGTATATATGGAACACACATACGGGGAGTACCCGACGCGTTTCGAGATAAACTCTTCCTCAGGGGTGTCTGATTGGAATCAGAAAACAAAAAGGTATGTCTATAAACTGGAGGACATATCTCTACCAAGGGGGATGTTACGTGTTGGAGTCGATGTAGAGTCGCTATATACATCAATTCCGCATAGATGGGGGCTAAGAGCGACACAATTCTTTCTAGACAGCAAATTTCCACTACTGGCAGGGCAAAACAAATTTATCATCAATCTATTGCAATTTATGTTGGAAAACAATTATTTCCAGTTTCTTGGGATATACTACAAACAAATCAGAGGCACGTCGATGGGTGCCCCATGGGCCCCTTCATATGCCTGCCTGCATCTTGGCCTTTGGGAATCTGAATGCGTGTATCCCTCGCCGATGTACCTCAGCCACTGTCGCTTGTGGCTGAGGTACATCGATGACGTGATTATGATCTGGGATGGCTCACCGGCTGCACTGACACGATTTATCGATGAGCTCAATGACAATGATCGTAACATCAAATTAACATATACGTATGATGCTAATAATTTGTCATTTCTGGATCTCACTGTATTTTTAAAAGATGACAAATTACATACCAAAACCTTCAGAAAAGACACAGCAGCCAATTCATTGTTATTGGCATCAAGCCATCATCCTATACCCCTTAAACAAGGTATTCCAGTGGGTCAGTTCCTCCGTGCAAGAAGGAACTGCACGGAGGAAGATGACTTTCACAGGGAAATGCATGACCTCTATGGGAGATTTTGCGACATTACGAAGTTACGAAGTTTGGTGCACAGCGGGACCAAATTAAGGAGATTTTGGGCCGTCATTGGCACATCTTGTCTGAGGCCCCCATCCTGGGAAATTTTGTTAGCAAAAAACCTTTGCTCACTGCTCGTAGAGCAACAAACCTAAGGGACCGTCTGGTACATTCAGAGTACAACCGCCCCAAAAAACGTAATTGGCTAACTGATCTTCCACCTCTTAAGGGCATGTACCGTTGTGGTAGTGTCATGTATGTAGGTATGTGGATAGAACGGATGTGTTCGCCAGTTCTGACAGTAAAAGACAGTTTAAAATCAACAGTTTTATTAACTGTACAACCACACGGGTAATTTACATGCTGACTTGCCCGTGTGGTCTCATCTATGTTGGCAAGACCAAAAGAGAACTGAGAATCAGGACTGGCGAGCACATCCAGAGCATCCTTAATAAGGACGACGATCGGCCTCTATCCCTGCATTTCCTCGAAAAACATGAGGGTAAACCAGATGGGCTTAAGGTTAAGGGCATATACAAACTTAACTTGCCCCATAGACGTGGAGATTTCGATAGGATACTGTATCAAAAGGAGAAGATGTGGATTTTTTATTTAAATAGTATGCAGCCTTTCGGATTGAACAATGAATTCAATCTGTCTCCTTTTTTGGAACAATAAATTAACAGTAAATTTTATTAGGTTCATTCAGGGATTAAAAATCTCCTGTTGAAAGTCCACATCTTCTCCCGATTGAGATTGACATCATCTGTGGATAACAGATTGCATACAATTCGGTTTATGAACAGCGCCTCTGTCTTTCATATAGATGGCTGTATCCAACATGTGAAATATAACCAGTTGAGATGACGATCTGCTCTTTCCTTTTATATTGTGTCCATCACATGGCCATACATTAGCCGATCAGATTGAAACTGCAGTACCCCTTGACTATGGGCTCTGTATACCAATAGCAACTGTATAACAAGCTATGTTTATTCTCCACAATGGTAATAGCAATAGGACATCAAATCCTGACCATACATAAGCCGATTAGATTGGAGAATCTTTATGAACCCAGTACTATTAATGTTCTGTTTGAATTTGTAACACAGCTGTATGCATGAGTGTGACTGCACTAATTGGTGAATGCAAATTGAGGTTAGGTCTTGGTGCCCAGGTGCTGGCTATAATTGCAGGATATTGAATACTGGCCGTAAGGCTATTTAAGCACTCAGCCGTGGGCACCATATCAGCTCTGAAGAAGCTTGGCAACAAGCGAAACGCGTAAGAGTCTAACCCATGCACAGGTGGGACGCAGACCTCCACACATCGATGAAGAAACCCCTTTGATCATATGGGAATATCCCGACTGACTCTCGGATATTGGGCTGAGTCTTGCGGTGGACACTGAGACTGAGCGCTCCTTCCAACCATCTGATAGATCAAACGCGGAGCATCTGAACGTCTGAACTCTGTGACTCACCGTACATCCCCTCGGGGAAGATCCGGAAACGACAGCTCATGTCTGCAACAGACAAACACACCGCATGAACGCTCCCCCACACCACATCAGCACGGCTACCATCGGTTCCCTCGGGCTTCACCATTCCTCCACTGAAGACGTCAAACGGTGTGCTAAGTAGTACTCCAACACATAGGAGGTACACGGTCTATGGCTATTCACCGTCTGTCTTTCTTGTATAAGATGTGAACCTGCCCTTTGGTTTGCCGCTACCCAGCTGACAATACCGGGACTTCCCATTTCCCTATGTTGTTTTGACATATGTGTCTATAGTTGGTTTCTTTAATTATATCTGGATGGAATCTCATCAATCACCAGCACTTGCACCTTACTGAGGAAAGACCGAAGGCTTAATACTCAATTATTTTTTAAAATCCTATTTAGGAACTTTATGAAATTCTGAACAGACCCGTGTCTCCTCTATAATGAATCATATGTGTGCGAGTGCATGAGCGATAGGTGTATGTGGAATGTTTGTGGTGGCCACCTGTACAATATAGGACCCTTGTCCTATTTTTTAATATATATGGTTTTTGGATAGTTATTCTGTATCTATTGTGACACGAATAAAGTTATTTAGGTTTACACTAGCTTGTTCTTGAGCGGACCATCTTTTTTGGGGGTTCTTCCCTCCTCTTTTCCTCTGTATATGCAACATGGTCCATTGAACAACCATTTGTTTGATTGCTGACTAAGTATTGTCGATTCAACCAACAAAGGGTATTTGTAATATTAGGGGTATAACAATTAAGGTGGGCAACTTTAGGCCGTCTACTGAACCTTTTGTACATACCCCTAAACCTAATTTGGATGAACTTAAGGTGTCCCCCTCCCTCTGTCTTCTCATATGTCTATAAATCAAAAAGACAATTATAAACCAATTGTACGGTGTTATATATTCAAAATCAGCATAAACATCAAGACAGGTATAGCTGTTGAGGTACAGATATATTGTATGTATATATGATAAAACTAGAAAAACAGTGAGGTACTGACCATATAGTATTGCTTGAGGGACATGTATTTAGGTACTGCAAGGCAAGGGGTATGCCTCAACGGGGGGGGGTTTAAGTTATGTGGCATAACTTAAAACCCCCCTTGAGGCATACACCTTGCCTTGCTCTAACACCCCTCTCCCTACCTTTTTGCTCCTTTACAGATTGGAGCTCACCTTAGGACCACTCCACTTAATGGTGGCTCTCTGACACCCTCTGTTGGGGAATACCCCCCTGGTTGCTTCGCTGGGTCTGCGCACACTAAGCCTGCCAGACGTGAACTAGGAACAAGCTATGTACTGAAGTCCAGTGGTGTTTTATCCCCTCCCTTTGAATGATTTTAATGGATGCAGTACCTAAATACATGTCCCTCAAGCAATACTATATGGTCAGTACCTCACTGTTTTTCTAGTTTTATCATATATACATACTATATATCTGTACCTCAACAGCTATACCTCTCTTGATGTTTATGCTAATTTTGAATATATAACACCGTACAATTGGTTTATAATTGTCTTTTTGATTTATAGACATACCTTTTTGTTTTCTGATTCCAATCAGACACCCCTGAGGAAGAGTTTATCTCGAAACGTGTCGGGTACTCCCCGTATGTGTGTTCCATATATACCGGAGTTCTATGATTGTGGATCTCTGCATACTGTATTGCTATACATTTTTTTTGTGTTTGTATTATGCATCCTGTATCCTATGTATGTTTACCCTATGTACCTTAGACCTATCCAGATCTATACCCTAATAAATACCTAAATTCATTGCAACAAACCTATACCTCTTATACTGCTTATTACTCATGAGTAGGTGTCCCCTTTAAAGTCCCGTAAGAGGATCAATTTTCCATTTACCTTGATACATTTGGGATGTGGGTCCACCCTACTCGCTAGACCAACATCGCACCACCCCCTGTTTATCCACATTTTGTTATGTTACAACCAAAAACTTAATTGTTTTTATTGGGATTTTATGTGATAGACCAATACAAAGTGGCATACAAAAGATGATAAATGATTTTCAAAATTTTTTATAAATAAATATCTGAAAAGCATGGCGTGCATTTGTATTTAGTCCCCTTTACGCTGATACCCTAACTAAAATCTAGTGGAACCAATTGCCTTCAGAAGTCACCTAATTAGTAAATAGAGTCCACCTGTGTGTAATTTAATCTTGGTGTAAGTAAAGCTGTTCTGTGAAGTCCTCAGAGATTTGTTAGAGAACCTTAGTGAACAAACCGCATCATGAAGGACAAGGAACTCAGCAGACAGGTCAGGGATAAATTTGTGGATTAGTTTAAAGCAGGGTTAGGTTATAAAAAAATATCCCAAGCTTTGAACATCTCACGGAGCACTGTTCAATCCATCATTTGAAAATGGAAAGCATATGGCACAACTGCAAACCTACCAAGACCAAGTGAAAAAAAAATTAGTTGCATGCCAACATCTGTCCAACAGGTTTATTGAAAGACTGCCACCAGGACTAAAATAATGGCTGGGTTGTTCTCTGCGACCTGAGCCCAGCCTATATTGAAGCCTATTAGAGCCTCTGGCTCTAATTGGTGCGTCAAAAAAACACCCCCATCACATTGGAATCCATGCGCCGGTGTCCTGAAAGGGGCTGGATGCATGGATAGGGGAGGCGGCACCCATGAGTCCTTAATGGACGGGGGCCACCCCTGATCACATCCCTCTTAATGCCTCTTATCAGTTTGGTTGCTCTTCTCTGCACTCTCTCCAATCCCCGATATCCTTTTTGAGAACTGGTGCCCAAAACTGCACTGCATATTCCAGATATGGTCTTACTAATGATTTGTACAGGGGCAAAATGATGTCTCTCTCTGGAGTCCATACCTCTCTTAATACAAGAAAGGATTTTGCTTGCTTTGGAAACTGCAGGTTGGCAATGCATGCTATTATTAAGCTTTTGATCTACCAAAACCCCCATATCCTTCTCCGCTATGGATTCCCCCAGTTATTGAGTGACTAGTTAGCTGCTCCAATTGCTAGTACAAGAGAGCCCGACCATCTACTCTAAAAAAGAAAAAGGTACCGGATGATGCCTGCCGCTACAGTCAGTGAAGCCAGGTTTATATGGATAGGATTGAACATGTGCATGTATTGCAGAGATATACTTGTTTTTGTTCTTATTTTATATAGCCACTTTGCGCCCGCACTATAGCCGAAAGACGGCTACAGCGCGGATGCCAATTGCCAGGAGGGCGTCCCTGGACGTCCTCCTGTTTACTTCCGTGATGCGCGATCCCGCGGGCGCACATCAGGGAAAATCTGTGCTGGCCATGTCCCTTGGACACAGCCAGTCACATATCGCTGTAAACGGCCAATCACAGCGGCCGTTTACAGCGTGATCGGAGCTTCCAATGAGAGATGTTCTCAAATGTAAACATATGAGATCATCTCTCATTGCCGGCTCCCCCTCCTCACACAAATACCGCGTGTGAGGAGGGAGAGCGACCTGTGTTTCAGATTGTGAGTGCATAAAAACACATATACAGTGCCCACAGTACCTATCAGTGTCATCTGCCAGTGCTATCTGTCAGTCCCATCTGCCAGTGCCATCTGTCAGTCCCATCTGCCAGTGCCATCTGTCAGTCCCATCTGCCAGTGCCATCTGCCAGTCCCAGTGCCGTCTGCCAGTGCCATCTGCCAGTCCATCTGCCAGTGCCATCTGCCAGTCCCATCTGCCAGTGCCAGTCCCATCTGCCAGTGCCATCTGCCAGTGCCATCTGCCATCAGTGCCACCTGTCAGTGCCATCTGTCATCAGTGCCACCTGTCAGTGCAACCTGTCAGTACCATCTGTCATCAATGCCACCTGTCAGTACAATCTGTCATCAGTGCCACCTGTCAGTGCCACGTGCCATCTGTAATCAGTGTCACCAGTGCCACGTATCAGTGTCATCAGTGTCACGTGTCATCAGTGCAGACATGGGGGTAAGTCACACATGTGCAAGTCACAAGCAAGTCTCAAGTCTTAACCTTCAAGTCATAAGCAAGTCCCAAGTCACTGTGGCGAAAAGCAAGCAAGTCAAGTCGAGTCCCTGCTAGAAGTCAAGCAAGTCAAGTCAAGTCATTTATTTTGGTCAAGTCACAAATCAAGTCAAAATACTGATCTACCCCATTTCCATCCTTTAAATGAGTTAAAAGTCAGTTTTCAGGAAAGGTTTTGTTTTATTTTCAACATTAACAAAACAGCTTAGTGCTTTTTTCTTGGCATATTAAAGAAACACTTTGAATGCCCAAATAGCAGACAAGGAGCAGAACACTCAGCAATTAAATGGCCAACAAGCCTGAAAAAAATGTAGTCCTTGCTGAGGGGGAAAATAACTAAGCTCAAAGTTTGAACTTGACACAATGCCAATATCTGGACACTTGAATGGTGATGAGAATAATAGTATTCCCATCACCATTCTTCAAGTGTCCAGATATTGGCAATTTGGCATTGTGTCAAGTTCAAACTTTGAGCTTAGTTATTAGAATAGAAAAAAGAGGGAGAAACACCCGCGCAATGGGATGCATGCAATGGAATAAAAATTTAAAAATTAAAGAATGTTGTTGGAACTGCTGCCACTACCGATTACTTCCACTAGGTGGAGTAAGATATAAGAGAAAAGGAATAGAAGTAAATAGCGCTGTTTCCAAGCCTGGTGAATTCAAATGTGTTATAAAGGTCCTGGATGTGCATAAGTCAAGTTGGTTGTCTGACTTAATAAAGTGCAGTGTGTGCTCTAAAAAAGATATAACTTAATCCGTATAAACATAATATATCCATATATAAATGAACCCTATTTTTAAATTAAAAATATTTGTGCAAAATTATGTGATCCATAACGTAAATCGATAATGTACATATGAAGTGAACAAACAAATATATATAATCAAGTGCTTTCAGTGCTGCTAGGATCTGGTGAGTGCAATCAATCACTATTAGAACACGGATTAAGGCACGCACTGAAAGGTTTACTTATTGGAATATCCATCAGAATCCAGGGGTTTTTTTTGTAGCAGCACTGAAAGCACTTGATTATATATATTTGTTTGTTCACTACATATGTACATTATCGATTACGTTATGGATCACATAATTTTGCACAAATATTTTTAATTTAAAAATAGGGTTCATTTATATATGGATATATTATATTTATACGGATTAAGTTATATCTTTTTTAGAGCACACACTGCACTTTATTAAGTCAGACAACCAACTTGACTTATGCACATCCAGGACCTTTATAGTAATTCCACGGGATAAACATTCACTAAACTATAGGCAACATCTTTACAATCTTTCCCACTCCATACTGCCCTCCCACTAAGGGAATAACACATTTGAATTCACCAGGCTTGGAAACAGCGCCTAACTTCTATTCCTTTTTTCTTAGTTATTAGAATAGCCACTTAAAATGCATTGCATTTGCAAAAAATAGTATTCTCACTTCTCAGAATACTATTTTTTGCAAATGCAATGCATGTTAAGTGGCTATTCTAAGAATAGCCACCTAAAATGCATTGCATTTGCAAAAAATTAAATTTGAAAGTACTTTCTCGCTCAGTTGTGAGCGATGGGGTCGCATTATCACCCCACCATGGCTAAACACACGTTCAACAGGTGCGCTTGATGCAGGGACTGGCATTACTCTTACCGCTACCCTGAACAAAGAGGGGAGCATGTGCCTGTTCATGGCCCAAAACTGAAGGCAGCTCTGTCCATCACAAATGTCTAAATACTGGTTCAGCTGAATTTGGGGACTGGAACATGAATCTCTCTTCTGTTTTTTGCGGTATGCTGTGAACAGCCCAGATTGACTCTCTGACTCTGCCACTGGCATTTGCTCGTCTTCATCGGTGGTTGTTGGGGTGGGCTTGCAGTCCTCTTTGAGAATCAAGTCTGAAAAACACAAGCATAAAACAGTGACTCAATGCACTCAGGTGTTATTACTGCAAACGGGTTATTACCAAAAACATAACATACTTTTTATCATCGCAGACACAGCCTCCTTGACATTTTCGGTAGCCAAAACATCATGGGTCAACCACATGGTGCCAAATGAAGGATCCAGCAGAGCAGCTTTTAGGTATAGAGGGTCAGAGAAGGGTAAGGTTGCTACATCATTCTGTTCATCTGCCATCCTCACATTGACAAAGATCCCTTCGAATCGTCTTTGGAGTGATTCTTGCAGGCTACGGATCAAGCCACCAAGGTAGCGCACGCTCTCTTTATGATTTTCCAAGTGGTGATTCAGAGAAAGGATACAGGGTACAACAGCACTTATTGTCACAAGTTTTTCTCCCTGTGAGAGGTCTGTGGCTTCTCCAAAAGGTTGAAGGACATCCACGAGTTCCTTAATCTGATTCCACTCTCTAGCTGTGAATACAGTCTCTTTGTGTCCCCCATCTTCAAGCATTCTAGTCAGTTTCAGCTGGTCACAGCTGACCACTGATTTCAATTGCATACCTCCCAACCGCCCCGGATTGCCCGGGAAAGTCCCGCTGTGGGAGGTCTGTCCCGCGTCCCGGGCACCTTCATTCCGGGACAATACAATGTCCCGGAATCGCCCCATTGGTATCTGATGCCCCCTAAAAATTGCCGCTGCATTGCCGCTGTCCCTCACTGCCCGGCGCTGTACTGGTTCTTGCCAAGACCGCTTCATTTCACCCCCAGATGCTGCCTGGCTAACTGCCAAAACAACTGGTTGCTAGGCATGGCCCGCCTGGCGTCTAACAACCAGTGACGTCACGACGAGGAGGAGAGTGGAGCCCCAGCATTCAGTGCGAGCTGGAGGAGGATTCCTCCTCGCGCCTAAGCTCCGCCCCCGGCTCCACCCCCCAACTCCGGGTCTCCCCTGAAGGCTGTTCCTGCTCTGGAAGAAAGGTAGGAGAATGCTCCCTGCATTGTCCTGTGCACACAGAATGAATCCAGCACGGCACAGCCTGAGGCTGGTTTTCTCACTGTGCGGAAATTTTCTTTGATTGGAACTCGTGGCTGCTTGTCCTCATGGTGATTGGCTGCAGCACATGGCAATCATCCTCCTGTATTTGCCAACAGAACATTCTGTGCGTGGGGGCGGGGTCAGTTGCCAGTCTGTGCTGAAGACGAGGAGGAGGGCTTTCTGCAGGTCTGTGTATGTGTGATAGGAAAGTTGCTGCAGTTAACTTAAGCTGTTGCAGTGTCCTGGCAGATGACAGATAGATTTCTGGTGAAGCCTGTGCCCAGAATCTTAGCTCAGGTTGCAGACACAGAGCATCACTCGTTCTGTCTGTTTAATCTGTACAGGACTCTGCAGCAGGAGATAAGGAGAGTGTGTGCTGAGAACGGGGAAGTGTTCTGTGTGTGTCTCAATCTGAATTGCCCTGTTTATGTTTCCTCTCCTGAGCTCTCTGTCCACCCCCCGTCCAATCCTGCGATCTCCCTGTCCACCCCCCCGTCCAATCCTGCGATCTCCCTGTCCACCCCCCCCGTCCAATCCTGCGATCTCCCTGTCCACCCCCCCCGTCCAATCCTGCGATCTCCCTGTCCACCCCCCCCGTCCAATCCTGCGATCTCCCTGTTCACCCCCCCCGTCCAATCCTGCGATCTCCCTGTCCACCCCCCCGTCCAATCCTGCGATCTCCCTGTCCACCCCCCCGTCCAATCCTGCGATCTCCCTGTCCACCCCCCCCGTCCAATCCTGCGATCTCCCTGTTCACCCCCCCGTCCAATCCTGCGATCTCCCTGTCCACCCCCCCGTCCAATCCTGCGATCTCCCTGTCCACCCCCCCGTCCAATCCTGCGATCTCCCTGTCCACCCCCCCCGTCCAATCCTGCGATCTCCCTGTCCACCCCCCCTTCCAATCCTGCGATCTCCCTGTCTACCCCCCGTCCAATCCTGCGATCTCCCCGTCCCACCCTGCGACCTCCCCGTCCAATCCTGCGATCTCCCCGTCCAATCCTGCGATCTCCCCGTCCAATCCTGCGATCTCTCCGTCCCACCCTGCGATCTCCCCGTCCAATCCTGCGATCTCCCCGTCCAATCCTGCGATCTCCCCGTCCCACCCTGCGATCTCCCCGTCCCACCCTGCGATCTCCCCGTCCCACCCTGCCATCTCCCCGTCCCACCCTGCCATCTCCCCGTCCCACCCTGCGATCTCCCCGTCCAATCCTGCGATCTCCCCGTCCCACCCTGCGATCTCCCCGTCCCACCCTGCGATCTCCCCGTCCCACCCTGCGATCTCCCCGTCCACCCCCCCGTCCAATCCTGCGATCTCCCTGTCCACCCCCCCCGTCCAATCCTGCGATCTCCCTGTCCACCCCCCCGTCCAATCCTGCGATCTCCCTGTCCACCCCCCTTCCCATCCTGCGATCTCCCCGTCCAATCCTGCGATCTACCCGTCCAATCCTGCGATCTCCCCGTCCAATCCTGCGATCTCCCCGTCCAATCCTGCGATCTCCCCGTCCCATCCCGCGATCTCCCTGTCCACCCCCCCGTCCAATCCTGCGATCTCCCCGTCCACCCCCCCTTCCCTTCCTGCGATCTCCCCGTCCACCACCCTTCCCATCCTGCGATCTCCCCGTCCCATCCTGCGATCTCCCCGTCCCATCCTGCGATCTCCCCGTCCCATCCTGCGTTCCCCCCGTCCCATCCTGCGATCTCCCTGTCCCACCCTGCGATCTCCCCGTCCCATCCTGCGACCTCCCTGTCCACCCCAACTTCCCACCCCGCGATCTCCCTGTCCACCCCCACCGTCCAATCCTGCGATCTCCCCGTCCAATCCTGCGATCTCCCCGTCCCATCCTGCGATCTCCCCGTCCCATCCTGCGATCTCCCCGTCCACCCCCCCTTCCCTTCCTGCGATCTCCCCATCCACCACCCTTCCCATCCTGCGATCTCCCCGTCCCATCCTGCGATCTCCCCGTCCCATCCTGCGACCTCCCCGTCCCATCCTGCGATCTCCCTGTCCCACCCTGCGATCTCCCCGTCCCATCCGGCGATCTCCCTGTCCACCCCCCCCGTCCCATCCTGTGATCTCCCCGTCCAATCCTGCGATCTCTCCGTCCAATCCTGCGATCTCTCTGTCCAATCCTGCGATCTCCCCGTCCCACCCTGCGATCTCCCCGTCCCACCCTGCGATCTCCCCGTCCCACCCTGCGATCTCCCCGTCCAATCCTGCGATCTCCCCGTCCAATCCTGCGATCTCCCCGTCCCATCCTGCGATCTCCCTGTCCACCCCCCCATCCCATCCTGGGGTCTCTTTGGACATGTGGCCCCATCCAGTGCGCTGCGTGTCTTCAGAGGTCAGGATGTATGCAGAAACATAAGAGAGTTTCTCAGTCCAACTGTATTCAACTACATTACATTCTTCTAATAAACTTTAAGCAAAATACTCTAAAAATAGTGTAAAAATAGACAGACTTTTGTTAAATTGAGATATATTATAGTGATGTAAACATGTCTCCAATATGATTGACCACACCTCTTAAACCACAACCAAATGACCACGCCCTTTTTTGCTGGCCACGCCCACTTCTCGGCATGGTGCGCTGCGCTCTCCACACATCGGATCTTCTAAGTGTCCCTCATTGTCAAGTTCAAAAGTTGGGAGGTATGCAATTGCCTCAGTGTGGAATTCCAGCGTGTGGTAACAGAGGCAGGGATTCCACGCTGTCCAAACTCCTCCTCAAATTTTTCCTTGAAAGAGGTGCTTGTGTGTAACAAGGAGCTCAACCTGGAAGCTTTGGCGAGAGCTGCATTGACTAATTTAGTCTCTTTAAGCCCATCACCTATTACCAATTGAAGCGTGTGTGCAAAACATTGAAGTCTAGTCTGGGTTTTTGCACTCAAATAATTGTCAAACATCTCCTGTTCTTCCACTGACAGGTCATTCCAAATGTCTGAATCATCAAGGTCATCGTCTTCATCTAGCTGTCCTGGAAAACATGTAGTGAATGCTTTTTTCATGTTTGCGGCGTTGTCACAGATGATGTGGTCTACCTTTTTTTTAATCTTGTACTCTTCACATATATGCTCAAATTCCTCACAAATTCTTTCCCCTGTATGGGGACCTTTGAAGCGGTTGCACGCAAGCAACTGTGATTTTAACTGAAGATGGTCATCCTCAATGTTGATCCAGTGCACTGTGACTCCAAGAAAGCCTCTCATCCTGCGGTCTGACCATATATCTACAGTCACTGACAGATGATCTACCACTTCGAGTTCATTTTTCAGCTTCATTTTCCTATCTGCCACCAGATTGTCAAGCTTGCCAGTAATTGTTCTTCTACTTACTGGAGAGTACTTGTTGTCTACTATTGACAAAAAGCGACGAAAGCTTTGATGTTCAATGATGGACAGTGGCATGTTGCAGTTTATAATGAGGTCTGACAGGATTGAGTTTGTAATTGCCTTTTGCTGCTGGTGGTTGCAGTGGTATTGCTGCACAGTCCCCTGTGCGATGAATTGTGAGATTTGAGGCTGGGTATCATCAAAAGTCCCTTTGGTATGGATGTACTCTTCATATCTATAGAGTAAACAGAAGAGAGATAGAAAAAAAAGTTAGCTATGTGATTTATTGATTTGAACAACAATACACTCTGCTCCCACCTAAAGTGGGATGTAGGCCTAATTTGCATATATATATATATATATATATATATATATATATATATATATATATATATATATATATATATATATATATATATATACACGTGACGTTACTGTACCTACTTTTCTTTGTGGGTTTTGTAGTGACGGATGAAGTTGGATGTTGTGGTGGACGTGTCTCTTATTTTTGAGTTGCAGACCTTGCATATCGCCGTTCTCTTCTTTTCACAAACATCTAAAACATAATCCTTAAATCCAAATTTAATTATTTTTGGAATCGCTCCCTCCATTATAGCTGCCTTGTGCGTTGATCTGTCAGGGGTGGATCCAGAGTTTGCTGTCGGGATGGCCCGGGCACTGCCAGAATAAGGTGTTGCTGCTTAGTACACTAGTACTTACTTACAGAACTATTTTTAATGTATTATATATATACGGTCCTAACCTAACCTTGTTTAAAACAGTGACACGTTTATCATTCCAGATTAGAATATTACATTAGTGACTCATAGCGACACTTTTTGGGCACCAGTGACACCAATACAGTGACCAGTGCTAAAGTTTGCATTGATTTCAGCATGCATGGAGCATTGCAGTACATGAACTTTCACTGGATGTGGACTGTTTAATGAGTTTGTAGTACGCATGGATGGAGAACTTAATTCAGCAATATGATTTTTATGTAATATACACGTTGAGCACTTTGTACTTCGCACAAGTAATAGTTAATTAGTGAAGGACTCAGGGAGGAACTGGTCTGGGACTGAGGGTCAGTGCAGTGGCCGTCGCAGCGCAGGAGAAAAAAAGCACGAGGAGGAGGAGAAAACAAGGAAAGAAGGTTTGTACCTACCTAGGTTTCATAGTTTTAGCATGTGCAATGATATTGATGATTGATTGCATCTGCAATCATATCTGCGTCCTGTAATCATCAGTACAGGCCAGGGCCCTGCTAGCTGCTACATCACTAGTGCAGATTTGCAGAAGCTGCAGGTCTGTTTGATGCAGTGCCAAGCAAGCTAATGCTTCCCTGCAAAGTTTGCAGGGAAGCATTTGCTTGGCACTGCATCAAACAAACCTGCAGCTTCTGCAAATCTGTTTCCTCCTCCTCGGCTCCGGGCTCTGTGCTTTTTCTTCTGTGCTGCGACGACCACTGCACTGTCCCCCATTCTCAGACCAGTTTCTCCCTGAGTCGTGTTATATATATACGGTCCTAACCTAACCTTGTTTAAAACAGTGACACGTTTATCATTCCAGATTAGAATATTACATTAGTGACTCATAGCGACACTTTTTGGGCACCAGTGACACCAATACAGTGACCAGTGCTAAAGTTTGCATTGATTTCAGCATGCATGGAGCATTGCAGTACATGAACTTTCACTGGATGTGGACTGTTTAATGAGTTTGTAGTACGCATGGATGGAGAACTTAATTCAGCAATATGATTTTTATGTAATATACACGTTGAGCACTTTGTACTTCGCACAAGTAATAGTTAATTAGTGAAGGACTCAGGGAGGAACTGGTCTGGGACTGAGGGTCAGTGCAGTGGCCGTCGCAGCGCAGGAGAAAAAAAGCACGAGGAGGAGGAGAAAACAAGGAAAGAAGGTTTGTACCTACCTAGGTTTCATAGTTTTAGCATGTGCAATGATATTGATGATTGATTGCATCTGCAATCATCATATCTGCGTCCTGTAATCATCAGTACAGGCCAGGGCCCTGCTAGCTGCTACATCACTAGTGCAGATTTGCAGAAGCTGCAGGTCTGTTTGATGCAGTGCCAAGCAAGCTAATGCTTCCCTGCAAAGTTTGCAGGGAAGCATTTGCTTGGCACTGCATCAAACAAACCTGCAGCTTCTGCAAATCTGTTTCCTCCTCCTCGGCTCCGGGCTCTGTGCTTTTTCTTCTGTGCTGCGACGACCACTGCACTGTCCCCCATTCTCAGACCAGTTTCTCCCTGAGTCGTGTGACTGTCCCTGCTCCAGTGCCCCCTCAGTAGAAGAATAATAGTCTGCCATGACTTACTCTATGGCTGCTGGACTGGACTCCACTCAGATTCAGTCAGTCGGCTAGGCTTGGCTGGCTCCTTGGGCAACTTCCAGTTCCTTCTTCCTCCCCCACCGTGAGGCCCGCGACTCACGCTGCTGGCTCTGCACACTTGCACAGAAGCCCAGCCCCTCCCTCAGAGATCACTCCGCAGTAGGAGGGGGGCGGCGCCGCGGCCTGGCCGGACGGAATACAGAGACCTGTACAGCCTAGGAGGAGAGACTGCAGCGCAGTCATCATCAAATAAAGAAAAGTCTGCGGCGGCCGCGAACACTGCAAGCGCCGCTCGCGGACACCTATGCGATCCCCGCCCACAATGTTAGCAAGCTGTATTTGTGCGGGCAGAAGCCGGGACTCGGGGGAGCTTTCTTTTGTGGGGGGGGCAGCTTTTGCCTAGGCCAAGACACAGCACTGGTGGTGCCAAGTCATTGCAAGTCATTGCAAGTCAAATAGCCCAAGTCAAAGTCAAGTCGCAAGTCATTAGTGGCAAGTCAAAGTCAAGTCGAGTCATTTATTTAATTTTGTCAAGCAAGTCGCAAGTCCTCAAACAGGTGACTCGAGTCCGACTCGAGTCAAGTCATGTGACTCGAGTCCCCCACCTCTGCATCAGTGCTACGTAAGAGTGCCATCTATCATCAGTGTCACGTGTCATCAGTGCCACGTAAGAGTGCCATCTATCATCAGTGTCACGTGTCATCAGTGCCTTCTGTCATTACCAACAATGGCTAGAAGATTATATTCAGCCGAGGAGGCGTACAACATTCTTGCGGGCGACGAGAGCAACGGGGAGCTCTCTGCTTCGGATTCCTCCTCATATTCAGATTCTGAGTCTGACGTGGACTACGAGCCTGTCCTAACCAGTGGTACACTGACAGCCTCAGAGGAGGAGGATGAGAGTCCGCCTGCCAGACGAAGGCGTACTGGTGAAGAGGCAGTGCCATCCACCAGCACCGCAGAGCCATCCACCAGCACCGCAGTGCCATCCACCAGCACCGCAGTACCTCAGCAAAGGCCACGTACCAGACGGGTGTCACCTCAGTCCCAAAGGGTTAGGTTCCATGCCAGCCTTCCCCATTCCCTTCAGAACCCCTTGTGGCTTACTCCTAATTCAGGAGAAGCTAACGTTCCCCCTTTCACTGCCCAGCCAGAAGTCCAGGTGGATACAGAAAATTTTTCCCCGATAGACTTTTTCCATTTAATTTTTACTGAGGACATGCTTGCATCGATTGTGGCCCAGTGCAACCTGTATGCACAACAATTTATAGCAAGTAACCCAACGTCCTCTTATGCCCGTCCCTACGAGTGGAGAGCCCTAACAGTGGAGGAGTTAAAAAAATTTTTGGGCCTCACATTCTGTATGGGACTAAACAGAAAAAATGAATTACGTTCATATTGGTCTACCCTCCCCATCTACCACATGCCCATCTTTTCCTCAGTAATGCCCAGGACCAGATATCTCATGATTATGAGATTCCTACACTATAACGACAATACCCAGTGCCCTCCCCGAAATCACCCAAATTTTGACAAGCTTTATAAAATTCGGCCAATAATAAATTATTTTTCTGAAATCTTCCCCCAGTTGTTTACCCCAGACCAACACATATGTGTGGATGAGTCCCTTATCAAATTTTCTGGCAGGCTGGGCTTAAAACATATTATTCCCACCAAAAGGACCCGCTATGGGGTGAAGATGTACAAATTGTGCAATCGAGCTACAGGGTATACCTATGCCTTCATGATATATGATGGAAAGGACACCCAGCTACATCCTCCTTATTGCCCAGAATACATTGGATCAAGCGGGAAAGTCGTTTGGGAACTCATAAACCCACTCCTGGAGAAAGGCTATCATTTGTATGTGGACAATTTTTATTCTAGTTTGCCCCTGTTCCGCAACCTTCACAGAAAGAACACTCCAGCATGCGGCACCGTAAGGATGAACCGGAAGGGCTTTCCTCAAAGCCTCGTCAAGAAGAAGTTAAGAAGAGGGGAGGCGGCGAGCTTACGGAATGAGGAAATTCTGGCTGTGAAGTGGAGGGACAGAAGGGATGTCTACATGCTTTCTTCGATCCACAATAATACATTCGTTGAGATCACCAAGAGTAGTGGCCCAATCCAAAAGCCAACATGTATCCATGAATACAACATGTTCATGGGGGGTGTCGACTTCAACGACCAGATGCTCGAACCCTACCTTTCCACTAGAAGAACATACCAGTGGTATAAAAAAGTTTCCATTTATTTGTTTAATTTGGCCATATACAACACCTATGTAATCTATCGCAACTCCACTGAAAGACCCAAACCCTTCCTTGGCTACCAGGAGGAAATCACCACTGCCCTTTTATACCCGAACAGCCCACCAGAAAACATTAGATCCGATGTGATTAGCAGAGTCTCTGAACGCCACTTTTCCGATGAAATCCCTCCCAGACCAACAGGCCAAAAAAGTCAGAAAAAATGCCGGGTGTGCTCCAAACGAGGAGTGAGAAGAGACACCACTTATCATTGTCCCCAATGTCCTTCCCAACCAGGCCTCTGCATAGTTGACTGTTTCCGCCGTTACCATACTTCACTAAATTATTAGTGAAGTATGGTAAACATAACCCTCACTTCCTGCCATTTACCTTCACACCCCTTATGCCTCTGCTTGCTCTGTAACTGACCCTGGCTTGTTATTCGACCACGCTTCTGCCTACCGATTCTGTTTATACCTCTGCCTGATCTGAAACTGACCCTGGACTGTTTTTCGACCATGCTTCTGCCTACTGATTCTGTTTATACCTCTGCCTGATCTGGAACTGACCCTGGACTGTTTGACAATGCCTCTTGCCTGCCTCTTGGACTGATCTTGTACCCTGCCAGTGGACTAGTGGGATTCAGAACACTGGGGTCTCACATATGTGAGGGGCTCCAGAATTGTTTTTCTGGATGAAGAAAACAATTTCATTTGTTTTCTCATTCCTAGATTTGGGTCTGGAGACTCGAAAGGGTTCAAAGAGATTTGGGTGGGAGAAGCCTCTACCCCTGTCCCCATTCTCTCCTGAACGAGGCCCTACTTCTGCCTGCTGCCTGTAGGACCTATGCCATCTTGCCCCTGCCTGTCGCATGAACTGACCACACCACATGGACCTGCCTACTATCAGAACCAATATTTTGGCACTGCTGACAATCTCTGCCTGCACTGACCCTGGACTGTATAAGGACAGTATCCCTGCCTGCTGCCTGTACTGACTATGGACAGTATTCCTGCCTGTTGCCTGGAAAATTGAGTTCGCTTTTGCTGACCAAGTCCCTGCCCGCTGCCTGGACCAGTGCTATCCTCCTGTGTACAACTGCACTACTAAAAACACAAGTACTGTATTTATCGGCGTATAACACGCACTTTTTTCCCCTTAAAATCAGGGGAAAGTCGCAGGTGCGTGTTATACGCCGATCCCCTGCGATCCCGAGCTGTCACAATTTCAAAATCGCCGACCGCGATTTGAAAATGGCGCCGCCGGCGCCGAAATACACAGAGCCGGTCCTCGGCTCTTTCCGGCGGCTCTCGTTTACTTTCGGCTCCACTCGTAGTCCCGAGCGGAGCTATCCGAACCTACTCGGCTAGGTTCGGATAGCTCCACTCGGGACTACGAGTGGAGCCGAAAGTGAACGAGAGCCGCCGGAAAGAGCCGAGGACCGGCTCTGTGTATTTCGGCGCCGGCGGCGCCATTTTCAAATCGTGGTCGGCGATTTTGAAGCCCAGGATGGCAGGGACAGGGGATCGAAGGCTGCACTGGGGCAAGGCTGCACTGGGGAAGACTGCACTGACAAGGCTGCACTGGGGAAGGCTGCACTGGGGAAGGCTGCACTGGGGAAGGCTGCACTGACATGGCAGCACTGACATGGCTGCACTGACAAGGCTGCACTGACAAGGCTGCACTGACATGGCTGCACTGACAAGGCTGCACTGACATGGCTGCACTGACAAGGCTGCACTGACAAGGCTGCACTGGGGAAGGCTGCACTGACAAGGCTGCACTGACATGGCTGCACTGGGGCAAGGCTGCACTGACAAGGCTGCACTGACAAGGCTGAACTGACAAGGCTGCACTGAGAAGGCTGCACTGACAAGGCTGCACTGACAAGGCTGCACTGACATGGCTGCACTGGGGCAAGGCTGCACTGAGAAGGCTGCAATGATGGGCATTTAAATGTAAGTTTTTTTCCCTTCAACTTTCCTCCTAAAAGTTTTTTTTTCCTTAAAATTCCCTCCTAAATTGGGGTGCGTGTTATACGCCGGTGCGTGTTATACGCCGATAAATACGGTCATTTTTTTGTTTACTCTTTGCTCAGCATAATGTATTTTGGGGTGTAATTCTTGGTATGTGCATGCTATGTGTCCCTAGAACACCTGATGGTGTTCCTTGCATGTTGGGCCTCTGTATGTGGCCAGGCTGTGTAAAAGTCTCACACATGTGGTACCACCATACTCAAGAGGAGTAGCAGAATGTATTTTGATGTGTAATTTTTGCTATTTACATGCTATATGTTAGAAATATCTTATAAATGGACAACTTTGCGTAAAAAAAAATGCGTTTTCATTTTTTTTCCACATTTTCCAAAAACTTCTGGAAAAAAATGAACCATTCAAAAGACTCATTATGCCTTATAGATTATACGTTGGGGTGTTAGCTTTCCAAAATGGGTTCACTTTGTGGGCGTTTCCATTGTCCTGGTGCTCCAGGGCCTTCAAAAGTGTAATAGGTGGTTGAGAAATGAGATGTGTAATTTATGCTCCTAGAATGCCTGATGGTGCTATTTCAATATTGGGCCTCTGTATGTGGTCAGGCTGTGTAAAAGTCTCACACATTTGGTATCACTATACTCAGGAGGAGTAGCAGAATGTATTTTGGGGTGTCATTTTTGCTATGTACATGCTATGTGTTGGAAATATCCTATAAATGGACAACTTTGCGTAAAGAAAATGCGTTTTCATTTTTTTCCACATTTTCCAAAAACTTCTGGAAAAAAATGAACCGTTCAAAAGACTCATTATGCCTCATAGATTATACATTGGGGTGTTAGCTTTCCAAAATGGGGTCACTTTGTCGGCGTTTCCATTGTCCTGGTGCTCCAGGGCCTTCAAAAATGTAATAGGTGGTTGAAAAATGAGATGTGTAATTTATGCTCCTAGAACGCCTGATGATGCTATTTCAATATTGGAACTCTGTATGTGGCCATGTTGTGTAAAAGTCTCACACATTTGGTATCGCCATACTCAAGAGGAGTAGCAGCATGTACATTTTTGCTATGTACATGCTATGTGTTGGAAATATCTTATAAATGCACAACTTTGCGTAAAAAAAATGCATTTTCATTTTTTTCCCACATTTTACAAAAACTTCTGAACACATGTGGTATCGCCATACTCAAGAGGAGTAGTAGAATGTATTTTGGGGTGTAATTTGTGGTATACACATGCCATGTGAGAGAAATAATCTATTACAATGACAATTTTGTGGAAAAAAAAAATCTTCATTTTGCAAAGAATTGTGGGAAAAAAATGACAACATCAAAAACCTCACCATGCATCTTACTAAATACCTTGGAATGTCTACTTTCAAAAAAGGGGTCATTTGGGGGGTATTTATACTTTCCTGGTTTGTTCGGGTCGCAAGAAATCAGATAGGCCGTCAGTACATCATGCGTGATTAATTTTTTATGATTTGCACCACAGCTTGTAGACTCTATAACTTTCACACAGACCAAATAATATCCACTAATTTGGGTTATTTTTTTACCAAAGATATGTAGCAGTATAAATTGTGGCCAAAATTTCTGAAGAAAAATTAATCATTTGCAAAATTTTATCACATAAACTAAGAAGAATGCGGGGTTTTTGTTTTTCAAAATTTTCCATCTTTTTTCATTTATAGCGCAAAAAATAAAAAACCCAGAGGTGATTAAATCCCACCAAAAGAAAGCTATATTTGTATGAAAAATAGGACAAAAAATTCATTTGGGTACAGTATTACATGACTGAGTAATTGTCATTCAAAGTGCGACAGCGCTGAAAGCTGAAAATTGGTCTGGGCAGGAGGGGGGTTTAAGTGCCCAGTAAGCAATTGGCTAGACATAGACACTTCAGCCCTTTGCTGCTGTGTTGCCTGATCATGTGATTGTTCTGATTGGCTATCACAGTAGTCACATGATCGGCAGTCTAATCAGTCTCAGACAGTGACTGAGATGTAGTGAGAGTGCTCTTAGCACAGAACCTCAGAGCATCATGGATGCATATAAGCCCGCTATCACATGTGTGCATTACGTGGTCTGCAAGAAGTTGATACAGGCTATGAAGAGAAATATAAAAGATGTCAAATCGGTTTACCTTGAGAATGTTTAGCTATGTGCTATAGCAGAAAATTCAATCTCTAGCTTGTATTGTCATATGACAACCATCTTCACCAAACCGTATAAAAGGTGAATTGTGAACATTTTTCAGTGACCTTATTTCACACAGGAGACATTCTTCACCTTGATTTATTTTATCAAATGATACTCCTATCCTGAGGGTTACATTCTGCTTCCCAAGCTTGCCAGAGGCATGGAAAGGCCGTCCTGTATTTACAAGACGTCACTAACAAATCTGTTTAGGGTAAGAGGCAGGGAATGTATCTATATGGCCTCCCTCCACAGCTCCTTTTTACTGAAAAGAATTCCTTTAAGATATACCCTGTAAAATAATTGGTTTTCCTTGATGCTAGTAATGGTATGAAGGTCATTCCCAGAGACCGAAAGGATGTGTTTTTGAAACAGTTTAAGTG
Organism: Lithobates septentrionalis; assembly: GCA_037952835.1. NCBI lineage: Eukaryota > Metazoa > Chordata > Amphibia > Anura > Ranidae > Lithobates > Lithobates septentrionalis. The sequence goes on from JBBDGP010001070.1 coordinate 189,892, forward strand.
TATGTATACCCTAGAATAAAAATGTAACTCATGGTAGCTTATCAGTTCTCCGATGTGGTGGCTGTATTAATTTTCTTTTTTTCAGGCTTTCTTTTTTTCATCTGGTGATCCTGCCAGTAACATACAGTACTTGATGTAGTAGGATGACAATGCTCATTTATTTTACTGTATATATAAAGGAGCAGTGCAGTCACCCTAGGGCAGTAAGTGGACACCTCCCCTTCAATGAATCTACATAACATGGGGGAGATTTCCTGTAGTCCATAGAGATAGCTGCTGAAATGGAACTGCTAAAAATGCAGCAGAGGAAGAGAGCTGAATACATATCAATTGACAAGATTTCTGGCAGGATCAACTGATTGTACACTTGTACAGATATCACGAAACACTTTCTTTGGTATATTTAACAGATCAGAAAGGAGCAAATAAGAAAAGTTCTGTTCAGGAAAAATGAAAAGGTATTCTAGCACCCTAAACCTTTCGCACCCCCCCCCCCCCCCCCTCCTATGAGGGGATGGCTTAGGGTGTACTTTTTTCTGTAAAAAGGTGAGCTTTAAACTGTATGTAAAGATTTACATACAAATACTGCAAATGCTACCTGCATGGCTGTCTGCCTTCATTACTTTCATGATTGCTGATCCAGAACAAGCTTGCAACTAGGGAATTCAGAATGAGGTTAGCGCTCCTGGTCTGCATGCTTGTTCTGGGGCTGGGGCTCACAGAGAGAGATGTACTAAAATTGGTGCACTCAGAATCTGGTGCAGCTGTGCATAGTAACCAATCTGCTTCTAACTCCAGCTTGTTCAGTTAATCTTTGACATTTAGCCCATGATCACATTGGGCCGATTTGGCTTTTCGATTTGACATGTCAAGTGAATCACATGCCAAATCGGAGGCTATTGCCGGCAATGGCAGCGTCTGAATCTGACTTTGCGGCGCCGCATCGATTCGCATAAGTAGTTCCTGTACTACTTTTGGTGACTTCTGGGGGGGGGGGGGGGGGGCGATTTAAATAGACATCTGTGCATGAACCCACACAGATGTCTCTCAAATCGTCCCCAAAGTCGGACTGCATTGTCAGTTTAAAATTTCTATCCCCCATCAGTGTGAACCTGGACTAAGCCCCTGTTCACATAAGAGCGATTTGACATGTGAAATCACAGCCTATTGCCAGCAACGGCACTGTCCCAATCGGTGCGACGCTGAATTTGCAGCACTGCACTGATTTTCAAAAGTATTTCCTGCACTACTTTTGGTGACTTCAGGGGGGATTTTGATAGACATCTGTGCATGAACCCCCATGATGTCTTTCAAATCACCTCCAAACTCGCACTGAAATGCCGATTTCAAACCCGCCTTGTGAATGAAGGCTAAAACCTGGTTAATATGCACAGCTGCACCAGATTCTGTGTGCCCCAGTTTTAGTAAATCCCCCTCACAGTGTCAGGATTAGCATGATAGCCAAGCAACTAGTATTTATGGAAGGAGAGGTTGAATTCAGGTACTTAAACTGCTTGCATTAAAAGATAAATTTAATGATGTTATGGTAAATATGGAGAATACAGAGTTTTTCCATTTATCTCTTTATTTGAAAAAGTTATCCATTACAGCTTACACAAAGCAACCAGGATACAAAAAGACAAAAGTACAAAAAAAAAAAAAAGGGACTGTCACTAAGATAATAAACACATTAAAATCATCCGTTTTTCCCGTATATACTTCTACATCTAGTATGTGCCAGTTCAAGATACCCATAAGCTGTAACCAAAAAGGGGAAATAAAAAGGTTTCTTCACTTTTCCCCTCATATTACCCTCCCCCACTCCTCCTCCCCCTTCCCCCCCTCCCATTCCCCCCTTTCCCCCACCCATTGTCACTCACCCGCCATGCACCCTCACATACACCCTACCCCAGTCTCGTCCCATACCATCCTCAGTCCGCCTCCCCCTCTGACCCAGCCCCATCCTGATCCAACCATGCTTTCCATATCTTCACAAATTTCTTGTAGTTGCCCCTCTTCTTATAGATATACTTTTCCCTGCAGATCACCTCCCTTACTGCGTTCTCCCATTCCATCACTGTCGGAGCCTCCTTCCTCTGCCAGTGCTGTGCAATAAGCTTTCTTCCCTGAAACAGGCATCTAACTCTTGCCGTCTGTGTATCCTTTAAGGTCACTCCATCCCCTGTCAGTCCCAGCAGGCACTCTCTCGCCTCCAACCTCAGCGACGTCCCAAACACCAGGTTTATTTTTCCCACCACTCCTTCCCAGTATCTATGCAATTTGGGGCATCGCCAGAACATGTGGATCAAGTCCCCGTGCCCTCCTCCACATCTTTGACACTTCGGGTCCGGTCTCTTACCCCACTTGAATAATTTCAGGGGTGTATAATATGCCCTATAGGATAAATACAGGTGAGACATCACTTATGAGGGGGAGAGAGTGACCCTGGGGCCAGACGCCAAGACACACTCCCATTGGTCATCAGACAGTGCTCCCACATCTTTTTCCCACCCAATCCTATTTTTATTTTCCACCGGGCCCTCCCGGGCTGCTGCCTTCAGGCATCCATACATGTCCGAAATCAATCCCTTTGTGGAGCTTGCATCAATCAGCTTTCTCAAAGAGGCCATTTCGCACCACACTGGCGCTTCCCTCCCAAATTGTGCCTCCGGGGCATGCCTAATTTGCAGATATCTGTAAAATGACCTGTTGGAGATCGCATACTCCTCTACAAGCTCCTGAAAGGCCTTCAACCTCCCCGCCCTATATACCTGTGCCAGGTAATGAATACCCTGACGGTCCCATTCCTCAAAGCGCCCCATTTTTTTAAGCTCATTAAGGCTGTTGTTATCCCAGAGTGGCGAGAATTCCGCAAAACCGGTATATCCCAAGGTTCTCTTAGCTTGTACCCAGACTTTAACCATCATCTGGGTGGTGGAGCATTTAGTACAGAATGAGTCTGCCTCTAATCCCTCTGCGATTGTATCGTGTCTGGTGTCGTTCAACAAAATGCTACCCCCCGCTCCCTCTTCTCCTAACCTATTGCTGCCTCCCATTTGTTGCAATTGGGCTGCCAGGAAGTAGCCTCGTGGGTCAGGTACCGCCAGGCCACCCTTCTCCTCTAATCGCCGCAGCGCCTGCAACCCGATCCTGGCCACCCCATTTTTCCAAATGAGCTCCCTGAACACACTGTCCATTTTTTTGAACCAATGCTTGGGGATCCAAACAGGAGAGTTCTGTAGAACGTATAAGATTTGGGGTAACCAAAACATTTTAATCAGGTTGCAGCGTCCGGCGACCGAGAGGGGAAGGCGTCTCCACACTTGACACTTCTGCTTCAGCTTTTTCATCAATGGGACTAGGTTTCCGGATATATACTGGCCTGGATCTCTAGTTATATTAATCCCCAAGTATTTCATTTGCCTGACCACTTGTACCTGGGATGCCTGGTGGGGGAGAGGCCCACTCAGGGCGTCTACGGGCAGGATTACTGATTTCTCCCAGTTAACCAGTAACCCAGAGAAAGCACCAAACTCCTTTACTATCCCCATAGCTGTTTCCAGTGAATCCTGCGTATCCGCCAAAAACAGCAAAATGTCATCGGCATACAGGGCCACTTTGTCCACCCCTCTCTTTCTCCTAAACCCCTGTACGCCCTGTGCCATCCTCAGAGCAACCGCCAAGGGCTCAATTGCCAGGGCAAAGAGCAGGGGGGACAAAGGGCACCCCTATCTCGTACCCCTGCTCAACTGGAACCACTCCGAGCACTGCCCGTTGATTTTCACCTTGGCCCTCGGTTTATTATATAACAATCTTAGCCACTGAGCAAATCCGGGGCCAAACTGATATTCCGCCAACACCTTCCATAAGTAATGCCACTCCAAAGAATCGAAGGCCTTGGCTGCGTCTAGCGAAAGAATTGCTCTCCTACCACTGTTTTCTATAGGGATTTGCATATTAAGGTATACCCGTCTTATGTTTGTGCTTGTAGATCTATTCGGGATAAACCCGGTCTGATCTGTGTGTATTAGTTTGGGGATTATCTTATTCAGCCTTGCGGCTAATACTTTGGCCAGGATCTTCACGTCCGAGCACAAGAGCGAGATGGGCCTATATGAAGACATATCTGTTGGATTCTTCCCTTCTTTCAGCAGAATTATTACTATGGCTTCTGACATAGAGGGGGGCAGAGCCTCTTCCTCCCTAGCTCTGTTGAATACCTCCAGTAGTAAGGGTAACAGTACCTCCCCATATTTTTTAAATAATTCTATGGGCAGGCCATCCGGGCCCGGGGACTTTTGAGCCGCCATATCTCCAACAGCCCTTTGTAGTTCTTTGAGAGTCAGTGGGGCATCCAACATTTCCCGGTCCTCATTTGATACCGGAATTATCCCCAGCCCCTCAAAGAAGCCCTGCATTTCCCCCTCTACATTTCCCCTGGAGGAGCTATATAGCTTCTCAAAGTATGCCCTGAACTCATCTATTATTTCTGGGGTGTTTTTTCTTATTACTCCTTCCCTCCCCTCAATTGCTGGCACCGCACTCGGGGGGCCGCTTGCCTTAATTTTCAGAGACAGAGCTTTCCCAATTCGCTCTCCTTCTCCAAAAAAGCTCCGCCTCTGAAAAGATCTAATCTTCTCCATCTTCTCTCAGAGTACCCTGCTATACTCTTCCTGTCTCCTCACCCAACACTCATAATTAGCTTGGGATGGTATTGCCACAAAATGCGCCTCCGCCCGTCTTGCATTTTCTTTGGCTCCCAATTCCTCAGCTTGTGACTGTTTTTTAACATGCGATTCAACAGGCGATTCTCTGAATTAAAACTCCTCGAAGGTATGCCTTCAGGGAGTCCCAAACCACCCCCAGTGGGGCCGATTCTAGATTTATATTAATAAACTCTAACAGCCCCTCCATCATTTTTTCCTCCTCTCCTATAAGTTCAAACCAAAAGGGGTTAATCTTCCAGCTCCCTCTGCTATATTGCCCCCTACCTTCACGGAGGCAATAACTGGCGTATGGTCCGAGACGCCTCTCGCTTCATAGGTTATTTCCTCCACTACATTTAGTGCCTCCTCGTTACCCAGTACAAGGTCGATTCTGGATAAGGTGGCATGGGTCCTGGAGTGGCATGAATACTGCCTCTCTCCAGGATGCCTCCTCCTCCAGATATCCACCAGCCCTATTTCGTCACAGTATTGCGAGAGGGGGCTCCTGTTGACCCCTCCAGCTCAATGCTTTAGTGGAAACCTATCTATGCTCCTGTTCATCGTCATGTTGAAATCTCCCAATGCTATTACCGGGGTCCCAGGGAAATCTGCTATGAACCTGGCTAGGTCTTCCATAACTTCCGTGCTAAATGGGGGGGGGGGGGGGGGGATATACACGTTGGCCAGTATGTATCTTTTATTTTCTATTAAGCAAGAGAGAAAAATATACCTTCCATTTTCATCCAATCTGCTCTGCCCACAGGAGAAAGCCAAATCTGTGCTTATCAGTACACTCACCCCTCTTGAGTATGATGAGTGAGTAGAATGAAACTGTATGCGAAACTGCTTATTACCTAAAGTTTCAATTGTATCTTTTACCAAATGGGTCTCCTGGAGGCAGAGTATCTTGACGTTCTCATTTTTGGCTATTGAAAAAATTACTTGTTTTTTAAGTTTATCCTTTATCCCCCTCACGTTCCATGAGCATATATTAATCCGTTTTCCGGGATTCTACCACCCCTTCTTTCAATGCTCATGGGCCGTTAAGTCTGATGCCTTTGCAATCTTTTGGTCTCCTATCAAACCCTCCCCCATTGTACGTACAATAGGGGAATATACAGTATACCGCCCTATCTTTTTCCCGTCCCTTTAATCTGGCAACCTGGATCCACTCACATCCTTTCACAATAGCACTCCCTACCTTCCATCTCTGATTATGTTCGTGCATCTTCCCCCCCACCCCCCACCCCCCATACCCCCTCTCCCTCCCAGCAGCCCTCCCACTCTCCTCCCCCACCCCCACCCCACCCCCCCCCCGCCCCGCCACCCACACCACACCCCTGTGCCCACTTTTGGGCCTATCTCTCGAGCTTCTATTGCAACCTTCAAAACCTTTTGAGGTGTAAGAAAAGAACCGTGAACCCAACCCAGTAGGAGGGGACTTTCCCCCTAAGAATATTTGTGCTTATTACTGTGTGTATAATTTGTGTATAATTTGTGCATTTATCTCTATAAGTGTATTATACTTCCATTTATTTAATCCCCCCCATCCCCCCTCCCCCACTCCATTCCCAATTTACATCATCAAAAAACAAAAAGTCCAAAAAAAAGAAAAAAAAAAATGCTCAAAGAGAGGACAAAAAAAAGAGAAAGAGCCAGGGAAGAGCAGGACACCATAAAAAGGGAAACCAAATAAGCAAAAGTTCCAGAAGACGCCTAACTTCCTTCTCCTCGCCTGATTCTCTCTTCATTGTTCTCTAGCCAGGTTGACACTTCATTGGGGGTAGAAAAAAAACCTAACCTCCCCCAGAGCTGAGACACGCAATCGTGCCGGGAACAAGAGCGCATAATTGATTCTGAGTTGTTGAAGTTTTCGTTTGCATTCTCCAAATTTAGCTCTTTGTCTCTGTAGCTCGGGGGAAAAATCTGGGTAAATTGAAATCCTGGCTCCGTTGTGCTGGATATTCCTTAACTCTCTTGCTTTCTGTAAAATAGTGACTTTGTCCCGAAAACATAGAAGCTTAAAAATAAAAGGCCTAGGGTGGCCTCCAGGAGCTAGAGCTTTAGGGCCTATTCTGTGTGCGCGCTCGATAGCAAAAGTGTTAGAAAATGAGTCCCTGCCGAGTTTCTCCCTCAGCCAGTCCTCCATGAATTGGATGGGGTTATTCCCCTCACATCCCTCTGGGAGCCCGAGTACCCTCAGGTTCTCTCTGCGTAACCTGTTCTCCATGCTGTCCATTTTCTGCAAACAGTCCTTTAATTGGATTTTCATAGGCGCTACCTCTTGTTTTAGTGGATACACATCATCCTCCATTTGGCTAAATCTCTCCTCGAGCGCTGTTGTCCAAGTGCAAACTGTACGCACTTCCCTCAGCGAGTTGCTCAGACAACTCGTTGATTGATTGCTTGCAAGTATTAACGGCTACAAGAATGTCATGCAGGGATGGCTCCCTCTCATTTACCGGGCTGCCCTGGCCTCCCCCTACCGCCCCCTCCAGGCCCAAGACCTGTTGCTTATCCAAGGTCCCTCCTGCTGCTGGGCCTGCTGGTGGTACAGCTGATGGTATAGCTGATGATATAGCTGATGATAAAGCTGCCAAAGTCCCGTTTTCCTGGGTCTGACTTCTCCTCCCAGGGTGGCCCGCTTGTTGTTGCCCCCCCCCCCTATGCTGCTAGGTTTGTTAGGGGTTTGATTTGGGGTATGCGCAAAGCGCTCTAGTTTGGTGGCTGCTTGGTTCCCCTTCTCCTTGGCACTGCGGGTTCCAAGGGCCCCTGTCCCTTGTTGGACTGGCCCGTCCTCCATCCCCTTCTTCCTTGACATTTCCGATGGTATGCTGTTAATCACTGCGCAGTGCTAGTCCCTGCACTGGAACCTGGACCTGTGTGACCACCGATCCCCTGCGAAATTACAGCAATGATGTCTTTCCCAGCTGAGCCTTTATGTTAAAGATGTGCTATATGTGAGTGTGCACACAGCCACTGACTCACCCCTCTGGTGCTCCGGACGGGATCCTCTACTACTTGGACCCTCCAGGGGATTTCCAGCGTCGCCTGCTTGATCCCAGGTGTCGGCGCCTCCCACTCTCACTGGGACAGGCGCCGCCGATGTTACCCCCGGGAGAGCACCGTGCAGCTGGTCCGGCTCAGTGCGGCGGCCAGTCACGTCCGCGGCGGCTTCACTCAACGCTCCAGGCGTTCTGCGGCAGGTCTCCTGGATCTCGCTGTGGCAGATGTCAGAGAGGGAGCGAGGAGAGAGGGCTGGGTTCAGTCACGGCGTCCTCTCTCACCTCAGCATCCGGTCACGCCCCCGGAGAATACAGAGTTGCATTAATTTGGGTATTTTATATCTCCCTAAAGTTAAGCTAAGTAAGTGTTGGGTATATTGTATTAGGGGTATTTACCAGTGGCGGCTGGTGCTCAATTTTCTTGGGGGGGATCGATTGATCGCCGCTTCGCTTGACCGCCTGACCTCCCACCAGCCCTGCACTTACCCCATCTGGGTCCCGGCTTCTTCCCTGCATCTTTTCCTGAGTCCCAGCAGTCGCTTCTCCTCCCGGCCAATCAGGACTTAGGACTTGCGGCCAATCAGGCCTTGGGACTCGCGGCCAATTGGGACTTGGGACCCGCGGCCAATCGGGACCCGCCGCCAGTCGGGACTCAGAACCCGCTTCCTGATTGGCCGGGAGAAGAAACAGGAAGACATTAGCGAAAATGAATTTGCTGATGCCACACAACTGCCACCGAGCCCACCCTTTTTGAAGCCAATTAGAGCCTCAGGCTCTAATCATGTGCTTCCAAAAAAAAACAAAAACATTGAAATCCATGCGTCTGGTGCCCTGCATGTAGATTAGGTGCCGGGCGCATGGATTAATGGGCGATGCCCCTGTGCCCCTAATGGAGCGGCTGCCACTGGTATTTATGCACTTGGTTTTTGTTTGGTGGATTAAAAAAAGTAGGTTGCTTCTTTCTATTAGTTGACAATTTCCGTAAAAATGCCCCCTCTGTAGGTATTTTATTTTATTCTATTTATTCAGTCCCCGCACTGTTCCCTCAGTAGGTATGAGTGGTAAAACATACTGTAAAAATACCCCCTCAATAGGGATGAGTGGTAAAACATATAAATGCCCATAAAATGCATCAAAACACACTACCCCTAAAATGTGCTGCATCTTTCTTGCAGAGATGTGAATGGACCTTGAGTCAAGGTTATTCAAGGAGCAAAGATGGTACACAAAGTGTAACCAATAATGACCTATTAGATATCAGTTAACTGAATTTAGAATGGAATGGTGACTGCCAAATGTACACTGCTCTATACCTTATGTATTTGGTACTGTTATAAATAGAATTGTTGGTGTGTTTTTTTTTCTATAGGGCCACCACATTTTTGTATACAGCGGAGATGTAGATATGGCTTGCAATTTTCTAGCAGTTGAATGGTTCGTAACCTCACTTAAACTGAAGGTATGTGTATCCCTGTATACTGCGGACTATAAGTACAAATGGTAGGGGCAGACAAGCAAATCTACATGGACATAGGGGTCACTGCACAGCAGAATCTTCTTCCTAAACCCAAATAGGGAAAATTGCTTTTTACAAACAAATAAATAACATATATTAGCAACTTGTATAATAATTAAAGCTGAAGTTTTTGTATTTTTTTTCCCCCTGCTTCTTGGCTGCAGAGAATGGGGCTGGAGATTATCTATCCTCAGTCCATTTCAAAGTGAGACATCAGGGCTCTGTTTAGACCCCTGATATTTCACCAAAGCCCCTGAATGCCCTTCTGACACCGTCCACTGCTCTACTGACACCAACCTATACCCTACTGACATCATCCACTGCTCTACCGGCACTGTCCATTGCCCTACTGCTATATATATATATATATATATATATACACGTACACGCATGTGTGTTTGAGCTTTGGAGTGCACACTCTAATGCAATAGGCTGCACACACCTATGCATGTATCGCATTACTTGCAGGCTGCTGTTGCTACAAATATTTCCTGCAGTGTCTCCTTCAGAGCCACCAGATATTGCCCTGAGTGCCAGTCTACTGGTGCTGTAAAGGTTAATAGCAACTGCTACTGAGGAAAGTTGCACCACTCGCTGGCCCCCTTTTGTCCTCTCTGCAGTTCACAGAACTATTATTGTTATTATTGCTATTATTGTCCTATAATACATAGTGTTTTGTGAATGAAGAAGGAGCAAGTGATTGAGAGGATCTCTGCTGTCCATCCACAGAAAGGGATGCAGTGTGGGACACTAATAGTAGGAGTTCGGTGAACGGCAGAAAGGGCAGAAAGGGGAGGGCAAGGGGTGCAACTTTTCCCAGTAGTAGTTGATCTTAAATTGACACTAAATAATATCCTTACTCTCCAAATATAATTAATAAAAATCCACTACATGGCCCTGTCATCTATTTTTCATTTGTTTGGAAAGAGCTGTGCACGTTAGTTGCGGTCATCTACAAATCTCATAGTCTATCTGAGGTGCGAGCAAGAGAGGGTGGCTATGTTCCTACATACAGTGGGGCCATGGGGAATGAACATATTTTCATCCAGGCAACTTTTATTCACATAGATCTCTGTAACACACAGCTATAATAATACATATTTAATATTAAATTGAGGTGTCTCTCCAGCCATATTTTTCTGTTTTGGATAAAGAGGAGTCGGATCCTTTGTTACATTGTCTGTGTTACCATTGAGAAGATGTTCCCTCTTATTCTGTCCCAGAGACACAGGAAGTGTGGGTATATCTCCCCAAAATTAGAGGGGCTGTCATCTTTGACATTTGTCATTGATACCAGGGTCCCCATTGGGAGTTTTTCCCTTATTCCTTTTCCAGTGACAACTGATACATTTCATATTTAATAAAGTGAATGGCTCTCCTCAATTTTGACACAGACAGCAATAAAAACATTATGTTCTAAACTTTCAGACATTATATTCAAAATTAAACAAAGCTTTTGGCTGAAGTTCCACTTTAAATTCAGCTCACCTTGGAATACATGATTTGCATGTGTTGTTCACCAGCTTTCACTGTGTAATGTATTCTTTATACCATGTAGCGGCAGGTACCTTACAGTGTATGGTGGTACACAGGGGAGGATTTTCCACAGATTGCCAGTTATGTAAAGCAATATTACAATCTTACACTTCTGACTGTGAAGGTACCATATGAGTAATATTTATATTGGAGCTTCTCCTACCTTCATTATTGCGTACAATTCCTATTATTTCACCTTTCTCATTTACTCATTTCTTTATGTCTTTCCTATTCTTATATTGTCTCCCTACAAATCTTTCCACACCATCATCACACTTTCTGTACCGTGCTTGCCAAAGTCATGAATCTTATACTTCATGCATTGGAGTTGATTTACTAAAGAAATATTGGCCTTATCACTTAGCAAAGTGAACTTTGTGGATGAGCAATGTTAATGTTGTGATGACTTTCAATATTGTGTTTGAGCAAATATCCTATTCTTTTTAAAGAGAATTTTCACTAAGATAAGTGAAAAGTGTCACTAAGATAAGTGAAAATTCCCTTTTGAATTACTCTACTCCTGAACTTACTCCTTTAGAAAATCAAGGCCATTATCTTCTATATCAGGGGTCTCCAAACTTTATAAACAAAGGGTCAGTTTATTGTCCTTCAGACTTTAGGGGGGCCGGACTGTAGCCAGCAAGAGCGGAAATTTTCCTGACATCAGTGGGAATAAACATCATCACATTTGGTATTAGTGGGACCCAGCGTTGGTATCATACAGAGAAACAGTGTCCCATTGTTGTTGTCAGTGGGAGGAATAGTGCCCCAAGGACTGGATAAAAGTAAGCAGGGGCTGCATCCAGCCCCTGGGCCATAGTTTGGAGACCACTGTTCTATATGTTCTATATGTAGCACCCCCCCTGGGTCTACTGGGAGCAAAGAGGTACCTCCAGATACAGGGAGCGAGATTACATTCACCTCAGGGCGGAGTCCATGACTATAATGGGAAGTTAGAACAGAATTTGGGCGCCAGTCACTTTAAGTATTTTTCAATGCTTTAATGAGAACTTGAGAGATTTAGTAAGAGAGCGGGTTAGGGAGGTTTCTGATGCCCTTTTAGCAGATCACTTCCAGACTCCTTGAATCCAAAGGCAAAACAGCTTTCTTTTAGAAGATCTTGGATACCTGGATAGGTCTCTCACACAGACCTAGCAGCCGGTATAATGTCTGGACAAGCCTCTCTCACAGACTTAGCAGCCAGTAGAACTCCTGGATAAGTCTCTCTCACAGACTTAGCAGCCAGGAGCTAGTTACCTTGTTAAGATTGTAGAACAGCTTGACAGTACCAGAACCTTTAAGCTGACCCGGCGATACTGTAAGGGTATTTTAGATATAAGTGCGTCCTCCAAACGAGTCACCAGGCCCTCCTGAGAGACCAGCCTTCATCCTGGCCCTCTCCAGCAAGGGTCCTCCCTTGGATCTCCTCAGCTTGGCTCGGCTTCTTCAGCACAGGCAAGACAGCCTAAGGACCACCACAGGATTAGTAGGCCACAGACAGGCTCCTGGGCCTACTTGCTGAACTTGCAGCAGCACATCCTCGGGCCAGGAGGGCGCCAAGGTAATGAACTGACTAAGAGCACATGGCCTCCTAGCCTCCTAGGAACCTCCTACTGGGCTGTTTCCAGAAAAAGAATATTCAATACAGCTCAACCTAGTTGTAATTCTCATACTGTCCGGTGGTACCAGTGACACCTGCTGGCAACAGTGAGAAATGCACAACTCAGTCAAGTTTAGAACAGAACCAAATATACAATCAAATCTGAGCTGTTTACAGCTCAGCCAAAAACTACATTTACCCTATAGCCCCATTTTTATCAATGGGGGGTACATATATAAACATGGTATTAACAGCACTTGGACTAATGAAAACTTTCTGATTGTCTGGTATAACTATAGTCTTCACGAGCAGCTAGACATGTGCAGTTCATTTCATTCCGAATATTCAAACAAATTTTTCATTATTTGGAGATTCAGATATATCCGAATACCTGAATTACAGTATAAACAAAGTTTACCGAATGCTCCGAATAATGAAACGAAATTAGTATGAAACTCTAATCGAATTTTACATCGAATTCCAGTCGAATTCGAACTGTAAACATGTTTCTGAAAACTGTAAACATGTTTCTGATTTAAAGAGTCATTGTAATCATTTGATGAAGATTGTTCTTTTGTTTGTTCACTTTGCCACATTTGAATCGAAAAAAAAACCTAAAGTTTTCCATTTAGCGGAATTAAAATTGTATAGATTCGAACATTTAGAGCCAAAATAAATCAATAAATATTTAAAGAAAATTAGAAAAAGACATAAAATTAATTCAGAATACGAATTCGGAATACGATTACTGAATACAAATTGAACAAATCAACCGAATTTAACAAAACGAAACAACTAGATTAACAAATCCAAACTAAACAAATTTTTTGGTCATGCACATGTCTACGGGCAGCGTCCATGATGGATGTTTGACAGACACAAAAGTATGTTAAAACCGTTGTTGCAATCTCCACATATGACCAGTGTGCTCCACCATTATTTGAAGATTATTTATCTGTAAATGCCAGTTGACACAAACATGCATATTCTACTGATGTGGAGCGATAGTCTATAGTTTATGGTAAATTGTTGATGCCACGTGCATGAGCCTTTGATCCATTACATGCTCCCTGCTGTTTCATCATATATGCCGACTCACTGAAACTTTATTGCATGAGTCTAGGTCTTTGGAGTGTGTTTACTGTGTTCCTGAAGAAGGAGTGTTTTTGAAACGCGTCCAGATTCCTACCAGTTTTGTAGAAATGGAAACATTCTTTGTATTATAGATGTGAACTTTACCTGGGTATAATACATGGATGTGTAACATGTAACATGTTATGAAAGCTGAACTTATCCTTTTTTCAATACAGTTTTTTTCTTAGTGTAAAGCTGCAATTTGTGGTAGGGAAGGGTGCCCTAATATATTAATCGTGCCTTGCATTTTTCCTGCAAGGTCTGCTTTAATTAAAAACCCTTTCACTTATTCTTTCACATCCTCTCAAGTATTCCAGTTACCACTAATTACCATTTCCTATAGAAACAAATTTTCCCTTTTTTTGTTTGCAGGGATCTGGTCATATGGTACCAGTCAGAAGACAAATCCGAAGCAGCTTTCATCATATTCCATCACTTTATCAATAACAAGCCCTTCTAGATGACTCCACTCCATGACATCGGAACATGAATCTAAAGCCAGACATTTATAATATTCTGCATGCTATCTCTTAGCTATTGTGTTACCAATCACAAAAGTTATACAATTTGCTTTTTCTTAATGATTGTAATGTACTTTTAATGACCTATTGGTTTTTCTATGTATCCATTAATAAATGTATTTTGCTAGCTAAACATATCTGTGTGTGTGAGTATCATTAAAGTCAAGAATAAGGATCCTGTTGTCCTAATACAATGCTTTTGGCAAACAATATGATACCAGGGCTTCCTGTAGATTGTGATAAATAGTTTAATGTCACTCATTTTGGAAGATTCTTGGATTTTTTAGGTGCGTCCAGGGGTGCTATAAAGTGTCCATACTACAGCCTTATCGTGCAGTCTCCTATAGATCTACCATCAACTATGTACAGTGCCTTGAAAATGTATTTATACCCCTTGAAATTGTCCACATTTTTCACGTTACAACCAAAAATGTAAGTGTATTTTATTGGGATTTTATGTGATAGACCAATACAAAGTTGCACATAATTGTGAAGTGGAAGGAAAATGATAAATGGTTTTCAAAATTATTTGCAAATACATATTTGAAAAGTATGTCATGCATTTGTATTCAGCTCCCTTTAGGCTGGGTTCCCTGCATCCAATTCGCAATAGCAGCAGATTTCAACCAGCTCTCTATGGAGCCGGTTCACATATCTCCGCAGCAGGTTCAGTGCGTTTTGCAGAAAAACGCTGTGCGTCTTTTGGTCCATTTCAGGTCCGAATTCAGCACAAAATTTGGGCTGAAATGTTCTCCTTGCCTGGCCTGTCAGTTTAGGTGGACGGCCATGTCTTGGTAGGTTTGCAGTTGTGCCATATTTCCATTATCGGATGATGGATTGAACAGTGTTCAAAGCTTGGGATATTTTTTTTATAACTGAGCCCTGCTTTAAACTTCTCCACAACTTTATCCCTGGCCTGTCTGGTGTGTTCATTGGCCTTCATGATGCTGTTTGCTCACTAAAGTTCTCTAACAAACCTCTGAGGGCTTCACAGAACAGCTGTATTTATACTGAGATTAAATTACACGCATGTGGACTCTAATTAGGTGACTTCTGAAGGCAATTGGTTCCACTAGATTTTAGTCTAAGGGTTTATACAACGCCTTTCACTTTTTTCATAGTTTTGGTTTTATTATCACTTTTTTGCTTCTGTGCTTTGTAGTTTTTTAATGACGTGCAGTGGAGGGCGACTCACTCATGTCTCTCCCCCCCCCCCCCTTTTTTTTTCATACACTCATGTCTTTCCAGATTTTTGGCCACATTTCTCACAATATCCTCACCTTTTCTCGATTTATGTATATATTTACCTAGTTATATTCAAACACTGCCATGCATTTATTCAGATTGCTGCAGGTCAGATGTGTCCCCCAATTGTTCACCTCACATGCATAATTTTTTGGAAATCCTGACCCCTCTCTAAGCTGTTGCTGTGGTCCAATAGGGCTGCTCCTGCCTCAGCCCCGGGTGAGACATTGCACCTGATGCCTTCCCCTTTTCCCACATCAAGCTGGGCTCTGCTTTAGCTAATGTGTACGTACCATCCCACATGTCTGATCCCAATTAGGGAATTTGTCTTATCGTTTTTATATATTTTTCAGATTTTTTTTCTACATTTTTTAGACATTTTACATCTTACTCCTGATGAGTGGATATTACTCCACGAAACGCATAGAGTTCCGTTATACCAAGACCATCTGACCCTTTATTATTGTATTTTTATGAAATCATCATTTTGTTTATCATGTATGCTTTTTACCAATCATAAGTTCAAATTACAGGTCTGGACTGTCTGATGTATATACTATTATTTATGTTCTTTTTTTATGTATAAATTTATTATGTACTGTATACTACGAATTCATTTATTTACTATGTGATATATGTCGGTTTTTCCATGGCCTGTCATGAATTTATTACTTTATTGCAGCATGTACTCAATCGTGATATGGTTTGATTCTGATTTCAGAATAAATTATATTTATATTTTTACCTATTTTCACTATATTATATTTTCAGTGACTTCCCTCATTTAAAGTCCCATGACCAAAGCTTTTTATTGTTTGCAACTACTATTGGGGATCGAAGCTTGTCACTGTGGTGTGTGCCAGATCACTTTTCATTTTTTGTTTTTCTACATGGGTGGTGGGACAGCAACCCTGAAATGTTCCTGAAGTATATTTTGATACACTTGGGAATTAATTTTTCCCTTGATGATGGGAAGTGGTGCAGGACCTGAGGCAGCGAATCAAGTTCAGATCATGGCGTTTACCCCACCATATTTCACCGTTGCAATGGTGCTTTGATGTTGGTAAGCTGTGCCTTTTTTGCGCCATACATAGTGCTAAGTATTCTTCCTAAACAATTCAACTTTTTTTTCACCAGTCCACAAAACATTTTTCCAATGGATTATGGTTTGCCAAGGTGCTCTTTGGCAAGCTTCAGGCATGCAGCATTAGTTTTTTGGAAGAGCAGCGGATTCCTCCGTGGTATTCTACCATGAACAGCCTGCCTGTTCAAAGACTTACATATGGTAGCCTCATGAACAGGGATGTTCACTAGTTCCAGTGATGTCTTCAAGCCTTTAGCTGTTAATCGTGGGTTCTTCTTTACCTCATTGAAGATTCTGCGTTGTGCCTTGGGAGTCACCTTGGCTGGGTGCCCACTTCTAGGAAGAGTGGACTAAACTGTCTCCATTTATAGCAATTTGTCCAATAGTTGACTGAAGGATGGCTAAATACTTTGAAATTGCTTTGTATCTCTTTCTATCCTCGTGCAGATCAGTTATTCTTGATTGAATATCTTCAGAGAGCTCCTTTTTGAAAGGCATGGTTCACATTAGCTGATGCTTTCTATGAACAACAGTCTTAAAATGTTTGACTGTCTTTTATCAAACAAAGTAGCTCCAAACCACACCTCCAAACTAATTTCATTCTCCAGTTGTGCAAACTACTGACTCCAATTAGCTTTCATTGAAGTAAATAGTCTAGGGATTCACTTACCTTTTTACTCCAGCACTGTGAATGTTTAACCACTTCAATACCGGGCACTTATACACCTTCCTGCCCAGACCAATTTTCAGCTTTCAGCACTGTCGTACTTTAAATGACAATTTCGCGGTCATACTACACTGTACCCAAATTAAATTTTTATCATTTTGTTCCCACACATAGAGCTTTCTTTTGGTGTTATTTGATCACCACTGGTATTTATATTTTTTGTTAAACAAATAAAAAAAAAGACCGAAAATTTGGGGGAAAAAATGTTTTTGTTTTTGTTTCATTTACAAAACTTTGTAAATAAGTAAGTTTTCTCTTCACTGATGGGGCTGCACTGACTGGCACTGATAAGGGTTCACTGATGGGCACCGATGAGGTGGCACTGATGAGGTGGCATTGATGGGCACTGATGGGCACTAATATGCGGCACTGATGGAGCACTGATATGCGGCACGGATGGGCGCTGATAGGCGGCATTAATGTACTGTAATGTATGTCACTGATGGATGCCAATCAGTGCCAAACAATAATGCCTGCCAATCAGTGATGCCCATTGTGGGCACTGATTGGCATCCATTGTGGGCACTGATTGGCATCCATTGTGGACACTGATTGGCATCCCTGGTGGTCTAGGGTGGCATACATCAGAGACTCTTTACCTAGATCGTTGTTGCGGGGTGTCAGACTGACACCCCGCAACAGCAATCGCCACGATGTGCGCCCCCAGGGGCGCGCAGCAGCTCAATGTCCTGAAGATTTTACGGCAAATTACTGCAGAAAAACAGTCAATTTCAATGGGTTCACATACTTTTTCTTTCCAATTTATACATCTCTAGAGACTCAGTTTTCTCTAAAATCCCAATTAGAAAGAATTGCTTTAAATCACCTAATTAGAAGCCTGCCAGGATCTGTTCTTCATAGAAAAAAAAGCTGGGCCTGTGTTTTGCGAACATTGAAAAGTAATTTCTCTATTATATTTATAGATACAGAGATAATTATGGCTTGTCCTAAATGGTTTTACTGCTAATTCACAATATGTTAATAATTTATGGTGCATGATCTGGGCACAGGTCCACTTTATTTTTTTGTGTGTCTCATATGCCTAATGTTCTTAAAGTAAATGTAAACCCTAAGGCTGCATTCACACATGATCGCAGGTGGAATTGCCACGATTCTGCCCCTTGGTTTTAAATGGCTGCAAAATGCGCGGCGCGTTTGCATTGCCATTACTTCTACTGGCACCCTAATCACGCTGCAATTTCGCTGCGATTGTTGCGCGATAAATCACTCTGCAAACGCAACGCTTGTCGATCAAAAAGAAACATGAGCTTGTTTTTTACAGCATTGCGCGTTGTGATTTGCCGCGATTGCAGCACGATTTGCGGTGCGATTGGGGTGATATTTGGAAGTAATGGCATCGTAAACGCGTCCTGCGTTTTGCAGCGATTGGAAATTATGGGGCAGAATCGCGGAGATTCCATCCACTATCATGTGTGAATGCAAGTGAATTACATTTAGTTTGCTAAAGCACTGTGTATCATAAACAACTGCCATTGTTTCAGTGAAATGTTTGTTTTCACTTTGTTATATTTATTTTAGCTTAATGGTTCTGATATAATGTAGCCGCTTGGCAACTCCAGCAATGGCTACGTAGTATTCATCTGGCTGTCTTTCGCAATGGTGACAACAATGGACAAGTCTGCCTAAGGCTAGATTTACATCTATGCATTTTTAGTGCGTGTTCAGATCTGCAAAAATGCACAACAAACTATTTAACATTATATGCTATGGGCCCCATTCACATCTTTGCAGTTTCCTACAATGCATTTTTTGGAAAGGTCCAGGGACTTTACATACAAAAAGGTGTGTTTTTGGCTCCATAGACTTCAATGGAACCACATCAAAAAGAGGTTTTGTGATTAACAACCAGTCTGCGCCTACTACCAAAAAAAAAAAAAATTGCAGGGGGCATGACAACGCACCAAAAAAATGCATAAAAAAACATGCCACAAAAAACATATAAAAAAGGCATCAACCTAACAAGCACAGATGTGAACCTTGCCTAGCTTCTGTTGAAACAGCTACTTTTTTCTCCATCAGAAGCCTGTATGATAGTGTGGCAACACAGCAGTAAAATTGGAAGACAGGAACAGAAAATAAGAATATATCAACCTAAAATTTCATATTCCTGATATGTGCCTACTGTACCATGTAGGTGTTCCTTTGAGTGAAATTCCTGGTGTTCCTGCCAGTTCCTCTCCTTTCCTATTAAAAACTGACACACTAGGCATAAGAGCACAGCACGGTCAGTTATCTAGCAGGGTTGGGAACTCAGCCTGCTCTCCTCCAATTATCACATTTGTGCTGACAAGCCCTTCCTGCACAGCCACTCACTGGGAAGACCAGTGTTCTGCAGCTTCTCCTCCCCCACCTCTAAGATCCTAAAGCAGCTGAGATCAGAGGGTTTGTGATTACTTATAAAAAGGGTATATGCACTACTGGTTGCCCCCCAAGAGGATTATGTCCCTCCATATATAAGGAAATGGGAAATGACATTAGACAGGACGTTCACCCAGGCACAACATAGGCAGATAGTAAATCTTGCGTTGAAATCTTCAATATCCACAAGAATCCAAAAAACTAATTTTAAAATAATGACAAGATGGTACTGTACATCCTCATTACTTAATAAATTCTTTCCGGATATCCCGGACAAATGTTGTAGGTGTCAGGTGGAAAGAGGGACTCTACTCCACGTTCTTTGGTCCTGCCCATAAGTGGACTACTTCTGGAGGGAGATACGGCAGATAGCACAGAAATTTACTGAGTATAACCTCCCAGAAGATCCAGCCATATTTTTTTTTTACGTCTCAAAAACATACCGGGGAAAACATATAGTAAATACATTTTGCGCCATCTTATTAATGCTGCTAGATCAGTGTTTCTCAACTCCAGTCCTCAAGGCGCCCTAACAGGTCATGTTTTCAGGATTTCCCTCAGATGACACGGCTGTGGTAATTACTAAGGCAGTGGAATTGATCAAATCACACATACAAAATAATGGAAATCCTGAAAACATGACTTGTTGGGGCCCCTTGAGGACTGGAGTTGAGAAACACTGTGCTAGATCATGTATCGTACGGCAGTGGAGTGATACGAGCCCTCCCACAATTCTTACATCTTCTTCTTCTTGTCATACGAATTGAAGAGGTTAATAGGATGGAGGATTTGTTATTATCGGCTCAAAATCGAAAGGAGACATATTTAGAAACTTGGGGCTAATGGAATACATTTAAATTCTCGGAGGAAGGGAGTTCTTCTGAGAGTATTTGAAGAAGAGAGGAGTGGGGGGCCTTGGGGGTGCCCTCACTTCCCTGGATGATGGTATAGTAGACTCGCCTTTTCCTCTGTACATTTCCCCTCCAACCCCTCCCCTATTGCTGTTTTTTTTTTTTTTTTCTTCTTCGCTCTATCTATCTTTTTTCTCTTTTTTTTTTTTTTAGGAATTCTTTCCCTCATGGGGCTTCTTACCTTCTACTTTTGCCTCTTCAGATATGTAGAGGTTTTTCTTCTTAGTAAAATATGTTGTCAGGGCATACAAGAGAAGCAGGTCTAATGCAAGATAGAATGGGGACTATCTCAAATAACTAGTTATTGTTTTTTCTGTAGATGTATTTAGGATAGGAGTAATGCTGTTAATTGGATTTTTAATGGATTAGTTGGAGCTCATATGATTGATGGATTAATGAAATTGTTTAATTCTCTGTATGTATGACAACTAAAATAAAGAAATAAAAAATAAATAAAAAGGGTGGAAAATATATATAATGTTTTCTTATTTATATACACATTTCTTTTTTAAACCGTATTGGGTTATTTTTATAAGGTGAGGGTTTACATATACTTTAAATGACATTAATGAAAGCTAAGAAATTATAGTATTAAAAAGGAATTATTGAGAATACATGAGCATGTTAAATTGTTTATATGAACCGAACAACAAAAATCCCACATAAACTTTATCTAGCTAAAATACCAGCACACGTAAGTATCTATCCAGCAAAAGGCATTTATTATTGCAGATGTTATCATTCTGAAAAACAACAACTCATCTAAAGGACATTACCATCACAAAGAAAAAGTAAACTGCTGTGATTGGCAACACAATATGTAGCAAACAGATGCCGCAGAGAATTCTACAAGAATCCAGTCGATAAAAGTTTGAGAGTTCGCGTCACAGATGGCCATGTCCTAGAAGGTTTTATTATTGATGAAATGACGGAATAATATTAAAGCTTCTTTGGGTTTGTCTGTTGCTACCATATGGCCAGCTCCCTAAAAAACAAAACAAAAGGGAAATCATTATTAGTGGTAATTTAGAGGAACAGGATATTAAGACTAGCGCTGCTCGTTCAGGCCACTAATCATCCATAAATGTTGATACCATTATCAGATCCAAAGTTTGGACACTTGAGCCAGACTTCCAAATTATGTGGGGGATAATCAATGTGGCCGTAAAAAAATCTCATATACACAAGGAGATCTGGTCGTGTAAACGGATTTTCAATTCTGCCTGTTGACAGATATTTTTTGGATGGAAGACTTTGCTTTAGCCAACACAAGGAAAGGTTTTTAGTGGGTTAGGTTGTTTAGACCTTACTTGTTTGGCAACTGGCCTTTAGAAAATAATAAGCAAAGGGATCTATGATTTGATGATTAACAGGCAGCAGAGAGGTAATAGTGCTGTGAAGCAGGTTAACATGTTGCTTATTGAACAATTGACAGAAAAAGGTACCTATTCCTTTTGAGACTTGCTTTTGGTCTATACCAAAATGATTTAATTATTAACACAGCACAAAGCAAGAGAAGGTCCCCATGTGGGACCACGGAGAAGGGAATGGAGGTGCAGTCAAGTTCCAACAATTAGTTTTCTAAAGGCAGGGGACTAATTTGACTGGGTACTATGACCAACAGTAAAGATTGCCCTGAATGGCACAACCCTGAACGAAAGGGCACATGACAGGGTAGGCGTATAGAAGATGAGAGAACGGAGACGTGTAGGGCCTGGTAAAGGATGGAAGTGGCATCACAAAAGGGGTGGACCAAATCTGTAAGACAAGGGACCAAAGGACAATGAGCTTTAAAGGAACATTGTCCCACCATCCCTCCCACTTTTTGTGTAGAATTTGTTAAAGTTTGCTGCAATGATGGCTGGTTAGTAGGAAGAGTTTCACACCGACCACAGATCCTCCACAGTGCCAAAAATCACTTATAAGGCTGTATTGGGTGACAAGTTGTTACATGCATCCATCATATAAACTATGCTTGGGTTTCATGGGAGTTGAAGAAGGGAAGACTCCCATAGTATGTCGAGCTTTGGATGTTGTCTTTGTGGCATGTACCTACCCAGCTGTTGTATGGTGGATGGTGTAGCTGACCAATGGATCCTAATCTTGGATGTGCTGTCAAGGACCTGCTTCCTTGGATGTATGGTTTTTGCTTTGATGTTGTTTGTTAGTTTTGGGATCTTAATGGTTATATACCGTATATACTCGAGTATAAGTGAAGTTTTTCAGCACATTTTTTGTGCTGAATGTACCCCCCTCGACTTATACTCGAGTCAAGCACTTTTCTGCAGCAAAAAATGTAATTTTCCGAACCGACTTTGGGGCCCCGTATCTCAGGGCCACTTGGTGCTAGGAACCCCAAATTTGGTGTGCTAACCCAGTGGAACTGGGTCCACAACATATCCAAAGCTGGAGTTCCTAGCACCAAGTGGCCCAGAAAGTGGCCCTGAGATATGGGGCCCCAAAATCGGTTCGGAAAATGTCATTCTCTGCTGCAGAAAAGTGCTTGACATTTTCTGAACCGATTTTGGGGCCCCGTATCTCAGGGCCACTTAGGGCTAGGAACCCCAAATTTGGTGTGCAAACCCACTGGAACTGGTACCATAACATATCGGGGCCACTTGGTGCTAGAAACCCCAGCTTTGGATATTTTATGGTGCTAGTTCCACTGGGTTTGCACACCAAATTTGGGGTTCCTAGCACTAAGTGGCCCCGACATACGGGGCCCCAAAATTGGTCAACTGTGTCCATCTGCAGCAGTGTCATTTTGGGACCCTTTGGGTTCAGAGACCCCAAATTTTGGCTGCGGCTAGGGGGCATCTAGGAACCCTTAACTACCGAGTTTGAAGTTCGGGGGACCTATGGCTGCAAATGGGCACAGTAAGGCATGCAAATGGGCACAGTGAGGCTGCAAATGGGCACAGTGAGGCTGCAAATGGGCATTGTTGACCCTCTTTTCCACTTACAGTAGCTGTGCATTTCTCACCCTTGTCTTATACTCGGGTCAATACGTTTTTCCCATTTTTTTGTGATAAATTAGGACCTCGACTTATACTCGGAACGACTTATACTCGAGTATATACGGTATAAACATTGGTACATGTTCACTTCTTGTATTTCTTGTATTGAAGCTATATTCCAAAGTAAAAAAAAACTGTGTTTGGGGGTCACTTATGGTTAAATTGCAGTGGAGTTGATATTTTTGGTACCCAGCTCTCTTTCAGTATTCAGCCATACCTGAAAAAAAGTTTGTATAGGCTAAACAGTATAAAAGAAGGAAAATAAAAAATGACACAAGAGGTTCACTTAGTGTGGCTGAGTAATGGCCCAAGAAAGACAACTGTGGAACAGTTAAAAAGTGTTCATGTAAGGAGAAATAGTCATTATGCATTAACAATCTTGATACACTTGTGGCAGCACCTCAGAACAGACTGAAAGGGGTATTCCGGCACTTTGTGAATGGCCCCATTGTTTCTTGGGACACACGCATCGCAGAAGACAATGGGACCGCTCGCCGAGGAGGAGGAATTGAAGAAACAGCGCCACGGAATAGGAAGAGGCAGATTAGGAAGACTGCCTAGCAACAGGGGTTTCTGGTGAGTAAATGTTTTTTTTTTTTTTCACATGTTTTTTTTTATATTTTTTTTAAGACTGTTAATGTAATTTTTTTTCTTAGGGTGGTCCTCCACTTGAAGAATTCTATGTAAGAATAAGAAAGGAACACCGGAGGGCGCCTTAGTGTACCATTAGAAAGAATTTAATGATAAAAAGACAATAAGCACCTCACAAAGGTAGCAAAATATGGAGCCTATCATAAACACATCTCAGTACAGATCCAATGTGGATGAATGGCAGATTATTTCATTCCAGGAAACAGCCTCAATGCCGCTGGCCCGATGGAAGAAACCAGAAAGAAGGCTCAGAACCAGGAACCAGGAATCTCGGTGGAATGCAGCCTGGACTGGAAGTGATGTCAGATGTTGCTAGAGGGCAAAGGATATATCTAGGCTTGCCTTCCAGCAACATCTGACATCACTTCTGGTCCAGGTCCGCACTCCACTGAGATCCCTGGCTTACTGGTTCCTGGTTCTGAGCCTTCTTCCTGGTTTCTTCCATTGGGCCAGTGGCGGTGAGGCTGTTTCCTGGAATGGAGTGATCTGCCATCCATCCACATGGGATCTGTACTGGGATGTGTGAGTTGCTTATTGGCTTTTATCATTAAAGTATTTCTAATGCTACACTTAGGCACTCTCTGGTGTTCCTTTCTATGACTTTGGTAAGCATGGCAGAAAGTGCATTAAAATGTGAAAAGACTACTAGAGAAACAAAGTAATCCATTTGTTAAAATTTTGCTGTGAGAATGTCTCTGCATTCACACAGTTGTAGCAATTAATCCATGTAAAGTGTGACATTTGTGTTTTTCCTTTGATTTGAGGACAGCTCTACCTAGTGGCCATAATTCGGTATTTTCCTAAAATACCTCAGTCAGGAAAATACCTCATTATGGCCACTAGATAGATCTGACGATCATTGAAATTTCAAATTTTAGGCCCATTATGGCGATAATTTGCAGTGAATGCTGAGATATTTGCACAGTGATTTTTTTCCTTTTTTATAAACAGACCCCAAAGTGTTAAGGCCCATACACACGATAGGACTTTGTACAAACTTTCCCGTGGATTTTTGAACAAAGGGCGTCGGCCCTAAACTAATTAAACATACACACGGCAGGACTTTTTCAGCCAACTTTCACCAAATCGGCCCCCCACCCAAAAGCACCTTGTCCCCATGTTGATGAGGACAAGGGCCTCTTCCCGACAACCCTGGCTATTGGCTGTCGGGGTCTGCGGGCGAGGGGCTTATCAGAATCCAGGAACCCCCTTTAATAAGGGGGCCCCCAGATCCTGGCCCCCCACCCTTTGTGAATGAGTATGGGGTACATCGTACCCCTACCCATTCACCTAGGGAAAAAAGTGTCACTAATAAAACACACTACACAGGTTTTAAAATTAATTAGGCAGCTCCGGGGTCTTCTTCTGACTTCGGGGGTCTTCTTCTGACTTCGGGGGGTCTTCTTCCGACTCCGGGGGTCTTCTTCCGACTCCGGGGGTCTCTCCGGCGTCTTCTCCTGGTGTCCGGATCTTCTGCCGGCTCCACCAATATCTTCTCCCACTCTTTTGCTAGCGGTGGCCCGGACCTCTGGATCATCTTCTTCCCTCTTATCTTCTTCCAATGTTGACACAACGCTCTCTCCAGCTGGAATGGTCTCTGAGCGCTCCGCGATGGACTTATATAGGCGGTGACCCCGCCCCCTATGAGGTCAGAGTCCCATAAGGGGGCGTGACCATGTCATCCTATGACCACGCCTCCTTATGACCTCACAGTCCCAGCATGCCCCGGGACTGTGATGTCATAGGGGGGCGGGGTCACCACCTATATAAGTCATAGCAGGGCGCACAGACAGCATTACAGCCGGAGAGAGCGTCATGTCAACATCTCTGGAAGAGAAGAGGGAAGAAGACGATCCAGATGTCTGGGCTCCTCCGCTGGCAAAAGAGCAGAAGATAGCGGAGGAGCCCGGCAGAAGGAAGAAGGCACCGGAGAAGAACCAGAGAGCGCGGAGACGACACCGGAGAGAGGGAGAAGACGCCGGAGAGACCCCCGAAGTCGGAAGAAGACCCCCGAAGTCAAAAGAAGACCCCCAAAGTCGGAAGAAGACCCCGGAGCTGCCTAATAAATTAATTTTAAAACCTGTGTAGTGTGTTTTATTTATTGACACTTTTTTTCCTAGGTGAATGGGTAGGGGTACGCTGTACCACCAGTGTGAACCCGGCTTGCAAGGTGTCAATCTCACCAATAAAAGTGGCGAGATTGACACAATATCAGACAACAATACAGAAGTTGCCCAAAGGGTGGTGGTAAAGAGCTGAAAAACCACATGATATGGTGAAAGTTGGCTGGAAAAGTCCTGTCGTCTGTATGCAAGACAAACTTTTGGGCAACGCCCTTTGTACAAAAATCCAAGGGAAAGTTTGTACAAAGTCCTATCGTGTGTATGGGGCTTAAGAGACACAGGCTGTACCAAACATAAGTAAGAAAACTGTGGTCAAATAAAAGCTATGTAATTAATGTCCTACAGAGAGAATGTGTAATGTTTAGTGTCCTAATTAGTGGAGGGCAAGGAAATGTTTATGTTTTGCTGCTTGATCAAAGGAAAGAACAAAAGCTAGTGATACAGTACCTTCACAGTCAAAAGGGTAAGATTGGCGTATTGCTTTGTAAATCCTGCAATCTGTGGATGGCCCTCTTCCTTATACAGCCATGGTCTGTACTGCACCTGCAACTATAAAGAACGCATTCCACTGTACAAAATAGGATATAATATGATGAAAATATTACGTAATAGCAGAGGACAATTTTGTATGTATTTTTTTTATACCAGTAAGACCCTTTTGTAAAATATCAAGTTATTCAATGCCTCATATTAAAGCCAGAGGCCATATATCACAGAGTTCCAAGGTGAGCTACATATGAAAAGATGGCAAATCATTTCTTGTGTGATCCAGAGATCCAGTTTAAAAGTTTTCTACATCTCCTAACACCAACCAAAAGCTCTAAACATAACCCTAACATTTGTCCTTAAAGTAAACCTATCATAAGAGGACCATGGAAGCAGCTACTAATTATGCCTAATGCAATTGCTAGTTTTCTGCAAATTCTTGATATGTATACTCAGGGCTTTTTTTTCAGAGAATACGTGCAGGTACTCCCTCCTCCCGGGTCACCCCTTGTCTCTGCCTCCTACCCACTTCCGAGCACTGTTCTTTGGTTCCCCCCCCCCCCCCCCTAACCACCTCTCAGTTCTGCACCTTTTACAGAATACAGAAGAAAATACAATTTTGTCAAGCTACAGTGCCTTGAAAAAGTATTCATACCATTGAAATTTTCCACATTTTGTCATGTTATAACCAAAAACGTAGATGTAGCACCCTGAAGTCTAGGCAGGGTTGCTCCTAAATTTACTTGCCAGGTATAGTTTCCTTGGCCAATTTTTAGGGATCAATTGATTTCACCCTAAGTCTGGAATTGCCGCACTTCTCTCTTCTGTCGCTGGGTGGCCGGGTACTTGGTGACATTAGATAGGACAAGGGCGATGCAAGGACAGATTAGGAGTACATGGGGTGTCTCAGCCAATGGTCAGAGGTTTCTTGGGCCCCTTAGCCTGCTGGGAGAAACTATAAATTTGGGGGGAGTCAGGTGATCAGAGTTCTGTGCCACCTGGATGGCGGTCTGGGTGGATGTGTTGTTATTGGCTGCCCGGGCTGCTAGGCTGGAGTTTGGGCCTATCCCAGGCACATTTGGCTGCTAGGCTGTCTGAGGGCCTATCCAGAAGCAAGAGAGCAGCTTAGGGTTGGGACTGCGGCTTGCAGTCCAACCAGAAGTGATGGTTCTGCCAGCCGGAGAACCTGTCATGGTCGGAGGTAGGGGGGTGCAGCTTTTTCCACTAAGGGACCAACCAAAAAGATAAATGTATTTTATTGGGATTTTATGTGATAGACCAACACAGAGTGGTACATAATTGTGAAGTGTAAGGAAAATGATAAATGTTTTTCAACATTTTTTACGAATAAAATATCTGAAAAGTGTGGGGTGCATTTGTATTCAGCCCCCTTTACTCTGACACCCGTAACTAAAATATAGCGGAACCAATTGCCTTCAGAAGTCACCTAATTAATAAATAGAGTCCACCTGTGTGTAATTTAATCTCAGTATAAATACAGCTGTTCTGTGAAGCCCTTAGAGGTTTGTTAGGGCACCTTAGTGAACAAACAGCATCATGAAGGCCAAGGAACATACCAGACAGGTCAGGGATAAAGTTGTGAAGAAGTTTAAAGCAGGGTTAGGTTATAAAAAAATATCCCAAGCTTTGAACATCTCACGGAGCATTGTTCAATCAATCATTTGAAAACGGAAAGAGTATGGCACAACTGCAAACCTACCAAGACATGGCCGTCCTCCTAAACTGACAGTCCAGGCAAGGAGAGCATTAATCAGAGAAGCAGCCAAGAGGCCCATGGTAACTCTGGAGGAGCTGCAGACATCCACAGCTCAGGTGGGAGAATCTGTCCATAGGACAACTATTACTCGTGCACTCCACAAATCTGGAATTTATGAAAGAGTGGCAAGAAGAAAGCCATTGCTGAAAGAAAGCCATAAGAAGTCCCTTTTGCAGTTTGTGAGAAGCCATTTGGGGGACACAGCAAACATGTGGAAGAAGGTGCCCTGGTCAGATGAGACCAAAATTTTACTTTCTGTCCTAAAAGCAAAACGCTATGTGTGGCGGAAAACTAACACTGCACATTACCCTGAACACACCATCCCCACTGTGAAACATGGTGGTGGCAGCATGATGTTGTGGGGATGCTTTTCTTCAGCAGGGACAGGGAAGCTGGTCAGAGTCAGACGGGAGCTTTTCATTGTATATTCCGTTCATATGTATGCCTCATTGGACTTCTTACGTCGAAAATTCTGACGGACCTAGAATGAGAACATGTTCTAAATATTTCTAACGGAACCAATTCCTATTGGGAAAACCGATCGTCTGTATGCTGTTCCGACGTACCAAAAACAACGCTTGCTCTAAAGCAAGTATGAGACGAAAGCTATTGACTACTGGCTATTGAACTTCCTTTTTCTAGTCCCGTTGTACGAGTTGTACGTCACCGGGTTCTTGACAGTTGGACTTTGGTGTGATCGTGTGTACGCAAGACAGTTTCAGCGGACTTCTGTCGGAACTCCGTCGGAAAAACCTTCAGAGTTTATTCCGACGGGAAAACCGGTCGTGTGTACAGGGCATTAGAGTCTGCAAAAGACTTGAGAATGAGGCGGAGGTTCCCCTTCCAGCAGGACAATGACCCTAAACATACAGCCAGAGCTACTATGGAATGGTTTAGATCAAAGCATATTCAGGTGTTAGAACGGTCCAGGCCTAAATTCAATTGAGCATCTTTGGCAAGACTTGAAAATTGCTGTTCACAGACGCTCTCCATCCAATCTGACAGAGCTTGAGCTATTTTACAAAGAAGAATGGGCAACAATGTCACTCTCTAGATGTGCAAAGCTGGTAGAGACATCCCCAAAAAGACTTGCAGCTGTAATTGCAGTGAAAGGTGGTTCTACAAAGTATTGACTGGGGGGGGGCTGAATACAAATGCACACCACACTTTTCACATATTTATTTCTAAAAAATGTTGAAACCATTCATCATTTTCCTTCCACTTCACAATTATGTGCTACTTTGTGTTGGAAAATTTCAAGGGTTATGAATACTTTTTCAAGGCACTGTATGACAGTTTTTTTAACCATCTAAAAATCAGTCACTTTTAATCCCTTTCCTGTCCAGGCCATTTTTTCAGTTTTCAGAGGTGTCACACTTTGAATGGCACCTACCCAGACATGCAATACTGTATCCAAATGAGATTTTTATCATTTTATGAGACAGGTAAAGATTTCTACTGTTTTACATAGTTACATAGTTAGTCAGGTTGAAGACACAAGTCCATCTAGTTCAACCAATACAATGGAAAAAAAAAAATCACACAATCCCATATACACAATCGTATACCCACAGTTGATCCAGAGGAAGGCAAAAGACACCAGCAAAGCATGATCCAATTTGCTGCAGCAGGGGAAAAAAAATCCTCCCTGACCCCCCACGAGGCGATCAGATATTCCCTGGATCAACTGTACCTATAAATATTAGTATCCAGTTATAGTATATTATAATATATTATATTATTATATTATATATTATAATATATATATTATATAATATATATTATAATATATTATATTATAATTATATTATACTGTGATGACTGTGATTGACCACAGCTATCACATGGTACAGGGCTGCTGTGATTGGCCCTGTACCATGTGATCACGGTGACCAATCACAGAAGTCACAGTTGTATGCAATGACAGAATTTTTTTTTTTACTTATTGTCCTGTGTTTGCTCTGATTGGTCACAACAATTACATGGTTCCAGGGTCAATGACAGCCCAATACCCCAATCTGGCTAGAAGTGGGAAGACGCACAGGCACATCCTCCCAGAATGATGCTTGCCCTGCTCAGCCGCATATATGCAGTGGCCGGATGGGAAGTGGTTAAAAGTCACAAATGAACTAACCTGTAAGGAAAACAGCTTTATACATACCTGTCCGCCATGCTCCCAGGTATGTTGAGTGGGATGCCCCTCTGTCCGCTGTGGTTGTTCCTGACAACCCTTAGGTCATTAATGAGTAGGGTTCAGCAGGAAGAACCAGACTGAGGGGATAAGCTTTTCAACCAATGGACCCAAATAAGATCAGCATCAGAGGTTCTGCTACAGCGTGAAGTTTTATTAAACAGACTGTTAGGACCTGGATTGAACCTGGGACTTCTGTCTGGCGGTGACTCTACTTGCTAAGCCACCTGGAAGGCTGGACAGCTCCTTAGACAATTCCTTGAATGAACCTTGAACTCTTTGCTTCTCCCATGAACTTTCTAAATTAAACCATGTCTCTGTACTTCCTGGTCATCAGAATATTGTGCCTTTACCAACCAATATCTTGCTCTTGTCTCTCCTGCTGCCAACTGTATCTTTGCTATCTTTCATTACCGATATTTGCCTTGTTCCCCGACTACGCTTCTGCTGAATTCCAACCTGCAACTATTCATTACTGATATTTGGCTTGTTTCTCAACTACGCTTCTGCTTGACCACTACCTGCTATATCTGCTACTGGACCCTGGCTTGCTCACCTTCTGGTGGGGCCATCTTGAGGACCGTGACCTGGTAGTAACACGCAGCAAATCCCATCTCCACCATCAGGAGCTCTGGTGAATGCCGGTTAGTGCTTAGACCCCGCACCTCAGGTGAACCCGTGTCATCAGCCAAGGTGACCTGTGTGACGATCTCCTCCGCTGCTATAGCTACTGGCCTCCGAGCCTGACTCCAAACCGTGACACAGACTTATGGACAGGTATGTAAAATGCAGTTTTCATTACAGGTTAATTCTTTTGTGATTTTATAGACCTCCTTACTGGGTTACGTTAATCTACTAGAAACTTTGTTTTTAGTGTTGCCCGTGTCCCCGTTGGGGTATTTTCCCTCATTTCCTGTTCTGCCTGTAACTTGCCAAATAAACAAGAAATGGGGAGAATTTCTTCACTTCCTGCTCTGCCTAGACCCATATAAAGACAGGAAGTGAGGATAAAGCTCCTAAATAAGACTATAGAAAGCAATGAAAAGTTATCAAGAGTTCTAATTGTTCTCTACTAAATTCATAATTGTTTAGGCTGTAGGTGAGCTTTATCACTAAACAGTAGACACAAATACACTTACCTCTCGTTCGAGGGAATGCACAAACCATTCAATACCTAGAAAGTTGCACGCCATGTCTGTATCTCCACTGTATACAAAAATACGGTAGCCCTACAGAGAAGGAAAATCCATCAATTTAGCTTACAATACAAACACATGCAGGCTTACATATTAACACCACAGGTCATATATGTGTGGCAGTGGGCTTTAATGTTGTATTGCACATATATACATACAGCTGGCATCACTGTTTTGTGCTGGAAGCATGCTCACTCGGCACCTCCTGCATTGTGACTGAGCTATCACTGATAGCTTCTGGCCACTTTTTATGATTGGGATGCAGCGGGACAGGCTCCTGATCGTGTGACAGCCAATCACGATGGATACATGATTGGGGGCCTGCCTACTGGGCTCTTGGTTGAACTGGATGGTCTTGTGCTTTTTAACTGGACTTATGCCGCGTACACACGAGCGGACATTACGGCGGACTTTGCCCGGCGGACTGGATTTCGTCGGACAATTCGATGTGTGTGGGCTCCAGCGGACTTTGTTTTCTCAAAAGTTCGACGGAATTAGATTTGAAACTTGTTTTAAATTTATCCGTTGAAATCGAGTCCGGTCGAAAAGTCCGCCGTCTGTATGCTAGTTCGACGGACAAAAAGCCACGCTAGGGCAGCTATTGGCTACTGGCTATGAACTTCCTTGTTTTAGTCCGGTCGTACGTCATCACGTACGAATTCGACGGACTTTGGTGGATTGTGTGTAGGCAAGTCCGTTCATTCACAAAGTCCGTCGGAAAGTACGTCGAAAAGTCCGCCGGGCAAAGTCCGCCGTAATGTCCGCTCGTGTGTACGCGGCATAACTGTGTAACTATGTAGAGAACCCCTAAAAGGGTTGTCCGGAGTCAGAGGTAAGGGTTTATGAAAAAGAGCGGTGCAATGTGCCATAGCAAAATTCATATCCCCTCCATCCATCTGCAATAAAGGGATACCTGATTGGTCATTATGGTCTACTATGTGCCATCAATACCAGTAGCATAAATACCTCTACAGATGGCTGCTATAGGGTCAGGGGCATGTGGGCCAGATCCGAGCTACGCTTATTTTGAGATGTTAAAAAGGAAACAGTAAGTATGGGCTTGTTCAGATGTGCGTAGGCCCCTGTCATCCCTCTGAAACGCGATCCGCGGTTGATCGATTTTAAAAGAGAAGTATGGGGTATTTGTTTTTCAGAATCATACTTAGCTAGGTGGATGCAGCATTGATCCGATGTTGCATCTGTCCCCCGCAGGCTCTAAGACTGAGAACTGAGCAATCACACACTGCCGATCACTTGGTTCTCACAGCTCCCTGAGTAGAGAACTGGTGTCTGCTCTGCCCCCCATTGGGGTGCTGGGCTGTAGAGGGGTGGAAGTGGCTAGCTCAGGCTCTCAGAGGCTCACTGAGAGGCTGAGCCAGGTGCCGGTCCAGGCATGTGGGCAGATTCCGACCATATAGTCGCGATCTTTCCGGAGCCTGGACTGGCTCTGTGATGTCAGCCAGCTTCAGCCCACTGTCTGCTGAAAACAAACGAACTGCACTCCTATGATCCACAGGAGAAGTACAGCCAAATGAGCTTTGGCTGTACTTCTCATTTAGGAGGGTGGTTGACAAATGGCTGGGTGGCAATATCTTGCCTCCTCACCACCTGTTTTACCCCTCAAAAGACTTAACCACCGCAATGTAACTGCGTGCATTGCTTTAACTTGATTGGGTCGTGCTTAGTGGTGTTACTGCCTGCCAACAGCAACAGTAGGTTTAAATTATGCTACAGCTGCAAACCAAGGCATTGTGGTTGCAGCAACAGTACAGCCCTGAGCGGCTGCATGTCATTGTTTAGGTGGGCAGTAAAATCACAGCTCAACTGTCTGCTTTTACCACCTCCTGCCCACCCACCCTCCATGCACTGGCCTAGGAAAAAGAAGGGCAGATTACTTTTTGCCAGATTTTGCATCTTTACAATATGAAATAAAGCTAATTCTCCCCAGTGAGACACAGATGGCAAAAAATAAATAAAATGGACAGGAGGTTTTAACAAATCCCTACTCTATTCAAAACAAAATGAAAAGTTGGAATTGGAAATTTATAGAGTACTGCCAACATCCTTAAACAAATGGAATAAAGAGAGATATGCAACCAGTGCATGAGAGGTCGCCCCTTATGACATTTTAGGCAGAAAAGTATGAAGAGTAGAAATGATTGGTTTTAGATATGCTTGAGTTGCCCTAGTAACAACACATAGAGGTTGATTTACTAAAGGCAAAAGACTGTGGATTTTGCAAGTACAGGTGCTCCAGAGCTTAGTAAATGGGGGGAAGCTCTGCTGACTTCCATGATCCAATCACATGCAAGCAAAAATATATATATATATATATATATATTTTTTTTTTTTCTCCAGCATGTCATTGGGTATCCGTTGCAAAGTGAAGCTTCACCTCATTTACTAAGTTCTGGAGCAACTGTACTTTAGTGAATCAACACCATAATTTCAAACTCTGAGAATGCTCTTTCTACCATTATAGGCATGCCAAGAATAGTTCAGTTATTTCACAGAAAGGAGCTGTAAAGGCCACAGAGGTACATTCCCTGCCCCTTCCCAGAAACAGAGTTGGTGTGACGTATTATAAATACAGGACCGTCTTTCCATGCCTCAGGCAAGCTTGGGAAGCAGAATGTAACCCTCAGGATAGGAGCATCATTTGATACATTAAGCGGTAGTAAACTCGCCAAAAGAAAAACGATTTAGCCAATATTACCATCTAAATATTTATTTAGAATAGTAGGAAAAAGAAAACTGCGCTATTATCAAAATAATATCCCAGCAGCAACTCAAAATGTTATACAACACTAAACGAAATAAAAAACAGGGGGAGCTGCGCTTAAACTGATTGATCTATGAGACAATATTCCACACACTCACAATTCCAAAGCTAGTACACCACAACAGGTGAAAACCGTGATGAAAAAACACAACCTCTACCCAGTATGGATACACTGCTACGAGATAACAATGCAAAATAAATTGCAACACTAGAGTGAAAAAATATCCAGTGACTAAATGATAAATGGTGACTAAATATAAGTGATGAAACTAAATCACAGAACTCAAAAAATGTCTAGTGATTTGAACAATGAAGTGGTGACTAAATGTAAATAATAAACATAAGTTAACATATAGAAAACAAAAATTCCAATGGTGATAATGATAACCAACAATGGTTAATAAACTATAGCGAGTCAAAAAAAGTCCATGCACAATTTGTGCAAAGTTGTAGACTCTTCTAAGGTGATAAAAACGAAAACACCCCAAGGAGCTGTAACCAGATAGAAGTGCCTCCACCACAGCAAACACTGCCGCTTACCAGATCGTAGTGTCCCTTATTACAGGGGACCACAATAAGCAGATGGCTATCACCCCAGCCCGGGATATTTAAGGTGTACACTGGACTCTTCAGCCTCCGCGGTGATGGTCCCCACGCAAGTCAGATCGGGCACAGTGATAGGATCCCCATAAAACAACAAACACTCGCAATAGTTTAAAACCCTTAACATTTATTTTGATTAAACATATGACAAATGCACACTTACATTTGAGTAGATGAAACATAGCATAAAAAATAAAACGAGCCGGCCGGCCTCGAATAAGCCCGTTGCTTCCGGGACTAGGCGTATAGCGGTGACGTCAGTGCATCGCTCTTCCTCCCTACGCGTTTTGTCACACAACAGGATGTCGTCAGGTGCCCCGTTTTACACTATTGCGAGCGTTTGTTGTTTTATGGGGACCCTATCACTGTGCCCGATCTGACTTGCGTGGGGACCATCACCGCGGAGGCTGAAGAGTCCAGTGTACACCTTAAAGTTCCCGGGCTGGGGTGATATCCATCTGCTTATTGTGGTCCCCTCTAATAAGGGACACTACGATCTGGTAAGCGGCAGTGTTTGCTGTGGTGGAGGCACTTCTATCTGGTCACAGCTCCATTGTTGGTTATCATTATCACCATTGGACTTTTTGTTTTCTTTATGTTAACTTATGTTTATTATTTACATTTAGTCACCACTTCATTGTTCAAATCACTAGACATTTTTTGAGTTCTGTGATTTAATTTCATCACTTATATTCAGTCACCATTTATCATTTAGTCACTGGATATTTTTTCACTGTAGTGTTGCAATTTATTTTGCATTGTTATCTCGTAGCAGTGTATCCATACTGGGTAGAGGTTGTGTTTTTTTCATCACGGTTTCACCTGTTGTGGTATACTAGCTTTAAGGATCAATTTTTTATGCAACTGAAAGGAGTTGCAATGGGTTCTAATGTTGCCCCGCCATATGCCTGTACATTTATGAATGACTTTGAACACAGGTACATCTTTCAGAATGAATTATTTAAAAGCAATTGCGCCACCTGGTGGCGATACATTGATGATGTGTTTGTCATATGGCGGGGCAACATTGAATCACTACTTGCCTTTGATGTGATGCTGAACGATTTTTCTCATGAGATCCAATTCAAAATCAACATTGGGGGAAATCGGTTCCATTTTTGGATACCAGGATTTACATTGATAACAATCAGATGGAATCCGATTTGTATATCAAGCCGACTGATAGGAATCAGTTACTATTGTTTGACAGCTTTCATCCCCCCCCATATCTTCTGTTCCATTGTAAGAAGCCAACTTTTGCGGGTCAGGAGACTAGTTAGTAATGAAACCGTGAGGAATTTAAGAATGAAAGAAATGTGTTCTAAGTTTCAGGAAGGAGGATATCCCAATTACATTATTTCACAAGAAGTAAAAAAGATAGAACAGGAGGAGATGGGTACAGCTTCAGTGAGACATAGACCACAGACGAGATGATTACCGTTTTTGATGCAATTTCACAGTTACAGCGAGCAGGTTTTTAGAGTCATCAAGAAACATTGGCCCCTTTTAAAACGCTCCTATCCACAGATTGAGGTCTTTCAACAAACACCATTTAAAGCCTTTAGAAGGAATAAAACGCTGCGAGACGCATTGGTGAGATCAGAGTATAGACCAAGGGAAAACATATCTAAAATGACATTTCTGGGTAAGAAAAGGAAAGGGTGCTTTCCCTGCTTGAGTTGCATTCAATGTAAGCTTTTACTTAAAGGTGACCAGTATGTCCATCCTGAAAATGGAGATAAGGTTGCGATTAAAGGATTTTTTACATGCCAATCCTCCTATGTGATCTATATTCTGACCTGCCCATGCAAATTGTTGTATGTTGGTGAAACAACCCAAAAGATTAAAGACCGAATCGCACAGCATCGCAGCACCATTAGATTGAAACAACCAGGGCTGCCAGTATCAAGACATTTTTTGGAGAAAGGGCATCAGGACTCAGATTTAAGATTTATGGTGCTTGAGGAGGTTTCCCGAGACAGAAGAGGGGGTGACAGAATATTGAGACTTAAGCAGCGAGAGGTTTGGTGGATCAACAGGTTACAATCCCTCTATCCAGATGGGATGAATAGGGACTATGATTTGTACCTATTTTTATGACGATCCAGTTAGCGACTTTTTTACATTTTCTATTTTCAGATAGTCGCATCTTGACACATGGGAATAAGTGGGAATTGATCAGAAGGATGAAAATCCTATAAAGTCCTGATTGGAATTTGTGGACTACATGTCTATTGCACCTGTATGCGATTTTTTCATTTAAGATATTTTTATCTAGATGATGAATGAAAACATGTTTATATGGAATCATTGATGTTTTGATTGTGATACTATGAGTTGAAAAATTTGTTTTATCTCTTTCTCAATCTATTTGGCTTCTGTTTGCCTAGGTAGGAAACAAATTGGAACTGATATGGGGTTAATGTTTTTCTCCCAGGGCCTTTCATTTTGGAAGCATGGGACACACCTGTGGGGTAACACCCACTTGTACTAGAGTTTTTGAACAAAAGAGGGAATCAGTCATAGAATTTTCACACAAAGCCATTCAGCCTGAGGAAGAGCAGGGATGCTCGCAACTGTATACAGTAGCTGCAATTGATGTACATGACGACTTTGATGATTTGAAGATTCAGTAAATATATTTGCATTGGAGAACGTGTCCCTTCGTTTATGTTATATATAGATAAAGAGAGAGAGAGAGAGATTTTAATCAAAGTATAGCATCAAGTCAATTAAACTCTTGGGATATTGATCATCTGGTCAGTTAAGGAGCAGACGGGCTTGTTACTCAGTTTCAGCTGCTTTGATGTTAATAAAATTGACAAACAGGTGCACTAGAGGACCTCCAAAACAAGGAATGGTTTTACAGGTGAAAACCTCTGACATTTTTTTTCCTACTCATCTTTTCTGTTTTTCACTAGTTTTGCATTTGGCTAGGGTCAGTGTCACTACTGGTAGCATGAGCCGATATTTGGACCCTATAGAGGTTTCACAGGCAGTCCAACTTCTCCAGAATGACACATCATTACGTACTATTGCCAGAAGGTTTGCTGTGTATCCCAGCACAGCTCAAGAGCATGGAGGAGATTCCAGGAGACAGGCAGTTACTCTAGGAGAGCTGGAGAGGGCCATAGAAGTTCCATAACCCATCAGTAGGACCGATATTTGCTCCTTTGTGTAAGAAGGAATAGGATGAGCACTGCCAGAGCACTACAAGATGACCTGAGGGCCCGACATCCTCTAGTGGGCCCTGTGCTCACTGTCCGGCGGCACCATGGAGCTCGATTAGTATTTTTCACTAAACACCAAAATTGACAGGTCCACCACTGGTGCCATGTTCTTTTCACAGATGAGAGCAGGTTCACCCTGAGCACATGTGAGAAACGTGAAAGGGTCTCGAGAAGCCGTGGAGAATGTTATGCTGCCTGTAACATCATTCAGTATGACCGGTTTGGTGGTGGTGGTCAGTGACGGTCTGGGGAGGCATATCCATAGAGGGATGCACAGACCTCTACAGGCTAGACAAAGGCACCCTGACTGCCATTAGGTATTGGGATGAAACCCTTGGACCCATTGTCAGACCCTACGCTGGTGCAGTGGGTCCTGGGTTCCTCCTGGTGCACGACAATGCCTGGAGGATGAAGACATTGATACAATTAAATGGCCCCCACGCTCGCCTGACGTAAATCTAATAAAACACCTCTGGGACATTATGTTTTGGTCCATCCAACGCCGCCAGGGTGCATCTCAGTCTGTTCAGGAGCTCAGTAATGCCCTGGTCCAGATCTGAGAGGAAATACCCCAGGACACCATCCGTCGTCTCATTAGGAGCATGCCCCAACGTTGTCAGGCATGCACACAAGCACGTGGGGGGCCATACAAACTACTAAGTACCAGTCTGAGTTGCTGCAATTCAATTTCAGCAAAATGGACTCGTTTGCTGCATAATTTTTGCACTTTGATTTTCAAAGTGTCTTTGAATTTAGCCCTGTGTAGGTTGATAATTTTAATTTCCATCAAATGATGTGGCATCCTTTCGTTCTTAACACATTACCCAGTCCATATCAGTATAGATATCCAGCATGGCATTTTTCCCCATTGAGATCTGATGTGTTTTCAAAGTGTTTGAGCAGTGTATATATATTTTATGGCTATTAAGAAATATATTTAAATAAAGGTTTTGTGCAATGAGTTTAGCTTGAAAAATGTTTGACACTCACCATCCGTAAGGTCCCAAGTTTGAGTCCTGAAGTCTCCGTACAATCCTATCGGAGCACAAAACTTCCTGAGGTTTTCTTTCCTTTAGAGTGAACTGTACTAAGCACACTCACTGTTTAGTTTACATTGTTCCTTCTATTTATTTATATGGATGATGGCACTGTAATTATTTTAATAAAAAAAAAAAAAAATCTAAGTACCGTATTTATCGGCATATAACACGCACTTTTTTCCCCTGAAAATCAGGGGAAAATCGTGGGTGCGTGTTATAGGCCGATCCACGTCACTTTTTGTTCGGATCGGAGCGATCGCGGCTTTTGCTGCGATCGCCGCCGATATACACAGCCGTGTGTAAATTCAAATATGGCGCCGAGACTGCAGGGACTCGGCGGAGCGGAGATACACATACCCGAGAGTCCTCGGCTTTTCTCGGCGCCGCTTACAGTCCCGCCCAGTCCCGCCATTGGACCTGTGTTATGTCCATCATAGGGCGGAACTGGGCGTGACTGTGAGCGGCGCCGAGAAAAGACGAGGACTCTCGGGTATGTGTATCTCCGCTTCGCCCTGTCACTGCAGTCTCGGCGCCATATTTGAATTTACACAAGGCTGTGTATGTCTGCAGGGATCGCGGCGAGCACTGGGGCAAGGCTGCACTGGGGCAAGGCTGCACTGGGGCAAGGCTGCACTGGGGCAAAGCTGCACTGACATGGCTGCACTGACATGGCTGCACTGACAAGGCTGCACTGGGGCAAAGCTGCACTGAAAAGGCTGCACTGAGGCAAAGCTGCACTGAAAAGGCTGCACTGGGGCAAAGCTGCACTGAAAAGGCTGCACTGGGGCAAAGCTGCATTGAAAAGGCTGCAATGGACACTGGAGCAAGGCTGCACTGACACTGACAAGGCTGCAGATGGACACCGATAACGCTGCATTGATGGGCATTTTAATGTAAGTTTTTCTTCCTTAAACTTTACTCCTAAAAGTTTTTTTCCTTAAAACTCCCTCCTAAACTTGGGGTGCGTGTTATACGCCGACGCGTGTTATACGCCGATAAATACGGTACCTTTTTCCTAATGGATATACAGCTGTCACATGACCCAGTTCTTTCCCAGCCTGTCTGCAGGGAAACATAAGCAGGAGGAGCTTCTAGTCCTCTGCTGTTGGTCACATGTTCAAAATAAAAAGAATCCGCCTTTGGAATACAGAGTAAAAATAAATAATTCAAATCAATAATTGTCATATTATAAATTATTATATTTTAAAGTATCCATATATATTCACAGAACTGGGTCCATGTCCTGTGTGTATACACCTCCAATCCTGAGGTTGTGCTGTGGCTGTCCGGTCCATTCCCTGGCTGCTGGGTCCTATGGTCCTCTGTCTGGTCTACCCAGTTATCCGGGAAAATTGGGGGAGAGAGTTGGAGGGGGTCTCCTGCCTCAACCTCGGATGAGATAGTTCATTCCAAGCCATCCTTTTTCCACCTTAGGAGCCACTGGGTCATACCTATGGGTTACTCTATAGGTAAAGTATAAATTGCCAGGTCTTGCTTCTCTTTTTCTCATTTAGAGAGCATAATACATAATTTGTTACTTTATTTACCTATTTATCTATTTTGTAGCTAAATTCATGCATCCTACTCCTGATGATTGGCTTTAAACGCCATGAAACGCGTTGAGTCTACACTCAAGGGTGCCAAGTCAAGCTTGTCCACAATTATGAATTTATTTTTCTTTTTATACTATGTACTGCTTGTATTTATTATGATAATTATGCTTAATTGATTTACATGTTCACCATATTCATTGCTGCTGTTTGTACCAATCATGTCCATTTATGATCAATATTAAATATGTTATTATTATTATTATTATTATTATTATATTAATTATGGTTATCTTTGTATACCTTATGCATTGTATATTTTTATACTATGCATTATATATCATATATTTTTTATCAACTTAAATCATCAATTTAATACATTATAATTTTATGGACTGCCCTTTGGGGATTGTGACATTTAATCTTTTTATAATCAAGTACTTCATTCATTAATTTTTATCAACAAAGACATGCCTCATGTAAAGTCCCAAATCAATTTCTCTTCTGTTTTCGCATATATTTTAAAGTAATACAAATATATATTTTAAGTAAAACCTTTATTAATTTTTGGCAATAACACAGTGTGGGCAGATTCCTGCCAGTCACAGGCTGTGTCACGCCCCTCAGCCTGTGTCTTAGGATAAGAGGGAGGTGAAGCCTCCATTAACGTACATGTAATATCTCACCCCCATTGTGTTTAGCTGGTTAGTGGGCATGGCAGAGGAGGGAGGGATTGGGCTGTCATTTACCTCTGTTTATCACATGGGTGACTCTATAGTCACACGGGCTGCTCAGATGTGATAGGAAATGCTCAGCATAGGAACTCACTGAAAACTGAGCATGTGCAGAGTTGCCACCACATCTGTAAAATCCCTAGCTGAATTGGGGACATGGGCAGAAGATGGAGATACAGTAGAATCAATCAGGTTTTTTGCAGAATACAGAGTACGAATCTCATAGTGACGTAGTAAGTATGAACAGAATGTAATACAGCATTTGATGATAGTTTTTTATAAAGTGGGTTTGGGAGCCACATCGCACGGCCGCGCAATTGTCAGTTAAAGCGACGCAGTGCCGAATCGCAAAAAGTGCTCTGGTCAGGAAGGGGGTAAATTCTTCCGGGGCTGAAGTGGTTAAGGCTAGCTGCTTGACTGAAGCTGAAAAAAGGCAACGCCAGATAATATTCCTAGGAGGGCAGAAGGAATTAATCTATACCTGTGTATGAAGTATGTTTGACTGACATCTGGTTAAATTTATAAGGCCTATTTAGAATCATGAACATGAAAAACTACAACATTGCCTAATTGTCTACGTTTTGCCAGCATTGTAATGGACAGTAGCACTTAAAGCGGAGTTCCACTCATAAAATAAATTTTGCATTATTCAGCTGCATTCAATACAATTAACAACATTTGGAAAAAAAGATTTTTTTTTAACTCACCTCTTCAGGTCTGTTGCTAGGGGGTCTCTCGTAATCTGCCTCTTCCTCTCCACGGCGCCTGACGTAATTTACCTCGGCGCCCGTGCTCGCTAGTGCTCCTGGGAGATGTCTGTCATCATTTCCCAGGAGTCACTGGGCAGTGCCGAGGGCTTCGTTGCCATCACAACGGGGGCAGGCACTTCTGGCGAAGCCCGTTGTGATGGCAACGTCAAAAGTGTACGGCGCTGTGCCGTACATACGGCGCATGCGCGAGAACGGGCGGTGCCTGCTGGTCGCTCAGCTGCACCAGAGCCTGGAACATAGTGATTGTGGGCTTCACATGCCCACAAGCAAGATGGTAATAGACAAGAACAATGAATATAAGAGATCTTTCTCAATTAAATCGGCAATAGAGCACCATTTAAACAGACATGTGAGTGCTAGTAACAACTTTATAAATATTAAGATAATTATCCTAAAAAATTTTTTTTTTTTCATATTTGGAATTCCGCTTTAAGGCTTTATGCATATCAGGCATGTAATCCTGGTACTAACATTTAAGGCAGGGATGTGCCCAGGGATGAAGGCCCAGAATGCAAACTACTTACGTTAAACGCCCAGTGTGCATGAGGCCTAAACCTGAAATAGCCCAGAAAAGCGAAACTGTGTAACATAATATTCCCTCGAGTACATCGCACCACATGGTTGACGCGCAATGAACATTTCAGATAATATGGGGTTACCTTGTTTAGGAGTTCCAAGTACTGAGCTTGTACATTCGTCAACTCTCTGATGAAAGTAAAAAACACGTCTGCACTGTAAGAAAACAGGAACCCAGTTATTACTCTGCTGCGTTCCAGAGCCTACAGAGAATTTTCTTCTTCAGAAAAGCCTCACATACTCATTCGGGCAAGAGGTGGCTTAGCCTTGGTCTTACAGCCTCCCTGTCTGCTCATCCACATGTTAACATGACCAGCCGACCATGTTAGTACACAAGGCTCTGCGAAAATTATACCACCTGTTGCATTTGGAACCAAACCTGAGCCATTTAACCACTTTCCGCCCGGCCTATAGCAGAATGGCGGTCGGGCGGTGGTTCCGTTATCCTGACTGGGCGTCATATGACGTCCTGCAGGATAATAGCCTTGCGGCGATCAGTGGTGCAGTGTGTCAGTCTGACACACTGCTGCACCGATCTCAGTAAAGAGCCTCAGACGGAGGCTCTTGCCAGGTGATCAGCTATGTCCAATTAGGGACGATCACGATGTAAATAGGAAGAGCATTTGATCGGCTTTTCCTCACTCGCGTTACAGACACGAGTAGAGGGGAGCCGATCGGCGGCTCTCCTGACAGGGGGGTCTTTGCTGATTGTTTATCAGTGCAGCCCCCCCCTCGGATCCCGCCAAGGACCACCATCATGCCGCCCAGGACCACCAGGATGGCCATCCACACTAAACCACCAGGTATGCACCCCTAGACCACCAGGGAAATGCAAATCTGTGCCAAGGCAGCTGCCAATCAATGCCCACTCACAATGCCTACTACTGCCAGTGCCACCAGGGATGCCTATCAGTGCCGTGTATCAGTACCCATTAGTGCCCCCGTATCAATGCCCATCAGTACCCAGCAGTGCTGCCTATCAGTGCCCGGCAGTGCCGCCTATCAGTGCCAATCATAAGTACCCATCTTTGCAGCCTTTCAGTGCCCATCAGTGTCGCCCATCAGTGCCCAGTGCCCACCAGTGCCACCCATCAGTGCCCATCAGTGCCGCCTATCAATGTCCATCAGTGCTGCATATCTGTGCCACCCATCAGTGCCGCCTACCAATGCCCATCAGTGCCATATATCAGTGCTCATCGTTGGTGCCTGTCAGTGCCCGTCAGTGCCCGCTCATTGGTGCCACCTCATCGGTGCCACCTTATCAGTGCCAGTCAGTGACGCCTTATCAGTGCCCATCAGTGAAGGAGAAAACATACTTATTTACAAAATTTTATAACAGAAACAAAAGCAAAACTTATTTTTTTCCAAATTTTCGGTCTTTTTTTAATTTGTTTATCAAAAAATAAAAACTGCAGAGGTGATCAAATACCACCAAAAGAAAGCTCTATTCGTGGGAACAAAATGGTAAAAATTCTGTTTGGGTACAGTGTAGCATGACCGCGCAATTGTCATTTAAACAGTGACAGCGCACAAAGCTAAAAATTGGCCTGGGCAGGAAGGTGTATAATGCCTGGTATTGAAGTGGTTAAAAGTGCATGGATCCACACCATTAAGCTGCTTTGGTGCAATGTGAAAAAAAAAATATTTACTGTGTTTTTACATTTTTTGAGAGTGGGCTTTTGTACATTTAGTGTAGTTTAGTTTATTTCATGTAGTGTTTTTTCTCTTTTTGTGTTTTTGATTATTTGTATACTGTAACTTTGAAATGTTTTATTGTACTTATTTAATGTTTTTACTGTGTTTTCATTTTCTTTCTATGGAAAAATATAATAAATAATTTGGGCACAAGAACAATCCGGGAAAGTTGAAAGGAGCTTCCATAGCTCTTGGGAACCAT
The DNA here is from genome assembly GCA_037952835.1 of Lithobates septentrionalis. NCBI lineage: Eukaryota > Metazoa > Chordata > Amphibia > Anura > Ranidae > Lithobates > Lithobates septentrionalis. Next base: position 234,879 of record JBBDGP010001070.1, read on the forward strand.
TTAAAGCCCATTGCATCCTTAAAGTACACTATATTACCAAAAGTAGAACGTTAATGGCATCCCGGTCTTTGTTGAGTTGTCCCACCCTTTGCAGCTATAACAGTTTCAACTCTTCTGGGAAGGCTGTCCACAAGGACAAATGTGTCTATGGGAATGTTTGACCATTCTTCTGGAAGTGCATTTGTAAGATCAGGCACTGATGTGGATGGGAAGGCCTGACTTGCAGTCTCCGCTCTAATTCATCCCAAAGGCGTTCTATCCGGTTAAGGTCAGGACTGTGCAGGCCAGTCAAGTTCCTCCACCCCAAAATCCGCTCATCCATGTGTTTATGGACCTTGATTTGTGTGCTGGTGTGCAGTCCTGTCGGAACAGGAAAGGGGTCATCCCCAAACTGCCACAAAGTTGGGAGCATGAAATTGTCCAAAATGTCTTGGTATGCTGACGCCTTAGAGGTTTCCTTCACTGCAACTAAGGGGCCAAGCCCAACCCCAGAAAAACAACCCCACATCATAATCCCCCCTCCACCAAATGATTTGGACCAGTGCACAAAGCAAGGTCTATAAAGACATGGATGAGCAAGTTTGGGGTAGAGGAACTTGACTGGCCTGTACAGAGTCTTGACTTCAACCCGATAGAACACCTTTGGGATGAATTAGAGCGGAGACTGCGAGCCAGGCCTTCTCATCCACATCAGTGCCTGACCTCACAAATGCGCTTCTGGAAGAATGGTCAAACATTCCCATAGACACACTCCTAAACCTTGTGGACAGCCTTCCCAAAAGAGTTGAAGCTGTTATAGCTGAAAAGGGTGGGCAAACTCAACATTGAACCCTATGGACTAAAACTGGGATGTCATTAAAGTTCAGGTGTGTGTAACGGCAGGTGTCCCAATACTTTTGGTAATATAGTGTACTTTAAGGATGCATTGGGCTTTAAATGGTTCCCAAGGGCTATGGGAAGGCTATTAACAAATATAGTGTATATGTAAAATGAATCACTACAATCTCATATAAGCTTTAACATGTTAATGCAATTTCAAAATCAATGTTCAATCATTTTAAATCTTTCATTAAAATGATACCTGGTGATCTAGTCATGTAGGCCCTTCTTCTTGTAATGAGGTGACAACCCTGTCTTCCAGTTGTGCTTTTGTGTTTTCTTCTCACATGGGCCTCAATGGAGACTAAAGTATCTCTTTCAACACAGATTACACAGACTGGGCTCATTGTTGCCACATTCAAAAAACCTGCCTTGAGAAATAACATGCAGCCATTGCTGGGGTGCATGCAGAAAATGTCTGCAAAACGGTTGCATGAAATCAGCAGGAAAAAAACATGAAAACATTATTTTATGTTAAAAAACGGTATTGATTATTGTATAGAACATTTTTGCAAAGTAAATTTCATTTAGTTAGTGTTTACTAACTAAGTACTCCAAAGGACAACTGTACAAGCTCCTTAGGTGTAATGCTCGAGGAAAGGAAGTGTCTCTAGTCCTTTTTGTCAAAGCCTAGGGTCTTGGTGCCCTCTTAGGACCATGGGAAAACAAGAGAAGGGTGCACCGACCTAGTGCCAGAGTCTCTCAGGAAGAGGGTTCTCCCTCGAAACGTGTCAGCCAAGCCACTTACAGATGCCACCTGGTCTCCTTGCACCATTTGGTCCTGGAGGAGGATTTGTCTTCACTTTGCTTTGATATGCGTGTACACAGCATGCGTTTGTGATTATTATGTGTGTTGTTTTTTTTTTTATCCTTTAACCGCTTGCCGATCAGCCGTCGCAGCTGTACTGCGGTAACATGGCTCAGCTGTGCGAAACGCCGCCATGTTACGTCACTTCTTTATGTGGCTACTAGGGGCACGTGCGCGCCCGCTGCTCGCCCCCGGAGCCGATGCGAGTGCCCGGCAGTCCCGATGACCACCGGGCTCCCGCGATCGATCGTGACACGGCGAAAACCGGGATCTCTATGTGTAAACACAGAGATCCCGATTCTCTGAGGGGAAAAGAGACAGATCGTGTGTTCATACAAAGTATGAACACTGATCTATCTCTTTGCCTAGCAAGTCCCATCCCCCCTTCAGTTAGAACACGTAGCAGGGAACACAGTTAACCCCTCGATCGTCCCCTAGTGTTAACCCCTTCCCTGCCAGTGACATTTTTACAGTAATCAATGCATTTTTACACCACTGATTGCTGTATAACAGCCAATGGTCCCAAAAGGTGGCAAAATTGTCAGATGTGTCCACCATAATGTCGCAGTCACGATAAAAATCGCAGATTGCCCCGCCATTACTAGTAAAAAAAAAAATAATAATAAAAATGCTATAACTCTATCCCCTATTTTGTAGACGCTATAACCTTTGCGCAAACCAATCAATATAAGCTTATTGCGATTTTTATTACCAAAAATATGTAGAAGAATACATATCGGCCTAAACTGAGAAAAAATGTGCTTTTTTAAAAAAAAAATGGGGATATTTATTATAGCAAAAAGTACAAAATATTGCGTTTTTTTTTAATTGTTGCTATTATTTGTTTATAGCGCAAAAAATAAAAACCGCAGAGATGATCAAATACCACCAAAAGAAAGCTCTATTTGTGGGGAAAAAAGGACGTCAAATTTGTTTGGGTACAACGTCGCACGACCGCGCAATTGTCAGTTAAAGCGACGCAGTGCCGTATCGCAAAAAAATGGCCTGGTCATTCAGCAGCCAAATCTTCCGGGGCTGAAGCTGTTAATAAATGTTTATAATGGAATTGCACTAGGTCAGTGCGCCCTTCTCTTGTTTTTGTAAGCTTTTTTTAAGGCATGCCCCTAACCCATGAGTGAAGCTCATCTGGCCAATACCAATGCTTACTTCTGCAAGTCAGAAAAACCTCTCTATTGAAAGCATCCCTCTTCTTCCTATGCATGCCATGGCCTCGTTCATTCCTATACTCACAGTGAAAATCATTGGAATGGGGACAGAGGAAATTATCTGACCAGTACTTGATGCACTTGGGTAGGTGGGCGCATACCCTAAACGACAAATTGTACCAAATGTAAAGTTGTCGTTTTTAAAAAACAACAAAAAATGCTTTCATTTCACCTTCCCTGCTGACTTCAATGCATGTTGCTAAAATGGCGACATTTTGCACAATTATTTAATTTTTCACTTTTTTTTTCCCCATAACTGCCTAAGCACGGAGGGGAAGTCAGTATAATATATTTGTAATGAGCTATTAAGCTGTCCTTGGCTCACCTACACACATCCCAGCCTGGCTCCAGATGATGGACGTGCAATGCTTTTTGCACCTCAAGTTTGTTCATGTAGGTATTGATACTTGTGTCATCCAAACAGGGTACACTCAGTTTTATTGGCTTCTTTAACTGTGACAGCCTTTGCAACTTCTGTTGGAAAAAAAAAGGAAGAATTAAAACGAAATCTACATAGTCTATCCAAAATAAAAAAAACATTTTTGACACAAGTTGGAGACAATTAAGAATTGATGTAGAAGATTTTTTTAGTACAGTTAAAGCCCATTTCCAGCTTTGTTTTTTTTTAAATTGGACCTCCAGTATAAAACAAACAAAAAAATGTTTTGCTAAGCAGCGCTCAGCTTTCCATGCCCCAGCATTGCCCCACATGTCCTCCTCCATGGATCAGCACCCAGCATCAGTTAATCCACACACAGGAGAGTACCACCCCCCACTGCTGAAGAAAATGGTTAAATGTAAAAAAAAATCTTGATTCATGCTGAAAACTCCTAAGCTTGACTGAAATATCATGGAATAGTTCCAACGTTTCGGAGTCATGCAGAACAACTTTATCAAGCATTTGATATAGTGCTCCTGCCTAATTTCAAAGAACTTCAATGTAATTTTTTAATACATGCTTGAACTTTGCAACAAGATAAAAGTTGTGCTGGTGACATATCTTCACTCAGGACTTTTTTTCAGCAGGAACTAGGGGGAACTCAGTTCCACCACCTCTGTCTCAGGTCTTCTGTTCCCTGCTCACCACTATCACTTGGTAACACTGAAGTCCAGCTTCTGCATTTACAAGTGATAGCTTATCTCCCAGTAGCTCCCACAGGTCGGATCTCCTGCGCAGATCCCACTGAGTGTCGGACAGGGACAAGGGAGATACAGAACAGGTGCCCAGGGTTCAGTGCAGTCATGGGCAGGAGAGGGTGCGTGGTAGGCTGCACCCTTTGTGGTCTCCATTTTTTCCCTGGTGACCAGTTGTTGATGCTCCTACTGCATAATAGTCAAGTGACTGTAGTATAGTATAGTATGCTGGTAGGTACTACAGCCGGATAGGTGTTTCAGCTCAATATTGCAACAAAGGTAAGATATATGACAGATGGTGGAGCTTTTAAGGGGGGGGGGGAGATGAGGGCAGTGGAGGGAGGGGGTTGTATGCAGAGGGAAGAGCTACTATTTGATGCCAGTTGGCAGGTATGTGTGTGTGGCGGGCATGGTTGAGTACCTCTGAGAAAAAAAAACCCTGTCTTCACTCATATATTATGTGATGCCAGGCAACAGTTGTTATGGCACCCTGAAGACTAAGTTCTTGTTCACATGGCGTGTATATATGCATGCCCTGTGTGTGGGTCGTCTTTACCTGCAAGGGGATGCACAGGTTTTCCGTGCATTCCCATGCAGGCAGTCCCGTTGCTGTCAATTGTACATATATACACCCCACGTGAAGTGCGCGAGGCCTTAAGCTCACCATACACATTATAATCTGACTATGCAAACTCTGTGCAATCAATTTGTGTGGTTTTAAAGGCTAAAGGTTTTTTACCTTCATGCATTCTATGCATGAAGGTAAAGGCCTTCTGTGTGCAGCAGCCCCCTCTACCCCCTAATACTTACCTGAGCCCCCTCTCGATCTAGCGATGTGCATGAGAGCTGAGCCTCTCTGCTTCTCTCGGATCTCTCATGCCCTGTATACATGACCGGTTTTCCCGTCGGAATAAACTCTGAAGGTTTTTCCGACGGAGTTCAGACGAAATTCCGCTCAAGCTGTCTTGCATACACACGGTCACACCAAATTCCGACCGTCCAGAACGCGGTGACATACAACACGTAGGACGGGACTAGAAAACGGAAGTTCAATAGCCAGTACTTGTTTCAGAGCATGCGTCGTTTTTGGTACATTGGAACAGCATACAGACGAGCGGTTTTCCCGATAGGAAAAATTTAGAACATGTTCTCTTTCTAGGTCCGTCAGAATTTTCGACGTAAAAAGTCCGATGGGGCATACACACGATCGGAATTAACGATGAAAAACTCCCGTCTGACTTTTTCTGTCGGACATTCCGCTCGTGTGTACGCGGCATTATTCCTCATTGGCTGAGACAGCAGTGGGAGCCATTGGCTCCTGCTACTGTCAATCACAGCCAGTGAGCCAATGAGGAGAGAGCAGGGGGCGCATAGAGCGGGGGCTCAGGAACGAGCACGCAGACGCAAACGAGTACCCCCCAGAGCAAGTAGCTTGCTATCGGGGATACTGGCTGAAGAAGCGGAGTCAGGAGCACTGGCGGGGGACCTGAAAAAATAAGGATCGGGCTTGCTCTGTGCAAATCACTGCACAGAGCAGGTAAGTATCATATGTTATATATACAGTGGCTTGCGAAAGTATTCGGCCCCCTTGAACTTTTCAACCTTTTGCCACATTTCAGGCTTCAAACATAAAGATATAAAATTTTTATTTTTTGTGAAGAATCACCAACAAGTGGGACACAATTGTGAAGTGGAACGAAATCTTTTGGATTTTTGAAACTTTTTTAACTAATAAAAAAATGAAAAGTGGGGCGTGCAAAATTATTCGGCCCCCTTGCGTTAATACTTTGTAGAGCCACCTTTTGCTGCGATTACAGCTGCAAGTCGCTTGGGGAATGTCTCTATCAGTTTTGCACATCGAGAGACTGAAATTCTTGCCCATTCTTCCTTGCAAAACAGCTCGAGCTCAGTGAGGTTGGATGGAGAGCGTTTGTGAACAGCAGTTTTCAGCTCTTTCCACAGATTCTCGATTGGATTCAGGTCTGGACTTTGACTTGGCCATTCTAACACCTGGATACGTTTATTTGTGAACCATTCCTTTGTAGATTTTGCTGTATGTTTGGGATCATTGTCTTGTTGGAAGATAAATCTCTGTCCCAGTTTCAGGTCTTTTGCAGACTCCAACAGGTTTTCATCCAGAATGGTCCTGTATTTGGCTGCATCCATCTTCCCCTCAATTTTAACCATCTTCCCTGTCCCTGCTGAAGAAAAGCAGGCCCAAACCATGATGTTGCCACCACCATGTTTGACAGTGGGGATGGTGTGTTGAGTGTGATGAGCTGTGTTGCTTTTACGCCAAACATATCGTTTTGCATTGTGGCCAAAAAGTTTGATTTTGGTTTCATCGGACCAGAGCACCTTCTTCCACATGTTTGGTGTGTGTCCCAGGTGGCTTGTGGCAAACTTTAGACGAGACTTTTTATGGATATCTTTGAGAAATGGCTTTCTTCTTGCCACTCTTCCATAAAGGCCAGATTTGTGCAGTGTACGACTGATTGTTGTCCTATGGACAGACTCTCCCACCTCAGCTGTAGTTCTCTGCAGTTCATCCAGAGTGATCATGGGCCTCTTGGCTGCATCTCTGATCAGTCTTCTCCTTGTCTGAGCTGAAAGTTTAGAGGGACAGCCAGGTCTTGGTAGATTTGCAGTGGTCTGATACTCCTTCCATTTCAAAATGATCGCTTGCACAGTGCTCCTTGGGATGTTTAAAGCTTGGGAAATCTTTTTGTATCCAAATCCGGCTTTAAACTTCTCCACAACAGTATTATGGACCTGCCTGGTGTGTTCCTTGGTCTTCATGATGCTCTCTGCGCTTTCAACAGAACCCTGAGACTATCACAGAGCAGGTGCATTTATACAGAGACTTGATTACACACAGGTGGATTCTATTTATCACCATCAGTCATTTAGGACAACATTGGATCATTCAGAGATCCTCGCTGAACTTCTGGAGTGAGTTTTCTGCACTGAAAGTAAAGGGGCCGAATAATTTTGCACGCACCACTTTTCAGTTTTTTAATTGCTAAAAAAGTTTAAAATATCCAATAGATTTCGTTCCACTTCACAATTGTGTCCCACTTGTTGGTGATTCTTCACAAAAAATTAAAATTTTATATCTTTATGTTTGAAGCCTGAAATGTGGCAAAAGGTTGAAAAGTTCAAGGGGGCCGAATACTTTCGCAAGCCACTGTATATATATATATATATATATATATATATATATATATATATATATATATATTTTTTTTTTTTTTTTAGGAAATTTTAATGTCACTTTTCGATCTACCAAATCTATGCAATATAAGGGCCTACCTAAACTACCCAAAATATTTGAATCCAGTCAGGCAGACCCTTGCACTACATGCTTGTTGGTAGATCTAAAAGAGATCGTACAATCAGATTGTACAAAAGGGATGATATCCAAAATAGTATTTATTTATAAAATGTATGTACAAAGCTGTAAAACAGCTTATGCGTTTTGGACGTTAGTCCTTAGTGATGGCTGAATACAATCACATTATAATATATGTGATGAGCTTAAAGTCAGCAGCTAAAAATACTGCAGCCGCTGACTTTTAATAATCGGACACTTACCTATCCAGGGATCCAGCGATGCGGGGGAACAAAGACGCGCTCGTCTCCCCCTCCTCTCTGCGGTGCCGACATTTTAACTGTGGGCGCCCGGCTGTGGCTTCACAGCTAGGCACCCACTGCGCATGCGCGAGCCGCGCTGCGTGCTGTGACTGGCCGGGCAATCATCTGGGACCTGTGATGTGTCCCAGATGATTGCCGAGAGGGAGGGGGGGAGAGTTGATCTCCCTTCCAGTTCCGTAGTGCGCCGGGGGGAAGTGGGAGCTAGGACCCTCTAAAAAGAGGGTACCGGCCCCCCCCAAAAAAAGGGGGTCACCTCCCTTAAAGTGGAAGTTCCATTTTTTGGTGGAACTCCGCTTTAAGGTGTATTCTGGTATGAAAATATATTGATTAGAATGTGACTGAGCCAAATACACCTGGGAAACCGCTATTAAAAGTGGAGTTGAATGTGATTTAAAGTGGTTGTAACCCCATGAAGTGGCAAGCTTTGAGAGATACACAGAGATGAAACAAATCCTCCTACATACGTTGTACCTGTTTTTCTGTGGCCATTTATCCTGTAGATCATTTTAAAAACACAGGTCAAAGGATTTTTCTCAGCAGCAGAGAACAAAAGGCAAGGATCTGACATCACACACACACCCTGCAGAGCTAGAGCACAAAGTTCCCTGACATCTGACATCTGAGTTAAGGAAAGGGACACACCCCTCTCTACACAAGCCTACAGGCTCAGAGAAAAATAATACAGAGGCTAGTGCCGCGTACACACGAGCGGACTTTACGGCAGACTTTGCCTGGCGGACTTTTCGACGTACTTTACGACGGACTTTCTGAATGAACGGACTTGCCTACACACAATCCACCAAAGTCCGTTGAATTCGTACGTGATGACGTACGACCAGACTAAAACAAGGAAGTTCATAGCCAGTAGCCAATAGCTGCCCTAGCGTGGCTTTTTGTCCGTCGAACTAGCATACAGACGAGCGGACTTTTCGACCGGACTCGATTTCGACGGATTGATTTAAAACATGTTTCAAATCTAACTCCGTCCAACTTTTGAGAAAACAAAGTCCCCTGGAGCCCACACACATGGAATTGTCCGACAAAATCCCGTCCGCCGGGCAAAGTCTGCCGTAAAGTCCGCTCGTGTGTACGCGGCATAGGAGTCACCCGCTGTGTGCTGGAGGGGGGGAGGCTGTTGTGTTGCGAAAAAACTTTAAAAAGTAAATCATGCAAATAGAAGAAAGAGGAGAGGTCAGAGAGGAGCCATACTTGGAGCTTTGAATTCAGGCTAGCACACACCATACTTATTTTATGTCTGAGCTTTACAACCACTTTAACTACTACCAACTTTACTAGGGAAGTTTATTTATACTTTTTTTTTTAATCTATGGTACCCTTGCTAGCTGTACACTTTATATACTGTACCTTGTGCAGCAGTAAGACGTGGGTACTTACCGTGTGAAAATTGGAGTGGACCTTTGTGGAATATATACCAGGAATATGAACTACAAAGTGGTCTCCTAAATCCCTGTAATAAAAAAAAAGATTGGAAAATTCAGTGCTAAAAGACATTAAAGGGGTTGTAAAGGTTTGTTTTTTCACCTTGTCCCATGGGGACACGCTCTTTCTCTGCAGGGGGTTCTCAGCTCTTGATTGGATAGATTAATAGCAGTGCAGCCATTGGCTCCCACTGCTGTCAATCAAATCCAATGACATGGGCGCCGGGGGGGGGGGCAAAGCCCAGCATTCGGCCTCTATGGACGCTGAATGCTGGACTCGGGAGCGCGCCCGCAAGGTAACCCCCCGCGAGAGCGCTTCTCCTAGGGGGTTATCTGATGTGGGGAGGAGCTGAGAGAGCCGCTGGGGGGCCCCAGAAGACCAGGTTCGGAGCCACTCTGTGCAAAACAAGCTGCACAGTGGAGGTAAGTATGGCGTTTGTTATTATTTTTTTTTTTAAATGAACCTTTAGTGTCACTTTAATTGCAAATGATTACTGCTCTTCTTCTGCTGTTCTATATCAATTGATGTAAATATTCTTCTTGCTTGTAATAGAAGAGTGCAAGCTTGAGACTATTTGGCAACACACCTATTTTCCTCAACTTGGTAAATACAAAAGGCCTTAGGTGCGGCCCCTGACATGTCCAGTGGACCACAAAATATCCTTAATAGAAAATTTTAGAAAATAATTTGGATGGATCCTCAAATTTTTTTTTATGGGTTCCTCAAGGTAAAAAGGTTCAGAAAGGCTGATAAAGCACCATAAAATGTATAGACATGTGCACAACAAAATTTTTTTTTTTTCATTTTGGTTTAATTCATCGAAGAGGGAGTCCACCTAAACCGCCTAAAAAAAAAAATATTAAAAGCCAGCAGCTACAAATACTGCAGCTGCTGACTTTTAATAAATGGCCACTTACCTGTCCCAGGGTCCAGCGATGTCGGCAGCCGACGCCGAGAACCCGCTCGGTTCTCGCCAGCTGCCGCCGCCATCCTTGGTGAGGGAATCAGGAAGGGAAGCGTTGCGGCTTCACTTCCCGGTTCCCTACTGCACATGCGCGAGTCGCGCTGGGCATCGTAACTGGTCCCCGCTTTCTCTTGGGACCTGTGTGTTTCCCAGGAGACAGCGCGGAGGGACAGGAAGAGGCATAGACTCCCATGGGAGTCTATGCCGGAAGTGGGTGCAAATACCTGTCTTAGACAGGTATCTGCACCCCCCTCCCCCCTGAAAGGTGCCAAATGTGACACCGGAGGGGGGGAGGGTTCCGAAAAGCGGAAGTTCCATTTTTGTGTGGAACTCCGCTTTAAGTAAATTATTTTGTTCCGTCATAATCGTTATTTTAGAATGACTTGTTTGTTTTCAGAACTATTAATTATTTTGGGAGAGTATATATATTCATTGTTCCGAATCAATTCGTATTTTTGAAAGTTCTGTTATTCTTTTGTTATTTCAGAAGATTAACTATATTCATTTTAACATATTAGTTTGTTATTTTTCAGAAGATTATTACTTAATTCGTATATAACGAAAATATTTGGAATTATTCATTTTATTCAGATGCCACGGAATTAATGCCGTCAGACCCTAAAAATTGCATTAGACGGTGAAACTGACTGACAATTATAAAATTCACTTTACATCACAAATTTACTTTATTTACTTTTTTGCACAAGCAGTGCAGTCAGACAGCACTACCAGAATACATCACTCCTGCACGAAATATAAACCAACTCATTTCCCCATTCACAACTGACTTTATTTGTTGGGCCACGCACATACAAATTAAACACATGGTTTCAACCCCAATACAAAAAGAATCTCATTAGAATTATCATGCTATGCTCACTAGAATAAAAACAAATGGATTTGGATAATTTATTATTTTATTACGTTATTTCGGATGCTTCCAACATTAACAAAAGGCCCAAACTATGGCATCATGTCATCTGAATGAAACAAATGAATACAGATTTTTTTCGTTATAATTTATTTCAGATTACTTGAAACCCGTTACTATTGTGATTCAGAGATTCGGATACATCTAAATCTCTGAATCATGCATATTGTGTCCGCATTTTGATTCGTAATGAAACAAATCGCACATGTCTAAAAATGTATTTAACCCCTTCCCGTCCAGCCGCCGCAGTTTTACTGCGGCAGGATGGCTCCCCTGGGCGAACCGACATAGCTGTACGTCGGTTCGCCCTTTGACCACTAGGGGGCGCAATGCCGGAGCCGATGCATGTGCCCGGCGCTCGTGATGACCACTAGCGCAAAAAATAAAAACAGCAGAGTTGAGCAAATACCATCAAAAGACAGCTCTGTTTGTGGGGAAAAAAAAGGTTGTCATGTTTGTTTGGGTACAACTTCGCACGACTGCGCAATCGTCAGTTAAAGCGACGCAGTGCCCTATCGCAAAAAATGGCCTGGTCATTGAGCAGCCAAATCTTCTGGGGCTGAAGTGGTTAAGTAATACATTTTTTTTATTATAACATCATTTCTAATGTAGTCATGCTGGTGCTTTAAACTGTATCTCAGAAAATGCTCCAAAAACAAATATTAATCCATTAACCCTTTTGCTGCCAGGTCCGTACATAGTACTTGCTCTGACCCGGAAAGTGACCTCTATGACGTCACTTTAGGGTCAGCCTCTCAGTGTCCTCGGCTAGCTTAGCCGGAAAGCAATGTTTTGCAATACGATCTGCATTTCAAAACATTCAGTGGAGCCCAAAGGAGACATGACATGCAGGTTCTTTTAGACTCTGCATGTCTCAATAAAGAGAACCTGTCACCTAAATATGCATCGCCTATAGAAAATATAGGGTACTGACGTTTGTGGCCATTTTTGGGGTTTTGTGTAATCTTCAGGCCTAAAATGATTTTTTAAAAGTGTGCAAAAACGGCTCTGGCAGCGAAAGGGTTAATGTGTATAACCAATATATCCTTCTATAGGAAGAGAAAAATACATATATACAAGACAGTATCTTAAAATACCTGATCTCTTCAGGATTCCCATATTCGCATTTCGCGTACAAATTGTACCTGTTCAGCTCGTACCTAAGAACTTGGGAATAAGCAACCTCTGTCTAAACAAAGAGAAAAATTCATTAATGGGGTCCTTTCATGAGAGAATCAGCTGCCAATGGCGGCTGGTGGAAGCATTTTTTTGGGGGGGCAGCAAACAGTATGGTAAACCCCCCCCCCCCCCCGTCAGTCAGTCGGCAGCACTTACCCCATCACCGGCGGCTTCCCCCTGCTCAGCGGCGGCGGACTCCCATTCTCCTGCTCTCCAGGGCGGTGGCTTCCCTTTTCTCCCTCCTCCTCAGCAAACCGGGAGTCTTTTCTTTTCGGCCAATCAGAAAACGGGTCTCACACCTGCTTCTGATTGGCCGGATTGAGAATCAGTGTTTCAACAGCAAATATTCATTCGTTGTTCTAATACACCTGGATGGGCTCCGGTCGCATGCTCTGCGACCCGAGCGCACCCTGTTTTGAAGCCTATTAGAGCCTCTGGGTCTAATCGGGTGCTTCAAAAAAAAATCCCCTGCCGCTGTAATTCATGCGCCCGTCACCCCGAAAGGGGCCGGACGCGTGAATAGGGAGTGGCCGCGGCGGCCATGGATAGATTCATGCAACGCGTCCGCTGCGCCACATCCCTGCTCGGCTCTCCTCTTCTCCCTGCTGTGATGATGGGCGCACCGCACACCACGGCTGAGCTGCTGCAGGACACATGAAGTCTCCTGGTCAGGTAGGTCAGTGTGTGTCACTACCGTCAGTGTGTGTGTCATGTAGGTCAGTGTATGTCAGGTAGGTCAGTGTGTGTTTGTCAGTGTATGTCAGGTAGGTCAGTGCATGTCAGGTAGGTCAGTGTGTGTATGTCTGTGCATGTCAGGTAGGTCAGTGCGTGTCAGGTAGGTCAGTGTGTGTATGCCTGTGCGTGTCAGGTAGGTCAGTGCATGTCAGGTAGGTCAGTGTGTGTGTATGTCTGTGCGTGTCAGGTAGGTCAGTGTGTGTGTATGTCTGTGCGTGTCAGGTAGGTCAGTGTGTGTATGTCTGTGCGTGTCAAGTAGGTCAGTGCGTGTCAGGTAGGTGAGTTTAGTGGTCAGCATTGATGGGCACTGGTAAGCCAGGCAGCAACCAGCAAGTGAGCTTACCCCCGCCACACAACCTCACTGCCCAGCCAAAAAACCTTGCGCCACTACCACCACCGCCCCCCTGCCCCCGCCGCTCCCTATGCCTGCCTTGGACTTCAGGCTGAAGCCACTGGTCTTTTTTACCACCTAGCAACTCCCCTGGTGCTGACTGTAATTCTAGTAGCATACTGATGGAGCTGTCAGTGTTATTACTTGTGATCTGGAGGCAGTGTAACAAGCTCCAAATCATGTCACTGCTGTAAGCAGTCGTATGATCCAAGCCATGCCACCTACCAGTAGGGTTGCCACCTTTTCTTCAAGTCAAACCAGAACACTTTAGCGGCACACAGCATTTTTTTATAGTATAAACTATACATATATTTTGCAATTAAATACCATTTCTAATCATATGAAGTTAATCACAATAGTCCCCCTTTACATCAAACGGGTCTCACACCTGCTTCTGATTGGCCGGATTGAGAATCAGTGTTTCAACAGCAAATATTCATTCGTTGTTCTAATACACCTGGATGGGCTCCGGTCGCATGCTCTGCGACCCGAGCGCACCCTGTTTTGAAGCCTATTAGAGCCTCTGGGTCTAATCGGGTGCTTCAAAAAAAAATCCCCTGCCGCTGTAATTCATGCGCCCGTCACCCCGAAAGGGGCCGGACGCGTGAATAGGGAGTGGCCGCGGCGGCCATGGATAGATTCATGCAACGCGTCCGCTGCGCCACATCCCTGCTCGGCTCTCCTCTTCTCCCTGCTGTGATGATGGGCGCACCGCACACCACGGCTGAGCTGCTGCAGGACACATGAAGTCTCCTGGTCAGGTAGGTCAGTGTGTGTCACTACCGTCAGTGTGTGTGTCATGTAGGTCAGTGTATGTCAGGTAGGTCAGTGTGTGTTTGTCAGTGTATGTCAGGTAGGTCAGTGCATGTCAGGTAGGTCAGTGTGTGTATGTCTGTGCATGTCAGGTAGGTCAGTGCGTGTCAGGTAGGTCAGTGTGTGTATGCCTGTGCGTGTCAGGTAGGTCAGTGCATGTCAGGTAGGTCAGTGTGTGTGTATGTCTGTGCGTGTCAGGTAGGTCAGTGTGTGTGTATGTCTGTGCGTGTCAGGTAGGTCAGTGTGTGTATGTCTGTGCGTGTCAAGTAGGTCAGTGCGTGTCAGGTAGGTGAGTTTAGTGGTCAGCATTGATGGGCACTGGTAAGCCAGGCAGCAACCAGCAAGTGAGCTTACCCCCGCCACACAACCTCACTGCCCAGCCAAAAAACCTTGCGCCACTACCACCACCGCCCCCCTGCCCCCGCCGCTCCCTATGCCTGCCTTGGACTTCAGGCTGAAGCCACTGGTCTTTTTTACCACCTAGCAACTCCCCTGGTGCTGGCTGTAATTCTAGTAGCATACTGATGGAGCTGTCAGTGTTATTACTTGTGATCTGGAGGCAGTGTAACAAGCTCCAAATCATGTCACTGCTGTAAGCAGTCGTATGATCCAAGCCATGCCACCTACCAGTAGGGTTGCCACCTTTTCTTCAAGTCAAACCAGAACACTTTAGCGGCACACAGCATTTTTTTATAGTATAAACTATACATATATTTTGCAATTAAATACCATTTCTAATCATATGAAGTTAATCACAATAGTCCCCCTTTACATCAGAGTCCACAGAGTTCCCCTTTACATTTGAATCTGCAGAGTTCCCCTTTTACATCTGAACTTACACTGTAAGGGGGAACACTGAGAACTCTGATGTAAGAGGAACACTGTGGCTTCTGGTGTAAAGGGGAACTCTGATGTAAGGGGTGCTCTGAGAACCCTGATTTACGTTAGTGTATTCACTCAGAGGCAGGAGGGAGAAGGATGGTGAGCTCACTCACCCCTTGGCAGTCAGCACCTCTCATCCAGATGTATCTGAGGCTGCTGGACTTGAAATTTCCTGCCCCCACTTTCCTTTTCTGAGGCACTAGGGATTAGGGCAGACACAAAGGGGTAGGGGTGGGAGGGAGAAGAGCAGATTAAGCCCTCTATCCTCTCCCGTCTGTGTGTGTGTGGGGGGGCCAATTGTTAGTGCTGGCTTTGGGCAGTGTGAAAGAGATTGTAACAGACACTCTCAGCTTAGACAACTGCAGCCAGCAACCCTGCTGGGAAGCCTAAGTCCAGTCTGAATAATGTGTCCGGGTTTCAGGCAGTTTGAAACCTGGACACATGATTCCAAACCCGAACTGTCCGGGTGAATCCCCGACAGGTGGCAATCCTACCTACCAGTATTAAAACCCCTTTAAAGGGTCACCCAGAGGTGGTGTAAAGGGGTTAAAGCGAAACTCAGTTTAAAACATGAGGATTTCTTATGTGTAGCGGTACCCCAGTAGGGACTGCTGAATGTAGTGGCCCATCTGTCACCCTGCCCCAGCCAAGCACACACTTTTCAATTGCTCAGAGACATGAAAGCAGTCCTTGCATTTGTTTATGAGGTAATCAACAGTCAATATTGGGACCAACTATATACACCACGATATATACAATCTCCTCTTCTCCTCCTGCACTTCCTTGCTTGCAGACTATTACTCCTCACTCCTCCAGCACATCACTTGCTTACACTTCCCAGACTAGCTAGCACTGTAGGCCTGACACTGGCCAGGCCTAAAGCAGATGCCCTTTGCAGGCAGGGACCGCAGGCCCCTAGCAAAAATAGAAAGTTTCAGTGCTAGCTGTCCCTGTGACTACTGCTCCCAGTACCACCTCTTCAGGCACTGCCTACCCTCCTGGCTGCAGCTGCCCATCTCCTCTTCCCATACCACCACAATCCTCCAAACTGGCTCTGCACCCATCCCAGACCGCTCCATCTTAGTCCTCTCAGGCATGCCTCCCAGTCCTCTCTACTGTGTAAACACTCACCAGCCCTCTTGGCTGCCTCTGTGGAACTACTGGAGACTTGCCCAGCAGTGTTCTTCCACTGTCCTCTCTTGCTCCTTCTGTACCTCCTGGTCAGGACACCTCTGTGGGTTGTAAGAGGGTCCCGTCCGCACCCGAGCCCAGGCCGAAGGTCAGCAACCTCAAAGGCCCCAACAGCCTAACACTCCATCTCCATCTTCCACCCGATCAACTCCTCCCCAACTGGGCTGACCCTGGTTATTTAAGGAGGCTTGCCCCCTGCCAATCCAGATTGGGGATTGGTCAGGGCTCCTCAGAATACCCCAGGCAGCTCCACCTCCCGTATCCACCCCTCAACAGCCATACTCCTATGCCTTGATGAAAATCAGGTGCAGCTGTGCATGGTAGCCAGTCAGCTTTTAACTTCAGCTTGTTTAATTAAGCTTTTGTAGCACCCTCCTAGATAGGTGCTAGGTTAGGTATATTTAGTTCTTTGGCTCTCCTATAACCTGTGGAGCTGCTTGTGATTACTCTGGTCTGCTCTGAGTTTAATGGGCTGTGGGTTTGGCAGATTCCCCCTGTCTTTTGGATGATTCTGGAAGATAGAAGGCTGGAAGAGTCAAATGTACAGTATGAATATTTATGTGGTCCCAATAAATCTCTGGGGGAGAGTGTCCAGATTCTGTCTGGGAGAGAGCATACAGTAAATACTTTGAAACCTGGAGCAAAGGGGTTCTTGTCCTGGACAAGAAGATTCCAGCCCGAAGGGCTCCTGCCCTTTTGGGCAGCCAAGCTGTGCTTCTTTGTTTGCTCATCGAGGTCCCAGCTGTGCTAGCTGGGGGGGCGGGGGGGTTTGGCAGCGGGGGTATCTATACTGCTGAACTTTGAACTTTGCTGGAGCTGACCTTGAAATTTTTTTGGAGATCTGGTCTGAAGAGTTCATGCGAGAAATGTCTGGCTGATATTGGAAGAAGGCATCCAACTATCCAGAGACATTTGTGAGTATAGACCGGTGTGTGAGATCTCAGTGACTGTGTGATGCTACTATGTCTCTTGCATCAGAGTCAGATTGTACTTAAAGTGGGCATTGTTCTTGGTGTCGCTGTGTAGCTCGGCCCATCATTTACTGCTACAAGGATTGTGCTATGAATCTTTAAGAGGAAGATAGGCATCCTCAAGTTACTACTAAAGTTGCTGGAGTATCCCACTGTTATCTTGCACTCATGCAAGTTTGTAATAAAGCATAAAAAGGTACCCCTAGACTAATTGAGCCAGAAGAGTATCGGAGACTGTGTGCTTGGCTGCTAGTACACTTCTTGGGGAAGGAACCTTGGGACCAAATTAGAAGGCCCTTTTGGGGTGAGCACTACACTTTTGCACTCAACCGTTTTAGTAAATCCCCCCCTATTGGCTTATGCGTTTACTACAGCAATGGAATAAAACCCTCCATGTTTGGTCTTCAACATTCCGTTGTGGCACTCCAGTCTTTCAATTCAACTAAGGTGTCTATGAAACAGCAGGGTGTTTAAAGACAGAAAGTGCATTAGGACTACAGAATACCTCCCTCTCTTCGCATCGTAATATAGGGAATAGGTATTTTGTAGTACACAGAGGTGGACTGGCCAAAGTGTGTAAGGTTTACATCTACTTTTAATTGCTTATTGATGTGTGCTCACTGGCTGTGTTGTAACTAGGACAAGAAATGAAAATACATCTTTTAAGTGTGGCCATAGACAGCAATAAAAACCTAACCTTTCCCCTAAGAATATAGTTTTTCTTTGGAGTTACATTTAAATACAGTTACCAACCTTACCCTGTTTACTAAAAGACATGCTTTTATTACTGGTTGCCCCACTGCAAGGGAAGATTTTTTAGTTTTATGGAGTCCAGCTATAAAGAAACATAATTAAATAAGTGCAGTTAAAGCAGAGTTCCACTGGTTTTTGAGTTTATTAAAAGTCAGCAGCTACAAAAAGTATAGCTGCTGACTTTTAATAAACAGCCACTCACCTGTCCCACGGCCCAGTGATGCAGGCGCCCGAAGCCTCCGTTCTCTCCTCCTCCTCTTCGCGGCGCCGACATTGTGAGTGCTGTGAAAGCTTATTTCTTCACAGTCGGGCCGCACCGCGGCATTGACCGCGCTCCGTCAATGGCCAGGCAATGTTCTGGGACCTGTCATTTGTCCCAGAACATTGCTGGGAGGGAGGGCCGCCTAGGAATCACCTAGGCGGTCAGAAGTCAGAAGGAGGAAGTGGGACTGGAACTCCCACTCCAAACCAGGTACCCAGCCCCCCCCCCCCCCCCCAAAAAAAATTGTGGCATGTCAGGGGGCAAGAAGTCCTTAAAGCAGAAGTTCCACTTTTGGGTGGAACTCCGCTTTAAAAGTGCCCCAGTCAGAGGAAAACATGCCCCAGTGTTGATGCTTGTTTGGACAGATTTGCCTGGTGGCGCCACTGAACTAACTGGCAGACAGTTTGGCCTGCTGGCTATCCATTAAATTCTGTGGTGATCAGCTTGGCCCAGTAACCGACCATTCAATTCAATAGTGGCACATGCTCTGGATTCTTTGCAAAACCCGGGACAGTTCAGTGAGATCTGGTAATGTTGGAGACATGGTTTTACTGAAATTATTAATACATCTGCAGGTTAATAAACAAAGTATGTGCAGAATATTTTTGTGTAAATGACAGTAACTTAGTTTTCTTTGTTTCCCTTTGGGAATTCTTAAAATGGATCGAATACTCACTTTTTCTATGCATATCTGGTCTTTGGCATTTGTAAATTCACATTTATTATCCTTACAGCAGGCAGCTTGCAGTTCTGACCACAATCTAAAGCAACAAAAAAATCGAAAACATATATGTGCAAACCTGGGGTTTTTTTCTCAGAGAATAGGTGCAGGATCTCCCCCCTTCTGAGTCACCCTTCGTCTCTGCCCCCTACCCACCTCTGAGCATTGTCTCTTGGCTCCACCCCCTACCCATCTCCCAGTAACGCCCCATTTAGAGAATACAGAACCAAGTCTCATTTTGTGCTACTAAGTAATTTGTATGGAATTTGATAGACCCAACCCCAGCAATAATATACTCCCCAGCAACAACAGATCCCACCACAGCAACAATAGATCCCCCATACAACAACAGACCTCCCACCAGCAAAATACCACCCTAGCAACAATTTACCCACAGCAGTAACAGATCTCCCAGCGGCCATCTTCAATAGACCCTACAGCAGCCAGCAACAACAGACCTCTCGCTCAACAGTAGATCCCTCCTAGCAATAATTGACCCCCAGAGCCAACAACAATAGACCCCACAAAAAAATAGATCCCCACCAGCAACAATAGATCCCCCAGCAGCCAGCATCAATATACCCTCCAGCACACCTTGCCATAAAATACATTCAGTGTTGGAGGTGCCAGAACTGCGTTCCCTCATGTTCCTGCTGAAAAAAATCCCTGGTGCAGACACTTTATTTGTTCTTCTATTAGTAGATAGACATAACAGCAGCAGTATGAGCAGTCACAGAACTTTAAAGTCCAATTCTGGGAAACTTGAAAATGATTCTGTATAGTGGGGCTTCGTCTGCAATGTAAGGGCTAATTGCTTGCTTGGTCAAGGGGAGAGTGAAAGCTTCTTTACTTACTTCATCCTCCAATCCCCCGCTGGGCGGTAGTCCCAAGTCGGCAATCCAGGAAAAAACTATGGACCCTGCACTGGTCTTGATGATGCCAGGACCTTAGACCGCTAGGGGAAAAGACACTGCAAAGACCGGTCTTGCTGTTTGTAGGAGTTGAGGATTGGGTAAGTACATCTATTTTAACAAGTCCCCTAGATCCAAACAAGCAATTGACTCAAGAGATCATTTTTAAGTTGAGCTTTAAAGTTAATCTGTGCTTTGTCCATGCAAGGCAAAGTAACAGGATCACATATTTGCCATCCTCCCAACTAAAAATACCCTTTCTTAGCTACCCCTCAACTCCATTCAGCAAAGGTAAATACCCAGCATTTTCTATTAGGTGGAGCATGTGGCCCTTTCCCCTTCATCTCATGTGACAGTGCTGGAACTTGCTGGCTGGCTGATTAAGCCTCCAGCGCTATCACATGAGTCTCAGAGACAGTCTTCAGTAAGCTCTAATTATTGACTTGACTGGATCATAAAAAAATGTTTTCTCTATTTGCTTCCACTGGCCAAAAGAAGTGGTAAGTGAAAAGCAGGTAAGTACAGGCAAAACACAGGTTCACTTCACAGACCCCCCCCCCCTCACCCCACCAACCTGCTGGGGGCAATAAACTGATTTAAAAAAAAAATGAACTGAAGATATTTCACTTACTTGGTGTCTATTAGACCATGATAATAGGCAAAGTAAAGAAGAGAGTTATCGTTTATGTCATAATCAGTCAGTCCATTTCCTATAGCAATTCCCTGCAAATATATAAACATATATTATATACAAGTGTACTGTATATCTAGGCAAAAATAAAAAATCCTTTTCACTGCATCGTCAAAAAACATGGACATTTCCCCATGTTTTTATTTAAAAACACTCCAAGTACAGAAAAATACACCTTGATCTGCCAGAAATCCAGTATGTTCCTAACTTCTTGTTGCGTTTGACAACAGAGTGCCTTTGCTGGAGTGGTGTCCCAAGCGGTGCTGTCAGTCCTGCCTGCTAAACTACACAACCTGTACTGTGCCTCTCCACATTCCTAAATTAATTTTTTCCCAGCAAGACAATGCTGCCTTTGCTTCCAATAGTCTGTCCACATACAGTATTATGTGTAGAGAATGGTCTCCTGGAATATGTAGTTCTGGGGGCATGAATACATCAATATGAGCTCCCAGCAGCTGCCCCTGCAAGAATTTTAGAAGCATGGTGATGACATCACAGGGAGTAATTAAAGTTGTGTCTCTCTACAGTAATAAGGTTAAAGTGGAGCTTCACTCTTTCAAATAAACATTGAGGGCAGGAGGATTGCAGAAAATAAATGCTGCATGAATCAGCTGCCCTTACTAAAGATGGCCACAGCCAGAAATGCCAAAATCAAAGCGATTTTTCAACAAAGTAAAGCATGGAGACACGAATGGATGGAGGAGTTTGCTTTACAGTGCCTTGAAAAAGTATTCACACCCCTTGAAATTTTCCACATCTTGTCATGTTACAACCAAAAACGTTAATGTATTTTATTTGGATTTTATGTGATAGACCAACACAAAGTGGCACATAATTGTGAAGTGGAAGGAAGATGATAAATGGTTTTCAATTTTTTACAAATAAATATCTGAAAAGTGTGGTGTGCGTTTGTATTCTGCCCCCTTTACTCTGATACCCCTAATTAAAATCTAGTAGAACCAATTGCCTTCAGAAGTCACATAATTAGTACATAGAGTCCACCTGTGTATAATTTAAGCTCAGTATAAATACAGCTGTTCTGTGACACCCTCAGAGGTTTGTTAGAGAACCTTAATGAACAACCGCATCATGAAGGCCAAGGAACACACCAGACAGGTCAGGGATAAAGTTGTGGAGAAGTTTAAAGCAAGGTTAGGTTACAAAAAATATCCCAAGCTTTGAACATCTCATGGAACACCATTCAATCCATCAACCGAAAATGGCAAAACTGCAAACCTGCCAAGACATGGTCGTCCACCTAAACTGACAGGCCGGGCAAGGAGAGCATTAATCGGAGAAGAAGCCAAAGGGCCCATAGTAACTATGGAAGAGCTGCAGAGATCCACAGCTCAAGTGGGAGTGAAGCTTCATCTCAATTACTAAGCTTTGGAGCAACTGCGCTTGCAAAGTGCAAATCCATCCAACGAGTCCACTACTTGTCTTAAGGGAGCTATAGCGATTAGGTCATAATTTAACAGCCCGATCAATATTTTACATCTAACAGTTCATCCATAAATCATTTTCAAAAAATGTATTCTGAGTGAGTCTTACTGTATAAAAATAAGGTCTCACCTTCAGGTTTATACTATCATCTTTTGACAATTCAACAGCCAGGTTTGGAACATAAAAGCCTCCATAACTTTCTCCTGCAATGTAAAATTCATTTTCACTGAACTCTGGGAACAGACGGAAAAAATCTTTCATTGCCATGTAGTTGTCCCGAGCAGCCTGAAAAAGAAAGCATGCGTGAGATATGTACAAAGGTAGATAACAGGGAAATACAGCAAAGGGCAAGCAAGCCTTTAAAAGATAAAGAGGAAGGATTTGAAGAAACAAAAAATTGTTTACTGGAATTGGTAACAGAAAATAAAGGTATAAAGGATGTAACCACAGCTTGAATAGGACATTCTCATAGACATCAATCCGACTAAAGTAGGGATCTAGTAGGATGAAATGATTTAGCTGAACTTGGTTCTTCCATGAAAACACTTAATCAGGCCCAGACTGGACCCCCTTCTCTCTAATCACAGTGCCCCCTTTTACTCTCTGCTGGCTGTACAGATCTCCAGTTCCTCCCGCCCCCTGCTCCCTTACATTAAAGTCTGCACAGCCCCCCTTAAATTAAAGTCTGCACAGCCCCCTTTACATCAGAATCCAGAGAGCCCCCATAACATCACAATCCACAGAGCTCCTCTTACATCAGAGTCCACACAGCCCCCTTACATCAAAGTCCACAGAGCCCCCCTTACATCAGAATCTGCACAGTCCCCCTTAGAGTCCGCAGAATTTACACTTACACTGTAAGGGGGAGCTCTGTTGACTCTAATGTAAAGGGGAACCCTGATTTAAGGGGGGGGCTCTAACATAAAGGAGAACTCTGATGTAAGGAATGTTCTGGGAACCCTTATTTAGGGGGTGGCTCTGATGTAAGGGGGGATGCTGTGGACTCTGGTGTAAGGGGGTCTCTGCTCACCAAAGCTCCCCCTTGCATCAGAGTCCACAGAGCACCCCTCCCGGCCCTTTAAGGGGTTTCTAATGCCAGGAGGCAGGGTTTATGATCATGTGACCACTGTGACTGACTGTCATAGCGATCACATGATCGGAAAGCTCCCCATCTCAAGCAGTGATCGAGAGCTTTCCGTTAGCCGCTGGTAATTGCGCCAAATGTTGGCTAGCAGGTTCTCAAATTTTCCACCAACAAATGTTTGTTGTCGGACTTTCCGATCATGTGTACACAAGTCCGTCGGACAAAAGTCCACGCATGCTCGGAATCAAGTACGAGCCGGAAGCGCTCTGTCTTGTAAATCTAGCGTTCGTACGTGATGTCTCCATTACGTCTTGTACATCACTACGTTCGTAGTTGTTGGCCAACATTTGTGTGACCATGTGTATGCAAGACAAGTTGGAGCCAACATTCTTCGAACAAAAATCCACGGTTTTGTTGTCGGAAAGTCCGATCGTGTGTACGGGGCATTAGGGTTTTTACCTTGCATTACCAATGCATTCTATGATGAGGGAGCAGAAGGCGGGGCCTTGCCACCATGTTTTTATCAATGGATGCAGACAAGGTGGCTTGGGAGCGAACCTGCATATGTGCCTTCATAGGAAGCGGCTTCCTATCAAATCCATTGCACAGAGCAGGTAACTATGACATGTTTATTATTTTAAAGGAAAAAAAAGCAAACCTTTAATGTTACTTTAATTAAGATACGTACATTAAGGTAAGTTTTACTGAGTGGTTAAATGAGAGTATTGATTTGTTTGCGACCTTGGCAAAAGACATCTCTTATGTTAAGCTGGCCATACCCAGATCTAAATTTGGCCAGCTCAGCAGGGACCAGCCAAATTTCAATCCATGTATGAACACCTTGGTTTTACCTAAGTAGATCTATTTGATTACAGTGTGTATATATTAATCAGCGCAACTAAATGTGACCAAGGAAATAAATATAAACACACAAATATCAATCAACATGTGTACAACCAGCCTGTTGGGTTTTTCCCGAACAATTAGTGCCACCAGGTATAGCCAGCAACACTAATCATTGTGGTATGTTTGTGTGAATACTTGAGTCGCTTAGCCTAGTTTCCATGTCCTGAGCACGAAAACACGCGAAAACTGGGGTGTAGAAAAATGGCAGCAGGTTCTCTGGACTGATGATTAAAATTGTTTAATATTTTGCTGTAGCAAAAATGCAGTTTGTTCACAAAGGGCTGGAGAGTGGTACAATAATGAGCATCTGCAGGCAAAAGTGAAGCATGGTGGAGGTTCCTTTCAAGTTTGGGGCTGTATTTCTGAAAATGAAGTTGGAGGTTTGGTCAGGATCAATGATAGAGAAATACAGGCAGATACTTATCCATCATGCCATACCATCAGGAAGGTGTGTGATGGGCCCCAAATGTATTCTTCAGCAGGACAAAAACCCCAAACGTACAGCCAATGTCATTAGGAAACTTTTTTCGGTGTAAAGAAGAACAAGGAGACCTGGAAGCAGGGGCGTTGCTAGGTCTGTAAAAGATCTGGGGCTAGAGCCCATAGCAGCAGTCACCAACCTTTTTGCATGCCTGCGGTGGGGAGGTGGTAAGCAATTTTTCACGGGCGATGGCTGGTGTGGGCGCTTCAATCATCATGGCACTATGGTTGATATGGTGTCAGAGTGATTGAAGTGCATTATTTCTATTGTTACATTCTAATATATAATAAAGTGGTTCAACTCACCATACTGCAGAATCAGTGGGAGCCCTGGACGTGTCACTTGCCACATCTCCTGCCACCAGATGCAGCGTGTCACTTGCCACTGTCACCAGATGCAGCCTGTTACTTGCCACTGTCACCTGCCACTAGATGTGGATTGTCACTTGCCATGTTGCCTGCCACCTCATGTGGATTGTCACTTGCCACATTCACCTGGCAGCAGATGTGGATTGTCACTTGGACGTCACCTGCCACCAATTGCAGATTGCCACTTGCCACGTTACCTGCCACCATTTGCAGATTGCCACATCTCCTGCCACCAGATGCAGCGTGTCACTTGCCACTGTCACCAGATGCAGCCTGTTACTTGCCACCGTCACCTGCCACTAGATGTGGATTGTCACTTGCCATGTCGCCTGCCACCTCATGTGGATTGTCACTTGCCACATTCACCTGGCAGCAGATGTGGATTGTCACTTGGACGTCACCTGCCACCAATTGCAGATTGCCACTTGCCACGTTACCTGCCACCATTTGCAGATTGCCATGTCTCCTGCCACCATTTGCAGATTGTCACTTGCCACATCTCTTGCCACCATTTGCAGATTGTCACTTGGCACGTTACCTGCCACCATTTGCAGATTGTCACTTGCCTTGTTACCTGCCACCATTTGCAGATTGTCACTTGCCACGTCTCCTGGCACCATTTGCAGATTGTCATTAGCCACGTCTCCTGGCACCATTTGCAGATTGTCACTTGCCACGTCATCGGCCACCAGATGTGGGTTGTCATTTGCCAACTGATGTGGATTGTTACTTGCCATGCCAGCCAGTTCCACCAAATGTGCAATGATGCTGCAATGGTGGCAGGCTGATAGCACTAGTCCATTTAGTGAGAGCAGGAGAGCGGTGATGCGGGGCGGGCAGTGAGAGATGATGTCATCCTGCTGCACCCCGCCACACCTCCGACATTGAAGCAAGAGGGTCTGGGTGCAAAGTGGAGCTCCACGATGACAGGAAGCATGTGACCTTCACTCCACCATGCTGTGAGGGCGGAAGAGCACTGATGTGTGGCAGGCAGTGAGAGATGATGTCATCTCTCTGCCGCTCGCCACACCCCAATCCCAGATTAAAGAGGCCAGGCTGTAAAGAGTGCTGATGTGGAGCGGGCGGAGAGAGATGTCATCTCTGCTTGTCCGCCCGCTTCTCTCCTCTCCTCCGCCTCTCTCATGCAGCCAGCCTGCCCGCCGCAGCAGCCGCAACCCGCTGGTTAGGCAGGGACCCTATGGCATGAGACTCGGGGCTATGGGCCCCAGATTTGGGGCTATAGCCCCAATAGCCACCCCCTAGCAACGCCCCTGCCTGGAAGTGATAGTTTGGCTCCCACAGAGCCCTGATCTCGACATCATCAAGTCTATCTGGGATTACATGAAGAGACAAAGATTTGAGGCAGCCTATGTCCACAGAAGATCTGTGGTTAGTTCTCCAAGATGTTTGGAACAACCTACCTACTGAGTTCTTTCAAAAACAAGAAGACGTGTACCTAGAAGACTTGAAGAATTGGTGATGTTTTGAAGGCAAAAGGGTGTTCACAAACTATTGATTTGATTTGGATTTCTCTTCTGATCATTTACTTTCCATTTTGTTAATTGATATTAGTTTATTTTTAATTCTTCTATATCTGAAAGCATTATTAATTTACAGCATTTTTTCACAACTGCCTAAAATTTTTGCACAGTACTGTATGTTTTAATTACATGCACTTAATACAGTAGTCTTTAGATTTAAATTCCACAGTCTGAATTTGATAGAGTTCCTCAAAATCAGATTTTCAATTGAAGTAACTGGGGGCTATTTTTGATGGTCACTGATGCTATCCCCGAAAATCGTGCTGTTCTGTAACACTGGGTAAAGCTTTATGCCATTTCTTAAACTTGTATTTTAGAGAATTTGTGCATTTGCTTTGTCATCCTTTAAGTTGAATGGAAAGACCTCACCAGCTTCCTGTGCTTTTTCAGTCACAATAGTTTGTCTTTTTGCCCTCCAAAAAGGGCCATCAAAAATGGTCCCATATTAACTTCAATGCCATTTTAATTCAAAGTTGTAGCATATTTTAATTATTAATTAGAAAAATTGGAGATGTTCATATTTTGGCACATCTACTCATCCTAGCATCAAGTCTTATGCCCTGTACACACGATAGGATTTTCCGATGGAAAATGTGTGATAGGACCTTGTTGTCGGAAATTCCGACCGTGTGTAGGCTCCATCACAAATTTTCCATAGGAATTTCCGACACACAAAGTTTGAGAGCTTGCTATAAAATTTTCCGACAACAAAATCCGTTGTCGGAAATTCCGATCGTGTGTACACAAATCCGACGCACAAAGTGCCACGCATGCTCAGAATAAATTAAGAGACAACAGCTATTGGCTACTGCCCCGTTTATAGTCCCGACGTATGTGTTTTACGTCACCGCGTTCAGAACGATCGGATTTTCCAACAACATGGTGTGACCGTGTGTATGCAAGACAAGTTTGAGCCAACATCCGTCAGAAAAAATCCATGGATTTTGTTGTCGGAATGTCCGATCAATGTCCAACCGTGTGTACAGGGCATTAGCTTAAGTTTTATGTTACGTAAAATTAGAACTACTGGAGCTCAATTAAATTAAACAGGTTTATTGTTTCAATTGCAGTAAGGTTGATTGGTGAAGCTTCCTTTGTTCCAGTTTGTATGTTATTCTTTGCTTTCCTACAGTTTAAAAACACAGAAGCAATTCAAAGAGAGAAAGAGTGAAATTTACTTTGTTTGGTGAAGTGTGACGTTGGAGTAGTAATGTTATGGGCATTCGTGAGTTGAATGGGTTGGTATTGTAAACTAGAATTTTTCCATGCATGGTCTGATTATCAGACAGATAAAGTTTTTAGAATTATTTTACAGTTATCATACTTTCTGTGGAGTGACGCTAACACCCAGATCTAATCATACCGAAAACAAAAGTAAATTGAAAGCTCTAGTTAAACCATGACCATTTCTGCGTGTGTGTGACCATATCTAATAACAACTGTGTCAACAGAGCATCATATATAATATGGTCATCAGGGGTGGACTGGGCCGGGGGCAGGATGGAAATTTCCCCCCAGGCCACCTAACTTCTATTTAAAACCCTGCCCCAGTGCCCTGCCCACCCAGTAACCTCAAAATAGGAAATAGCCCTTAACACTGTCTGGCTGTCAGGTCCTGTGCTGACCATGGCCTGTTGGTCCTCATGGCCTGTGGGTCCTGCTGGCCATGGCCTGTGGGTCCTGCTGGGAGCTGGTCATGGCCTGTGGGTCCTGCTGGCCATGGCCTGTGGGTTCTACAGGGAGCTGGCCAGGGCCTGTGGGTCCTGCTTGCCATGGCCTGTGGGTCCTGCTGGGAGCTGGCCATGGCCTGTGGGTCCTGCTGGCCTGTGGGTCTTGCTGGCCCGTAGGTCTTGCTGGGAGTTGGCCATGGCCTGTGGACCTTGCTGGGAACAGGCCATGGCCTGTAGGTCCTGCTGGCCGTGGCTGGCCTGTAGGTCCTGTTGGGAGCTGGCCATGTCATGGCATGTAGGTCTTGCTGGGAGCTGGCCATGGCATGTCATGTAGGTCCTGCTGGGAGCTGGCCATGGCATTGCATGTAGGTCCGGCTGGGAGCTGGCCATGGCATGTAGGTCCTGCTGGGAGCTGACCATGGCCTGTGGGAATGGTGAGCTAAATCAGTGGTTCAATGGGCCACTTGACTGGACTTGCCCCCCAGGCCTAAGGCTGCCAGTCGTCCCCCCCCCCCGATGGTTATTATTGCCTTTCAAGTTAATGGTCTCTGCTTCTGGAAATTTTAGATTTAAAGGGATGCTCCAGTGGACATCTGTAGGTTTGCAAAGAAGCAGTGTGAAGTTTTGGAGAAAAAGTCTGAATTCGATTGTTCCATACACAGGATATTGGTTTCCAAAATGGACAAGATCTGTATGTATATATATATATATATATATATATATATATATATATATATATATATATATATATATATAATCATTTTTACAAAAATAAATACAATTTGGTCTTAGGTTATTAGGTTGTTTTCTGGGGGAGACACTAAAGGACTGAAAGGACCTATAGACCGCATACTACACAATGATAAATAAAAAATGTCACCTGTGTGTCATTTATTTGATAGCTTTTGTCATCAGAGTAGGAATATCCAACACCAGCCGGGGTTTCCAGGTACAGCATATTTGCAATCTAAAAGATAAAGAGAGTAAAAGCAAAGGTGTAAAAGCAAAGGTGTAAAGGAGAGTAAAAGGTGTGACAGGAAGCTCACAATGAATCTTATATATGCTGTCAGCTATATACTTTTGGTATCCACAAGATGCTGCCCTAGAAATTACTGTCTGTACAGAGGAGTCAACATCATTACTAAAAATATTACAGCTAAAACTGAACTAGCTTTTTATTGGCAATACAGCATTTACAACTTGGGCCAGTTTTCATGTACATTCCCCAAATCTGTGCTCTTAAAATTGACACTTGAATCACAATTTTATCATCCAACGTGGTCATTTTAGGTTATCAATTCATGAAAGACAGTATTTATGATGACATACATTAACAAAACAATTTGGAATACTGATTGGCGGAACAGAAAAAAACAAGGAATATATGTGGCTGGTAGGTGTGTTTATCCTTCGATTGCCATAATCTATACTTCTGTATATGTCCTTTGCATTCATAATAATATGCTATATCAGTATATAGGGGTACCGTCCAATGTGATACAATGTTCATTTCTCCCATATTGTGCTATTGTTTGGATTTATGAGTCAATTGAGAAGAGCAAAGAACTTTCAAATAGTTACACACAGGTACTATGAGTGAGGTAAGCTGATGGGATTGGTTTGGGCAGCCCACATGTAACAGATTTGGCTTTCCATGGTGATGGTGAAACATAACAGTTCTGGAAGTTTAGAACCCATGCCCAACTACCAGATGAATGCAAGGTTTGTATTAATTTTATGTAGTCCCTTTAAGACTGCTTCATTCTACCTGGTCAGCCTCAAGTAGTACCTTACAGATGACATGATACTGCATTTAAGAAAGCGAATACTACCGTATTCCAGGAATGAGGATTGCTCTTCAGTGTGTTGCCGCCTTCTTGTACCTAGTATCAGGAGGCAAGTAAAATGAAAATATGTCTGAAGTGTTTACAAGGAAATCAACCAAAAATTCTATTTTTAAGATTCTACTTGTTCTGTGTCTAAAAACTCTGCTTTTCGAAACCCCAATAACTGTACAAATATTCCAGATCTCTCCACAATGTCAAAAGTAAAATTGTTAGTGTGTTCTACTAAACTACTGATATTTAAGGAAAACAGGTGCATTGCTATGCAAGGCAAAGCAACAGGTTCCTGTCATAGCTGGTCCCTACAGCATTTTACATTATGCGTAATTGGGCTAAGCCAAAGGTGAAGAAGAATATTATGTAATCACCAAATTATCTTATTAGATCTTCCACAGTGCTAAAGACTCTCTAACCTCCCCAGTGTGTCAACTTTAGAGGCCTGAGTGGCCATTTACCAAGCACCCATGTGGTATTAAGGGGAATAAGTCAAATGCTCCTCCAAATTCAATATTACTGCTTATTTTCCGATGGCAAAGAGATTTACTGGAAGCAGTGGCGTAGCTTGGGGGGTGCAGGGGGTGCCGTGGCCCCGGGCGCGACATTTAGGGGGGCGCCAGTATGTGTCACTGGCTGCCTCCTCCTAATTTCTCGATCCTGTGTCCCCGGCCCGGCCGCCATGTTAAGTGGCAGGCGCCCTGTGATTGGGCGTATGGGGGTCATGTGAGGTGTTGGCCGGCGCCCTGTGATTGGGCATATGGGGGTCATGTGAGGCGTTGGCCGGCGCCCTGTGATTGGGCGTATGGGGGTCATGTGAGGCGTTGGCCGGCACCCTGTGATTGGGCGTATGGGGGTCATGTGAGGCGTTGGGCTGGCCTGTCCTAGATCGCTCCTGAAGTCCCGCCTCCGCACATGACCCCTCATACGCCCAATCACAGGGCGCCGGACACTGAACATGGCTGCAGCCAGAGCGCAGGGGAGAGAAGAATTTGAGTCACCGCTGTCTTCTCCTTCTCCTCCTCCTCCGGATCGATGCAGGCCAAGATAAGAAGGTTAGTGAGAGTCTTGTTACTGGCGGGGGGGGGGGGGGGGGGGTGAGAGAGAGGCTGTAGGCAGGACAGTGTAGTTTAGTATGGAGGTCAGTGTAGTGTAGTGGTCAGTATGGGGGGCAGTGTAGTGTAGTATAGTGTAGTTTAGTATGGAGGTCAGTGTAGTGGACAGTATAGTATAGTGGACAGTGTAGTATGGTGGTCAGTATAGTGGTTAGCATAGTGGTCAGTATAGTGTAGTTTAGTATGGAGGTCAGTGTAGTATAGTGGTTAGTATGGTGTTTAGTGTAGTGGACAGTATAGTGGTCAGTATAGTATAGTGGACAGTGTAGTATAGTGGACAGTGCAGTGTAGTATGGTGGTCAGTATAATGTAGTATAGTGGTTAGTGTAGTATAGTGGTCAGTATAGTGTAGTTTAGTATGGAGGTCAGTGTAGTGGACAGTGTAGTATAGTGGTCAGTGTAGTATAGTGGATAGTGTAGTATGGTGGTCAGTATAGTGTAGTGGTCAGTGTAGTATAGTGGACAGTGTAGTATGGTGGTCAGTGTAGTGTAGTATGGTGGTCAGTGTAGTATAGTGGACAGTGTAGTATGGTGGTCAGTGTAGTGTAGTATAGTGGTCGGTGTAGTATAGTGGACAGTGTAGTATGGTGGTCAGTGTAGTGTAGTATGGTGGACAGTGTAGTATGGTGGTCAGTGTAATGTAGTATGGTGGTCAGTATAATGTAGTATGGTGGACAGTGTAGTATGGTGGACAGTGTAGTATAACAGACAGTGTAGTATAGTGGTCAGTGTAGTTTAGTATGGTGGTCAGTATAGTGGTCAGTGTAGTATAGTGGTCAGTATAGTGGTTAGTGTAGTATAGTATAGTATAGTGGTTAGTGTAGTGTAGTTTAGTATGGAGGTCAGTGTAGTGTAGTGGGCAGTGTAGTATGGTGGTCAGTGTAGTGTAGTATAGTGGACAGTGTAGTATGGTGGTCAGTATAGTGGTCAGTGTAGTGTAGTATGGTGGTCAGTGTAGTGTAGTATGGTGGTCAGTGTAGTGTAGTATGGTGGTCAGTGTAGTATAGTGGACAGTGTAGTATGGTGGTCAGTATAGTGTAGTATGGTGGACAGTGTAGTATGGTGGTCAGTATAATGTAGTATGGTGGTCAGTGTAGTATAGTATAGTGGTCAGTGTAGTGTAGTATGGTGGTCAGTGTAGTATAGTGGACAGTGTAGTATGGTGGTCAGTATAGTGTAGTATAGTGGACAGTGTAGTATAGTGGTCAGTGTAGTTTAGTATGGTGGTCAGTATAGTGGTCAGTGTAGTGGTTAGTGTAGTATAGTATAGTATGGAGGTCAGTGTAGTGTAGTGGGCAGTGTAGTATGGTGGTCAGTGTAGTATGGTGGTCAGTATAGTGGTTAGCATAGTGGTCAGTATAGTGTAGTTTAGTATGGAGGTCAGTGTAGTATAGTGGTTAGTATGGTGTTTAGTGTAGTGGACAGTATAGTGGTCAGTATAGTGGACAGTGTAGTATAGTGGACGGTGTAGTGTAGTATGGTGGTCAGTATAGTGTAGTATAGTGGTTAGTGTAGTATAGTGGTCAGTATAGTGTAGTTTAGTATGGAGGGTAGTATAGTGGTCAGTGTAGTATAGTGGATAGTGTAGTATGGTGGTCAGTATAGTGTAGTGGTCAGTGTAGTATAGTGGACAGTGTAGTATGGTGGTCAGTGTAGTGTAGTATAGTGGTCAGTGTAGTATAGTGGACAGTGTAGTATGGTGGTCAGTGTAGTGTAGTATGGTGGTCAGTGTAGTATAGTGGACAGTGTAGTATGGTGGTCAGTGTAGTGTAGTATAGTGGTCAGTGTAGTATAGTGGACAGTGTAGTATGGTGGTCAGTGTAGTGTAGTATGGTGGTCAGTGTAGTATAGTGGACAGTGTAGTATGGTGGTCAGTATAATGTAGTATGGTGGACAGTGTAGTATGGTGGTCAGTATAATGTAGTATGGTGGACAGTGTAGTATGGTGGACAGTGTAGTATAACAGACAGTGTAGTATAGTGGTCAGTGTAGTTTAGTATGGTGGTCAGTATAGTGGTCAGTGTAGTATAGTGGTCAGTATAGTGGTTAGTGTAGTATAGTATAGTATAGTGGTTAGTGTAGTGTAGTTTAGTATGGAGGTCAGTGTAGTGAAGTATGGTGGTCATTGTAGTGTAGTATAGTGGACAGTGTAGTATGGTGGTCAGTATGGTGGTCAGTGTAGTGTAGTATGGTGGTCAGTGTAGTGTAGTATGGTGGTCAGTGTAGTATAGTGGACAGTGTAGTATGGTGGTCAGTATAGTGTAGTATGGTGGACAGTGTAGTATGGTGGTCAGTGTAGTATAGTATAGTGGTCAGTGTAGTGTAGTATGGTGGTCAGTGTAGTATAGTGGACAGTGTAGTATGGTGGTCAGTATAGTGTAGTATAGTGGACAGTGTAGTATAGTGGTCAGTGTAGTTTAGTATGGTGGTCAGTATAGTGGTCAGTGTAGTGGTTAGTGTAGTATAGTATAGTATGGAGGTCAGTGTAGTGTAGTGGGCAGTGTAGTATGGTGGTCAGTGTAGTATGGTGGTCAGTGTAGTGTAGTATAGTGGACAGTGTAGTATGGTGGTCAGTATAGTGGTCAGTGTAGTGTAGTATGGTGGTCAGTGTAGTGTAGTATAGTGGTCAGTGTAGTGTAATATGGTGGTCAGTGTAGTGTAGTATGGTGGTCAGTGTAGTGTAGTATGGTGGTCAGTGTAGTGTAGTATGGTGGTCAGTGTAGTGTAGTATGGTTGTCAGTGTAGTATAGTGGACAGTATAGTGTAGTATGGTGGTCAGTGTAGTATAGTGGTCAGTGTAGGGTAGTATAGTGGTCAGTGTAGGGTAGTATAGTGGTCAGTGTAGTATGGTGGTCAGTGTAGTGTAGTATAGTGGACAGTGTAGTATGGTGGTCAGTATAGTGTAGTATAGTGGACAGTGTAGTGTAGTGGACAGTATAGTGGCCAGTGTAGTATAGTGGACAGTATAGTGTAGTGGACAATGTAGTGTAGTGGACAGTGTAGTTCTCAGTGTAATGGTCAGTATAGGAATCAGGTAGGTCAGTACTATTGTATTTGAAGGGACTCGGGGAGTGCTTAAAGTCCGCAGGTTGGGGGGCGCAAATCACTTGCCTTGCCCCGGGTGCTGACAACCCACGCTACGCCACTGACTGGAAGGCCAAGGGAAGGTGAGAATATAAAGCAGAGAGGCCAGCGTTAAAATCCAGCTACTTTGCACTAAACGAGCAATGCTAAGGTTGACTTTAAGGGTCTGTGTGGGCTTATTGTGATGGCCTCAGTTTGAGATGCTTCTGAGATCATTCAGAATGTACTGATGGGTGGATTTGACCTGCATCAAGTGGGTTTTGTTTTCCCAAAGATTTTTACAGGAATGCAAGACCCATCTGAAGCAGACCATTAACACGGGTCCTAAAGAAAACCAAATGCGCAAGAGATATGGAGGCCACCATTATTGACTCTCCTACATAGAAGGATAGTTGGCTAGCTCCTAGGCTTCAATTCTTCAAGAATGGAGATCAGAAATTCTCACCTTTCTCTGAATTTCAATCACTGGATACATTTCCCATATCTGTGATCCCTAAGTACTGAAACCAGGAACAGTTTCGGTAGGCAACTTACATTGTGAGAAGGATGTCACTAATCAAAACCCTTGAATTTCTCTCATGATAGGTGTTCTTTAATATAAACATAATATTAACCTTTACTAAGAGAACTATGGAGGGTTCCATTACTGACTTCTTCTACAAATGCTATTAGCCTAGCTGTCATGCTGAACCAGTGGCTTCTAAAAATTCTTAGTAGTTTAGATTGATAAAATACGCATACCAGGAGTTCTAACTAAATTGACATAATTACTTGTTGAGCTCAGAGATAATCAGGCACCTAGCATTTTATGAAAGGCAGGTCAGTCAGAAGAAACAACAGACGCACCAGAAAAGGGCCATGTCCTGTCAGGAAACCATCGAGAGAGCTGCAACCAGGACCTCCATTCAGCCACAGGACCACTGGACTAGAGCTGGGATCTTTCTGGGACTCCACAAACCTGCATAAGGTTTAAAATATACAGATCTGAGTGGGAGTTGAGCTTAGGTAAATTAATGCTTGCTAGTAGATGTTCAATATAGAGATACTTACCAATAATGGAAATATTTGCCTCCTGGTACATTCAGGTACCCAGAGTATTGTAGGAAAGATGGCTGCTTCTCCAGGCCAGGCAAGTAAGTGATCTGATCTTTCTGGGGAGCAGCTTCTATAGAAAGTGCCACCAAAAGCATAGTGCAGAGTAGGAAGACCATCTGTAAGGTCCAGAAATAGAATTACAGATTTTCACTTCTCTGTACCTGTTCACCACCAAGAACACATAACCTGACTCTGGAGGAAAACCTGAAGTCAACATGACACCATAGCTTTAAGAGAGTTTTCTTCAAGCAAAACATTGACCCCAAATATAGATCCCAAACTACATGACAATGGTTTAAAAAAAACAACAATGTTAATGTCTTGAAATGCGAATGAAAGTTCTGACCACAATTAAATGGAGAGTTGAGGGCTTAACTGAAAAAAGGTTATTCACACTTGATTCCACATTCAACCTAACAGAGCTGGAGAAGAATTGCAAAAGAGGAAAAGGAAGATGTTGCATTTCCCAGATGTACAATACTGGTAGACACCT
The DNA here is from genome assembly GCA_037952835.1 of Lithobates septentrionalis. Lineage (NCBI taxonomy): Eukaryota > Metazoa > Chordata > Amphibia > Anura > Ranidae > Lithobates > Lithobates septentrionalis. Next base: position 270,533 of record JBBDGP010001070.1, read on the forward strand.
AGCCACACAGACTCAGAACTCTACATACTGACCTGAACGGGGTGTACACTTATGCATTTAGTTATTTTGTGTTTTTTAATTATTACTAGTTTAAATCACTTTCCAGACATCTGTTTGTACATTGATGTTAAAAAGTACATCTTCTGTAAATCAGTATAAAAAAAATAAATACCGTAAATAAATGGACTGTGTTTCAATGCTCTATGATAATAAACCAAGAAAACCTTTAAGGGGTGAACATGATCAAATAAAAAAAAAAACATATGCAGTACATCTCTGCAATACCTAAACATTTCCCATGTATTATTCATATACAAACACTGCAAGCACAATAAATTATCTGTTGATCTTTCAGGAATCGAGTGTACTCCCAACTTTTAGTCTAAGCTGACAACACATTGCCTCTACTACACTGAAACGCCAACAATTGTCATCACTACCTACTGGACTGCAGAACTCCACCTATCCTTGCCCCTTTCTGTTCCTCTCCACATGCATTGATGTCTTTCCTAGCATTCCTCTCCACATGCATTGATGTCTTTCCTAGCAAAGCAATGCCACAGCCTTTACTTCCAAGAGCCTGCCCACACACTATGTGTAGGGAAAGGGCTCTTGGGTGATGTAGTGCTGGGGGTGTGCCTATATCAAAAGGAACTGATCTTCCAGCAGCTACTCCTGCAGGATTTTTACAAGCCTGGTGATTTTTACACACACTAATAAAAGTTGTTTCTACCTACAGGAACAAGATAAAAACAATAATGCTTGGACATGCACCTCAAATGCATATATATGCTTGGAACACTGCATGATGTATAATGCCTCCTATCTCATATCAATAGAGCCTTCGGTCTAACACAAAATTGATGGCTTACAAGGCAAAGTCTATTAATATCAAGCTAAACATATGTGAAAAGCAATAGTCCCCAGATAGCTTAACGTCTAAAGGGGTTGTAAACCCTCGTTTTTTTTTTTTTGTGTTTTTTAATAAAAACAGCAAACATGCCTGCAGCTCCCCCCAGACCCCCCTTTTTCTCACCTGAGCCCAATCCGATCCAGTGACATGCACGAGCGCAGTGGCTCCAGCCACTGTGTTTCTCCTCATTGGACAGATTGATAGCACCAAGAGCCATTGGCTCCCACTGCTCTGTGCAATCATTTTGCACAGAGTAGCTCCATTCCTCTTTTTCTGGGGTGCCTCACTGGTGCTCCAGGCCCCTCCTCTTTATCGGGTGCCCCCATGGAAAGCCACTTTCTCCCTGGGGGCAGCATTGCAGGCCCCACCCCCAGCTCCCATGTCAATGGATTTGATTGCCATTGGCTCCCGCTGCTATCAATCTGTCCAATGAGGAGAGACACAGCGGCTGGAGCTGCTGCGCTCGTGCACATCACTGGATCGGATTGGGCTCAGGTAAGAAAAAAGGGGGTCTGGGGGAGCTGCAGCACAGAAGGTTTTTCACCTTAATGCATGAATGCATTAAGGTGAACAACCTTGAGGCTTTACAACCACTTTAATTCTGGTCTTTTTTCTTTTAATGCATATCTTGCTGCTTTACTCACCTTCAATCTGGAGCTTTTCACATAACACTATAGACCAGTGTTGGCGAACCTTGGCACCCCAGATGTTTTGAAACTACATTTCCCATGATGCTCATGCACTCTGCAGTGTAGTTGAGCATCATGGGAAATGTATTTCTAAACCATCTGGGGTGCCAAGGTTCGCCATCACTGCTATAGACCATAGGAGAAAAAGACTGATACAAGATGAAGCAACAGAAAATTTTAGATTTTATTTATAGGTATTTTGAAATTGTTTAGACAATTGGGTTCTGGATAAAATGCCCTAATTAGTGATGTATATATAATTTCTTCAGTGACTTTTCCTAAATCTGCTAACACATAATGATATAGGAAGCAAATAAGGTATGAGATAACTTTTTACGGGGCGCATGCGCGGATGCCTGAGAGAGCAGTCGCGCTTTCTTAGAGCTCCGCTCCTGGGATAGACGCACGGGAGAATAAATAGCCTATTCATCGCCGCCAACGACTTCAGCTACTGCCGCTTACCTCCTGGAACTCTCTGGTATGAAAACATGGTCCTGAGAGGCCCTAAATCGAAATATAAAGCCGGTAATCTTAAAGAGACGCTGTCCAGGCCGGCATCTAAAATGGCGTCGCCAGGTACCTCACAGCCTGCCTCGCAGCCTCCCTCACAGTGCACCACGCAGCTCGCTTCTATTTCCCTGACACACAGCCTGAATACACAGAACTCTGATGGTGAATCAGATTCTGAAGCTGGAAATTCACTATCTATACCTCAATCTGACATGTTTAAACAATTTGAAATAATGCTAAAGAAAGCATTAAAACAAACATCTGACCATATAAGCTTACCAGAGAGATAAGGGAATTGGGACAGAGAACAGATGAACTAGAGGTGCGGGTTAATGAATTAGAAAATCACACACAGCAATACATTGATGAAATTGAATACCTCAAAGAGGAAAAGCTTATCTTGCAATCTCGTTTAGAAGATCAAGAAAATAGAGACCGTCGTGCGAACATAAGAATTAGAGGAATTCCTGAGAACATTCTAGATTTGCAGACCACAATACTTGCACTCTTTCAGGAATTACAGCCTGACATCCCGGTCGAAAGACTAGAAATGGACAGAGTACATAGAACCTTGGCCCCACGCAAATCTAACGGTCCCCCTAGGGACATAATAGTTAGATTTCATTATTATAGAACAAAAGAGCAGCTACTCGCAACAGCCAGAGGGAAAAAAGCACTTGTCTTTCAAGGTCATGAATATCAGCTTTATACAGACCTTTCCCCACTTACAGTAGCCAAGCGACGTGCACTTAAGCCACTATTGCAAGTTCTTCAACAACACCAAATTGTATACCATTGGGGGTTTCCATTTTCACTCCGATTTACACACCTTACAACCAAATATGTCTGTCGCTCCTCAGAAGAACTACAATCAACTCTGATCGACATGGGACTTTTAGATACAGGTGTAACTAAAGATCTTTCTCGCAGACGATCGACTTCTAGTTCTCCCCCACTCCAAAATACCTCAAGCTCAAGACCTTCAACTTCTACACCACAAAATCATCATAAACGGGGACGTTTTGAAAATCTATCACCACCCAACGAAGACTCTATGGACTGAATCTAACCTTCCGAATGGTTTGTTTCATAATGATGTCACCTAGCAAATTATGCTAGGTTAAGGGTTTTTTTTTTTTTTCTTTCTCTCTCCCTCTTTTTGTAGTCACCACATACTCTGCAATATATATTCGTTATATATATATATATATATATATATATATATATATTATTTTATTTTTTCTTAAATTTTTTAATTTTTACATATTTTTTTTTTTTTTCCCTTTTTGAGACACACTCATTTTTCATTACTCCCTAGGAGTATTCATATATATATGTGCGTGTGTATGTGTATTTGTGTGTATGTGTATATATGTATGTGTATATGGGTGTGTATATATGTGTATTTGTATATGTGTATGTATGTATTTATGTGTATGTATGTGTGTATGTGTATGTATGTGTATATACATATATATATATTTATGAGTGTGTGTGTGTGTGTGTGTGTGTGTGTATGTATGTATATATATATATATATATATATATATATATATATATATATATATATATGTAGGAAGGCCAGTATGGTGGCCTGAATTTATGGGAGGAGCCCGGGGGGTATTTAAGCAGCCCGCTCACCTGTGGTGCTTGTCGGTTTCCTGTGCGCGATATACGTCACTAAGCCGACTATTCGATATACCAGCGTCCGCAAGTTCTTGCCTCGCAGTTCCCGTATTCGATACTCCGTACTCAAAACTTTCGAAGTCCGCGTTTTCGTTTATAGTTTGTACCACGCGTCTGGCTTGGCTGTCGCAGGTAAGGTCCCGTCGGACTTTTCGTTTTCATATCATGTCACTAAACCGTGAGTTCAAATTTCGTTTCACCCGCATCGCACAAACTGCAATGTATATCGCTCGTACTTTCGATATGTTACAATTCGATAGCACAGCGACGCTGACGTCGCATCATTTCTAGCATGTCGGTATTAGTAGACAGCCATAGCCAGTCGCAACTTGTAAATTATCAAATCAAGTTAGTTCGGTACCAATCATTTCTCATTTCTGAGACATTTCTAAACTCATTTCGGACATTTCAAATCATTTCTCATTTCTGAAAAACATTTAAAAAAAAAAAAAAAACTCATTTCGGACATTTCAAATCATTTCTTATTTCTGAAAACTCATTTCTGACATTTCAAATCATTTCTCATTTCAGTCACCTACCGCGCTCCGATTCGAATCCAATCGCACCAAAAGATGCGCCGATTCGTCCCGGTGTGCCCCAGTTATTACGGCCTCATTTCTATACATGCTCCAGAGTTACGTTATTGTCAGTCAATTGTACCTCTGTCATGGTTATCATTTCATTTCCATGTATCACGTTCCGACATGAATTCAGTCGCATGAAAAATGCACCGATTCGTCTCGGCGTGCCCCAGGATTGGCCTCATTTCTATACATGCTCCAGAGTTACGTTTTATCAGTCATTTGTACCTCTGTCATGGTTATCATTTCATTCCCATGTATCACGTCCCGACATGAATTCAGTCGCATGAAAAATGCACCGATTCGTCTCGGCGTGCCCCAGGATTGGCCTCATTTCTATACATGCTCCAGAGTTACGTTTATCAGTCAATTGTACCTCTGTCATGGTTATCATTTCATTTCCATGTATCACGTTCCGACATGAATTTAGTCGCATGAAAAATGCACCGATTCTATTTTAGTGATAGGAGGTGACCTAAACTTTGCATTAGACCCGCTCCTGGACACGTCAAGGGGAGCATCACATCTCTCCGCGACAAAAATACGAAGAATTAAGAAATTACTGAGTAATCTGCAAGTAATAGATACATGGAGGTCAATCCATGTCCAGGACAGGGACTATACGTTTTACTCGGCAAAGCATAAAACATACACGCGCATCGATTATGTTATGGTATCGCAGTCAGCCATAACATCACTGGTGAGTGCAGAAATAGGTTCATTTACCCTTTCAGACCACGCCCCGACAGATTGTACGCTGATTTTGGGGGAGGACGAACGCCGGGAATGGCATTGGAAGATTAATGAAACTCTATTAAAAGACAAGGAGTATGAGCAAAAACTTAACCAGGAGTTGGACTCCTTTTTCCTGACAAATGAGTCGAGTGAGGTCACCCCATTTTGTGTATGGGAGACACATAAATGCGTGATGAGGGGTGTTCTGATATCACTCGGGGCGCATAGGAAGAAGGAGCTTAACGCAAGGGTTGAGGATTTGCTCGGAAAAATTAGGGCAGTAGAGCTGAAACATAAAGAATCTCATACACAGGTGTCAGAGGAGAAACTAGGGGGCCTCAGAGGGGACCTGAACTTGCTCCTCATCGAACAGGCCAAAGCAAAACTGAAATTGGGAAGGCGGACACTATATGAATTTGGGAATAAACCAAGTAGGATGCTGGCAAAGGCCCTTAAGGATGCTACAAAACCATCCCATTTGTCGGGTATTAAAACACAGCAGGGGAGTATGGCGAAATCATCACAGGAGATGGCACAGATCTTTAAGGGGTATTATGAGGGATTGTACCAGTTGGAGGGCCATCAGTCCCCACACAGGTGCAGAAATAAACAAGAAAGGGCAAAAGAATATCTAAATAACTCAGAAATGCCAAGGTTAAAAGATGAGGTAATAAGAGATTTAGACGCACCAATCTCAATAGAAGAATTTAAAAAAAGCAATAAACCTGCTAAAAGTAGGGAAAGCCCCGGGCCCAGACGGGTACACTCTGACGTATTATAGATTTTTCGCTGAGAAACTGGCTCCAAGGTTCGTGGCGGCCTTTAACTCCCTACGGGAAGGGCGGAGGATACCTAAAGAAACTTTGATGGCACATATAGCAGTAATTCCTAAGGAAGGAAAGGACCCATCCCAATGCTCTAGCTATCGGCCTATTGCGCTACTCAACATGGATTTGAAAATTTTTTCTAAAATCCTGGCGCTAAGATTAGAAGAACACATCCCGGCATTGATTCATCCAGACCAGGTGGGATTCACGGCAGGAAGGGAGGGTAGGGAAAATACACAAAGAGTAATAAATGCAATATATACAGTACAGAGTAGACAGGAACCCCTTGTACTGTTCTCGGCAGACGCAGAAAAAGCTTTCGATAGGGTTGATTGGATTTTTCTTAAAACAACCCTACAACATATTGGACTGGGGGAGGGAATGTTGAGCTGGTTCTCAAACCTCTACTCAGTCCCAAGTGCAAGGGTTAAGGTCAATGACAGGCTATCGGATCCCTTTGAGATCCAGAATGGAACGCGACAGGGGTGTCCTCTTTCACCAATTATTTTCATACTCACACTGGAACCATTCCTAAGGAAAATACGAGCGGATTGCAATATTAGGGGTATTAAGACGAAGGGTGAGGAACACAAACTAGCAGCATATGCTGATGACTTGATCTTTTTCATAACCTCTCCAATTATATCCCTCCCTTCCCTTCTAAGTGAGATCAATGAGTATGGGGAGTTAGCAAATTATAAGGTAAACTACACGAAGTCCGAAGCGATGGGATTGGAGATGGATACAATTGAAATACATCGGATAAAAGCACAATTTAATTTTAGGTGGACAGATTCCCATATAAATTATCTGGGGATCAAAATCTCAAAGAAGCTTAGCAGAATGTTTGAACTAAACTATGCCCCAATGTTAAGACAAATTAAACAAGATTTCAGGAGATGGGATAGAGATATCTTTACCTGGTTTGGAAGGACAAATATTATAAAGATGAACGTGATGCCCAGAATTCTCTATTTGTTCCAAACGTTACCAATAAAGATTCCATCAAACTTTCTTAAGGACCTCAGATCAGGATTTCTAAGGTTCATATGGGCAGGGAAACCAGCAAGAATAAGGAGAAACATCCTAGCACTCCCAAAAGGGAAGGGAGGTATTGGTTTCCCAGACCCAGTACATTACTGGGAAGCCCTACAACTAGCGAGAGTGGTGGAATGGTGTGCCTCGGTAAGGAAACCGCATATACAGCTAGAACAGGCGACGTCTAAAATTCCATTGGAAGGAATAGCATGGATTAAAAAATCAGAATTACCCACCACGGTGAAAAAACACCCGCTAACAGGGGCAACTATCCGCTTTATCTACATGATTTTCAAAAAAACAAATCTTTCACCAACTCCGAGCCCAATGACACCGGTATTGGGTGCCCCGGACTTCCTACCAGGTTTAACCGATCGGAGGTATGAAGCAATAAAACATAAAGGGAAGAGCAGGCTGATTGACTTCTCTAGGGACCGCCGCTTGATGACAAGGGGCGAGATAGAGGGTGAGGTAACAGAGGACTTGGATTATTTCAGGGCTATGCAGCTAGGAGCGTATATTCGCTCAAAAAATAAAAAATTTTTAGTAATAAGGGAGCTGACTAGGTTTGAACAGACCTGTCTAAATGGTGAAAGTATCAGACATTCTTTATCATATTTTTACGAAATATTAACATGCCCGGAAGTGACACAGGAGCTCAATTTCATGCTAGCCTGGGAGAGAGAGCTTGGAGTAACGTTTACTCAAAAGCAGAAGACGAAAATATTAAAATCAGTACATAAAACATCAATTGCCAGTAGATACCAAGAGGGAGGATATAAAATTCTTACCAGATGGTATAGAACACCAGCAGTCCTTCATAAAATTTACCCGCAAGTATCAGATAGATGCTGGCGTTGTAGGAGGGGGGAGGGAACGATGATACATATATTCTGGGAATGTGAGGATATCAAAGGCTTCTGGGAAACAGTTGAGGAAACGATTAAGGATATTACAGGTGTGTCCCTTGGGAGCAACCCGGCTGCATTTTTATTAAATGATGTCCCTCTGTCGGCGGAAAAATATAAGAGATCTCTGCTCAAACACCTTCTCACCGCCGCAAGGGCGTGTATCCCGGCTCTCTGGAAGAGTACAGCCCCCCCGACCAAATTTCAGTGGTGGGCTAGAATTACAGAAATTCAACAAATGGAAAAATTGACGATGACGCTGAAAGACCAAGACGAGAAATACCGGAGGACTTGGTCTCCCCTGGTAGAATATAGAAATAGAGAATAGGAGAAGGGGGACATATAAGACCGAAGGGACCTGAGGAGAGGGGTTCCCCCCTCCCTCCCCGTGGGGGGGGGTGGGGCAAATTAATAATCTTTTTTTTTTTTTTTTTTTTTTTTTTTTTTTGGGGGTGGGGGGGGGCAATGGGGGTAGGGGAAATGGAAAAGGGGGAATTATATGCCTTGCCCTTGGGACAGAAGAGTTTTAGAATCAATTGGTGATGAAACGAGTGAAAAGGCTATATTATGGAAAAATGAATTTGTATATATCGATAAGATGTTTGAGAAGAAATGTTTCAAGTGGCATGTGATTCATGGTTGTTGAAAAATAAAGAATTTAAAAAAAAAAAAAAAAAAAAAAATGCACCGATTCATCTCGGCGTGCCCCAGGATTGGCCTCATTTCTATACATGCTCCAGAGTTACCTTATCAGTCATTTGTACCTCTGTCATGGTTATCATTTCATTCCCACGTATCACGTTCCGACAGGAATTCAGTCGCATGAAAATGCACCGATTCGTCTCGGCGTGCCCAGGATTGGCCACATTTCTGATACATGCTCCAGAAATCCAGATCATAGCTGAATCGCAGACACCGGGGATTGACCCATATCTCTGTCATGCAATTTCTACCATTTTACTCTCACAACGCATCACCGTTTCGAAACCAGTCGCATCCGAGGCACACCGATTCGTCACGGCATGCATCACAGGTTCCGATCACATTTCATACCTACACCAGAGCTCGGTTGGTTGCCAGTCGCTAACACGGCACAACCAATTCGAGCCTCGGTCAAAACAATCATTTCTCTCATTTCATTTAATACTGCACTCCTATTCGAATCCAGATGCATCAAACAAGCACCGATTCGTCCCAGGAGCACCAGTATTTTCAGTTGCCTCATTTCAATACATGCTCCAGAGCCCGGTCCACGGTCGAACAAATCGTGACACGACCAGGCCGCACCTCTGTCATGCAGTTCATTCATTTCACAATCAAGGCAAACATTTCGAACCATTTCATTGTCACAAATTGCAAGCACCATACAAATCATTGCTTCAAGTTACTTAGCAATCCCTTCACGAATTGCCACCTTTCATCTTCCTCAGGTCAGTCAAAGTTCAGTAGGTCCACCCTGCACCAGGTTGGACGATATCCCCCCAGGTAAAAAAAAAAAAAAAAAAAAAAAAAAGGGGGAAAGGGAGAACAAGTCGGGTAAGTATGACGCAGCGGATCAAAGAGAAAACTTGAAATTCATCTCACCCCCAATAGGTTACAGTCAACCAGGAAATAAAGCTCGAGAGATCCTCACCAGAGCAACCATGTCCCAGGCCGGCAGTGAAGACTTCACGGCCCCTCTATCACCTACTCCGGTCTCAGAAAGCGGCAGCGTGCAATCCCTCAGGGGATGGACTATCCCCAGACTGACGGCAGAGCTCAGACGCAGAGGTGTCCCCTTCCCCGCCACAGCGAGGAAAGGCGAGCTCTTCAAACTCCTCTTCCCCCCACCAGCAGCAGGACCCAGTACCCAACAGGCATCCCTCCAGTCCATATCATCGGCCATCTCGCAATTACACACGATGGTGTCATCTCTATCCACCTCAGTTGCAGACGTCCAAGCCAGGGTGGCACTTCTGGAGGCCCGACCGACCACGGCTGTCCCCGACCCAACGGCAACTCAGACCTTGACACCTCTTCCTACAGGTACCTCAGGCTCAAGCGCCATTGTCTACCCCTCCCATCTGGTCCCAACCAGTATCAGGAAGGACATTTTGGACGGCAAGGACGTCAACCTGGCCTCTCTCCTTATCTCCGTGCATGATTTAGCAGAAAATAAAGCCTACTCCTGGGGCGACATATCGGTGGTCATTAAAGCCAAAGACCCCAGGCTGAACCGCAAGCTATCAGTCCCCGAATTTACCCTGGCCTTTGGCATGCTCAGAGATGTCCTGTGCTCAGCCACCCCTAGCAGGCGGGAAGAGCTGGACTTATACCTCCATACTATGGTAGACTTGGGCCACAAGTATGGAGGTTTCGCCTTCTACGATTATCATCGTTCCTTCTCAGCCAAGGCCGCCGCCAGATTCGCACAATTCCAGATCACGACAGATTGGAGTCTCATGGACACAGAGCTCTTCTGCCGCCACTTTGCCGGCTTACGCTCACCTCTGTGTGCAATTTTCCAGTCTTCCACCCACACTGCCACCTGGTGCGCCAATACGGCGATCAGACGGCCCTTCGAGTTCCCCACTACCTCAGGTACAGTACAGGGCCAGTCGATCCCTGAACCAACGCCTCAGGTGGACAAACTCGGACGCCCAGTCCGTACCGTGGGAGGGGCAGCCATCTGTAACAACTTTAACTATGGGTCCTGCAACTTCAGCCAATGCCGTCTACTTCACATCTGCACTTTATGCCAAAGAGCACACCCTAGGAATTTGTGTGAAGTCAAGCAACACAAGAGGGCATGACTAAGCCGAATCAACATCTTATGGCTAGGACTGTATCTCACTTCACACCCCACCCCTTCCCTGGCCACCTACCTTATCCAAGGCTTCACAGTAGGCTTTCACACCGGCCTCATTGCACTGCCCCACAGTACTCACGAATGCGCCAATCTTCGTTCGGCAGCCATCGACGAACAGGCCATAGATCAGCTCTTACAGGCAGAGGTAGATCGAGACTATGTAATAGGCCCTTTCACTTGCCCCCCTTTCAGCACATGGAGAGTCAGCCCTATTGGGCTTGTCAAGGGCAAATTCTCTAATAAATTGCGTTTGGTGTACGACTTGTCTGCGCCTCATTCTTCGCACATACCCAGTCTCAATTCCCTGATCCCCTCCGAAGAGTTTTCCCTAAAATACTCCTCCGTTGACATGGCAATACAAGCGATCATCAAAGCAGGCACAGGTGCCTGGCTCTCCAAAGCCGACATCTCGGATGCTTTCAAGCTCCTGCCCATACACCCATCCCTTTGGTGCTGGCATGGCATCAAATGGAAGGAAGCGTATTATTTTGCTACGAAACTCACCTTCGGTTCGAAGAGTAGCCCGTGGCTCTTCGACACGTTCGCACAGTCCCTCGTTTGGATACTATTACACAAGGGCCAATGCCATGAAGTCATCCATTACCTGGATGACTTCCTACTGATAGAACCGCCCAACAAGCCCCCAGGAGATCTCGACAAACTTAGAGTAATTTTTGGAAACCTCAACGTTCCTATCGCCGAGCACAAAGTCGATGGTCCAGCAAACATCATCACCTTTCTCGGGGTCAGCTTGGATACCTGCGCAATGCAGGCCAGTCTCCCCCCCGACAAATTAACACGCATTAGGGCAGTCCTTCACGAGTTTACACACACCAAGGGCTGTACCAAAAAACAGTTGCAGTCTCTCCTGGGTATGCTCAACTTCGCTATGCGAATTATCCCACAAGGCCGCACATTCGTATCACGCCTACTTAGATTTCTGTCAGAAACTCAAGACCCTGATCAGATTTTGAAATTAGACTCCGCAGCTATAGCGGACCTATCAATGTGGGAGGAATTCTTGTCCGCCTGGAATGGCATATCTCTATTTATACCTATGGTTTCGATCCATTCACCCCAGGTAGTGACTGACGCTGCAGCCTCCACAGGTTTCGCGGCAATTTTTGGCCATCATTGGTTTTCAGGACCCTGGCCTCAACAGATACTGTTGATACCCGGCTTTTCCCAAACATCTGCCCTCTTTGAGCTTTATCCCATAGTGGCAGCCACACAACTCTGGGGCCACCACTGGACAGGACAAACCGTAGTCTTCACCACCGACAACCAGGCCACGGCAGACATCATCAACAGAGGCAGGTCCAAGTCCCTAGCAGTCATGTCCTTCCTGCGCAGGTTGGTACAACTGTCTTTACAACATCAGTTCAACATACACTGTGAATTTATACCCGGCAGATACAACTCAGCAGCTGACGCACTATCACGTTTCAATTATCCCTCCTTTTTCAAACAGGTTCCCGATGCCGACCCAATGTCGGCCCCTATCCCCGTCTGGTCACAACTGACCCTGGACTAGTGCAACATCTACACGGAGCTACGCAACTCATAAATAATTCCCTCTCCCGCAACACACTCAAAGCCTACCAGACAGCTTGGAAGGCTTTCAATAAATTCCTCACGTCCTGCCGCAAAGAACCAACAGATATCAAACAGGTACTGGCCTTCACGGCACACTGCCACACGCAGCTGGCCTTATCCTACAACACCATCCGGTTATACCTAGCCGGCATTCAACATTTCATGGCGCTTGAAGACCCGACGAAATCGTCACTGTTCTCATCTCACGCTATACGAGCCATCCTAAGGGGAATACAGAAACAACAACCAGTCATCAGCACTAAGCGCTTGCCCATTACGGGGCCCATCTTTAGGGACATGTCAAACATACTGGCTACTTCGCCATTCGGTCTGCTCCCCAGCACGGTCTTACAAGCAGCCATATATTTAGCTTACTATGGGTTCTTGCGGCCTGGCGAATTCACCTCTAACAAACCCACAGACCTGGTACTATGCAGACGACACTTGCTTCGACACCAAGACCACTTTATCCTGCACCTCGAGGTCTCTAAAACCCAGCAAACGGGCTCGGGAGTGAACATCCACCTCTACAGAACCAACAACAGCTGGTGTCCAGTCGCTGTACTCAACCGACTCCTATCTCTCCTGCCTGAGCAACCAGACAGCAGTCCCCTTCTACCATTCCCAGTCAAACCCTTAAACGCCTCTCAGTTTGTGAGCCACATAAGGATACTTCTCCGCAATCTCCACCTTAACCCTAGTCAGTATTCCGGACACTCTTTCCGCATCAGAGCAGCCTCCGCGGCGTGCCAGATCACATCATCAAAAGACTAGGCAGGTGGAAATCAGCCTGCTTCGCCCGGTACATCCCCAATCCACAAACAGAGATGGCACAGGCATTCTCCAAATTGGCTCAATAAATAACTGAAAACCAATAAAAATTATAACCCTACCTGAATGTTTTTGCCCCCTTATTTTGGCATACCGGCCATTAGACCAAGGCACACTTTCAGGTCTATTTCATATGGTAAGTCCACACTTTCAGGTCTATTTCCGATGGTAAGTCTTATCTTTACTATAAGTGTTATCTATGTCCATATCGGACATAGGGCTCTGACCATAAGTAGGAAGGCCAGTATGGTGGCCTGAATTTATGGGAGGAGCCCGGGGGGTATTTAAGCAGCCCGCTCACCTGTGGTGCTTGTCGGTTTCCTGTGCGCGATACCCACCCTCCCATCCCCATTTCACAGCATTTCTCAACTATTCATTTCATTCATTTCTCTTACAGAATAATCATTTCTTAAACCAGGGTATGCCCCCTTATTTTGGCATACCGGCCATTAGACCAAGGCACACTTTCAGGTCTATTTCATATGGTAAGTCCACACTTTCAGGTCTATTTCCGATGGTAAGTCTTATCTTTACTATAAGTGTTATCTATGTCCATATCGGACATAGGGCTCCGACCATAAATATATATATGTATTTACTTTTTTTTTTTTTTTTTTTTATTATTATTATTATTATTATTACTCATTTATTTATTTATCTATTTATTTATTATTTTTTCTTTCTGGGTTATCTTCTAGTACTTGTAGGTAGATTACCACACTACTTACAATAATAATATTTTATGGTTTATCCACCATTGGTTCCAGTTTAACTAGCCTTTGGTTTTTATTGTTTTACTACACCTAGGCTATATTGATTTTTGTTTTGTCGTGTTCATCAGTTTTTTTTTATTTTATCATATATTTAACGTAAACTTAGCCAGATGGTTTCCTATATGGAATGGTTCTGAAGTAATTATTATTCTATTACTACATTTATAGCTATAGCTACTGTATCTAATGCTTGGTTATAATGTTTTTTGTATGTTCTCCGGTGACGTCTGTCCCACAGGAACTTCTTGTTGCCCCCTTATCACCCTCGGACCCCTGTTACTGTTATGCAGGTTCCAGAGAGTGATTCTGGAACATCTCGGGGATTCTTTGATACCCCCCTGAGACGTTCCTACACCCTATTTGTATACTGTCATTTATGGATATTTTATACATCTTATAGGGTTTTTCGATTCTTTTATACTCTATCCTTTTTCTTCTCTTTTTTCTCCTCTTCCTTTTTCTCTCTCCTGGTGGTGGTTCTGGCTCTGGCCTTGGTCTATGCTCCTTTTACCATATTGTTTTCCCTGGATTTATTATGGCCCCCATAAACATTTTATCTTTGAATGTACAAGGCTTCAACATCCCGCAAAAGCGCACCAAAGCAATGCGTTCCTTTGCAACTAAAAAAGCACATATTATTTGTCTTCAGGAGACCCACTTCATTAATAAAGCTTGTCCTAAACTTCTTTCCGCCTCTTACCCTCAGTTCTACACAGCTTCAGCCACAACTAAACAACGTGGGACCCTCATTGGTTTCCATCGCTCTACGCCATTTTCCCTTACCTCACAAGTATGTGACCCTGAGGGTAGATATATTCTACTCACAGGCCTTATTGCTGATACTGCAATTACATTGGTATCTTACTATGCTCCAAATAGGCGCCCAGAAGCCTTTCTATCACTGACCATTGTGCAGTTTTTACTACTCTGGCCTCCACGATTCCTAGGTCACACGATGCGACTTGGTGTATTAATGATACTACGTTGACTCATCCCTCACATTGCCTAGAAATTGAAACAGCTCTTAAGGAATACCTCTCATTTAATGATACAGAAGACATTTCTGCCCTTACATTATGGGAAGCCCATAAAGCTGTCATCCGAGGCAAGTTGATACAACAAGCGTCAGCTCTTAAGAGAGAACGTAAACTCACGTTTGCAAAGTTGGAGGCTAACTTTAATAAATGCCATGAGACCTTTCAATCTGCCCCGAATGCCATCAACACTACTAAATTGGATAGGGCTCGTCTTGATCTTGACCTTTTCTTGACCGCCTCCGCAGACAAACTTCTACGTAAACGACAACATATTCAATATCTTAAAGCCAACAAGCCAGACACACTTATGGCACGTAGCCTAAAGAGAATTCACCATCCACACACATCTATTAGACTTAAAACATCACAAGATGCATACACAAGCAACCCTGTGAAAATATTAGAGATTTTTCGCTCAAATTTAGCTAAACTCTATTCCTCTGCTCAGAATTTCGATAAGAATAAAGCAGATACCCTGTTCGCCGATATTAAACTACCAACTCTAGAACATGAACAACTTCACTCTCTTGAGGATCCCATTACTCCATTAGAAGTCCAAATTGCTATTAAAGCACTAAAGCCTTACAAAAGACCAGGCCCTGATGGGTTTTCGGCATCATATTTTAAACAATTTACGTCTATTTTAACTCCTATATTGATTAGAGCCTTTAACTCTATACTAGCTGGACACTCATTTAGTAATGAATCATTATTCTCTATTATCTCTATGCTTCCTAAACCTAAATCAGATACCACATCTTGGACTAACTATCGCCCTATATCTTTATTAAACCTGGACATTAAACTATTAGCCAAAATCCTAGCAAATAGACTAAATTCCATCATTGGCAAACTTATACACCGAGACCAAACGGGCTTTATGCCCACACGTCAGGCAGGAGACAATATTAGAAGAGCGCTCTTATTGACACATGCAGCTAAAATGAGACATATTCCAACATGCCTTCTATCTCTGGACATTAGGAAGGCATTTGATTCGGTTACCTGGCCATATATGCATTTTATTCTCCAAAAATGGGGCTTTGGAAACAATTTTTTGTGTTGGATGTCCTCTTTATATGGTAATCCTAGAGCATACATTAAGTATATGGGTTACAAATCTGCCACGATAGATATTAGAAGAGGTACAAGACAAGGTTGCCCTTTATCCCCTCTACTTTTTGCCCTACTTATAGAACCCTTGGCTCATTTAATTAGGAATAACCCCAATATCAAAGGAGTGGAATTAGGTGGACATCAGCATAAAATTTGTCTTTTTGCAGATGATATACTCATATTTTTAACTCATCCTCATATTTCTGCTCCCAACCTTCTTGACATTCTAGATAAATTCACCCATGTTTCAGGACTTCATGTTAATCCTAATAAATCTAATGCGCTCAATATTTCCTTATCACAAGTTGAACTGCAACAAGCCCAAACATCATTACCATTTAATTGGGTAACACAATTTATCCCATACTTAGGAGTCCAACTCACAGCCTCATTATCAAATTTGTTTACAACGAATTATCTACCACTATTGAAACAAGTCACTGGTTTAATGAAACAATGGTCCTCCCTTCCTTTATCTTGGCTCGGGAGGATTAATGCTATAAAAATGTCCATATTACCAAAATTTTTATATTTATTTAGGGTACTTCCTATCCAAATACCATCTTATTTTTTAAGACTTTTGCAAAGCAGAGTCATGTCTTTTATATGGGGTACTACCAAACCACGTATCCCTAAATCAACACTCTTTCTCGACAAGCTAAGTGGTGGGTTAGGATTACCTAACTTTTCTTCTTACTATTATGCAGCACAATTATCGCAACTGCCTAAATATCATGCGAACATGGAATCTCCATTATGGGTTGCTATCGAAGCTATTGAAATTGACCCTATATCTGTAGCCAATATGTTACAGTTATCTCCCAAAGATAGAACTCACTTATCTAACCCCATAACTAAGCATTCCCTAAATATATAAGATAAAATCAGAAGCTCTCTTAAACTTCAATCCACATACAATCCCCTCCTTTCCTTCATTAGGAACCCTGCTTTTTATCCTGCATGGAAATTTCCAATGTCATTTACAGCCTGGTCTTCTAAAAATTTGGTTTGTTTTCATTATTTAGTCTCCACTAATTCTATTCATACCTTACCCACTCTTTGTGATATTTATAAGCTCCCTAATACTGAGTTGTTCCGTTATTTACAAATCAAAAATTTTTATATACCCTATATCAAGACGGGATCAATATTTAATCAATTGTCACAATTCAAAAGAATCTGTAAAAGTGACCCTCATACCAGAGGACTGATTTCACTTTTATATAAACAACTTAACTCGTTATCTACTGACATTCTACCTTCTTACACTACTAAATGGTCAATAGATATGAACAGAACATTTAGTACAGATGAATGGCGTAGTATCTGGTTAGCCACTAAAAACTCCTCTCCTAATAGTTTCGCACTGGAAACTAATTTTAAAGTCCTGGCACGTTGGTATTTGGTACCAGCTAGAATAGCTAAATTTGTCCCCTCTTATCCAGAGTATTGTTTTCGAGGTTGCACATCACCTGGTACCCACTTTCACATTTGGTGGCAATGCCCGATTGTTCAAATCTTCTGGGAAAAAAATTTTGATATGGCCTCTAAAGGTTTGGAAACCTTGATATCTCCTGACCCAGCCCTGGCACTTCTAAATCTTAAACCTCCTGGTTTTACTCGGACTCAATTTCAATTACTAATACATCTCACAACTACTGCCAAACAAACTATAGCTAAAGCATGGAAAACTCAAACGCTAGTTGTGGCTGAAGCTAAACATCGTATGAATAAGGCTCTTATCTTTCACAAAATGTCATCTATTGAAGATAATAATATCAAAAAATATCACAAGATTTGGCAACCTTGGGTTAAACATCATCTATCTACAGACTTTGATCTAACACTGTTGATGCCTTATTGATAATTATTAATGTTTCTTACATCTTCCTGTTAATATTTTTTATTATAGGTGCCCCCGGGGCTGGGGTCTGACCATCACCACGAGAACCTTTTCTTTCTCTCTCCTCCTCTTTCTTCTTTTCTTTTTCATTTTCTTTTCTCTTCCTTTTCCTCTTTCTATTTATTTTTCATATATGTTATATGAACATGGGATTTCGATTTATTCCTTTTACTCATGTATACAACTTAGAGCCTCAGTTACAGCTACCCTACTGAATTCTTATTCACTATAGCTTCTCTATGACGTTTAAGTAGAGCAATTGAGTATCATAAGGTTTGCTTTAAGACCCCGGCATATCTTATAAAAAACATACTTTTCTTTCTCTTTTTGATAAACTCCATTTATTTCTTAAAAATGCCCCTACTCGTCCACAGTTTGAACCCATTAGGGGTGGACGGGTGGTGAGGAGCTATACTTTATTTTTTATTTATTTATTTATTTATTTATTTATTTATTATCTTTGAAAGAATAAATATATAATTCGGGGATATTTTATTTTTCAATTATTTCTTTTTTTCCTCAAGTTAAACCAATATCTTTTTTTTTTGTACAACAATTGCTGAATATCCTATTCTTATTTTTATGCTCAAAAGTGATTACACCTATGAATTTCTGATTATTTTATTATTATGAATCTCCCATGTTTGTAATTTTCTCTTTCTTGTTCTTGTCTTTTCTTATGTAAACTTCAATAAAAATATTGAACAAGAGATAACTTTTTACAAAGAGGAACTGACAACAGAGTCACTTATTTCATGCAGAAATTTGAATTTCCTTTCTATCAGTTGATGGATAAATCCTGCCAACCTTGACAGCTAGGAGCCAAGGTTGATAATTCATGTTAGAACTTAATGCTGGACTTTGAAAAAATATATATACATTATATATGGGAGCCATTTACTGCCTCCCAAGGATTTGCATTTAAGTCTGTCCAGTTCTGAGATTTACACAGCTCTGTCACACAGCACAGCACTGCCTGGCAGGACAGGAGAGCTGAATCTTTTTTTCTCTGCTGCATTTAAATAACACTTAGGCCACATTTACACTGGTATTGTCCACTGTGTGTTTATATGGAGGATATTTCTAACCACATATAAATGCATGTAATGGTTTTTAATTTAGCCATTTACATTGTGTGTTTAGCTGTGTTTAGGTGTGCTCTGTTTAGCTACATTTAGAGAAAATAAAATTCTAGGCGTCCAGGATCCGATTAGAAACTCTAAACACATGTAAACAAAACTAAACATGGTTAAAGCAGGGACAGCTAAATGCTGGAAAAAATTATCTGAGAGGCATAAAAGTTCTCTATACTTCTCTGATCACTATGTTTAGAAAAAACCTGCTGGGGTGCCAGTGTGAATAAAGCTAAGATTTGCCACCTTTCCAGATTGTGACAGTCAAAAATGAGATGTACAGTAGAAGACTGATGAACTCATATATATACCACTCTGCTCTCTCCTCCTATCAGCATGCCCCTTGTTAGTACATGAGCACTGCAGTACAGCTGGACAGCTCCTAGTACTGCTTCTCTCTCTCTCCCGGTCTAAGCTTTGTTTTACAGGGACTGCAAGAGGCTAACAAGTAAAATTCAGGTACACTTAAAAATACATTTGAAGTTACTGCAAAAGGAAAATTATCCAAGATAATAATAACAAAGTGTATCATCACTTCAACTTTGCACAATTCCATTAAAACCCTGTTCATACATACATCATAGCTCCCAACTGTCCCTGATTTCGAAGGACTGTCCCTGATTTGGAGCAATGTCCCTCATTCCGCATCATTTGTCCCTCATTTTGGTCTGATCTATATAGATGTATATAAAATGCACTTTTTATCTTTATCAAAAAAGTGTTTCCCAGTGCTAAACCTGATTTCTAAATTGCTGCATTTGTAAATTCCAAAAGCCAATATAAAGGAATAGTAGTGTTAAAAAAAGAACTTGTGTGTTTAACCAATCTTTTTTTTTGTCCAATTCTCCTTTAAGGGGGTGTGGTTAGGGGTGTGTCCTATGCCTGCATACTTTTGCTGATAGGGGGTCCCTCATTTCCATCTCAAAAAGTTGGGAGGTGTGCATACATGCAAGACAGTTAATGGTGAAATATATATATATATATATATATATATATATATATATATATATATATATATATATATATATAAAATATATATGCACTCAAAAAAAAACATTTTTAATATTATGTCAAGAGTAGTGAAAGATTAGATCATCTGTCAGGTTCTAATTGTTGTCTATGTCCCAGCAGGGCAGATTCACCTTTCTATTTGTAGTGATAGGAAATCAAAAATGTTATGATTATCACTGGAAAAGGAGGTTAGGGCGGCAACGACCCCACAACTGTCCAAGAATGGACTTCCATTCATTTTGTAGAGAATTCCTGTTGTGTCTCTAGAATGGGAATTGAAGGGAGAGCAACCCAATACAACAAAGACAGCAAAACATGCCTTATTGAGGTTCTAACTATTCCCTATTCTATCCACATCCAATACAAAAGTCTTGGCTAGAAATACATTTTGGCTGGATTCACACTTATGGATCTATTACAGTGGGTTAGTGCACATCCACTTGCCGACCGCCCACAGTATATATACGTCATTACTTTGAAGTTATCGCAGCAGCTAGTAGCGGTCGTTTCCGAGCTTACCGGAGCTGTCGGTAAACCCGAAAGCGATTTGATGGGGCCGATGGCTAGGCAGGAAGTCGAGTGAGGGCAAGATGGCCCCCACTCAGCTCTATACCCATGGAGGACCATGCGAGAATTGAGCGTGCGCAATTTTAAAGCATGACATGTTAGGTATCAATTTTTTTAATTCTATAAAGTGGGACATAAAATAATGCAACGGTCGCCATTTTATTCTCTAGGGCCTCTCCTAAAAAATATATATAATGTTTTGGGGTTCTAAGTAATTTTCTAGCAAAAAATACTAATTTAAACTTGTAAACAAAAAGTTCCAGAAAAGGCCTAGTCAGCAAGTGGTTAAGGCAGAATGCATTGTGCATTGATGTGATTTGCATTATTACAGCCCATTGCTTATGAATGGACTAGCAATGCACCACAATAGACAAAAAATTCACGTGATCGTTTTTTTTTAAACAACAAAGTCAAACCAGACAGTGGTTCCAACTATTTCCCACTCTATCCAAAATGTAAAAAAACATTGGCTATACAAACACTTTATATAAAAGTTTAGCATTAGTGCATTTGGAAAATAATATCATCTGTATTGTTTTAATAGTTTTTGCCAGATAAAGGACCGACGGGTGTGGCAACATCCAGAGGGTTGCCAAATAAATACACCCTGGAACACAGCTTTGCTTCCTACATTAAATCTTTGTATACAAACTTGCTTACTATCTAAAATAATGCAAATGTCACAAACCTTGGCTCCTTTGGGTCCTGACACTACCATAGGCTGCAGCTTCAGTTGGGTTCTTATAGGGGAATCACACAGTGATAACTAATCAGTCACATGTTGAGAAGCCACTTCATTTTTTTATGTAAATTTATCTGTTGAAAAAAATGTTTGCTCTCACAGAGTGTTATCCTGCATTCAGATCATTCCTCCCACATGTTTTGACATCAAATGACTTAAAAGAAAAGATAGGCAACTTTTTTTATAATTTACAAGTCATACTTTGGAACATATTGAGAAAAAAAAACATAACTTTAATGCCGCGTACACAAGGTCGGACTTTTCGTCTACAAAAGTCTGACAGCCTGTCCGACAGACTTTCGACAGACTTTTGTCGGACTTTTGGCGGACTTGCGGCAGACTTTCTCACGAGCGGACTTGCCTACATACGATCACACAAAAGTCAGACGGATTCGTACGTGATGACGTACACCGGACTAAAATAAGGAAGTTGATAGCCAGTAGCCAATAGCTGCCCTAGCGTGGGTTTTTGCCTGTCAGACTAGCATACAGACGAGCGGATTTCTGGGTCCGGCGTAGTTACGACGTAAAGATTTGAAGCATGTTTCAAATCTAAAGTCCGTCAGATTTGAGGCTGGAAAAGTCCGCTGAAAGTCCGGGGAAGCCCACACACGATCGGATTGTCAGCCAGCTTTAGTCCGTCGGCGTCCGTCGGACTTTTGTAGACGAAAAGTCCGACTGTGTGTACGCGACATAAAAAGTTTAAAAGGGAAGTATGGACAAAGCTTTTTCAGCCATGCTTCTCTTGTGGGTCACAGGAGTGCACTTACTTTTGCTCTCCTGTGTCCCAGAGTCAGCCAATAGCAGGCAAAAGCTCCCTGTTGGCTGATTATGACTATTAGTGTCGGTAGCAATATCATTATTATTAATAATATTATTAGTATTATCATTATGTCATTATTATCATTCTTTTGTTTACGTCTTATTTTTTTATTTTTATTTTTTATGCTATATATTCAGATTGTATAATATATGGTTCAATTTATACACATACCTGTTTTGAAAGTTTTTTTCTCTATTTTTATTAGGTTAACATCTTATCCATATTGTATCATTTTAATAATAGTGATGATTATTATTAGTGTTATTATTATTAGTATCATTTTTTATTTTTTTTTTATCTTTCAGCACCCAGATTCCTATTTTTGTTCAGCACTCATGTTCTCTTTTCTATGTAATTATTTTGACACTCCCATTACTATTGGCTGTTTGGTTTTAATTACGGTATGACCCCATGGAGGGGACATTGTATTAATGTCAGATTGACATGATAATCTTCTTATGTTCTTTCTAGCCCTAAAGAAGGGGGCATGTAGACCCCCGAAACGCGTTGGCTATTTCTTGATCTGGACCCCTGACTTTTAATGGAATAAAGTTGTATGTAGATCTCTTAGCAGTGGCGTGGCACTTAAATGTCAAAACTTTTTTACATTACACTACAAGCCAAGGAGCTTGTGGAGATCTGGGGTGTAGAAGCTGCCCAGGAACGAGACCATTTACACCAACATTAACAACTTAAGATAACAATAACAGTAAAATAAACCTACGGGTCCTGCCCTATCTTTCCACTTCCCTAGCCACTGAAAGTCCACCTCTGCCCCAACCAAGATGGGAGTGCTGAGCTGGCTCATCTACAACACCTGGAAAGAATTGATGGCACAACATGGTAGCTAGCTATTCTGCCTACACACTTAGACTATCTGGAACTTCTTTTTGATTTCATCATGCTTTTACTGAAGATGGTATCAAGGGGGTGGGTGTGTTTGCCCGGCCTGGCGCCCACCCTCCAGTCCTCTTTTCCCTTTCCTTCCCCTACCTTCTAAGAGTATTCCTGCATTAGAGGAACATGTCTGTGGTCTTCGTTCCACTTGGGCACAAGTCCAGGAGGCTTTGCGACATGCTAAATGATAGATACAGACTCCATGCTGACCGCACACGCCTGCCTGTGCCTTCCTACCAGGTTGGGGACAGGGTCTGGCTGTCATCTCGCAACCTCTGACTTCATGTTCCCTCACTGAAGTTCACATCTCGGTTTATTGGGCCTTTCCGTATTCTTTGCAGGATTAACCCAGTGGCTTACGCATTAGACCTTCCTTCTAATATGCGTATTTCAAATGTATTTCATGTCTCCTTATTAAAACCTTTGGTCTGCAACCGCTTTACCATCTCGGTGCCATGTCCTCACCCTGTACAGGATGAGAACCATGAGAAGTATGAAGTACAGTCCATTGTTGACTCCCGTAGGTTCCGTGGGCGCATACAGTACCTGGGGCATTGGAAAGGGTACGGTCCAGGGGGAACGCTCTTGGGTCTCATCTTCGGACGTACATGCCCCTGTCCTCCTCCGTGATTACCATAAAGCCTTGTGGTCCTCAGAGGGGGAGGGGTTGTTTAGGAGGGGGTACTGTCAGGGCTGGGCTCTGCCCTTCCTTCTCTGAGCTGGCCGCTTAGCTGTCGGCTAATTGCCAGCTCTTATCTCTCCACAGTTACTCAGCTGTTGATGATATCCTGCTTGTTATGCCGCGTACACACGAGCGGACTTTACGGCGGACTTAGCCCGGCGGACTGGATTTCGTCGGACAATTCGATGTGTGTGGGCTCCAGCGGACTTTGTTTGCTCAAAAGTTGGACAGACTTAGATTTGAAACTTGTTTAAAATGTATCCGTTGAAATCGAGTCCGGTCGAAAAGTCCGCCGTCTGTATGCTAGTTCGACGGACAAAAAGCCACGCTAGGGCAGCTATTGGCTACTGGCTATGAACTTCCTTGTTTTAGTCCGGTCGTACGTCATCATGTACGAATTCGACGGACTTTGGTGGATTGTGTGTAGGCAAGTCCGTTCATTCAGAAAGTCCGTCGGAAAGTACGTCGAAAAGTCCGCCGGGCAAAGTCCGCCGTAAAGTCCGCTCGTGTGTACGCGGCATTAGTCCTGCCTACTTAAGCCATCCAGTCAAGAGGATCTCTGCCTTCGCCTTATGCCGTGTACACACGGGCAGACTTTCCGACCGGACTGGTCCGACGGAACAAATCCGTCGGACAATCCGACCGTGTGTGGGCTTCATCGGAGCTTCAGCTGACTTTTTCTGTCGAAAATCAGACGGACTTTAGATTTGGAACATGTTTCAAATCTTTCCGACGGACTCAACTCCGGTCGAAAAATCCGTTCGTCCATATGCTAGTCCGACGGATAAAAAAGGACGCAAGGGCAGCTATTGGCTACTGGCTATGAACTTCCTTATTCTAGTCCGGTCATACGTCATCACGTTCAAACGATCGGACTTTCGAACAGACTTTAGGACTTTCGAACGGACTTTAGTCCGTTCGTGTGTATGCGCAAGTCCGGTCGTTCGCAAGTCTGTTGTAACTCCGACGAAAGTCCGTCGGAAAGACTGTCGGAAGTTTGATGCTCAAAATTCCGCCCGTGTGTACACGGCATATGTCAACATCACAGAGACGCTCTCCTGCATTCTTGTTAAAAGACTTGCTTGGCTGACATCCCTTCTGGCTCCAGATCCTGCTTGCTGTTCCACTACATTTATCCCTGACTTTCTAGCTTGTCTGATTATCCGTTCCAGTTACCAAACTTTGGCTATGTTTGACTACGTTTGTTCTATTTACTTGTATTATTAAACAAGTGTGATTTAACTGTACTTGTGTCTTAGTCTGATTTCATGGTTTCTGAAAGGGGCACTCTTCTCCTCAAAGCACATACTAATAATATCCTAAGGATATAAGTGATTTGTCAAGTAATCATCTGAGTATGAAAGAAAACCAGGATTCAGATAGTTATCCTCAACTTAGGACATATAACAGCTAATGTGCTTGTAACGTGGGGCCTCAGTTCACTCCTGCTGGCATGTTCCACTGGTATGGCTTGTTAATGGCAGTCAGATGTAGACAATCTTGGATATAACTTTCATGAGGCCAATATGACGCAGGCAGAACATGTGGCTGAACTTCAAGCAAAGCATTATTTAAACATGTTTCAGAGTGAGCTCCATAGCTTCATGAGCAAAAGTAGTATGTATTGCTTTGATAGTCTGGGTCAGTGAGGTCTTGCTCCATCACTGCTAGTGAGCTGTCATTATATCTTTATTTGAAATACACAAAATCAAGAATTGTGAAAAAATTTTCTTGTTAAAAAAAAAAAAAAATTGTGAAAGTTCTCCACCAACACTTCTTTATTTGAATCTGCTGCACTAAAGTAAGCCCTGACTGAGTTCTCTTCTACTTGACTAGAGACCACTTCCCCCTCTCTTCATCTCTGTACATAGGGAAAAAGGGTATGTTCTGTAGTCCAACAGAGTTGAACCTAGGTAGTGCTGATATCACTGTTTCAAATTTCAAGCAGAGGTAACCTTGTCAGATCACTAGACAAAGTTAGGAGCTTGCTGAATTTCTGGCAGATCATCAGGTACTTTGTACATGTATCTTTTTACTCTATGAGTGGAGGGTAAGTGGATGAATGAAAAGTCCACCTCCTCCAAAATAGAGCACTTTTCATTGCTAAAGTACAGCATCCATAAATGGAGGAAGATAAGACATAGTTTGCACTCTTGATTAGTGACTGTGACTATTAACCTCATGCAGCACCAGAGATTACTGCTGAGAGGGTATGGGGGTAGGCAGAGGGCTTCAGATTTCACCTAAGGGAGCAACCACCACCCCCACGGCAAGGCACACATCTCATTACATGCAAGTACCATCCCTTGCTGATCTTTTTAAAATTAAAGTTAGTCTTTAAGCTTTCTTGATTATTTCTAGTAACTTGAGTCCATTCATATACATTGATCATCCATAACTTTATGACCACCCACCAAATACTGAGTAGGTCCCCTTTTGCCATCAAAACAGTCCCTCTTACCACCAAAACAGCCCTGACCCATCTAGGCATAGACACCACTCGACCTTTGTGGTATCTGGCACCAAGTCATTAGTAGTGCGTCCTTTGAGTCCTTTAAGGTACGAGGTGAGGCTTCCATGGATCACACTTTCTAGCACATCCCACAGATGCTCCATTGGATGGGGATGTGGATAATTTGGAGGCCAAATCAACACCTAAAACTCACTGTTGTTTTCCTCAGACCATTCTTGAACCATTTTTGCAGTGTAGCAGGGCGCATTATCCTATTGAATGAGGCCACTGCCATCAGGGAATACGTTCCCATGAAGGTGTTTACTTGGTCAGCAACAAAGTTTAGGTAGGTGGTATGTGTCAAGCACCATCTAAATGAACGTCAGGGAAAACCCAAGGTTTCCCAGCAGGACATTGCCCAAAGTATCACACTGCCTGCTATCTTCTCTTTCCCAGGTAAGTGATGCACACACCCAGCCATCCACATGATGTTAAAGAAAACGTGATTCATCAGACTAGGTCACCTTCTTTCATTGCTTCGTGATCCATTGCTGATGCTTAGGTGCCCATTGTAGGTGCTTCTGGCTGTGGACATGGGCCAGCATAGGCACCTTGACCAGTCTGCGGCTACGCAGCCCCATACACAACAAACTTTCATGCCCATTTTTTTATGCTTTCAATACATCAACTGCAGGGATAACATGTTTACTTGCTGCCTAATATATCCGTGACCTGTGGACTTTCATATACCATTGTAATGAGATAATCATAATGTTATATGAATAAATAATGTTATTCACTCAAAGTGGTCCTAAAGCCAAAATGTTTTTTACCTTAATGCATAACATCAGTTTAGAAACAGGCAAACTTTCTAAAGAAAATACAATTCACTAATATTATACTCTCGGTTAAATGATGTTGAAATCTCCACTCTGTATATTCCCAGACTTGTCACAGCTGTCACAGTATTAGGTTCCATACTTTTTACCAACATAATCAGATATGGTGACTTTCCGTTCAGTTTATACTATCTTTGTTTACCACACATAACTACTAAACCAGTGACCTTTAAATGTGAACAGTTAAATGTCTTTTTTTTTTTTTTGCTAGGGGACACAACTGTGGATCAATTGTAGTTTTTATTTATAACAAATATTTTATTTATATCCAATATATTGACCACATTCCTTAATTTTTAACAGCATTTTTATTTTGAATTTGTTAATAAAAATCTCAAATATCCAAGTGTAGCATTTACCCCCGTAGAAGCCGCTGGTGATGATGATGGGTCTTCTGTTCTGCCACGACTCCCTTTGCTCAGTCCCACTGACACACTTGGTTATATACCAAAGCCATTTACACATGTGGACTTAATGCCGCGTACACACAAGCAGAATTTCCGACAGAAAGAGTCCGATGGGAGCTTTTCATCGTATATTCCGACTGTGCGTATGCCCCATAGGACTTTTTCTGTCAAAAATTCAGACGGACTTAGATAGAGAACATGTTCTATATTTTTCCAACGGAACAAATTACTATCGGAAAAAACGCTCATCTGTATGCTGTTCCGACGCACCAAAAATGACGCATGCTCTGAAGCAAGTACGAGACGGAAGCTATTGGCTACTGGCTATTGAACTTCCGTTTTCTAGTCCCGTTGTACGTGTTGTACGTCACTGCGTTCTGGACGGTCGGAATTTGGTGTGACAGTGTGTATGCAAGACAGTTTAAGCGGAATTCCGTCAGAACTCCGTCGGAAAAACCTTCAGAGTTTATTCCGATGGCAAAACCGGTCGTGTGTACAGGGCATAACAGTTAGGGCACTTTCACACTAAGGCGCTGGGGTGTCGGCGGTAAAGCGCCGCTATTTTTAGTGGCGCTTTACTGTCGTTTTAGTGGCGCTTTTTTTGGCCGCTAGCGGCCAAAAAAGGGTTAAAAGTGCCCGCAAAACGCCGCTGCAGGGCTGCCCTATGATTTCAATGGGCAGGGGCGCTTTAGGAGTGGTGTATACACCTAAAGCGCCTCAAAGATGCGGCTTGCAGGACTTTTTTAGCATCCTACCAGCGCACCGCTCCAGTGTGAAAGCCCGAGGGCTTTCACACTGGAATGACAGGAGATGCGATTTACTGGCACTCTGCAGGTGCTATTTTTAGCGCTATAGCGCCTCAATGTGAAAGTAGCCTTAGATCACTTTCACACTGAGGCGCTTTTAAACTGCCAGTGAAACACTGAGCGTTTTGCGGCGCTTTTTAGGCGCTTTTTAAGAGCTTTTTAGGAGCTTTTGAAGAGCTTTTGAGGGCTTTTCAGGCGCTTTTGAAGAGCTTTTCATGTATTTCAATGGAGGGGGAGCTTTTGAGGTGCTTTTTTTAGCTCAGCAAACATGCTCCAAAGATGCTGCTTGCGGGAGTTTTCTCATCTCCCCACCAGCGCACCGCCCCAGTGTGAAAGCATCCATTGATTTTAATGGGAAGCAGTTTTCGTGAGCTTTTCAGGCGCTCTTTTTAACACAAAACCGCTTGATAAACTCCTCAGTGTGAAAGGGGTAAGAGGCTACTTTCAGACTGGGACGGGCGGGCGTCGCCGGTAAAGCCCCTCTTTACAGCGGCGCTTTACCGCTGTTTTAGCTGCGCTTTTCGGCTGCAAGTTTTAACCCCCGCTAGCAGCCGAAAAAGGGTTAAGACCGCGTGCAAAGCACCACTGCGGCTGTATATTCCCAGACTTGTCACAACTGTCACAGTATTAGGTTCCATACTTTTTACCAACATAATCAGATATGGTGACTTTCCGTTCAGTTTATACTATCTTTGTTTACCACACATAACTAGCACAAATTCCCAAACCAGTGACCTTTAAATGTGAACAGTTAAATGTCTTTTTTTTTTGCTAGGGGACACAACTGTGGATTAATAGTAGTTTTTATTTATAACAAATATTTTATTTATATCCATTATATTGACCACATTCCTTAATTTTTAGCAGAATTTTTATTTTGAATTTGTTAATAAAAATCTCAAATATCCAAGTGTAGCATTTACCCCCGTAGAAGCCGCTGGTGATGATGATGGGTCTTCTGTTCTGCCACGACTCCCTTTGCTCAGTCCCACTGACACACTTGGTTATATACCAAAGCCATTTACACATGTGGACTTAATGCCGCGTACACACAAGCAGAATTTCCGACAGAAAGAGTCCGATGGGAGCTTTTCATCGTATATTCCGACTGTGCGTATGCCCCATAGGACTTTTTCTGTCAAAAATTCAGACGGACTTAGATAGAGAACATGTTCTATATTTTTCCAACGGAACAAATTACTATCGGAAAAAACGCTCATCTGTATGCTGTTCCGACGCACCAAAAATGACGCATGCTCTGAAGCAAGTACGAGACGGAAGCTATTGGCTACTGGCTATTGAACTTCCGTTTTCTAGTCCCGTTGTACGTGTTGTACGTCACTGCGTTCTGGACGGTCGGAATTTGGTGTGACAGTGTGTATGCAAGACAGTTTAAGCGGAATTCCGTCAGAACTCCGTCGGAAAAACCTTCAGAGTTTATTCCGATGGCAAAACCGGTCGTGTGTACAGGGCATAACAGTTAGGGCACTTTCACACTAAGGCGCTGGGGTGTCGGCGGTAAAGCGCCGCTATTTTTAGTGGCGCTTTACTGTCGTTTTAGTGGCGCTTTTTTTGGCCGCTAGCGGCCAAAAAAGGGTTAAAAGTGCCCGCAAAACGCCGCTGCAGGGCTGCCCTATGATTTCAATGGGCAGGGGCGCTTTAGGAGTGGTGTATACACCTAAAGCGCCTCAAAGATGCGGCTTGCAGGACTTTTTTAGCATCCTACCAGCGCACCGCTCCAGTGTGAAAGCCCGAGGGCTTTCACACTGGAATGACAGGAGATGCGATTTACTGGCACTCTGCAGGTGCTATTTTTAGCGCTATAGCGCCTGTAAAGCGCCTCAATGTGAAAGTAGCCTTAGATCACTTTCACACTGAGGCGCTTTTAAACTGCCAGTGAAACACTGAGCGTTTTGCGGCGCTTTTTAGGCGCTTTTTAAGAGCTTTTTAGGAGCTTTTGAAGAGCTTTTGAGGGCTTTTCAGGCGCTTTTGAAGAGCTTTTCATGTATTTCAATGGAGGGGGAGCTTTTGAGGTGCTTTTTTTAGCTCAGCAAACATGCTCCAAAGATGCTGCTTGCGGGAGTTTTCTCATCTCCCCACCAGCGCACCGCCCCAGTGTGAAAGCATCCATTGATTTTAATGGGAAGCAGTTTTCGTGAGCTTTTCAGGCGCTCTTTTTAACACAAAACCGCTTGATAAACTCCTCAGTGTGAAAGGGGTAAGAGGCTACTTTCAGACTGGGACGGGCGGGCGTCGCCGGTAAAGCCCCTCTTTACAGCGGCGCTTTACCGCTGTTTTAGCTGCGCTTTTCGGCTGCAAGTTTTAACCCCCGCTAGCAGCCGAAAAAGGGTTAAGACCGCGTGCAAAGCACCACTGCGGCTGTATATTCCCAGACTTGTCACAACTGTCACAGTATTAGGTTCCATACTTTTTACCAACATAATCAGATATGGTGACTTTCCGTTCAGTTTATACTATCTTTGTTTACCACACATAACTAGCACAAATTCCCAAACCAGTGACCTTTAAATGTGAACAGTTAAATGTCTTTTTTTTTTGCTAGGGGACACAACTGTGGATTAATAGTAGTTTTTATTTATAACAAATATTTTATTTATATCCATTATATTGACCACATTCCTTAATTTTTAGCAGAATTTTTATTTTGAATTTGTTAATAAAAATCTCAAATATCCAAGTGTAGCATTTACCCCCGTAGAAGCCGCTGGTGATGATGATGGGTCTTCTGTTCTGCCACGACTCCCTTTGCTCAGTCCCACTGACACACTTGGTTATATACCAAAGCCATTTACACATGTAGACTTAATGCCGCGTACACACAAGCAGAATTTCCGACAGAAAGAGTCCGATGGGAGCTTTTCATCGTATATTCCGACTGTGCGTATGCCCCATAGGACTTTTTCTGTCAAAAATTCAGACGGACTTAGATAGAGAACATGTTCTATATTTTTCCAACGGAACAAATTACTATCGGAAAAAACGCTCATCTGTATGCTGTTCCGACGCACCAAAAATGACGCATGCTCTGAAGCAAGTACGAGACGGAAGCTATTGGCTACTGGCTATTGAACTTCCGTTTTCTAGTCCCGTTGTACGTGTTGTACGTCACTGCATTCTGGACGGTCGGAATTTGGTGTGACAGTGTGTATGCAAGACAGTTTAAGCGGAATTCCGTCAGAACTCCGTCGGAAAAACCTTCAGAGTTTATTCCGATGGCAAAACCGGTCGTGTGTACAGGGCATAACAGTTAGGGCACTTTCACACTAAGGCGCTGGGGTGTCGGCGGTAAAGCGCCGCTATTTTTAGTGGCGCTTTACTGTCGTTTTAGTGGCGCTTTTTTTGGCCGCTAGCGGCCAAAAAAGGGTTAAAAGTGCCCGCAAAACGCCGCTGCAGGGCTGCCCTATGATTTCAATGGGCAGGGGCGCTTTAGGAGTGGTGTATACACCTAAAGCGCCTCAAAGATGCGGCTTGCAGGACTTTTTTAGCGTCCTACCAGAGCACCGCTCCACACTGGAGTGACAGGAGAGGCGATTTACTGGCACTCTGCAGGCGCTATTTTTAGCTCTGTAGTGCCTGTAAAGCGCCTCAATGTGAAAGTAGCCTTAGATCCCTTTCACACTGAGGCGCTTTTAAACTGCCAGTAAAACACTGAGTGCTTTTGCGGTGCCTTTTAGGCGCTTTTGAAGAGCTTTTTAGGCGCTTTTGAAGAGCTTTTGAGGGCTTTTCAGGTGCTTTTGAAGAGCTGTTCATGTATTTCAATGGAGGGGGCGCTTTTGAGGTGCTTTTTTTAGCTCTACAAACATGCTCCAAAGATGCTGCTTGCGGGAGTTTTCTCATCTCCCCACCAGTGCACCGCCCCAGTGTGAAAGCATCCATTGATTTTAATGGGAAGCAGTTTTTGTGAACTTTTCGGGCGCTCTTTTTAACACAAAAGCGCTTGATAAACTCCTCAGTGTGAAAGGGGTAAGAGGCTACTTTCAGACTGGGGTGGGCGGGCGTCGCCGGTAAAGCCTCGCTTTACGGCGGCGCTTTACCGCTGTTTTAGCGGCGCTATTCGGCCGCAAGTTTAACACCCGCTAGCGCCCGAAAAAGGGTTCAAACCGGCGCTGCCCGCTTTGCCGGCGCTGCCCCATTGATTTCAATGGGCAAGAGCGCTTTAGGATCGGTGTATACACCGCTCCTACAGCACTGCAAAGATGCTGCTTGCAGGACTTTTTTTGCCGTCCTGCAAGCACTCCGCTCCAGTGTGAAAGCCCTCAGGCTCTTTACAGGCACTATGCAGGCGCTAGTTTTAGCGCTGTAGCGCCTGTAAAGCGCCTCAGTGTGAAAGTAGCCTCAGTAAACCACCACTCAAATAATATGACCCCTTTCACACTGGGGCGGTTTTCAGGCGCTTTAGCGCTGGGAATAGCCTCTGCAAGCGCCTGAAAACCGCCTCTCATTCATTCTAGTGTGACTTTTCACACTTGGGCAGTGCGCTTGCGGGACGGGAAAAAAAGTCCTGCAAACGCCCCTGCCCATTGGAATGAATGGACAGGGATTTCAAAGCGCCACAAAAGCGCCGCAAAACGGGAGGTTTTAACCCCGCTTTCGTGCTGGTGTGGCATAGCCCCAGTGTGAAAGGGGTCCACTGCACATTACAGACATTAGACCACAGCAACTTGGAGGTAAATTAATGAAATGTATAAGGGCAATGCAAACAAACATGGGTAAATCAATAAATAAGTGGTTACACAGAGTTAGGTGGTTCTAAGGTTTTTTTTTCACTTTAATGCATTCTATGCATTAAGGTTAAAAACCTTCTGTGCTGCAGCTGCCCCCAGACCCCCCCCCCCCCCCCCAATTTTTCCTTACCACAGCACAATCTTATCCAGCGATGTGCACGAGTGCAGCGGCTGTCAATCAAACCCAGTGACGGGGGGAGTCCCACTGTCTGTGTAAATGGCCGCAGAAGCAGATATCAGTAGCGAGCGCACACCTGATGAAGAGGATGGGCCTGGATTGCAGGGGGGGAACCCCAGAAAGAGAGGATTGGGGCTGCTCTGCACAAAACCATTGCACAGAGCAGGTAAGTATAGACATATTTGTTTTTTTAAAAAACAAAGCTTTATAACCACTTTAAGAGTGCTTCAAAGGGTAAAATGATCCATTATCCACTAGATGCCACTCAAAGGTTACACCAAGACTAAGTTGACTTACAATCGGGTAACTAGAGTCTCTAAACAACCTCAAAAAAATCCATGGTGCCCTCAATGTTGGCCAGATTTTGGTAGTGCCCTTCTTTAGGTGGTGCACTGTCCCTTTAAGAGTGTGGTTGAATGATAGGAGATTGGTTGATAAGTAGGACACTGTTTATTTGGACTACCAGTGTGTGGTGGGCATTTAGAATGTGTGGTTCTGCTTTCTGGTAGGTGGCTATTCAGGTCTTGATGGCTTAACGATCAGCGTTTCCCAGAGATCAAGTCCCTGATCCTCACACAGGCCAAAGTCTCTCAGCTCAGATTCTGATGATGCGGTGACTCTCTTGCTCTCTAACTTAATCTGTGAAGGCAGCTTTGGCAGGCTCAGGTGCAGGTCAGTCCTGTCTCTCAGTCCTCCTCTTTATTGGCTCTGGTCCCTTTGATGTGAGGCATAGACCCCAACAACAGGTTTGTATCTGTCGTTCTCTTCCCTGAACTGCTTTCTCTGGGCAGATTTTGCCTGGGAATTAACGGTGAAGTTCTCGTCCTCTCAGAACAAGAAACTGTGGCTCCTGTTTTGCCAACCATTAGGCTCCATAGCAAATATGGTGCAGTGCCTCTTTAACCACTTGCCGCCCAAGGTACGTCATATGACGTCCTACGGTTTGACTGGTGATATCTGAATGATCCCTGCGGTTACAGGCATCATCCAGATATCATTCTTTTCTGCCGGCGATTCCCTGCACCGTAAAAACAAAAATCATAGCTGCTGTTCAACTTCTCCAACTCAGTGGGTATATCTCGGGCTGCTATCTCATCCTTGATGGTATCCAGGAGACCATGAGAAAAAGCAGCCACGAGGGCTTCATTGTTCCAAGCAGCCAGAGTACGGAATTCATGGAGTAATCGGCAACAGTTCTTGTACTCTGATGGACATGAGGCACTTGGCAGCAGAAGCGGAGCATGCAGGAAGTCAAATACCCTTTTAAAGGAGGCCACAAACTCAGGGTAACTCAAGACAACAGGTTTTTGTGTCTCCCATAGAGGGTTTGCCCAGGCCAAGGCGCTCTCAGAAAGCAAAGATATCACGAAAACTTTGCTTCTGTCCGTGGAAAATGCCTGGGGCAGCATCTCAAAATATATCTCCATCAAGGGGTTAATATGGCGCACAATGGAGGTAGCCGGGTACATATAACTAAAAATGGTGGGGGGAAGGGGGTGGGTTGGGGGTTCCTGAGAGGGGGAACTTGATGGTGGTAGTTAATGTTTCACAACAAGTTCGGGTATTAGTCCATGTAAGGATAAAATGATGCTGAATAAATGGAAGGCAGCCAGTCTATAAAAGCTAGAAGAAGCTCTGGAACAAATAAAAAAGAAAGAAGGACGGCGCCCTCTAAGTGCAGCATGTATGTTAAAAATATTTATTACAATAGATAAAAACACTCACATTTGAGTTGCTAAAAGCCAGCATGTAAAGTAGTTTCATCCGCGTGCTCTCGGGGGATGTGGGTGTCACGGGCCAGTTCAGGGGTTCCTGGGATGTGAGTCCTGTAACCTGGGTCCTGGTAGCTGTTCCGGTGGTGCCAAGGGTCCTCAGAGCCTCCGGGCGGCCAGGATATCGGTCATGGATCCTCCGTGGAGCGCCGTGCTGACCTGCGTCTTCACTTCCGGGAGCGGGGTGAGGCGGGCGGTGCTTCGCGTTCGGAGCATGCGTGCTCCTTCATCAGGCTATGCTGGTGGCCATATTCAGTGTGGGAATTTATACCATAGGCAATGGGAGGGGTGGAGAGGTAATTGAGAGGAGGGCGGGACTATGTATAATGATTGGGCACGTAGGTAACCATGGAGATGGGGTGTACACAATGTGGAAGGGGAGTGGAGGGAGACGGGGAGTGGGCGGGGCGGGGAGTGAGGAGGGGGGGAAAAAAAAAAAAAAAAAGGGAGATATGCAAATGAGTGTGTTGTGGTAAGAACATATATGTGTGTATATGGAATGTGGGGTAAGGAGAAGGCGGTCTATAGGAAGAGGAATGTTGTATTAATCATAGTGGACGGGAACAAAATATATATACATATATGGGAAGGGAATACAAAAATGCAGAAAATGGTATATAATTAAATAGGTATACAATTATAGGGAGAGATTGGTGGTATATATGAGAAGAAATGACGCAATGATGGAAAAGGGATAAAACATGTACAATGTATATACGTGTGTAAACACAAAGAACCGTTTAAAAGGATCCCTTCACACACACATACACATATATACACATTTAAATGACGCGTAAGATTGGGACAGAAGAAGGGGGGGAGTGTGTTTCCAGACGGGTATTTGGGAATGAGAGGAATGTTATGGGAAATACAGGGAAATGAATAAATAAAAGTAAAAATAATAAAAATAATAAAAATATATAGAAATATAAATAAAAATAAAGATAAATATAAATATATATATATATGTAAAAATACAAGTACAAATAAATAAAAAATAAATAAAGGATAAAGGAAATTAAAAATAAAATATTTTTTAATAAGAATAAAAATAAATATAAATAAAAATAAAAATAAAAATAAAAATAAAAATAAAAAATAAAGATAGGAATAAAAATAAAAATGGTATGTGTTATATACTAGGGCTATGTGGATAGGGGTAATGGGTGGGAGACGGGTATACCCATACACGTGCTCCACGTGGACTGTAAGTTACTGGGGTAGTGACTAGATGATGGATAAAACAATAAATGAGACAACAGGTAGGACAAAGGATGAAACAATACGTGGTGAATTGGGATGAGATGATGTGATGAGGCAGGGATATGGTTGGGGTCACAGCAAAATGTTAATTTCAATGCCTTCATTGAGGCCTCCTGGCGATAAAGTGTCCAGTGTGTATATCCAGTAGTTTTCTCTTTCACACAACCTTTTGTAGCGTTCAGCGGTAGGGAGGGTGGGTGGGATAGACTCAATAACCCACACGCGTAGCCCTGAAGATGTTTGTCCATGATGTTCTTTAAAATGTCTTGGTACACTATGCTTGTCAATGCCCTTCTCTACAAGGTTACGATGCTCACCAAACCTTTTGCGGAGTGGGCGTATAGTGCGGCCTACGTATAGTAGGCCGCAGGGGCATGTGAGGCAATAGACCACATAATCTGAACCACAATTGAAGAAGTCGGGGATGACATATAGTTTACCCTTATGGTGGAAGTCTTTTTGCCTATGTGTAACATGGGCGCATGTGAGGCAGAGGGGCTTCCTACATTGATACATGCCTTTGATGTTAAAGAAGGTTAAGGAGGCACTGACGGTGGGGCGTGCTGTTTTCACTTTGCTTGGTGCTATTTGGGCCTTTATATTCTTAGCCCGTCTGTAGGTGACCAGTGGTTTATCACTTATGGTGGGTTTTAGATGCGGATCCTCACGCAGAATGGACCAGTGTTTGGTGAAGATCTTTTCCATTTGCTTAAATCTGTTGTGGTATTGTGTCACAAATCTGACGGGTTGGGTAGTGTCGTCTGTACTGGTTTGTCTCTTGTCCTTCGCGTTTTCACTGAGATAGTATTGGAAGGCATCTTCTATGATGTGGTCTGGATAACCCTTGTCTTTGAATTTGGCTTTGAGTAGTAGGCCGTGTGTTTCATAGTCCTGTAGGCGCGTGCAATTGTGTTTCAGGCGGCAGAACTGGCTTTTTGGGATGTTTTTAACCCATCGTGGGTGATGGCAACTGTTAAAGTGTAGGTAAGAATTTCCTGAGGTGGATTTTGTATAATTCTGGGCGCAGATGGTGTTTTCATAGTGGAAGAGTTCCAGATCCAAAAAGGCCAGTTTGTTGTTGTCTGTGACTGATGTGAATGATAGACCCATGGAGTTGTTGTTGCAGTGTTGGACGAAGGGTAGGATGGTGGTTTCTGGACCATCCCAGATAATGACTACGTCATCTATGTAGCGCCCGTAATAGACTATGTGGGGCGCATATGGGAATATAGAAGTCTCCGTGGGATTCAAAATAATTATGGGTTAGGCAGAATTCTAATATTTCCAGTAAAACCCACGTCAGAACCAATTCTTACTGGAAATATTAGAATTCTGCCTAACCCATAATTATTTTGAATCCCACGGAGACTTCTATATTCAAACAAAAGGAACTGCCATGGGGGCCAATTTTGCTCCCAGCTACGCGAACCTTACCATGGGTTACTGGGAGCTACAATATATACACAACAATAACCCATATGCGCCCCACATAGTCTATTACGGGCGCTACATAGATGACGTAGTCATTATCTGGGATGGTCCAGAAACCACCATCCTACCCTTCGTCCAACACTGCAACAACAACTCCATGGGTCTATCATTCACATCAGTCACAGACAACAACAAACTGGCCTTTTTGGATCTGGAACTCTTCCACTATGAAAACACCATCTGCGCCCAGAATTATACAAAATCCACCTCAGGAAATTCTTACCTACACTTTAACAGTTGCCATCACCCACGATGGGTTAAAAACATCCCAAAAAGCCAGTTCTGCCGCCTGAAACACAATTGCACGCGCCTACAGGACTATGAAACACACGGCCTACTACTCAAAGCCAAATTCAAAGACAAGGGTTATCCAGACCACATCATAGAAGATGCCTTCCAATACTATCTCAGTGAAAACGCGAAGGACAAGAGACAAACCAGTACAGACGACACTACCCAACCCGTCAGATTTGTGACACAATACCACAACAGATTTAAGCAAATGGAAAAGATCTTCACCAAACACTGGTCCATTCTGCGTGAGGATCCGCATCTAAAACCCACCATAAGTGATAAACCACTGGTCACCTACAGACGGGCTAAGAATATAAAGGCCCAAATAGCACCAAGCAAAGTGAAAACAGCACGCCCCACCGTCAGTGCCTCCTTAACCTTCTTTAACATCAAAGGCATGTATCAATGTAGGAAGCCCCTCTGCCTCACATGCGCCCATGTTACACATAGGCAAAAAGACTTCCACCATAAGGGTAAACTATATGTCATCCCCGACTTCTTCAATTGTGGTTCAGATTATGTGGTCTATTGCCTCACATGCCCCTGCGGCCTACTATACGTAGGCCGCACTATACGCCCACTCCGCAAAAGGTTTGGTGAGCATCGTAACCTTGTAGAGAAGGGCATTGACAAGCATAGTGTACCAAGACATTTTAAAGAACATCATGGACAAACATCTTCAGGGCTACGCGTGTGGGTTATTGAGTCTATCCCACCCACCCTCCCTACCGCTGAACGCTACAAAAGGTTGTGTGAAAGAGAAAACTACTGGATATACACACTGGACACTTTATCGCCAGGAGGCCTCAATGAAGGCATTGAAATTAACATTTTGCTGTGACCCCAACCATATCCCTGCCTCATCACATCATCTCATCCCAATTCACCACGTATTGTTTCATCCTTTGTCCTACCTGTTGTCTCATTTATTGTTTTATCCATCATCTAGTCACTACCCCAGTAACTTACAGTCCACGTGGAGCACGTGTATGGGTATACCCGTCTCCCACCCATTACCCCTATCCACATAGCCCTAGTATATAACACATACCATTTTTATTTTTATTCCTATCTTTATTTTTTATTTTTATTTTTATTTTTATTCTTATTAAAAAATATTTTATTTTTAATTTCCTTTATCCTTTATTTATTTTTTATTTATTTGTACTTGTATTTTTACATATATATATATATTTATATTTATCTTTATTTTTATTTATATTTCTATATATTTTTATTATTTTTATTATTTTTACTTTTATTTATTTATTTCCCTGTATTTCCCATAACATTCCTCTCATTCCCAAATACCCGTCTGGAAACACACTCCCCCCCTTCTTCTGTCCCAATCTTACGCGTCATTTAAATGTGTATATATGTGTATGTGTGTGTGAAGGGATCCTTTTAAACGGTTCTTTGTGTTTACACACGTATATACATTGTACATGTTTTATCCCTTTTCCATCATTGCGTCATTTCTTCTCATATATACCACCAATCTCTCCCTATAATTGTATACCTATTTAATTATATACCATTTTCTGCATTTTTGTATTCCCTTCCCATATATGTATATATATTTTGTTCCCGTCCACTATGATTAATACAACATTCCTCTTCCTATAGACCGCCTTCTCCTTACCCCACATTCCATATACACACATATATGTTCTTACCACAACACACTCATTTGCATATCTCCCTTTTTTTTTTTTTTTTTCCCCCCCTCCTCACTCCCCGCCCCGCCCACTCCCCGTCTCCCTCCACTCCCCTTCCACATTGTGTACACCCCATCTCCATGGTTACCTACGTGCCCAATCATTATACATAGTCCCGCCCTCCTCTCAATTACCTCTCCACCCCTCCCATTGCCTATGGTATAAATTCCCACACTGAATATGGCCACCAGCATAGCCTGATGAAGGAGCACGCATGCTCCGAACGCGAAGCACCGCCCGCCTCACCCCGCTCCCGGAAGTGAAGACGCAGGTCAGCACGGCGCTCCACGGAGGATCCATGACCGATATCCTGGCCGCCCGGAGGCTCTGAGGACCCTTGGCACCACCGGAACAGCTACCAGGACCCAGGTTACAGGACTCACATCCCAGGAACCCCTGAACTGGCCCGTGACACCCACATCCCCCGAGAGCACGCGGATGAAACTACTTTACATGCTGGTTTTTAGCAACTCAAATGTGAGTGTTTTTATCTATTGTAATAAATATTTTTAACATACATGCTGCACTTAGAGGGCGCCGTCCTTCTTTCTTTTTTATTTATCCAAAATATATCTCCACCTGGTTGAGAAACCCTCTGCATTGGACTGGATTGCCCCCAAATCGCTGGGGAAGCGGAGTGGAACCAGACATACCTCTTACAGAGACTGGAGCAGCAGCAGGAACGGCCTGCAACACAGGCTGCACCTGAGCAGCCACAGTGGAAGATTCCAGGTGAGCCGTGTGACTCAGGAGCATTTGTAACACCGTGGCAAACTGATCCATGCGGTGATCCTGCTCATCCAATCTGGAAAAAATATTACCAACAAGTGGATTGACTGTATCTTCTGAATTCATGGCCTTCGCCTACTGTCAGAAACCATGAAATCAGACCGAGACAGAAGTACAGTTAAATCACACTTGTTTAATAATAAAAGTAAATAGAACAAACGTAGTCAAACATAGCAAAAGTTCGGTAACTGGAACGGATAGTCAGCTAAGCCAGAAAGTCAGGGATCAGTGTAGTGAACAGCAAGCAGGATCTGGAGCCAGAAGGGATGTCAGCCAAGCAAGTCTTTAAAAAGGACCGCAGGAGAGTCTCTGATGTTGGCCAAGGTGAAGGTAGAGATCCTCTGGGCTGGACGGCTTAAGTAGGCAGGACTGACGAGCAGGATATCATCAACAGGTGAGTAGCTGTGGAGCGATAGGAGCGGCCAGCTCAGAGAAGGAAGGGCTAAGCCCAGCCCTGACAGGACTCTGC
The DNA here is from genome assembly GCA_037952835.1 of Lithobates septentrionalis. Lineage (NCBI taxonomy): Eukaryota > Metazoa > Chordata > Amphibia > Anura > Ranidae > Lithobates > Lithobates septentrionalis. The sequence continues at coordinate 311,662 of JBBDGP010001070.1, forward strand.
AGACTCTGATGTAAGTGATGAGGAACTCTGGGAACCGTGATGAAAGGGGGGGGGGGGCTTTGATGTAAACAGAGGGTTAATCCTGACTGCTGCACACTTTATGTTGCTTCATATGGTACTTACTCCTGACTCCTTCACTTGAAACATTGCTGGTTTTAATGAAGTTTCTATTTAAGGTAGGCTCAGTTAGACATAATGATATCCTTTTTGTGTGCATAAAAGCATATGTAATGGAAACATCTAATTTTTAATAAATGATCCTTTGTCCTGTGGTTTATGCCGTGTCTGTGAAGCTGTCAGTTGTGGTACGGTAATAAGGAATATTTTATGGGTACAAATACTGTGTTATATGTGTGCAGTGTATAAAGCAACAATTCACAGATTATTTCTAATCATCCCCTTTAAGCTCCTTTACTGTTCAGTAAAATCTGACCATGCAATACTATTCGCCGCAGCATGCTAAGCACATTGCATAACTTATTTTTATGTTTTATCTCAGGGTTCACCAGGCCTTTTATATTCTCACTTATGTTCACACTTTGTTACATAGTTACATAGTTAGTAAGGTTGAATAAAGACACCAGTCCATCCAGTTCAACCTGAGTGAGTGTGGGTGCATGTCTACAATTGCCCCTATCCCTATACATTGTGTCTCATTAAGATGCTCATCTATTATTATTATTATTTAAAGGTACCCATATAGCGCCGTCAATTTACCCAGCGCGCCACACATACATCGCACACTCACATTGGTCCCTACCCTCAAGGAGCCCACAATCCAAGGTCTACAACTCACATTCATATACTAGGGCGAATTTTTTTGGACAGAAGCCAATTAACCTACCAGCATGTCTTTGGAGTGTGGGAGGAAACCGGAGTACCCGGAGGAAACCCACGCGGGCACAGGGAGAACATGCAAACTCCAAGCAGGTAGTGTTGTGGTTGGGAAACCAGCGACCCTTTTTACTGCTAGGCAAGAGTGCTACCCACTACACCACTGTGCCGCTAATAATTGTCACTCTGTTTTGAGTTTATAATTCTAAAGCCAGGCAGATTACTTGATATAAGTATTGTTAATGTTTACATATTGTTTATACTGTTTAAATACTATTTGCTTATAGTAGGAATTTCTGTCATATTTCAGGATGTCAGTAAAAATGTGCTCCATTAGTATATCTAAGGCCCCTTTCACACGATCGGCCCACAAAGATCCGCCTGATCTGAGTGGGCCACCCATTGACTTGTATGGGTAGGCGCATGTCAGCGGAGATATATCCACTGACACCCGCCTGCCATCCGATTCAACAAGATCCGCCCAAAACATACGGATGGCGATAATGTCAGGGGCATGTCAGCAGTCGTCGGGTGAATCTGCGTGCACGTAGGTCCACAAGGAGTGTTTCTAGACGAATTCAGCCAAAATCCCCACCAGGGGGCGCCGGCGCGCTCCCGCGGGTGCCCGTTCGCGCTAGCGCCGTTTGGCGCCAAGGGGCCTTTAAAAGAGTGACAGGTGCTCATGTTAGCTGCTGTTCGTCTGCACCTGAAAGTTCCTGTATCTGCCTGCTTGTTATTTGCTATTGACCCGGCTACGCCTGACCATTCTCCAGTCTCCTATCCGACCCGGCTTGTCTGACCTTGTTTACTCTGCTACCCGTTGCCGAACTCCTGCCTGTCTGACTACCCTTGGATCATCCCTCCTGTTTATACCCTGCCTGATCTCCTGCCAAATACGGACTGTCTGACCTTGCTTGCCTGTGTCCTGTAACGCTGCTTCCAGCCTGCCTGTTTGTATCCAGCTGCTGCCTTCGCATCTGTCTGCCAGCCTACCTACCGGCCTGCACCAGTTACCTGCATCCACAGCTCAGCTATCCCTGAGGGACATCCTTCCAGTTCCGGTGTCTGCTTCTGCTGGAACCTGCATCAGGCCCTCCTACCCACTGTGCTCAGGAGACCACTGTTCCCACTTCCAACGGCTCCTGAACCAGCGCTTAAGAGAGGTCTCCTTCTACCAGTCAGGCTCAACTACCAGGTACATTACAGTACGAACAGCCATGACTGAGCCTGCAGGAGAGACCTCTCCTATTCAGGAGATCTGTACACACTTGGCAGCCCTCACCCAAGCAGTAAAGACTTTACAAGACAGTTATAACAGACTGGAGGGGCAAGTGTTAAACCTCAGTGGTTCCGGTAGTGTGGCTGCTGCACCCGCAGCTGCTCCAGTACAGGCTGCTGCACCACCCTCAGTGGTCATGCTCCCACCAGAACCAAGAGTCCCTGTTCCTGACAAGTTTTCCGGTGACCGAACTAAGTTTGTGGCCTTCCGCAGCGCTTGTCAACTTTACTTCGGATTACAGCCACGGACTTTTTCTTTGGAAGCCACCAAAGTGGGGTTTGTTGTATCCCTCCTCCAGGGGGAACCCCAGACCTGGGCCCATCGCTTGCTTGAATCCAACGCCATACAGATCCAGACCCTACCTGCCTTTTTTGAAGCCATGGCCCAGCTTTATGAGGACCCTCAGCGGGCTGCCACCGCTGAGGCAGCTTTGATCGCGCTCCAGCAAGGCCGTAGGCCGGCTGAGGACTATGTCATGGACTTTCGACGCTGGAGCGCGGATACTCAATGGAATAACGCAGCCCTACGCCACCAGTTCCGCATGGGGTTATCTGAGGGTCTTAAGGATGAGCTTGCCCGGGTAGGAATGCCTGACACCTTAGAAGAGCTCATTGCCATCACTATCCAAATTGACCGACGCCTTCGTGAGCGCCGGTCTGAACGATCTTCCCAACAAACTCGGCCTATGTGGATGACTGCCAGAGCCCCGCTGCCTGCCTCCCGGTATCTACCTTCTGCCGGGCCAAGTCCAGTCAACCAAACAACTGATGCCTCTGAACCCATGCAACTAGGACTTATGCGTACTACTCTGACCCCTGAAGAACGGGCACGCAGGCGCCAACTGAACCTTTGTCTCTATTGTGGTGGAACGGGCCACTACGTGAACAACTGCCCAGTGAAGATCCGTAAGTGTTTTTCTTCAGCTCCAACCAGTTTGTCCGCTTTAACAGCCAATGCCACTCAACTTGTTCTCCCTCTCTCATTACAGCTCCAGGGAAGAACAATTCAAGTCAACGCCGGGGCATGTAGCTGTTTCGTTGACTCCACTTTTGCTACCCAGCAAGATCTTCCTTTAAAAGACAAAACACATAGACTTTCAATTTTTCTGGCCGATGGGTCCCATATAAAATCTGGGCAGGTCTCTCAAGAAACCCTTCCTCTGTCTGCTATCTGTTCATCTCAGCATCGAGAGATCTTAATCCTGGACGTTATCTCATCACCTCTTTTCCCAATCATTTTGGGTATGCCCTGGCTTCAAGCCCACAATCCTCTTGTCAATTGGGCCACGGGCGAGATCAAGTTTCAGTCACCCTATTGTCAAAGACATTGCCTACCTGAACCTGTTAATCCTGCTACTACCCTACTATGTATGGACATTGACCCAGATCTGCTTCAAAACGTACCAGAGGTCTATCAGGACTTTGCAGATGTATTCAGCAAGAAGGGAGCAGATTCTCTGCCACCCCATCGCCCCTATGACTGTCCAATTGAATTGCTTCCTGGAGCTGAGATCCCTTTTGGGCGCATCTTTCCGCTGTCCGAGAAGGAACAAGAGGCGCTTAAGGTTTACATCAATGAAAATCTAGAAAAAGGCTTCATTCGACAGTCCACTTCACCAGCTGGGGCGGGAATATTTTTTGTCTCTAAGAAAGATCTTACGCTCCGCCCTTGTGTGGACTATCGGGAACTAAACAAGGTTACGGTCAAAAACCGTTATCCGTTGCCCCTAATACCGGAACTGTTTCAAAAATTACGGACCGCCATCATATTTACCAAATTAGATCTGAGAGGGGCCTACAATCTGGTCCGCATTCGGGCCGGGGATGAATGGAAGACGGCTTTCCGGACCCGTTTCGGGCACTACAAATATTTGGTCATGCCCTTCGGTCTTTGCAATGCTCCTGCCACATTTCAGCATCTGGTCAATGATGTGTTTAAAGATTTCCTGGACATCTTTTTAATTGTCTACTTGGACGATATCCTTATCTTCTCCAGTTCACTTGAACAACACAGGGAACATGTCCGTAAAGTCTTAGCTCGACTCCGCCTGCACAGATTGTATGCCAAAGCAGAGAAGTGCGAATTTGAACAAAAAGAGATTCAGTTCCTGGGGTTAGTCATCTCCCCAACCGGTATTAAAATGGATCCACAGAAAGTGTCTGCTGTGTTAGAATGGCCAGCACCCATGGACAAGAAAGGCGTACAACGCTTCATTGGATTTGCGAACTTTTACAGGAAGTTTATCAGGGGGTTCTCTGCCATCATCTCCCCCATTACACAGCTAACCAAGCAGAATCTTCGTTTCCACTGGAACCAGGAAGCCCAGGAGGCCTTTGAAGAATTAAAAAGGCGTTTCACGTCAGCTCTGATTCTTAGCCATCCGGACCCATCTTTGCCCTTTATTCTAGAGGTTGATGCCTCCGAAGTAGCTGTGGGTGCTATTATTTCCCAACGTCAGGGCAACAAAGACCTGATGCATCCTGTAGGGTTCTTCTCTAGGAAACTTTCGCCGGCTGAGCGGAACTACGATGTGGGGGATCGGGAGTTACTTGCCATTAAGACTGCCTTGGAGGAATGGAGATACTTGCTTGAAGGTGCAGTCCATCCAGTACTGATTTATACAGATCACAAAAATCTGGAGTATCTAAGATCTGCTAAAAGACTGAAACCCAGACAGGCCCGTTGGGCTCTATTCTTTACACGGTTTTGCTTCCACATCACCTACCGGCCGGGATCCAAGAATATAAAACCAGACGCACTGTCACGCATGTTTGATAATCCTAAAGACTCTTCTGCCCCTGACACTATTTTGCCGGCAAATAGTTTTCTTCTCCTTCAGACAGATTTGCTATCCATGATCAGAGAAGCATCCCCAGAACCTTCAAGTCTTCAGGGGTCTTCCTTAACACCTCGAGATGGACTATTATGGAGGGGAAGTCAAATCTTCGTACCAGAAAACGTCAGAGTCAAGGTGCTGACACTTTTGCATGACCACCCACTTGCAGGACATTTTGGGGACCCTTGAGCTGGTGCAGCGCACTTTTTGGTGGCCTAACTTAAAGGAATTTTGCAAGAAATATGTCAACTCCTGCTCTGTCTGCATCCAGAATAAAACCCCCAGGAACAGAGCGTGGGGACTACTAAGACCATTGCCTATACCAGATAGGCCCTGGAGGATGATAGCAATGGACTTTATAGTCGAACTGCCATATTCTGAGGGGTGTTCGGCGATCTTTGTGGTCGTCGACCGGCTATCCAAAATGGCCCACTTTGTGCCCCTAAAAGGAACACCTTCTGCTGTAGACGGCTCGTGTGTTCATTAGGGAAATTGTCAGGTTACACGGGATTCCCGCAAATATAGTGTCTGATGGGGGGGTGCAGTTTACTTCACGCTTTTGGAGAGCCCTTTGTGAAAATTTGAAGATTGAACTAGCTCTGTCCTCAGCATACCATCCCCAAACTAATGGGCAAACTGAAAGGACAAATCAGACTCTGGAGCAATACATTAGGTGTTTTACATCTTTTGTGCAAGATGATTGGGTGTCCTTGCTGCCACTAGCAGAATTCGCGTACAATAATGCCAGTCACTCTGCCACAGGTCAATCTCCTTTCTTTGCTAATTATGGGTTTCATGCATCTTTTTTACCAGATTTTCTTTCAGAATCTTCAGTTCCAGCGGTCCAGGACACAGTGCAGTTCTTCAGTCATAATAACCGGATCTTGCAGGAGGCGGTATCCAAAGCGCAAGCGGACAATAAGAGGTTCTTTGATGAGAAAAGAAGGGGAGATCTAAACCTTCAGCTTGGCGACAAGGTATGGCTGTCTACTAATAATATCAGATTGACATGTCCTTCCAAGAAGCTTGCCCCAAAATTTATTGGACCTTTCCCTGTGAAAAGGAAAATTAACGAAGTATCATATGAATTATGCTTACCTGACTCACTTAAGATACACCCTGTATTTCACGTATCACTCTTAAAGCCTGCTGTAGATGATCCTTTTCCTGATAGGGGCACCAGGGTCCCTGAACCAGTTCTGGTGGACGGCAATGAAGAGTATGAAGTGGAATCCATCCTTGACTGCAGAAAGAGGTCTGGGCAAGTACAGTTTTTAATTAAGTGGAAAGGGTATGGTCCGGAAAACAACTCATGGGAACCTGACTGTAATATTCATGCCAAACGCTTAATTCATGCATACTTCTCTACCCATCCTGAAAAAAAGGCTTATCTGGGCATCCGGAGGCTGCCCGTTGGGGGGGGGCAATGTCAGGGGCATGTCAGCAGTCGTCGGGTTAATCTGCATGCACGTAGGTCCACAAGGAGTGTTTCTAGACGAATTCAGCCAAAATCCCCACCAGGGGGCGCCGGCGCGCTCCCGCGGGTGCCCGTACGCGCGTTCACACGTTCGCGGGTGCGCGCGCGCCCCCGTTCGCGCTAGCGCTGTTTGGCGCCAAGGGGCCTTTCCCATCCCTGAGGGACATCCTTCCAGTTCCGGTGTCTGCTTCTGCTGGAACCTGCATCAGGCCCTCCTACCCACTGTGCTCAGGAGACCACTGTTCCCACTTCCAGCGGCTCCTGAACCAGCGCTTAAGAGAGGTCTCCTTCTACCAGTCAGGCTCAACTACCAGGTACATTACAGATACGTTCGCCATCCGTCCAGCGGATCGGATGGGATCAGATGAAAATTGACAGGCTTATTCGTTTTCATCCAATCTCCCCATGGAGGACAGGGGAGCTCTGACAGGTCCGACTCTGCACAGTGAGCGGAGACGAACCTGTCATTCCCCCGCTGAGCTAGCGGAGTCCGCTGAGCAGATCTGCCTCCTGTGAAAGGGGCCTAACTAAAAACAATACTGGTATTAGCAGGCCAGAAATAAACAGTGTACATTTATATTTAATAATAGATGTTACTATTACTCTGGTTTAGAATGCACTATAAGGGATTGACTGGGATATAGCCTCTATTCAGACGTACCTCTTTAGCTGAATAAAAGGGGTAAGACCCCACAACGGTCGCGGGGGGGTTGGGCTAGTTGATGGACCCACAGCGGATTGTGGATCCCGATGCTCGGGGCCCAGTGTGATCGTTATATGATCACAAGATCACAATGTCAACAAAACTGTTATGAATGAATTCATTCAGAACAGCTTTGTTGCCTATGCTGTGATTGGCAAACAGCTATCACATGGTACCTGGGCCAACCACAGCACCCTGTACCATGTGATTAACTGTAGCCAATCACTAGTGTTTACAGCTGTCACGAATTATAGTAGAACTATAGGCAAAACTTTTTTTCAAAATTTTTCTACATTTTTAGTCTTTTTTTTCGTTTGTATAGCAAAAAATTAAGAACCCAGTGGTGATCAAATACCACCAAAAGAAAGTTCTATTTGTTTGAAAAAAAATTTCATTTGCGCACAGCGCTGCATGACCACGCAGATGCCAGTTAAAGAAACGCAGTGCTGAATAGCAAAAAATGCCCTTGACATCAAGGGGGTAAAACCTACTGGAGCTGAAGTGGTTGATAGACACTATATCCCAGTCAATCCCTTATAGTGCATTCTAAACCAGAGTAATAGTAACATCAATAATTTAATATAAATTTACATTGTTTATTGCTGGCCTGCTAATATCAGTATTGTTTCCAGTTATATAAACTGGCCTTAGTAGTCACTACTAGGTTTAACAGACTATGGGTTCAATTCACTAAGAGTTAAATAACGGCTAATAAAATGCGGTAAAATACTTCATGCGGTAACAGTTATTATTATTATTATTATTATTATAATACAGGATTTATATAGCACCAACAGTTTACGCAGCGCTTTACAATATAAAAGGGAGACAATACAGTTATAATACAATAAAATACAGGAGGATTAAGAGGGCCCTGCTCAGAAGAGCTTACAATCTAATAGGGTGGGGCAGTTGTGCAAGTGGGCAAATACAAAATGCGGTATTTGTTAGATTTAGCTGTAATTACCGCATTATTTAATGCGGTAATTTACCGCATTGAGCTGGTTGCTAAGAAGCGGGGCCGGGAAGCCGAGTCCTTAACAATGGATGATGTCGACAATAAAAAAGTATGAAAAAAAAAACACAGCGAGCCCCCCCCCCCCCCCCAGTCCATACCAGGCTCTTCAGGTCTGGTATGGATTTCAAGGGGAACCCCACGCCAAAATTAAAAAAAAATAAAATAAATGCCCCCCCAAAATCCATACCAGACCCTTATCTGAGCATTCAGCTTGGCAGGTCGGGAAAGGGGAGACAAGTGAGCGCCCCCCCTCCTGAACCATACCAGGCCACATACCCTCAACATGGGGGGGTGGGTGCTTTGGGGCAGGGGGGACCTGCCCCCCCCACCCCAAGACACCTTGTCTCCATATTGATAGGGATAAGGGCCTCATCCGCACAATCCTGGCCACAATCCCCGCCCCAAAGCACCCATCCCCCCATGTTGAGGGCATGTGGCCTGGTATGGTTCAGGAGGGGATGGGCTCGCTCGTCCCACTCCTTTCCTGACCTGCCGGACTGCATGCTTGGATAAGGGCCTGGTATGCATTGGGGAGGGGGACCTCATGCTGTTTTCATCATTTTTAATTGTCTGCTTTTTTTTTCTACCTTCAGCTGTCAGTGGGGAACCCACTGACAGCTGATGAGCCATCTATTGTTAAGGACGCAGCAGCCGGCTTCCCGACCCACTCCTTAGCCACCAACTATTTGTCAAAAAAAATAGTGTGGTGGTCCCCTCGACCCCCACGCTGTTTTTTGACAAATCCTGCATGAGATACCGCCAGCAAAACCCTGGTGGCAAATATTGCATTAAAATTATATAAAACGTCCTGTGAGCCTCCACTAACAATAATAAACCAATAAATCCTCTTTGAATCAGCTGCAAGCGGCAAACATGTCTCATAAACCATGTAAAAGCGCCTGGATATTGTGAGTACCCTGTGTGGGACCTGTTTATTTTTTGGTTCAATAAACTGCATAAGCATACTACACTATGAGATCCTTTTTTCATTGATTTACTGAGGCACATTGGCGATTGATCCAGGATCCCAGAAGCACTTCTGAACCCTGTAGTGGTTCCAAAGCGTGTATTGTCCAAGCTTAACAGCAAGGTCACACACCTTAAGGTGAGCCTTCATTACATGGGGGGGGGGGGAGCACCTGAGTGAGAACACAGCGTCTGATCGTCGCATCACTTTCACAGCATATTGAATCGCATGGAGTGTGGAGCACCTGTAAATTGGATCAATTTGAACTTTGCACAGTGCACTTAAGCACTTTTCTATAATTCCAGTATTTGGATGTATTTACATTTCCACTGACTTATTTGCTTTAATATTTTTTATCACTATATGAATGCACATTGTATCTTTATTATTTGGCTATTAAGCACGTGTCTTTTTATATATGTTTCATCATATATTTTATACATTATTATTACCACGGTGTAGAGGATATATTTTTACCAGTTCAGAGGCTTTTTGCTTATACCTTTGATAGCGCAGCGTTTTCAATGCGATTTTAGTAAATATTGCATGTTTTTTAACTCTCTGGTCTGTTTGTGAATTGAACTTAAGAACTTTTTAAATAGTATTTTCCTGGCACATTTTTCATTTTGCGTTAAATACCGCATAATCTTTTTTTTTTTTTTTTTTTTAATGAATTAGACTTAATTTACCGCATGCAATTATTTATGAAAATGAGTAACGTGACTGCGTTAAAGCATGTGGTAAATGTTATTGAATTGACCACTGTGTACAACTTAATTTGCTGTGTGCGCATTTATGTTCTACTGCTGTGTGAACTAAGCTCTTGACAATATAAAAAGTATGTTTTTTAAGCAGGCATGTGTTTATTCTTTGATTTTAAAATTAGCCAGAAAAAAAGGTATTTCGTATTGGTGTCTTTATACGTACCTACAGTGTTTTACTTTCAACCAGGTATGTCAGTGGGGCTAAGGTTGTTCTTGGAGTCGAGGATCATAACAGGGGACCCAAAATTATCCAGCGGCTCCTTCAGTGGGTGGCACTACATATCTAGAATTTGATAAGATGTATATCTAAAGTATACAGCACGAGAAAGCAACAAAAGATTGTTACATCTATGATAAGTTAACGCCCTATATTGTTATCATTTTTAAGTGCATGTAAACACATTATCCATATGTTTGCCATCATGTCTCATTTTTTGTGACTCTATTGCTGTGCCTTACCTTGAGATCTGGCCAGTAACAGTACTTTTTTTTGCAGGCTGACACCACTAATCTGCTGTCTCACTATTAAAGAGGAGGGCCCATCAAAAAAAAAAAAAAAAAATTAAGAGTCAGCAGCTACAAATACTGCAGCTGCTGACTTTTAATTGGACACTTACCTGTCCCAGGGTCCAGCGATGCGGGAGATCAAAGCCCCGCTCGTCTCCCCCTCCGTTCAGCGGCGCCGGCATTGCAACTGTGGGCGCCGGGCTGTGGCTTCACAGCCTGGCACCCACTGCGCATGCGCGAGCGGCGCCGCGCGCCGTGATTGGCCGCTCAGTCACCTGGGACCTGTAATGGGTCCCAGATGATTGACAGTAGGGAGGGAGCAGAGCCGAGCCCTTCCTGTGCCGAGGGGGAAGTGATGTCGCCAGCCCAGGCACTGGAAGAGGCAGACTACGAGGGACCCCCTAGCAACAGGCATTTAGAGGTAAGTAAAAAAAAAATTTCCAAATGTTATTTTTTTTAAGGCACAGTCATGAATTATTTTTTTTTAGGGTGGAACACCACTTTAACCCCCCTGGCGGTATTCCCGAGTCTGGCTTAGGGTGAGATTTTAGTACCAAAAGCGGTAACCCCGAGCCAGACTCGGGATCGCATCGCTGGATCCTGGAAGACGCGACTCACCTTGTCTCCGGGATCCCGCGATGTTCTCCCGCTGTGTTCGGCGGCCGGATCTTCCGCCCGATCCACTGTGTGCCCTGGCTTCCGTTCCCTGCGAGCGTAGCGACGCAGGGGGCGGAACCGGCGGCAAATTCAATGTATAAAGCACAAACACACTGACACATTGTAATCCTATTGGATTACATTACTAAATATAATAAATATAAAAAAATTGACCTCAGATTGCCCCCCAGTGCTTTGTCCAGTGCCCCTGCCTGCAGTTTTACTGTACTTTGTGTCTGGAAACTGCAGAGCGACCATGGCATCCAAAAAGCGCGCTTCAACCTCAAAAGTGACATATGACCTGCTGGAAAACAGCGACAGCGAGACAGAATCGCTTGCAGATGTGAGTGATAGCGAATCATGGGGAAGTTCGTCATCAGGCACGGAAAGCGATTTCAGCGATGATCCTGCGACTTTGCCCAGCGATGTGCGGACTTGGTGCTCGATTGATTGCGGTACGGAGCACACAGCACCCCCAAGATTCCCGTTTACCGGAGCGCCTGGTATAAAAGTGGAGGTTGAAGATGACAGCCCCTTGGGATACCTCCAACTCTTTTTGACTGATGAAGTCATAGAAATAATTGTTAGAGAGACCAATCGGTACCAGGAACAACAAGCTGCTATACCGCAGAGGTTTTCAAGGAGCAGAAAATGGGAACCAGTGACCAAGGAGGACATCTGGAAGTATCTGGGCCTAATTATTCTCCAGGGAGTGGTGGGGAAACCCCTGCAGAAATGGTACTGGACCACCAACAAAATATTAGCCACTCCTTTTTTTGGCACCATAATGTCGGAATACAAATTTTCACTCATAATGAAATATCTTCATTTTCAAAATAATGACGAATTTGATGAGACTTCTCATCCAGCTCCAAAACTGAAAAAAATTTGGGACTTATATCAAATTATTCAGAAAAATTTTCAGCAGACCTATATACCAGACAGAGACGTCAGTATCGACGAAAGTCTTATGGCCTACAAAGGAAGACTTAGCTGGATACAGTATATCGCATCTAAGAGAGCGCGATTCGGCATAAAATCATTCATGCTCTGTGAAGCCAGCACTGGTTATATATGGAATTCGGTCCTTTACACTGGGAAAGGGACGAAATTCAACGACAGATTCAGTCAATATGGAATGGCAACCGCTTCTGTTCTCACTTTGATTGAGCCATTGTTGAATCAGGGGTACTGTGTAACCACAGATAATTTTTATACTTCTCCCGAACTCTATGAATTCCTTCTACAACACAAGACAGATGCTTACGGGACTGTTAGAGCTAACCGGCGTGACATGCCGCCAACCTTTGCCAAAAAAAAGCTCACTGCAGGAGAAATAGTTGCCTGGCAAAAAGGCAAAATGATGGCACTAAGATGGCGAGTTAAAAAAGATGTGTGCCTAATGAGTACCATTCACAACACCTCTACTCTCATGGTACATACAAAAGGTGGAAAAGATGTTATGAAACCTCAACTCGTAATGGACTACAACAACACAATGGGAGGTGTTGACCGAGCTGACCAGGCCATGACTTTTTACCCTGCTATGAGAAAGCAACAAAAAAAATATTATAAAAAAATCTTCAGGCATCTTCTTGAACAGTGCCTGTGGAATGCTTTCATTCTTCTAAAAAAAAAGAGTGACAGGCCTGTGATTCATGCAGACTTTGTTTGGAAAGTTGCAGAACTCATATTTCTGAAGCACCAAACACCAACCACTGTAAATCGATCTGGACGTCGTGCTGCTGGCGTTGTGAACCCGGAACGTCTGACCGGTCGACACTTTATGGACCACATTCCACCAACGGAAAAGAAGGCAGCACCCACAAGGATGTGTGTGGTTTGCTGCTCTAAACGTGACGACACAGGAAGGAAAGTCAGAAAAGAAACCCGGTTCTACTGTCCTGACTGTGACGTCGGACTTTGCGCTGTACCCTGTTTTAAAATTTTCCATACCCGAGACGTTTACTAAAAGCAATATGACTACTAATATTGCACTCTTGTTTGGCCAAAAAAAATGTCAGTGTTTTTGATTTATATTATTTACTAAAATTTATTGAATAAAAAGTATTATTACTATTATATTATTATTTGTTATTATTTATAGTTATTTATTATATTATAATTTATGATTTTGTGTTTCAAACTTTATCATACCCAGGATGTCTACTAGACTCTTGTTTGGACAGATTTCAGTGAGTTATTACAGACCTACAATATAAAACGCCAAATTTCCATGCAAAAATAATGGTACCGCTTTCAGCACCTAAAATCTGAAATAATCATACCGCCAGGGAGGTTAAGTAGCCCAAAGATTATATGATTTTCTTTCCTTCCAGGACAGGTATTATTATTATTATTATTATTCAGGATTTATATAGCACCAACAGTTTACACAGCGCTTTACAATGTAGGGACAAAACAGATTACAGCGCACACACTCAAGAATGACATTTATCCTGCAAGGCTAGTTAAAAACACCTGAACATATTCAAAAAAAATACGGGGGTTTGGTCACACTATATGGTCATATAGTGCTAAGCCCACTTACTGCGACAAAGTCCCCGTAATGGGTCCTACCCTAGTAATAGAATGGAAGATCCTGTGTCTCAACCATGGGAGCCAAACTCCTTGATGTGGGAGAACTGAAGGGATTCCTCCTATGCACTGGTGACCACTAATAAAGAGGTAATGAGGAGGGGGAGGGGTGCTCCAGCCCAAAAAAAACCTGGTCAGGGTCTATTACAATATACAAAAACTAGGAAATTAACGATTAATTCCTTGATTAATCGTTATTTTTTTGATCAATCAAAATTTTTTTGATTGGTAGGCTGCCTGCCCTGGGGCCTCTTTGGGCCAAGCTGTGGCTGCAACGCAGCGCTCCGCTCCCTCCTCCTCCTCCTCCACTATATGTCATACACAGTCTGCAGGCATCTCCCGCTGTGTGCCTCGGAGCTGAGTGTGAAAACTTTGGCCGCGCTATGAGAAAAGTCCCGCCCTCCTCCTAGACGCAATGTTCTGTCTATCACACAAGCTAATCTAGGAGGAAGGCGAGACTTTTCTCACAGCGCGGCCAAGGTTTTCACACTCAGCTCCGAGGCACACAGCGGGAGATGCCCGCAGACTGTGTAATCCAGGCACAGGCACTGACTATAGTGAGGCTGCCATTATGGGCACGGTGAGACTGCATTATGGGCACGGTGAGACTGCATTATGGGCACGGTAAGGCTGCCATTATAGGCACAGTGAGGCTGCAATTATGGGCGCGGTGAGACTGCATTATGGGCACGGTGAGGCTGCCATTATAGGCACGGCGAGGCTGCGATTATGGGCACGGTGAGACAACATTGTGGGCACGGTGAGGCTGCGATTATAGGCACGGCGAGGCTGCGATTATGGGCACGGTGAGACAGCATTATGGGCACGGTGAGGCTGTGATTATGGACATGGTGAGGCTGGGATTATGGGCACGGTGAGACTGCATTATGGGAACGGTGAGGCTGCGATTATGGGCACGGTAAGTCTGAGATTATGGGCACGGTGAGACTGCATTATGGGCACGGTAAGGCTGTGATTATGGGCATGGTGAAGCTGCGATTATGGGCACGGTAAGGCTGAGATTATGGGAACGGTGAGGCTGAGTTTATGACATGTGACGTCCTAGCCATGCCCCGCTATGTCCGGCTTTGGCCGTTGCCATAACAACGGTGCTAAATCTTGCCAAAAATGTGAACAATCAGCGCACACAAAAGTAAATGTAATCTAACTATTGCAAGCTGAACACTAAGGGTTAACACCAAGCCCAAATAACATAATAAAAAACAATTAAAGTGCAGCGCAAATAATAAAGTCCATAAATAAGGAAACACAATTCTCCTGTAATAAAATCCTTCTTCTTAATATGAAAAAACAACGCAAGCTCTTCTAAACTAATGTGCATATGAAAATGCTTACCAGATGGAAGATCATATAGGCATAGATACCACAGATACTGGATACACACGGATCGAATAATCTGGTTGTCCTCACTGATGGCCAGCAGCTATCTCTCCAATGCAGCAGATGTACGGATGAACTCCAAAATGCAATATAGCAAGAAGAGGAGAAAACAAAGGGGACATCTAAGAGCGTTCCGTATAATGATGCAGTCAGCGGCAGTTTATTGTAGAAAATAGGATACAATCCATTTAAAAAGCGCATAGAGATGGTGCTAATAAAACAATAAAATAACAATCTGGAGAAGAGTTGACACAGACTGTTCGCGTCCGAACAGCTGTGAGATGGCAGCGGGTGACATGAGACTCCGCCCCCCGTATGCGGCGTTACGTCCACAGGACTTCGTCAGCGGGGGTGGAGTCGAGCTGTTACCCGGGGTCTTAAGTACTTGCCGAATGTCAGCAAAGGATGTGTCATAAGCCGGAACCGGAAGAACGATGCAAGATCGGATGATTCCTGAGTGGGGACACTTACTGAAACTGTGGCAATTTTGGTTAAAATTAAAATAATAATAAAAAATAATAAATAAATTCATGAATAATTACCGATCTTTATTACGGCCATAGATGCATTATTTTCTTCATGAATAATATATAATTAAATACATATTGTCACCCACGGCCATCTCTTTTATACAATACAATGCAGGTAAAACACAAGAAGAATGCCATTCGATGTACTAAGGCAACAAATGCACTAAAATTGCACAAAGAATTTAAAAAATCATTAGGCACAAAAAGAGGAAAAAGTACATTACAAAAACATATGCATGAATCAGAAAATATTAAAATAGAAAACAGAATACAAAAATCTAAAGGGGCACACTAAACTCATTTATCGGAAATAAAAATATTAAAAATAAAACAATTAAGGTCAAACTCAATGTTTAACCCTCTAGGGACTGCTACTTTTGTTTCGTGGATCCATAAAGATTCTCGGCGGCTAAGTTGCCTGATAAACTTTCCACCCCTCCAATGTTTCGAGATTTTTTATATGCCCCAAAACTGCAATTTCCTAGGATCCCTATTGTGGCAAATTCTAAAGTGTTTCGATACATAATGTGTCTTTAAACCTTTTTTGATGCTATTAACATGCTCCGCTATGCGAACTCCTATGGGTCTGGAGGTTCTTCCTCCGCACTCACACTGAAGCATGTACACTACTCCTACCGTGTCACAAGTGATTACATTTTTTTATCTGGTAGGTTTAGTTGTGCCAGGATCCAACAATGTCTCTCAGCTCACCCACGATTAGAAGGAGAAATACCACTCAAAATGTGGAACTACTACTTCTCCAATAACACACCTACCAAAGGCACCTCACTAATATATTCTACCCTGCAAGAAAAAACAGTATTCTTAAAATCTAAACCATACACAGACTGGGAAAAAGAATTACAGATACAGTTCTCAGAACAACAAGGCCCTACAATCCATTTATAAATCCACTAGCTGCACCTCTCTATGGGAATTAATGCATAAAATACACCTAAGATGTACCTCACGCCACAGAGAATGGCCAGATTTCATCCACAATCCTCATCCAAATGTTGGAGAGAATGTGACCACATAGGTACCTTATCTCACATTCTATGGTCATGTCCAGTCTTAAAAACCCTCTGGCAAGAGGTGGAATACATTATACAAGATATCTGTCACCTTCCCATCAAACTCACCCCACAATTGGCCATACTGAACTTGAACACTGAATTACTGCCACCACCTTTTAGACTAGTAATCACACACATACTTCTAGCTACTAGATTACTCATAACTAGAAGATGGAAAACAAACTTATCCCCAACATTGACAGAAGTCATAACACTGGTTCACTCCCACTTCGCATATGAATTAATTATTTCAAAGGGAAAAGCCTCTTATTCAAAAATCCACAATCTATGGTACCCCTGGTCAAATTGGTACGCACAAAAACTTACCTGATAATTTTCTGATACTACTTACACATACTCGATCCGCACTGTTCTTCTCACTCAATATATAACACTGCTCTCTACCTCCCTCCACTACTCTTCCTGCCCCCCCCCCTCACCCACCCCCCCTTTCTTCTTTTTATTATTTATCCCCAACTACCTTACTTACTACTCTCTCTACTACACGTTACATACAGTTCCTTACGAGTACGAATAGCTCTCATAATTATACTCAAGTTCGATGAGTACTCTAGACATGATTCGTTCCAACCACATTCCTACACTTGAAAGTTTTACAATCTACACTTCTGTATTATTACCATCCTTTAGTACGAACTGTTAATGCTATTCTAAGTTGTTAAATGATTACTGTTTAAAACATCTTTTCACCACGGCAGACATGGGGGTAAGTCACACATGTGCAAGTCACAAGCAAGTCTCAAGTCTTATGCCGCGTACACACGGTCGGACTTTTCGTCTACAAAAGTCAGACAGCCTGTCCGACAGACTTCCGGCAGACTTTCGGCGGACTTGCGGCGGACTTGCGGCATACTTTCTAACGAACGGACTTGCCTACACACGACCACACAAAAGTCCGACGGATTCGTACGTGATGACGTACACTGGACTAAAATAAGGAAGTTCATAGCCAGTAGCCAATAGGTGCCCTAGCGTGGCTTTTTGTCCGTCGGACTAGCACACAGACGAGCGGATTTCGGGGTCCGTCGTAGTTACGACGTAAAGATTTGAAGCATGTTTCAAATCTAAAGTACGTCGGATTTGAGGCTAAAAAAGTACGTTGAAAGTCCGGAGAAGCCCACACACGATCGGATTACCAGCCAGCTTTAGTCCGTCAGCGTCCGTTGGACTTTTGTAGACGAAAAGTCCGACCGTGTGTACGCGGCATCAACCTTCAAGTCATAAGCAAGTCCCAAGTTACTGTGGCGAAAAGCAAGCAAGTCAAGTCGAGTCCCTGCTAGAATTCAAGCAAGTCAAGTCAAGTCATTTATTTTGGTCAAGTCACAAATTAAGTCAAAATACTGATCTACCCCATTTCCATCCTTAAAATTAGTTAAAAGTCAGTTTTCAGGAAAGGTTTTGTTTCATTTTCAACATTAACAAAACTGCTTAGTGCTTTTTTCTTGGCATATTTTGCCTAGGCCAAGACACAGCACTGGTGGTGCCAAGTCATTGCAAGTCATTGCAAGTCAAATAGCCCAAGTCAAAGTCAAGTCGCAAGTCATTAGTGGCAAGTCAAAGTCAAGTCGAGTCATTTATTTAATTTTGTCAAGCAAGTCGCAAGTCCTCAAACAGGTGACTCGAGTCCGACTCGAGTCAAGTCATGTGACTCGAGTCCCCCACCTCTGCACCACGGGAATGAAGGATCCCATAATCACCCATGTTACAGCATGAGCCCATATGGGGTACATGGGGGTAATAATTCACACACTTTATCTTACCTTCAACACCTATTATAGTTCTATTATTTTCACCACGATTGACGAATGAATATTGCTATGAAATTCTCTCAATTGTATTTAATCAGAATGTGATTTTTGACAATGACTGTTCACTCTTTCACTTAAATCTTCAATAAAAATTATTGAAACAAAAAAAAAAAAAAAAAAATTTATCTGGTAGGTTCTAACGGTAGCAGTGGCACGAAAGTCTTTCCTTTTCTTAACATTGGATTTGCATTGCCTGCATGCTGGACATTTACCGCATGCATAGAATCCTGACATAAAATTAAAAATTATGCTTTCTTTAATTACAGGAGGGTCAACCACACTTGGGGCAATAATATCCCTCAAGGTGGGTGGTCTCCGGTAAACAAATCTGGGGCGGGCAGGAAGGGTGGGACCTAAGATATTGTCTTTTTTTAGAATATCCCAATATTTTAGAATAATCTTTTCAACCTTCTTGTGTTGAATGTTATAGTCTAAAATAATCCTATATTGGGGACCCTGCTGTTCTGTGTTCATGTTCATGTGCCTAATGATTTTATAAATTCTTTGTGCAATTTTAGTGCATTTGTTGCCTTAGTACATCGAATGGCATTCTTCTTGTGTTTTACCTGCATTGTATTGTATAAAAGAGATGGCCGCGGGTGACAATATGTATTTAATTATATATTATTCATGAAGTAAATAATGCATCTATGGCCGTAATAAAGATCGGTAATTATTCATGAATTTATTTATTATTTATTATTATTATTTTAATTTTAAGTGAATTGGTAACTTTTACCAAATTGCAACAGTTTCAGTAAGTATCCCCACTCAGGAATCATCCGATCTTGCATCGTTCTTCCGGTTCCGGCTTATGACACATCCTTTGCTGACAGTCGGCAAGTACTTAAGACCCCGGGTGACAGCTCGACTCCACCCCCGCTGACGAAGTCCTGTGGACGTAACGCCGCATACGGGGGGCGCAGTCTCACGTCACCCGCTGCCATCTCACAGCTGTTCGGACGCGAACAGTCTGTGTCAACTCTGCTCCAGATTGTTATTTTATTGTTTTATTAGCACCATCTCTATGTGCTTTTTAAATGGATTGTATCCTATTTTCTACAATAAACTGCCGCTGACTGCATCATAGGGAACGCTCTTAGATGTCCCCTTTGTTTTCTCCTCTTCTTGCTATATTGCATTTTGGAGTTCATCCGTACATCTGCTGCATTGGAGAGATAGCTGCTGGCCATCAGTGAGGACAACCAGATTATTCGATCCGTGTGTATCCAGTATCTGTGGTATCTATGCCTATATGATCTTCCATCTGGTAAGCATTTTCATATGCACATTAGTGGAGAAGATCTTGCGGTGTTTTTTCATATTAAAGGGGTTGTAAAGGTAATTTAAAAAAAATAAATAATAACAAACATGTTATACTTACCTTCACTGTGCAGCTCGTTCTGCACAGAGTGGCCCCGAACCTGCTCTTCTGGGGTCCCTCGGCGGCTGTTTCAGCTCCTCCCCGCAAGAACTAACCACCTTAATTCGAGCTCCCTCGCATGGTGGTTAGTTATTGCGGGCGCGCTCCCGTGATACAGCCGGTGGCTATAGCCGCTCGCTGTATCACTCGGCCCTGCCCCCCGGCGCGCCGCGTCATTGGATGCGATTGACAGCAGCGCGAGCCAATGGCTGCGCTGCTTTCAATCCATCCACTATAGCCAATCAGCGACCAGGCTGAGCGGCGAAATGAAGGTCGGGAGCGAGCGGCTGAGTTTCGAGGTTTCAGGTAAGTAAAACGGGGGGGTTGGGGGCGGCGGTATTGTCAAAAGTTTTTTCACCTTAATGCATAGAATGCATTAAGGTGAAAAAATGTATACCTTTACAACCCCTTTAAGAAGAAGGATTTTATTACAGGAGAATTGTGTTTCCTTATTAATGGACTTTATTATTTGCGCTGCACTTTAATTGTTTTTTTAACGGTGCTAAATCAGCTAAAAGTAGTTGGATCTGTATGTGCATTATAATTAATCGAAATTAGGTAATTAATCGATTAAAAAAAATCGTTTAATCGAATACGAAAATTTTAATCAGTAACAGCCCTAACAAAAACATATTTGGGGGCACACCCTAAAATGCGTTTAAATTTAAGATGGTGCAAAACAGATTACAGTGCACACATTCAAGAATGACATTTATCCTGCAAGGCTAGTTAAAAACACCTGAACATATTCAAAAAAATATGGGGGTTTGGTCACACTATATGGTCATATAGTGTTAAGCCTTCATTTCTCCCACATAGAGGAGTTTGGCTCCCATGGTTGAGACGCAGGATCTTTCATTCTATTACTAGGGTAGGACCTACTAGTTTGGGGTACTTTGTCACAGTAAGTTGGCTTAGCACCATATGACCATATAGTGTAACCAAACCCCCGTATTTTTTTGAATATGTTCAGGTGTTTTTAACTAGCCTTGCAGGATAAATGTAATTCTTATTATCTCTTTATTAGTGGTCACCAGTGCATAGGACAGGCATGTTCAAAGTCCGGCCCGCGGGCCAATCGCGGCCCGCATTCCGGTTTTGAACGGCCCGCCTGGTGATCTGGATATGTATATCTTTTGTGGCCCCCAACGATCTCCCAGCGCCGGGGCCACAAAAGATATATATGTCTGGATGCCTTGGAGGGAACAGGGAGGAGGCGGGATGAGAGCCGTGCACACCAGAGTATTTCCTGTTTACACGGCGGCCTCTGTAATAGGAAGTCCCGTCTCTGGCGCTGCCATTGGACGACTGTTCTGTCCATCAAAGGAGGCAGGACTTTCTATTAAAGAGGCCGCCGTGGCACTCATCCTGCCCCCTCCCTGTCCTCTCCGAGGCTGCAGATGGATGGGCATAATTCAGGCTGCACTGATTGTAATGGTGAGTCTGCATTCCTGCATTCCTGGCAATGATGGGTGCTGTATTCCTGACATTCTTGACAATGATGAGGGCTGCATTCCTGACATTCCTGACAATGATGGGGGCTACATTCCTCAAAATGATGGGGGCTTTATTCCTGATATTCCTGACAATGATGAGGGCTGCATTCCTGACAATGATGAGGGCTGCATTCCTGACAATGATGGGGGCTACATTCCTGACAATGATGGAGGCTGGATTCCTGACATTCCTGACAATGATGGGGGCTGCATTCCTGACATTCCTGACAATGATGAGGGCTGCATTCCTGACAATGATGGGGGCTGCATTCCTGACAATGTTGGAGGCTGCATTCCTGACATTCCTGACAATGATGGGGGCTGCATTCCTGACATTCCTGACAATGATGGGGGCTGCATTCCTGACATCCCTGAGAATGATGGGGGCTGTATTCCTGACAATGATGGGGGCTGCATTCCTGACATTCCTGACAATGATGGGGGCTGCATTCCTGACATTCCTGACAATGATGGGGGACTGCATTCCTGACAATGATGGGGGCTGCATTCCTGACATTCCTGACAATGATGGGGGCTGCATTCCTGGCAATGATGGGGGCTGCATTCCTGACATTCCTGGCAATGATGGGGGTTGTATTCCTGACAATGATGGGGGCTGCATTCCTGAAAATGATGGGGATTGCATTCCTGGCCATGATGGGGGCTGTATTCCTGGCCATACTGGGTGCTGCATTCTTGGCAATGGGGGTGCTGCATTCCTGGCAATACTGAGTGCTGCAGTTCTGCGAATGGGGGGTGCTGCATTCCTGGCCATACTGACTGCTGCATTCTTGGCAATGGTGGGTGCTTCATTCCTGGCAATGGTGGGTGCTGCATTCCTGGCAATACTGGATGCTGCATTCTTGGCAATGGGGGTGCTGCATTCCTGGCAATACTGGGTGCTGCATTCCTGTCCATACTGGGTGCTGCATTCCTGGCAATGATGGGCGCTGCATTCCTGGCAATGGTGGGCGCTGAATTCCCAGTAATGGTGGGTGCTGCATTCCTGGCAATGATGGGTGCTGCATTCCTGGCAATGATGGGTGCTGCACTAATGGCAATGGTGGTGCTGCATTCATGGCAATGGTGGGGCTGCAGATGGGCACTGACTTATTTTGCTTCATAGTTCTTTATTTAAAATTTAAGTTGTTTTCCTGAAACTTCCCTCTTAAAGTGAAGGTGCGTGTTATACGCCAATAAATATATCGAAATAACACGCCCAAGATCATCTCTTTACTCTCACACAGCCACAAAGGCAAGAGAATTCTTGTTGGGCAGTGTATTAGTGCTCGAACGAACACACAGACTGAATTTTAATGGTTCAAAGAATGTCAGGCAAAATGGTCGGCCCTCACGCATGTTCACTTCATCAAATCTGGCCCTCTTTGAAAAAAGTTTGGACACCCCGGGCATAGGAGGAATCCCTTCAGTTCTCCCACATAAAGGAGTTTGGCTCCCATGGTTGAGACGCAGGATCTTTCATTCTATTACTAGGGTAGGACCCACTAATTCGGAGTACTTTGTCGCAGTAAGTGGGCTTAGCACTATATGGCCATATAGTGTGACCAAACCCCATATTTTTTTAAATATGTTCAGGTGTTTTTAACTAGCCTTGCAGAATAAATGTCATTCTTGAATGTGTGCCCTGTAATCTGTTTTGTACTGTTTGTTGGTCTTATAGCAGCACCATCTTGAATTTAAACGCATTTTAGGGTGTGCCCATCAAATATGTTTTTGTATATTACAATGTAGGGAGGCACTACAACAACAGTACAATTCAAAACAAGAGGGTTAGAGAAGCCCTGCTCCTGCGAGCTTACAATCTAAGAGAGAGGGGCTGGTGAAACAAAAGGTAGGGACTGTGAGGGATGAACTGATGAGGGGAGTAGAAGATTCGGTTGTTAGCTGGAGGCAGGATAGGCCACCCTGAAGAGATGAGTTTTCAGGGATCGCCTAAAAGTGGACAGAGTAGGGGATAGCCGGACAGATTGAGGTAGTGCATTCCAGAGGATGGAAGAGGCTATGGAGAAGTCCTGGAGACGAGAAGGGGAGGAGGAGACAAGGGAGCTAGAGAACAGAAGGTCTTGGGGGGAGCGGAGAGGACGGTTTGGGTGATATTTGGAGATAAGATTGGTGATGTAGCTCGGGCAGAATTGTGAATGGCTTTGTATGTTATTGTTATTTTTTGGAATTTTATTCTTTTGGCAATGGGAAGCCAGTGGAGGGATTGGCAGAGAGAAGTAGCGCACACTGAACGGTTGGTAAGGTGGATGAGTCTGGTAGCGACATTCATGATAGACTGAAGAGGGGATAGCTTGCAGAGAGGTAGGCCAATGAGGAGGGAGTTACAATAGTCAAGGCGAGAGATAACAAGGGAGTGAATAAGTTGCTTAGTGGTCTTGATGGTTAGAAAGGGGCGTATTTTGGAGATGTTTCAGAGGTGAAGTCTGGACCATTTGGACAGTGATTGGATTTGGGGCTTAAAGGACGGGTCAGAGTCGAGGATTACACCTAGTACCTTGGCATGAGGGGAGGGACTGATGGTTGTATTATTGATCTTGATGGAGAAGTCAGGGGGAGGGGCACAGGCTGGAGGAAAAATTATGAGCTTAGTTTTAGAAAGATTGAGTTTGAGGAAGTGGTGTGACATCCATGTTGATATGTCAGTTAGTAAGTTAGTAATGCGAGAGTAGTTTGAAGGCGTGAGGTGAGGCGTAGAGAGATAGATTTGTGTGTCATCAGCATAGAGGTGGTACTGGAAGCCATGGGGAGTTTATTAACAGACCAAGGGAGGAGGTGTAAATGGAGAAGAGAAGGGGTCCGAGGACAGAACCTTGAGGTACCCCTACAGAAAGAGGAAGTGGAGAGGAGGAAACAGAGTTAAAGGTCACACTGAAGGAGCGCTGTGATAGGTAGGAGGAGAGCCAGGAGTAGCAGAGCCTTGAAGGCCAAGAAAGTGGAGTTTTTTGAGGAGGAGGGGATGGTCAACAGTATCAAAGGCTGCAGAGAGGTCAAGTCGTATGAGTATAGAGTACTGGTCATTGGTTTTAGCAGTTAGTAGGTCATTAGTGAGTTTCAGTAGGGCAGTTTCAGTGGAGTGTAGCAAGCGGAAGCCAGACTGGTAGAAGGTATCCCTCCTGCAGCGCTATTGTGCTCTGCCAGAAGGGAGCCTTCCTGGCTGGCAGAACTCACTTATTAATGCCGGTGGCCATAACATGCAAAACATGTACCCAAGTCAATCAACAGGTCGACTTGTGACATATAAGCAATGAAGGTATGGCGCTTAAATACAAACGTTAACATATGTGAAAAAACACATCTATAATTAAATTGAAATCAATAAAATCAGTTCAGTATGATATAATCCCAACACCAAGAAAATATTCCAATGCCATTTTCCAATTCCTTCTCCACTAGTGCTCAAAATATGGGTGTACACTCACCAGAGGTGTTTGACCTATTTTTAGGTGGGTCAAAAAAACATTTGGTGCTTATAAAAGCCAAGGTCTCCCCTGGGGTGAGCTCCAATGATTCCTCCAATTTTAGGATCACTTATACATTAGATAATCAGACGGAAGATGGAATAAAAGGTATCACAGTGTGGTATTTTATTAAAATTGGTTGGTAGGAAAAATAGTAAGTTACACTCACATGTATTGGTGCCCGAATACCGGCACCTGCATATACAGCATGTATAGGATGGGATAATACAGCCACTGCCAGCATAGAGCTTGCGTGCATTGCAAGCCTCACTCTTGGTTTTTTAGCCCGGAAGTGAAGGTTACTTGCAGAAGACGCCATTTTGGGTGACACGTACGTCGGAGCGTAGTGTAGGGACCATCACTTCCGGGTCCTGTGTCACGTCATGTCTGGGCCGAAAAATTGAGAGTGATGCTTGGAACACACTTCCGTTCTATGCTGGCAGTGGCGTTGTTATCCCATCCTATACACTCTGCCCAAACAAAAACAAGTTTGGGCTGTAGTTTGCTTTCCAAGGGAAAGTATGGAAGTTTTTTACAATTTTTTTTTTAATTATCAGGACTTAAAACAATACAATTATTACATTATTTTTTTAGTATTTTTCTGTGTTCTTTTAAATCATGTTAATATGAAATATAGAGTATTAACATTATGCAGTCATCTATCCATCTAGTACATGAAACACCAGTCTTCTTTTTACTTGTTTGCTATTTTAACTATGGTGCTGCCTTTTTAACCAGCCCACAGTGCTTTAGGAATTCTTTGTCATGCATTTAAAGCTTACAGTATCTCACAAAAGTGAGTAAACCCCTCACATTTTTGTAAATATTTTATTATATCTTTTCATGTGACAACACTGAAGAAATTAGACTTTGCTACAATGTAAAGTAGATAGTGTACAGCTTGTATAACAGTGTAAATTTGCTGTGCCCTCAAATTAACTCAACACACAGCCATTAATGTCTCTAAACCACTGTCAACAAAAGTGAGTACACCCCTAAGTGAAAATGTCCAAATTGGGCCCAGAGTGTCAATATTTTGTGTGGCCATCATTATTTCCCAGCACTGCCTTAACCCTCTTGGGCATGGAGTTCACCAGAGCTTCACAGGTTTTCACTGGTCTTTCACTCCTCCATGACGACATCACGGAGCTGGTGGATGTTAGAGACCTTGCGCTCCTCCACCTTCCATTTGAGGATGCCCCACAGATGCTCAATAGGGTTTAGATCTGGAGACATGCTTGGCCAGTCCATCACCTTTACACTCAGCTTCTTTAGTAAGGCAGTGGTCATCTTGGAGGTGTGTTTGGGGTCGTTATCATGTTGGAATATTGCCCTGTGGCCCAGTCTCCGAAGGGAGGGGATCATGCTCTGCTTCAGTATGTCACAATACATGTTGGCATTCATGGTTCCCTCAATGAACTGTAGCTCCCCAGTGTCAGCAGCACTCATGCAGCCCCAGACCATGACACTCCCACCACCATGCTTGACTGTAGGAAAGACACACTTATTTATTTTTCTTTTTTTCATATCCTCAGAGAGTTCCTTGCCATGAGGTACCATGTTGAACTTCCAGTGACCAGTATGAGAGAGTGAGAGCGATAACACCAAATTTAACACACCTGCTCCCCATTCACGCTTGAGACCTTGTAAAACTAAGGAGTCACATGACAGCGGGGAGAGGAAATGGCTAATTGGGCCCAATTTGGACATTTTGACTTAGGGGTGTACTCACTTTTGTTGCCAGCAGTTTAGACATTAATGGCTGTGTGTTGAGTTATTTTGAGATGACAGCAAATTTACACTGTTCTACAAGCTGTACACCCACTACTTTACATTGTAGCAAAGTGTAATTTCTTCAGTGTTGTCACATGAAAAGATAAAATAAAATATTTACAAAAATGTGAGGGGGTTACTCAATTTTGTGAGATACTGTATTTGTAAATGTCTTAAGATCTTATGAGTGTAAAAGTAAAAATAATTTAAGTGGTTCTAAAGGCTGAAGGTTTGCATTCTATCCATGAAGATAAAAAAAACTCTCAGTGTGCAGCTCCCCCCTCAGCCCCCTCTAATACTTACACAAGCCCAATCTCGATCCAGTGATGTGCCTGAGAGCAGCATCTCTAGAGAGGAAAGAGCAGGGCAGGCAGAGCTGTGCTCTTTTATGTTGTATGGACACAGAGTGAGACTTGGGAGTGAGCATGCATGAGTGCCCCCATAGCACGTGGATTGCTATGGGGGCACTCAATGGGGGGAGGGTCCTAGAGCATCAGCTGGGGACCTAAGAAGAGGAGGACTGGGGCTGCTCTATGAAAAACCTCTGCACAGAGCAGGCTAGTATAACATGTTTGATTGTTTTTTTTTTTAATTTGCCTTTACATGCACTTTAAATAACGTATAAACAAAAAATAGAAGGCATGAACCAAAACAGTTATAGTTTCTCTGCAAAAAAAAGTATCAGTACTGATGTCTGTGGTCCTCAGTCACTAAATAAATACTACTTAAGACGATATGTCCTAATGAGGTTTGAAAAGGCATATTGCTTCAGCTGACATTCATAAGGATTGCTGTAGAGAAGCCATCCCATCTGCATTGTATCAGGGTTGCCAACCCCCCATGACTTATTTCCCCCCATGACTTACAGTGCATCCAGAAAGTATTCACAGCGCTTCACCACATTTTGTTATGTTACAACCTTTTTCCAAAATGGATTAAATTCATTTTTTTTCCTCAAAATTTTACAAACAATACTCCATAATGACAACGTGAAAGAAGTTTGTTTGAAGTCATTCCAAATTTATTAAAAACAAAAACTGAAAAAAACCACACGTACATAAGTAATCACAGCCTTTGCTCAATACTTTGTTGAAGCACCGTTGGCATCTTTTTGAGTATGATTCTACAAGCTTGGCACACCAATTTTGGGGAGTTTCTCCCATTCTTCTTTGCAGGACCTCTCATGCTCCATCAGGTTAGATGGGGAGCGTCGGTGCACAGCCATTTTCAGATCTCTCCAGAGATGTTCAATTGAGGTTAAGTCTAGGCTCTGGCTGGGGCACTCAAGGACATTCACAGAGTTGTTCCGTAGCCACTTCTTTGTTATCTTGGCTGTGTGCTTAGGGTCGTTGTCCTGTTGGATGATGAACCTTCACCCCAGTCTGAGGTCCAGAGCGCTCTGGAGCAGGTTTTCATCAAGGATGTCTCTGTACATTGCTGAATTCATCTTTCCCTTGATCCTGACTAGTCTCCCAGTTCCTGCCGCATCCCCACAGCATGATGCTGTCACCACCATGCTTCACTGTAGGGATGGTATTGACCAGATGATGAGTGGTGCCTGGTTTCCTCCAGACATGATGCTTGCCATTCAGGCCAAAGTGTTCAATCTTTGTTTCATCAAACCAGAGAATTTTGTTTCTCATGGTCTGAGAGTCCTTCAGGTGCCTTTTGGCAAACTCCAGGCAGGCTGACATGTGCTTTTTACTGAGGAGTTGCTTCCGTCTGGCCACTGTACTATACAGGCCTGATTGGTGGAGTGCTGCAGAGATGGTTGTTCTTCTGGGAGGTTCTCCTCTCCCCACAGAGAAACGCTGTAGCTCTGTCAGAGTGACCATTGGGTTCTTGGTCACCTCCCTGACTAAGGCCCTATTCCCCCGATCGCTCAGTTTGGCTTGTGGACCGCTCTAGGAAGAGTCCTGGTGGTTCACAACTTCTTCCATTTACGGATGATGGAGGCCACTGTGCTCATTGGGCCCTTCAATGCTGCAGAAATGTTTCTGCATGCCTAATATAGACAGGTGTGTGCCTTTCCAAATCATGTCCAATTAACTGAATTTACCACAGGTGGACTCCAATCAAGTTGTAGAAACATCTCAAGAATGATCAGTGGAAACAGGAATGCACCATTATGGGGTAATAGGGGGGATTTAGGGACTTTCAGGAAGCCATGATCTGATGAGATCATGTATTTCCATCCCTAGGGACTTTGTATGATATCATGACCTGGTAAGGACATAGATATCCATCCCATTTATATTTGAAGAAAAAAGTATATAACCATATACCAGGGGTGTGGGACTTTGTGTGAAGCATATGACAGCCTGGAGAATAATAGGGTGAGTATAAAGGAATTTTATTACACATTGCATTATACATACATATTCAAAGTAGCAAAGGTAATTTAACATACATAGGTAATAAGACTATTGAGCACAGTTCATAATACATATGCTGGTAACAACAAAAGTATGCATGAATCACAATAATGACACTAGTGGAAACACGGCAATCAAGAGCTCTACGCGTTTCGTGGCTTATGCCACTCGTCAGGAGCAGGCGCGTGTAGTTTCTCACATCTCCTCGCTCACCATTGTCCCTTCACTCCCAGAATGTCCTCGGTTGCCGTGCCTGCCGTGAGTGCCGCCCCTCCCAGACCCGCGGGGCTGCCCACCTCAGCTCCCGGTGTGGAGTTGTTTCCCGGACTGTCTGTGGGGCCTTGCCATTGCACTTTCAACATGCCCAACCTGAGTAAGTAAGCCTTGGTTATGGTGGTTCCATACTTTACCCCTAACCTTGTTCTTGAATTTTTATTGGTTTTTAATTTTTTTAATTTTTTCAATTTTATAAAAACTACACGCGCCTGCTCCTGATGAGTGGCATAAGCCACGAAACGCGTAGAGCTCTTGATTGCCGTGTTTCCACTAGTGTCATAAGAACTTCAAGTTATTATGTGTTCTGTACCCCTACAGGCCAGTGAGGCCATAGGTCCTGCAGGCTATATCCTTTCCAATTAATGGCATACACCTTTATTCTGTGGTGAACCTGGGAATTTTAAATATTTCTACCAAATATTTTTACCATATGATATGATCATTTTATTATCAATTTAGAGTCATTATTGTGATTCATGCATACTTTTGTTGTTACCAGCATATGTATTATGAACTGTGCTCAATAGTCTTATTACCTATGTATGTTAAATTACCTTTGCTACTTTGAATATGTATGTATAATACAATGTGTAATAAAATTCCTTTATACTCACCCTATTATTCTCCGGGCTGTCATATGCTTCACACAAAGTCCCACACCCCTGGTATATGGTTATATACTTTTTTCTTCAATTATGGGGTAATGTTTGAACAAGTTTGAGGAAAATAATTAATTTAATCCATTTTGGAATAAGGTTGTACCATAACAAAATGTGAAAAAGTGAAACGCTGTGAATACTTTCCAGATGCACTGTATTTTACTGACAAAACATGTAATATTTACTGTATAAACTGACCTTAGTAGTCCTAACATAGTCACTACTCTGTTTAGCAGACTATGTTCAGCTTCATTTGCTCTGTGTGCATTGACGTTCTACTACTGTGTATACTAAGCTCTAGCCACTTTAAAAGTATGTTTATTTCTAAGCAGACATGTTTTCATTCTTTGTTTTTAAAAATAGCCAGGAAAAAGATATTTTCTATTGGTGTCTTTATAGTGTTTTACTTTCAACCAGGTGTGTCAGTAGGGCTGAGGTTGTTCTTGGAGTTGAGTCTCAGAACAGGGAACCCAAAATTATCAATCGAATCCTTCGGGGAAGCCGCTTCAAAACTTATCATAGATGTACCAATCTTTTGTTGTTTCTCATGCTGTATACTTTAGATAATCATCTTATCAAATTTTAGACATAACAGTTGGCCGCTTCCTTTTCAGATAATTTAATTTTAGTCTCACAGATTTTGATCAGGCTTTGATAATTCGGCAAGCTTTAACCGCATGGCATTTTCAATGCAAACTTGTCATGTGACCATAAATGGCTTTTTTTTAATGCTTGTTCCTAAATATGCCTCGCAATTTGTAAATTGACATAAAAAAAACTTTGCCATGTCTCCTTGTACTTTCATGTCACATTATGTCTTAAAACTACAATAGAAAAGCTGTTTGGACCTAATTGTACAGTCAATAATATGCTGTGTGGGTAGCTGTGTGCTGCTGAATCTAAGGACCATAACTCACATTCATACATATACACATAATAGGGCCAATTTAGACAGGAACCATTTAACCTAAAAGTATATCTTTGGAGTGTGAGAGGAAACTGGAGTACCCGGAGGAAACCGTTGCAGGCACAGGGAGAACATGCAAACTCCAGGCAGGTAGAGCTGTGGTTGGTAGTCATGCAGAAATCTAGCCTTGCACATGATATCAGGTATTATCTACCAAATTTCAGCCTAAGTTCTTCCCACACTGTGATCTGTACATTTTTGTCATGTGCAGTTTTTTGAAGTCCCAGCAAAATCCCTGCTGCAGTTCAGTGGGCCTGTGGCTTAATGAAAGTTCTGGTTGTAGCTCCTTCTCTGATTTCCTGACAGCACATGGCCCTTTCTTGGTGTATTTGCTGTTTCTTCTCCTCAGTTCTCAGGAACCTTTAGCAGTTCCTAGTACCCAATTAGGACAGCATTTAGTAACAAATTAAAGTAATTTGTAATTAAATAAAATATTTAAAATGTTAAAGGAAAAGACTGCTTGGAGCCACATGGAACTATAAGAGATGTAGTCCCCAGGAGACAGCTTTCTATCAAGCCAAGGACTGCATAGGACTACAATTCCCATCAGGACAGAGAGCTGTAGGAGGAGGAAAAGCAGAGAGAAGCCCAGGTCTTAAGGCAGTCTTGCGAGGCATGTGAGAGGTGACCAAAGACTGGGCTACTGACCTGCAAAGCTGCCAGTTGTAAGTGTACGCCATCACCGTGGTGTCAGAAAGAAACTGGACTTGCACATCTGCAGGGAGGGCACAGCTGTCAAAAATATCCAGTGAGCTGAAGGAAAGGGGCATCATCGGTTCCATGAGAGATTGTCTCTAGAGGGCCCTGAGTCACCGCCAACGCCACTGGTTTTATCTGTCATTGCTTATTGCTATTGCCTTTCTGTATATTGCTTTGTGGGGAGTACTTCCCAAAACAAAACCTCTTTTTTAGACTTGGTGTGTCAGAGGGTGTGGCATTACCAGGAGGGTCGTGGCCATCCAGAATCAGGGGACGCATCCACCAGCGGCTCCTTCGAGGATAAGCGCTACGCTATTTTGATTTGATGCTTAGAATTTGGAAGAACAGCACGTGTACGATTTTGAAGAATTCCTTGTTGATTATTTTGTGTAAACTAAATATAGTGTAATTTTCATGGCTTTCTTGTGGCCTCACAGCTAGGTTCAAGAAAACGTAAGTATACTGAAAAACAATTCATATTCCTGGAATGAGGTAGTATTTCCTTGCTTGCACTAGCTCTTCAGTTGTAACAAACCATTGTAACACACAGTTAAATTTACTCTGCCATGACAGCAGTATTGGGAGCTACCATTGCTGGCCTACTGCTGAAAATACTACATGTCTGGTGTGTCAGACTTCTGTACTTTTTCCTATACTTGATCAGTTGGTCTGCATCTTAGACAGCATTGATGTCAAATCATTAGTGTAGCACCCTCTAGTTAATGAGTGCTAGAAGTGAGGATTTTCTGACAGGGTAGGAAAATTTGGGCAGGCCTAGCTGGTGGCTAGGCCTGTATGTTTTCATTCTGGGCTGGGAGTGGCTCAGGGAGAGTTTGGTGACTGACAGGTGGCATCACCATCACCTCCCCCTTCCTTCTAGAAGATCCTGGAAGGAGAGGAGGTCGAGCTGCTTGAGGTATCTGGGGAGCCTTGACCAATCCCCAACTTGGATTGGCAGGGGGCAGGCCTCCTTACTTAAATACCTGTGATCAGCCCAGCTGGGGAGCAGTTGTCATGTGGAGGAGCTGGAGTGTGGAGGCTGTCGGCCCACGGGGAGCTCCCAGTCTGGGGGGGGGTGACCCTACAGCACACCATTTTATTCCAGTAGTAATAGCAGTCATGGCAGCAGGGTTGGTAAACAGTACCAACAATATCAGTCATGAGAACTCTAAATAAGGCACCTGTACACCTACTATTTATTGAGCAGATTTGGTGGTTGTAAACTCCACATGCAGATATTTAGTTTTGCTGTCCTTAATTTCTGGGGCTGACAAATACCTCAGCTGCCAAGTAATCAGGATGGAAAATGTGGTCATATTACAGCCACATTGTTGTGTGTTTGTAGTTTTCCTATGACAGTTGTCTCCCATGATTTGGTATTTCAGCATTGGTTCTGTATATCTGGGTTGGGTATGTTTGACAATTGCTTTTCATAGCCAAACCTTTTGTAGGGATAGCCAGTGGCCCCCCTAAGTGGGCTGGAAGAACATTTCTGTCACAAATATTACTCCCTCTCTGCAGTGATGGACAGAGTAGGAAAGGCGGAAAACACAAAAGGATTTTGATTAGCTGCAGCCATAGCCTAAAACTATGCCTGAACCTAGCAACAGGGCAGGGAGGACTGTAATTGACTGTAGCTGATAAATGGTCTCTGCCCACTACCAAAATGAAGGAACAGTAAGCCCAGGTACAGGGCTCAGAAAGGCATTAGATCCTATGCTTGGGACACAAGCGGCTGGAGGGCTTATGTACGAGGCAGGGAGCCAAGCTGAAGGGCTCTCTCTATTTGGAGTGCCTGAGCCTGGGATGAGCCGCAGGATGGGAAGTGTCCCCTTGGGGTGCTAGAGCACTTCAAAATAAGGTTAGCTTCACCAAACAGGTGCGGTTTATTTGTTAAACTGTTACTTGGTTACATGTAATGTTATGTCTAGCTAATTGGTGACCACAAATTGTGTTCTTTGGGGACCAAAACATTTTGGTGGAGGGGAGTGTAGCATCGTCTGGCATCCGCTTTAGGCCACCTGACAAAATGGTTTCTCTGTCACAGAGTGTTTCTCTCTTCCTGCAGTGATGGAAAGAGCAGGAAAAAGGATCCAGGACTGTAGAGAGAGCTGTTGGGAGTACAAGAGCCTAGAAAGCTGCAGGAGAGTCTGGGCAGCAGGAAAGTGTCCCCTCTGGGGTGCCAAAACCCAGAAGGAGACAAAGCTGCAGAGAGAGACATACATGGCTGTGGTGTGACCTGCTTGAACGGTGTGTGCTAAAGACACCAAAGCTTCAGAGAGCTGTGCTGAGAACCAAGCTGCATGGAACTTCAGTTGCAGAGAAATATAGGGCAGAGCCACAAGAAGGGGATCATCAATGAGGTGCAAGCTTAAAAGGGAAGCCCAGAGCTGCAGTTGACTTTTGCCTGATCTCACCCAGGAGATTCAGCCTATCTTTAATCCACAACCTTCATGAACATAGGAGCGGCCATCCAGAATGGCCTGCTCCTAGGAGGACAACTTCAAAGCATTAGTGTTGTGAAAGGCCTATGGGCCATCACTTTGTGTTATTTTATTGCCATTTGCTTATCTTGTAAGCAGCTGAGAGCAATGTCCTGCCAAGGAGGGCTGAATTGTCCTTTATTTATTCTGTGGATTTCAAATGCTTTCATAGGAGAGTGATCGCTGCACCAATATTTGAAGGACTCCAGTGCCAGGAGAACTGAGTAGTTAATTCTCCAATGGTCAGTGGTTTAGGCAGGGCATTCTAATTACTAGGTAGGCCATTCTTTATTATGGTCACTTGTATACCGTGCTTCCATTTACCCTGCCTGAAGAAAAGCTTGTGTTCATATTTATAATTGTTCTAAAGCAACTGCTTACTGTATGTTCTGTTTCAGGGCTTATGCCTGTTTCAGTAAAGAGATTGAATAAATAATTAATGGGCATGGCGCCAAAAAATTATGTGCAACGTGTACTATACCAACTGATGCTGCTCCTAAATTAGTAAATTACTAATAAACAATAAACAAAACAATATAGGGCGCATCAAATGTTCAATATGTTACAATGTAAACCTATAGATTATGCAAAAGAAAGTGCTATAGTGCATGAACAATAGATGTGCTGCTTTTGCAATAAAGTGAATCCAATATATTATACAATATATTATGATGTGAACCCATATATTATAGTAAGGTAAGAGATCAGTCAGCGCAAAAATAATACCCTAATCTAAACAGACAGCAGCTGGACACTAAAAGTAAACATATAAAAACCTTTTTACTATATACTATAAAATAACAGTGCAGCGCTAAACATAAAATCAGCAGACTGACATATTGCTCATAGCATATATGATGAAAGTCCCCTTGAGATGGATAGTAAAGTGTAAGTAGAAAATAGTCTCCTCTACGGTGATGAGGGTGCTCTCAAAATGTATAAGGTGCAGCAAAAAAATCCGTGATTCCACCACCACCAGTGAGCCGAACCGCTCACCTCAATTTATGGACCCCTGAGCTAACAGATGGGTCAAATTAGCTTTCACCACTCACAGTGGTCATGAATAGAGGCTTGGATGGGTAGATCAAAAAAGGTTGCCGCTTCAATACGAAGAACCATACTCCGTTGCTCTTATTTCTCAGTCGTGGTAACATGTAAAGTAAAAGAATATATAGTGTACTCTGTATGGCTAAAACAATATCCTTTTATTATAAAAAAACAGGTACTCACAAACAAAGCACTATAACCTTAGTGCTAGGATGAATGGTATATATTGTAACAGTCTTGATATGACATCTGTAAATAAGGTGGCTGCAGTGACGTCATGGGATGCTCCCGCACGCGTATCGTCCTCACCAGGACTTCCTCAGCGGTAGTCAGGTGCTTGCTGCACCTTATACATTTTGAGAGCACCCTCATCACCATAGAGACTATTTTCTACTTACTCTTTACTATCCATCTCAAGGGGACTTTCATCATATATGCTATGAGCAATATGCCAGTCTGCTGATTTTATGTTTATCGCTGCACCGTTATTTTATAATAACCCATATATTATACAGGAAAAAGTGCTATAGTGCATGAATGATAATTATACTACATTGCAATAAAGTGAATCCAGTGAATCAAATGAAATGTCCTCAAATATTAAAAAAACACACAAAATTCTTCTTAGTAATCCAATCACCACTTAATACAGTGCACATGCATTCTTATTCGTGCTTCACCTGAAGTGGTATATCTAAGCGCTCACCAGATAGTAGTGGCCACAGAATGACCCTCAGGCATGAAAAACCATGTATCTTCAAAAAGGAATCTTTCCCAGATCTTGGCAGAAAAACTCCATTCACCAATCAGCAGAAATTGTGTATGACTTCTATCTCTGAGTCACAATACTTCAATGCCTCTGCCAAATCTCCCTTTCGATATATATTTCACGCTGTGCGTGCGTCTTCAGGAAAATCCTGAAGACACGCGCACAGCGTGAAATATATCGAAAGGGAGGCTCAACACACTGTCACGAGTGCTCCGTTCCTGGACCAGCTGGGACGCTTGCCGAGTTGTTAACTAAAACCCATAGAACGTAAGATACAGCTCGTTCTCTGCTTCCCTTCTCAGCTGCAGCTTAGTTTGCTGGATTTTTATCCTGTACCTGCACATTTGTTTGGGAGTTTTTAGCTTTGTTGGAATAAAGACTTTTTTACACTATCCAAGTTTTTTGTGGCTTTTATGGGGAGCCACTTTTTGCAGATTTGGCGGAGGCATTGAAGTATTGTGATTCAGAGATAGAAGTCATACACAATTTCTGCTGATTGGTGAATGGAGTTTTTCTGCCAAGACTTGGGAAAGATTCCTTTTTGAAGATACATGGTTTTTCATGCCTGAGGTTCACTCGGTGGCCACTACTATCTGGTGAGCGCTTAGATATACCACTTCGGGTGAAGCACGAATAAGAATGCATGTGCACTCTATTAAGTGGTGATTGGATTACTAAGAAGAATTTTGTGTGTTTTTTTAATATTTGAGGACATTTCATTTGAACTTGCACTGGATTCACTTTATTGCAATGTAGTATAATTATCGTTCATGCACTATAGCACTTTTTCCTGTATAATATATGGGTTCACATCATAATATATTGTATAATATATTGGATTCACTTTATTACAAAAGCAGCACATCTATTGTTCATGCACTATAGCGCTGTTTCAGTAAAGCCCTTCCTACAGTTCCAGGTGAATCTGTGATTGTAGGGTCCAGATACAGGACAGGTCATCACTAGGCAGAGCAGGAGGACCCAAAAAAATTTGGCTGCTCCAGGGTTAGCACTACACTTTTACTCATCAGCCATGTTAAGTTGGCCATTAATGGATCAAAATCCTTGCTGAACTGGCCGAATTTCGATCCATGTATGGGCAGGGAGGTTGTACAGCAGTCAATCTATCGACTGACTGCTGTACAACTGCCCTGGTGGCTTTTCCCTGCTCAATCAGCGCTGCCAGCTATAGTCTGCAACACTGATCAGTGTATTCTAACAGTGGAGAAGTCTCCCCACTGTCAGAATACGATAACTCAGCAGGGGGGATTCCAACACATTTTATGTGGATGGGGACTCGGGTCAGTTTTTTGTTCAGCCTGCTGGTTGAATTAAAAAAACTGTATCATCTATGGGCTGTCTTACTTGTAGTATAGTTATTTAAGGAATGGATTAAATGTTCAAATAGCTATCATCATTATTGAAGGTAAAACTGGTTTACTAACTAACTAACAGCCTGTTTCATAGTGAACATTGGGCCATTTCTTTAAGCAAAGTCTATCATAAATTTAGTGCGAGCTGGATGAAATTTTCCAGTATCACTCTGCATTCTGCTCTCACAATGCACAGTGATGCTACATAGAGATTAGGTACAAGTATGCTAAGAAGCCCTGAGGTTCGTGAATGGCAAACTTTTGAGCATTTTCATTGGCGAAAATAAGGAACAACTGAAAAGGCTCAGATGAGCCATAAGAGCTGACTCAATAGGGTGGGCTCACAGCAGCCATATTTTTAAGTGTGTTGTCTGTCGGGAGAGTTGACAGTTCTGTATAGGAAAGATACTGTACTATACTCTGCTTTTCAAGTGTCATTAACCACTTGCTTACTGGGCACCTAAACCCCCCTCCTGCCCAGACCAATTTTCAGCTTTTAGCGCTGTCACTCTTTGAATGACAATTGCGCGGACATACAATATTGTACCCAAATGAAATTTTTATCATTTTTTCGCCCAAATAGAGTTTTCTTTTGGTGGTATTTGATCACCACTGTTTTTTTTTTTTTAATTAAAAAAGACCGAATTAAAAAACAAAAAAAACAAAACCATTTTATATTTTGTTAATAAATTTTTCATGTAATTTTTCTCCTTCATTGATGTACGCTGATGGGGCTACACTGATGGGCACTGATAGGCTGCACTGATGGGCACTGATAGGCTGCACTGATGGGCACCGATAGGCTGCATTGATGGGCACTGATAAGGCGACACTGATGGGCACTGATAAGGTGGCACTGGTGGGCACTAATAGGCGGCACTGGTGGGCACTGATGGATGGCACTGATGGGCGGCACTTAAGGGCATTGATAGGTGGCACTGAAGGGCACTAATAGGTGGCACTGATAGCTGGCACTGATGGGCACTGATGGGTGGCAGTGATGGGCACTGATTGGCACTGGTAGGCGACACTGATAGGCAGCACTGCTAGGTGGCACTGATGAGGCACCACTGGTGGGCATTGATAGGTGGCACTGGTGGGCATTGATAGGTGGCACTGATGTACTTGTGGGCACTGATTGGTGGGCACTGTGGGCACTGATTGGTGGGCACTGTGGGCACTGATTTGTGGGCACTGTGGGCACATATGAGGCGGCTTCGCCTCTCCCTGCTCGGGACCGATGTCCCTTCAACAGGAGATCAGTGTGAGAAGGAAAAAAAATGATTACCGATTCTGTTTACATCACGTGATCAGTTGTCATTGGCTGACAGCTGATCACGTGGTAAGGGGTCGGGAACAACCCCTACTTCGATCTGTGATCACCCGAGTCTCAATGACTCGGGTGATCACAGCGCCATCTTGCAAAGGGAGGAACGTCTATTGACACCCTCCCGGCAAAGCAGATCCGCGCTGTAGCCATCATTCAGCTATAGCGCAGATCTGAAGGAGTTAAAGACATGAAGGTAAAAAACTTTGAGCCTTTAGAACCACTTGACATGCATCCAACATGACGAGAAGGGCTATGGGAAACATATATATATGTTTTTTTTTATTTAAAACTACACTTATACTTTAAGACATTTTTCAGTGACCCGTTTTCATATGAGAAACATACTTTATTATTTGATTTAGCGAATGATATTCCTATCCTGATGCTTACATTTTGTATAGGAAGATATTGCGGTACCTGACAGACCATTAAAAACAACACAATTTTTGGAAGAGACAGAGAATGTATCTCTGTGGCCTTTGAAGCCCCTCTTTATTGAAAAAAAAGTTCCTTCCCTTTAGGGCCCATTCACACTAGGAACTGCATGTGAATTGCACAGTATCGCAAGTGCAGTGCGATTTGAATGTGTTGCTGGAAATCGGCACAGAACGCAGGTTTCTCGCAAAGTATTCTAGTGTAAACGGGCCCTTAGACAAGCCTTTTTTGTAAAATATTAAAGTGTTCCTGATATCCCAGCAATAATATGTAGCCCATTGTTAGTAAATTGTTTATTAACAGCCTGTGTGCTTAATAATAATATATCTTATTTAATAGGGCAGTATAAAGTATAAAAATTATGTCTAGACTATAGGCACCAGGAATCAGATTAAACAATCTAAAACAATTTCTGATTGGTTGGTTGATTGATTCATTGATTCATTGTTTAAACTACCATATATTCTGCACATTGCCCTTTGCCTTATAGGCAACGCCTGTATAGGTTACATGCTCTGCATTGCTCACTTTTTTATGTATACACTTGTATGTGTTTCTGTTTCATAAGAAATGCTGTCGGCTTCTTCTTTCTAAGGCTACCATTTGTATACAGTGGAGATACAGACATGGCTTGCAACTTACCATACTTGGTATTAAGTGCTTTGTGCACCCCTTTGAACAGATACATGTATCCCATTTAAATGTGGAGGGGATGCTAGAGATGTACAGTAAATAACTTTACACATTTATTTATTTATTCAGTAATGTAGAACTTTACAGCCTTGGTTCTGGTAGATGGTGTTCTACCTATGCTTTCAATACGTAGTGCAGGGAGTAGATCCATTATATCCAGTGTAGAGATTTTATTTAATTTGTAGACACCAGTTTCATGGCATTATCTATGTTGTTGCAAATTTAATATAGCATATTTTTGATTTTTTGCAAGTTACCTTTCTTTGCAAAAATAATATCAGTGATGTTATTGTTAGAGTTAAGCATTGGGGTAAGATTGAGGACCAATAGTTAGTGGAAGGGCTAGGGCTTAATTTAAGAGCTAGGGGTTAGGTTGAGGTTCAGTATGTATGTTGAACATTGGATAGTAGGTTTAGGTGTTAGGATAAACCATTCAGTTTTGTTTTATGGATGTTATTATTGCTGACCTAAAACATCATATGCCATATAATATTCAGCATATTGCTTGTATTTATTTGTTCACGTTGAGTTTACTGATGCTAGAATACTTTTGTGCCAGTGCTTATACACCTGAAACAACCGTACAATTTTCAGCAGCACAGAAGTGATCAACATACTATGCTTAGAATCAGGGATCAGCTCAGGCGTGTTCGGTCATGTGTTCTGCAGTGGTCAGGACCTACCAAAAGTGGTCCAACGAAGGACAACTGGCAAACCGGAGACATTGACATGTGTGGCCAAGGCTCAGTGATGCATGTGGGAAGCAAAGGTTGGTCCATGTAGTCCAATCCAATAGAAGAGCTGCTTGATCTCAAATTGCTGAAAAAGTAAATGTTGGTTCAGATTGAAAGGTGTCAAAACACACAGTGCATTGCAGTTTGTTGTATATGGGGCTGTGTAGTCGCAGACCGGTCAGGGTGCCCATGCTGATCTGTGTCCACAGCCATAAGCTCTGACAATGGACACTGGTCATGGAGCAATGGAAGAAGGTGGTGGTCTGATGAATCACATTTTTCTTTATATCACGTTAATGGCTGGGTGCATGTTTGTGGCTTACCTGGAGAAGAGATGGCACCAGGATGCACTGTGGCAGGGCTGGACTGGGAATAAAAACCAGCCCTGGAAATATTTTCATACCAGCCCCATAGCATTATTATACCAGCCCAACAGCATAACGTCATCATTTTCTTGTTCGTAAAAGAGAAAACCATGCATTTTAAAGCACATTTGAAGAGTATATTATATATAGATAAGACAGATATGAAAGTACATAGGGCTTTATATATACAGTACATATATATCTATATCTATATATGTATATATATATATATATATATATATATATATATATATATAGATATAGATATAGATATAGATATAGATATATATATCTATATATATATATATATAGATATATATATATCTATATATATATATATACACAGTGGGGACAGAAAGTATTCAGACCCCCTTAAATTTTTCACTCTTTGTTATATTGCAGCCATTTGCTAAAATCATTTAAGTTCATTTTTTTTCCTTATTAATGTACACACAGCACCCCATATTGACAGAAAAACACAGAATTGTTTACATTTTTGCAGATTTATTAAAAAAGAAAAACTGAAATATCACATGGTCCTAAGTATTCAGACCCTTTGCTCAGTATTTAGTAGAAGCACCCTTTTGATCTAATACAGCCATGAGTCTTTTTGGGAAGGATGCAACAAGTTTTTTATACCTTGATTTGGGGATCTGCCATTCCTCCTTGCAGATCCTCTCCAGTTCTGTCAGGTTGGATGGTAAATGTTGGTGGACAGCCATTTTCAGGTCTCTCCAGAGATGCTCAATTGGGTTTAAGTCAGGGCTCTGGCTGGGCCATTCAAGAACAGTCACGGAGTTGCTGTGAAGCCACTCCTTCATTATTTTAGCTGTGTGCTTAGGGTCATTGTCTTCTTGGAAGGTAAACCTTCGGCCCAGTCTGAGGTCCTGAGCACTCTGGAGAAGGATTTCGTCCAGGATATCCCTGTAATTGGCCGCATTCATCTTTCCCTCGATTGCAAACAGTCGTCCTGTCCCTGCAGCTGAAAAACACCCCCACAGCATGATGCTGCCACCACCATGCTTCACTGTTGGGACTGTATTGGACAGGTGATGAGCAGTGCCTGGTTTTCTCCACACATACCGCTTAGAATTAGGACCAAAAAGTTCTATCTTGGTCTCATCAGACCAAAGAATCTTATTTCTCACCATCTTGGAGTTCTTAAGGTGTTTTTTTTAGCAAACTCCATGCAGGCTTTCATTTGTCTTGTACTGAGGAGAAGCTTCAGTCGAGCCACTCTCCCATAAAGCCTCGACTGGTGGAGGGCTGCAGTGATGGTTGACTTTCTACAACTTTCTCCCATCTCCCGACTGCATCTCTGGAGCTCAGCCACAGTGATCTTTGGGTTCTTCTTTACCTCTCTCACCAAGGCTCTTCTCCCCCGATAGCTCAGTTTGGCCGGACGGCCAACTCTAGGAAGGGTTCTGGTTGTCCCAAACGTCTTCCAATTAAGGATTATGGAGGCCACTGTGCTCTTAGGAACCTTAAGTGCAGCAGAATTTTTTTTGTAACCTTGGCCAGATCTGTGCCTTGCCACAATTCTGTCTCTGAGCTCTTCAGGCAGTTCCTTTGACCTCATAATTCTCATTTGCTCTGACATGCACTGTGAGCTGTAAGGTCTTATATAGACAGGTGTGTGGCTTTCCTAATCAAGTCCAATCAGTATAATCAAACACAGCTGGACTCAAATGAAGGTGTAGAACCATCTCAAGGATGATCAGATGAAATGGAGCACCATGTGATATTTCAGTTTTTCTTTTTTAATAAATCTGCAAACATGTCAACAAGTCTGTGTTTTTCTGTCAATATGGGGTGCTGTGTGTATGTTAATGAGGAAAAAAATGAACTTAAATGATTTTAGCAAATGGCTGCAATATAATAAAGAGTGAAAAATTTAAGGGGGTCTGAATACTTTCCGTCCCCACTGTAAATATATCTATATATCTATATATATATCTATATATCTATATCTATATCTATATATATATATATATATATATATAGAGAGAGAGAGAGAGAGAGAGAGAGAGAGAGAGAGAGAGAGAGAGAGAGAGAGAGAGAGAGAGAGAGAGAGAGAGAGAGAGAGAGAGAGAGAGAGAGAGAGAGAGAGAGAGAGAGAGAGAGAGAGAGAGAGAGAGAGAGAGAGAGAGAGAGAGAGAGAGAGAGAGAGAGAGAGAGAGAGAGAGAGAGAGAGAGAGAGAGAGAGAGAGAGAGAGAGAGAGAGAGAGAGAGAGAGAGAGAGGGATATGAACAAACTCCTCTCCCGACTCCCCCTCAGAGACTGCAGATATGATAAAAGACAAGAGATGGTCAGAGGTTGCGGACATGATACAAAAGATGGTTAGAGGCTGCAGACATGGTACAGGAGATGGTCAGAGGTTGTGGACATAGTACAGGAAATGGTCAGAGGCTGCGGACATGATACAGGAGATATCAGAGGCTGCGGACATGGTATAGGAGATGTCAGAGGCTGCAGACATGATACAGGAGATGTCAGAGGTTGTGCGTACATGGTACAGGAGATGTCAGAGGTTGTGCGTACATGGTACAGGAGGTGGTCATAGGCTGTCCGGACATGGCACAGGAGGTGGTCATAGGCTGTGCGGACATGGTACAGGAGGGGTCATAGGCTGTGCACACATTTGGTAAGAGGTTGTGGTCATGATACAAAACATGGTTAGAGGCTGCGGACATGGTATAGGAGATGGTCAGAGGCTCCGAACATGATACAGGAGATGTCAGAGGCTGCGGACATGGTATAGGACAGTGTTTCTCAACTCCAGTCCTCAAGGCGCCCCAACAGGTCATGTTTTCAGGCTTCCCATTATTTTGCACAGGTGATTTGATCAGTTTCACTGCCTTAGTAATTACCATAGCTGTTTCATCTGAGGGAAATCCTGAAAACATGACCTGTTGGGATGCCTTGAGAAGTGGAGTTGAGAAACACTGGTGTAGGAGATGTCAGAGGCTGTGGACATGG
This sequence comes from Lithobates septentrionalis, assembly GCA_037952835.1. Taxonomy (NCBI): domain Eukaryota; kingdom Metazoa; phylum Chordata; class Amphibia; order Anura; family Ranidae; genus Lithobates; species Lithobates septentrionalis. The sequence continues at coordinate 355,497 of JBBDGP010001070.1, forward strand.
TACAGGAGATGTCAGAGGATGTGTGGACTTGGTACAGGAGATGGTCAGAGGCTGCGGACATGATCCAGGAGATGTAAGAAGCTGCGGACATGGTATAGGACAGTGTTTCTCAACTCCAGTCCTCAAGGCGCCCCAACAGGTCATGTTTTCAGGCTTTCCATTATTTTGCACAGGTGATTTGATCAGTTTCACTGCCTTAGTAATCACCTGAGGGAAATCCTGAAAACATGACCTGTTGGGGCGTCTTGAGGACTGGAGTTGAGAAACACTGGTATAGGAGATGTCAGAGGCTGTGCGGACATGGTACAGGAGGTGGTCATAAGCTGTGCGGACATTGTACAGGAGGTGGTCATAGGCTGTGCGGACATTGTACAGGAGGTGGTCATAGGCTGTGCGGACATGGTACAGGAGATGTCAGAGGCTGGAGACATGCTACAGGAGGTGGTCATAGGCTGTGCAGACAAGGTACAGGAAGTGGTCACAGGCTGTGCGGACATGGTATTGAAGGTGGTCATAGGCGGTGCGGACATGGTATAGGAGGTGGTCATAGGCTGTGTGGACATGGTACAGGAGATGTCTGAGGCTGCGGACATGGTACAGGAGGTGGTCATAGGCTGTGCGGACATGGTACAGGAGGTGGTCATAGACTGTGTGGACATGGTACAGGAGGTGGTCATAGACTATGCGGACATGGTACAAGAGGTGGTCATAGGCTGTCCAGACATGGTACAGGAGATGTCAGAGGCTGTGCGGACATGGTACAGGAGATGTCAGAGGCTGCAGACATGGTACAGGAGGTGGTCATAGGCTGTGCGGACATGGTACAGGAGGTGGTCACAGGCTGTGCGGACATGGTACGGGAGGTGGTCATAGGCTGTGCAGACAAGGTACAGGAAGTGGTCACAGGCTGTGCGGACATGGTATTGAAGGTGGTCACAGGCTGTGCGGACATGGTATAGGAGGTGGTCATAGGCAGTGCGGACATGTACAGGAGGTGGTCATAGGCTATGCGGACATGGTATAGAAGGTGGTTATAGGCTGTGCGGACATGGTACAGGAGATGTCAGAGGCTGCGGACATGGTACAGGAGGTGGTCATAGGCTGTGCGGACATGGTACAGGAGGTGGTCATAGACTGTGCGGACATGGTACAGGAGGTGGCCATAGACTGTGCGGACATGGTACAAGAGGTGGAAGAGGTGGTCATAGGCTGTCCGGACATGGTATAGGGGGTGGTCATAGGCTGTGCGGACTTGGTACAGGAGGTAGTGCTAGGCTGTGCGGACATGTTACAGGAAATGTCAGAGGCTGTGCAGACATGGTACAGGAGATGTCAGAGGCTGTGGACATGGTACAGGAGATGTCAGAGGCTGCAGACATTGTACAGGAGATGTCAGAGGCTGCAGACATGGTACAGGAGATGTCAGAGGCTGCAGACATTGTACAGGAGAAGATGTCAGAGGCTGTGGACATAGTACAGGAGGAGATGTCAGAGGTTGTGGACATGGTACAGGAAAGTAATAACAGGAGGTGGTCAGAGGCTGTGGAGGGGTCCCGGCTGTGATGAGAGGCACGTGCCACCACCGAGACCTCACCGAGACGAGTGCCACTCCTGCCTTACATTTAAAAATGGCGCCGCCCGACACCATTACATCACTGCGCATGTGCCCGCCCAAAAATGGCCGAGTGTGTACAGGCTTTGGCTCCGGAACAGCGGATATGTAGTTGACATGTCGGCACTGGCCCGCAGCCATATTTTTTACAGGCGCCGCTGCCCTCAAAGCAGCCCCAAGGCAGGCGGCTTTGCCGGCCTCCCGGTAAATTTCCCGCTATCCCAGTAGGCCAGTCTGGCCCTTCCCTGTGTGAAGAAGGCAAGCCAGCAGAGGCTTAAAGGATCTGCTACTTGGTGTCATTTTCCACAGCATACCTTCAGTGGTCTAGTGGAGTCCATGCTTTGATGGGTCAGGGCAGTTTTGGTGGAAAAAGGGGGACCTACTCAACATTAGGTGGGTGGTCGCAATGTTATAAATGATCAGTATACTGTATACACGTAGCTCATAGGCCAAAAAGATTGTTCACTAAAACGCAGTGCCAACATGCCTGCCAGTGCAACCTGACTGGGTCCTTTTTGTTGATGTCTCTGTAGAGATGGCTTTTGTTGATTTTGTTTTGTTTTGCTGTACTAGAACCAAATTACTAGCAATGTAGGCTGATGGTCTACACTATTGTTTTATTTAGCTGCACAGCGCAGAGTGGGCAAGCCGAGTCTCTCCTTCCCACTTCCTTCTTGGTGTGCCTTGTGTCGCTTTGGTGTTGGATCTTATCAGTGTGATACCAAGGCTAGCTAATCCACTGAGGCAGTAAGGGTAGCAAATGACAATTGACTTAGTTAGACAGGGAGTATAAATCTATCTCTGCTTATGTTGATTAAATTAGACATCACCATCTAGTCATATCAACTGACATAACAAGAATGATATAAAATTGATGATGACCAAATCTGCCTTTGTATATGACATTGTGTGACTAATTTGATTATCCCCCACACATTCTGGAAGTTTGCTTTAAAGTACTGTAATTTTGTTTTATTTGGATAGAGCTGGTTATGGTTAAAACCACTTGGAATATTTCTCTAAACCTCAACTGACATAGAGTAGTTGGCTAGTTAGCTACCTTAATTTATTTGGCCATTTTTGCAATTTCAAGCAGGTTGAATTTGCCTAAAAAATTGCATGTGTGTGGCCAGTATTAGAACTGTACACTTAAGTTGGGTTATATCTTTATCCTAAAGCAATTCACTACCCTAATATTTCCTCTCACTTGCCTTTATATCACTACTAGACTCAGAAGTGACATGGAGTCTGGCAGGTGCAATCACAGCGCACAGCAGTGGATGTAGGTCTCTTTTTGGGAAGCGCTTTAGTACATGTTATCTAAAGTTACAGTAAATTATTATAAACCCCCTTCATTGCTGGAGGCCAGACCATGGCTATGGGATGGAGGCAAATATCCTAGCCTACCCAAGTATCTGGGTAGGCTAGGATATTGTAGATCAGGCGGGAGGAGATAAAAAGGATAAGTGCGTGTTGTTTGACAGTGCACTTAATTCTTTGTTAATTTTCATTTTCTTTGTCTACAAGAAGCTGGTCATGTGGTACCAACAGACAGACGTGAAGCAGCTTTCACCATATTACATCACTTTATCAATGCAAACCCCTCTAGATCACCCCAATCGATGAGACACTACACAAATCTTTGTTAAACCAGACCTCTCTGTTATTCTGTATGTTATCTGTTAGTTATACATAGTGTTATTGATCATAAATGTTAGACAATTTGCTTTTCTCAATGATGGTAAAGTCCTTCAAATATGTTACTGGTTTTTATAATAATTATGTCATATCAATAAATGTCTCTTGTTGGATAAAAACAAATATGTGCGCTGGTATTCTAAAATCAGACATAAGATTCCTCCAGTTGCCCTCATACAATGTGTTTGATAGTCTAACATGATCCATGGGCTTTCCTTTAGACTACTTAATGGTTCTGGATGAATCACTTTGAATTGTTGGCCACCTCAAAGGTGCCTTAGATTTCTGATATGCTCTCACCGAGCTAAATCTTAGAGTAAACTCATTCTATGGTCTCCAGAGAGACTTGGGTATGATGGATCTCAGACAGCCTCATTGGCGCTTTGGGTGGTTTCAGGAAGAGGTGTTGTCTCAGGACGGTATTTATTGATGACCTCACGCAAACTCTTGGAGAAGTGTAGATCTCCACCAATAAGAATGAAACCCTGCATAAAACATAGGTAGCAACATCACACCTCTTGTTCTTAGTAAAAACACCAATATGTAAGATTAAATCATGTGTGGAATATTGGCAACTTACAGCATGATGTGTAGTTGTTTCCCTGGTGAAATCCAACCCTTCAGGAAGTGGGATGCTGACCCCCCGCTTTGTTCTTTCTGTGGAACATAGATAAATAGGTAGGTAGAATTTTTTGTTTCTTGTAAAAACCTTGTGTCAATTTAAAGAGGTATCTCCTTCATACATGGTTACCAGTGCTGAGTCCCTTCCCCTCAGGGTGGTTTCCTTTTCTGTACCTCCACCTCATCTCTTTGTTCTTAGTGTGTTCTTATTTGTGTATGCTGCACTGGGCTGATATGACTATGAGCACATTGTTGCAGGGGTTTCAATGGGTAAATAGCTGGCATTTGGTTGCAATGGAGACTTGTTTAGCATCTCTCTAAGAACAGTTAGCTGCGGCAGTGCTCAACACCAAAGATAAAATGTTAATTTAGAGAGTGGACCAAACGTGTAAGCTTCAGCTGCCATTTGAATGATCCTACCCGAAGAAGCATTAGTGACCATCTGGAATGGTGGTTGACATTCAGCTAGATAGAGAGGAGACATGTGCCCACATGTGGCAGAGACACCTTTTCTCATTTTGGTGGGGAGACCTTTCTAGTTCTGTACTTTGCTTATAGTAGGCAAAATAACAGGACTGCTAAACAGCAGGCTTCATAAATTATTTGTACTTACCTTCCCTGCTCTACCTGAGACCTTAACTAAAAATCAGTACTTCTGGGTATGTGGCACATACAGTATGACACTGACCCGACCTTCCACAATTCAGCTCTTTGTTTTGTATCAAAAAAGACAAATACCAGGCCTGGGCACTCTAGTGGGGCAGGGTAAGCTTACTTAAGCCTGTGTAATTTTTGTTTTCAGAGAGAAAATGTATGCTGTATTCTGCTGTATGATTGTGCTGCACCTATTTAACCTAACAGCTGAAATTTGTTTCCTTAAGAAGAGCTAGTAGGCTATGGTTTAAGAGCGGTGACAGCATTATATTATGTCCCAATGTACCATGTGAATAGACTGGAATATTTCATAGCCAAAAGAGCATTTGTGAGGTCAGGCACTGATGTTTGAGAAGACCTGGCTCCCAATTCAACTCATCCCCAAGATGCTCAATATGGTTGGGTTTAGGGCTTTATGCTTGCCACTTTTCTCTACACCTAAGCAAACCAAGTCTTTATGACTTTGTGCACAAATGCACAGTCATACAGGAATACAAAAGTGGCAACAAGGTTGGAAGTTCACAGTTGTCTAAAAAGTCTTGGTACTTATGCAGTAGCATTAACATTATCCTTGATCACTGGAAATACCTGAACTCATACTTTGGGCATAAAGTGTATCACAATTTCTGTTTTTTCACTACCTCCCAGTTTTCTATCATTTATAAACTCCATAAATAACTTATTCAACTTACCATTAAGGACAGGCATCACAGTGAGCTGCAAAAGGGTCTTCAGAGGACCTTGCAAAGGTATAAGCTGTGGTAGAAATATTTTAAATTAAATACATTTACTACTTTGAATGCATCTGGAAATAACAGATACAGTAGTAATATACTCACCGCCAAGGATTCCAGTGCTGACTTGTTGGAATATATTCTGAATCTATGAAGGATAATAAATGCACTTAATACAGAAACAAAGTATGTACATTTTTCCTAACATGTACAAAAAAGAAAGTAGGTTAAAGTGCCACTACACATAAATTACATAGCTTTAATATATATTATTTTTAAAAAAATACTCAAAATAATAAGTTTAATGATCCTCAGGACTGAACTACACAGTTAGGCCTCTTTCTCATGGACGATCCGTATGTCCGTTTTTCATCCTTCCGTTTTCGGATGAAAAACGGACATACATTCATCCCTATGGAGCGTCGGATGTCAGCGGTGACATGTCCGCTGACATCCGACCAGCTCCGATCCGAAAAGTGTAACGGAGGAAAAACCTACTTTTCCATCCGTTTTCGGATCGGATCAGGTGACGACGGACACTACGGTCCGTCATCATCCGATCCCCCCATAGGGGAGAGCGGTGCTCTGACAGGTCCGTCGCTGCACAGTGTGCAGCGATGCACCTGTCATCTTCCTGCTCAGCGGGGATCGGCGGAGCGATCCACGCTGAGCAAGCGGGTGTTCACGGGGCGGATCATGACTGATCTGCCCCGTGTGAAATAGCCCTAAATCTTAAGCTCGAAGCAACATTGTCAATTGTATAATTTGCAACACAGTTGAATGTGCTGTAAAAGAGACATTTAAACCAAAAACCAATAAACTACAATAAAGAGCTGCGTGTTGGAAAGTGTAAAAACACCTATAACGTGAAAATAAACAAAGAAACCTCGCTCTTATATGATATATTACATATTAACATAGTGAATAAACAAATAAATAAATACATCTTCATTTAAATTATAAAAAAAACATATAAATTGTGAAGTCCATGTATAAATCCCAAACGTGAACAACATCCTTAGTGAGTATAGGAAAGGTTCCTCTCCACCAGCATGCAGACACACTATGCACTCACCAGATGTAATTGACCCCTATCACAGGGAGTCAAATTACGCATATGGGAAAATCCAAGATGTCATACATGAGCTCACAGGAATGAATTTAAACTGCTACTGTCATCCATTCAATATAGATAGATAGATAGATAGATAGATAGATAGATAGATAGATAGATAGATAGATAGATAGATAGATAGATAGATAGATAGATAGATAGATAGCGTATTCAAAGCTCCAGTGTTGCCATATAGAGGGGGAGAGGAAAGAACACTCTCATGGTGCAGTATTTCAAATCATTTATTTAAAAAAGTAGGTTATATTGCACTTACATCAAAGAAGATAGGGATCAGCATGTATTGTATAGGAATCGCCGGTTTGTACTCCACCTGCATTCCAGCTGACCGGAAATGATGTATCTCAAACACCAATGAGCGCAAACCGGTGATTCCTATACAATACATGCTGATCCCTTTCTTCTTTGATGTAAGTGCAATATAACTGTCAGTACTAGGATCCCTTTAAGACCCAGCAAAACTCACCTGACACAGCCTTTGCCTGGGAAACAACAGTGATTAGCCAGCTCACCTTTAAATCCCCTGTATCAGCATACAATCAGTGCTTGTGATAGATTTGTTACCTTTGTGTGCTACTTCTTAACCCAGCTGATATCTGCTCTGTGTATTTCAGGTATCACTCGTGCTAGTTTCTGACCCTGCTTGCTCGCTTCTGATTCGGTACCGTGTGGACTTTGTTCTACCTGTGTATGACCCAGCTTGCCTAGACTATGCTTTGCCTGATTCTACTGTACTGCCAGACTCAGCATTACTACTTGGCGGCCCAGCCAACCTCTACCTTCATCTTCAGTGGTGAACTACAAGGTTGAGCCAACATCTACCTTCATCTGCAGTGGTGAACTACAAGGTCCAGCCAACATCTACCTTCATCCACAGCGGTGAACTACAAGTTCCAGCTGACCTGCTCTGTTTAGATCTGCTCATGGTATGTGCTCTTGTTCATTGAACTCTTTGAATAATCAGCACATTTGAACTGTTACCTGCTGTCTGCTGCTAGCCTCACAATAACCTTCTTTTTTTAATAAATGATTTGAAATACTGCACCATGAGAGTGTTCTTTCTTCTCCCTCTCTATATGGCAACACTGGAGCTTTGAGTACGCTATCTATGTATATAATGAATGGATGACAGCAGCGGTTTGAATTCATTCCGGTGACCTCATGTATGACATCTTGGATTTTCTCATATGCGTAATTTGACTCCCTATAATAGGGGTCAATTAAGTCTAGTGATTGCATAGTGTGTCTGCATGCTGGTGGAGAGGAAACTTTCAAATACTCACTGAGGACGATATTCACGTGGGATTAATTTTACAATTTTTATGTATTCTTTATAATTAAAATTTTTTTCTTTGTTTCTTTTTACCACAGTAATAGGGCGTACACACGGTCGGACTTTGTTCGGACATTCCGACAACAAAATCCTAGGATTTTTTCTGACGGATGTTGGCTCAAACTTGTTTTGTCTACACACGGTTGCACAAAGTTGTCAGGAAATCCGATCGTTCTAAACGCGGTGACGTAAAACACGTACGTCGGGACTATAAACGGGGCAGTGGCCAATAGCTTTCATCTCTTTATTTATTCTGAGCATGCGTGGCACTTTGTCCGTCGGATTTGTGTACACACGATCGGAATTTCCGACAATGGATTTTGTTGTCGGAAAATTTTATCTCCTGCTCTCCAACTTTGTGTGTCGGAAAATCCGATGGAAAATGTCCGATGGAGCCCACACACGGTCGGAATTTCCGACAACACGCTCCGATCGGACATTTTCCATCGGAAAATCCGACCGTGTGTACGGGGCATTAGTGTGTTGCATTGCATTTGCAGTAACACAAAGTAAAACGCATAGTCCCACACACACTGGACAGGCCCTTCGATACACATGACCGGTAAGGAGAAAGGAGTTTTAGTTACGTTACCGCTTAAGGTCCAGATGAACTTGTAATGTAGTCTTCTTCAGAGTCACCTTAGCGTTAAGACGGGATTCCTGGAGACGGACAGACAGTGGTGAATTAAACAATATTAAACCTCAACTGGTGACATTTTGTTTCCTAAAGCACTATGTATCATAAACAATTGCCTTTCTTTTAAACAAAAAACTTTCTTAGTTCTTTGCACCATTTTTGCATGCCAGCGCTGCTGATCTTCTCTAGCACCTTTCAGCCACTCCATATCTACAGTATATGCACGCACTCCAGCATTGGCCAGGAACATGTCACAGGGTGACAATGCAGCAGCACAATCGAGAGATAATTTTTATTTGTTCACAGGATGTGCCTGAACAGAGGACCTTCATGGCAAGATTGACAGTTTTTTGGGTTTTGTTTATGAATATGGTTTCTTTAAAAATACTGAGAACAACTTACAAAATTACATTAACATATTAAAGCTTATATTAAATGTTATTGATTGGGTTTATATCTACTCTAGTTTAGACTACATTAGGCATACTGAATTACATTTTTTAAATGTTATTCTCATACACTAGGGAATTAAAAATATTGAATGTGTTCTATCTTTTAAAACTACCTTAATGCTTGCAAAAATAAGGAAAAGAGGAAAGAACACTTTAATAAATATATGTATTCAGAAGGAGTTGGGCCATACATTATGCAGTTTTCTTCCCTTCAACCATGAGTTGACTGTGTTGATGGGGGAAACCCTCCCGTAGCACTATTGTGTTCTGCCGGCAAGAAGCCTTCCCCACCAGCAGAATACAATGATCACTGCTGGTGGCTGTGGCCGCCGGCCGTGAACAGGCAAAAGAAACCCGACAGGCTGGTTGTACTGAAAACAACATAGGCGGATGGAAATTTGGTCGGTTTATGCTAAAATGGCTGAATTTCAATCCACCTATGGCCTGCTTAAGTCTCATACTGTAAAGATACTACGTGCCATTAGTTAAATATAGTTGAGGTGAAACTCTAGATTTGTTGGGTATTTAACAAATAACAATCTAGTAACTGAAAGAATTTAAAGTGGTTCTAAAGGTAGGTTTTTTTTATCTTAATGCATTCTATCTTGCTGCCAGTCGGTGGTTCCACTTGAATATGTTACTCCAAAACTAAACTGGATAATTATTAATGATAAACGCTCGTGAAACCTCAATAAAACCCAGTCAAAGTTTGATAAGACCTAGAAGCCTTAAATGCGGTACATGGAGAGAGTCTTGTGCGACCTGGGGATCTTGATCACATCCTTTCTATTTCCTTCCTTTCTCTCTATACTTCTGCTTGTCTCTCCCTTGCCCTGTCTCCTTCTTCTTTCCTTTGGATGTCCAAGTAAAATTTCTACTTGATGGTAATTTGCTTTCTTTTAGGCACTTGGTGCAAGTAAGACAGCAGGCGAGAATGTTGAATATGGGCGATGCCCTCATTAGAACCTCTAGCATTCTAGCAATTGTTGAGATGTAATGGTATTTCTCCTTTTTTACCTTTATCGTATGCGCTGTCTTATTGTCCCCAGTGGCGTCTCCAGCTTTCATATTTAGGGGGGGCACATGGGGGGGACAGAGACAAAAGTAGGGGGGCAACTATAAAATGCATATATATATAGATATATATATATAGATAGATAGATATATATAGATATATAAATATATACTGGGGCCCTTTACTATGACCCCACAACGGCCCTTTCACATGTTCTGCAGTGAGCTCCCTTCCTACTGTATTGGGGTCCCCCAGGGTGGCAGAAAACAAGATATATATGTCACCAGCATACCAAGAAAATATAAGGATCCAAAGCAGTGGGAGAACTATCAGGGTTGCAAAGGTTGTCTTGCCTCCGGGCCCTGGCGTTCTGCCACTGTGGGGTTTCCCAGCCTCCTCTTGCTGTCCTGCCCCTGCTATTGACTGCTCTGGTCCGGCATCTCTTGGAATTTACAGGCTGGTTCTCCTGTCCTAAGGATGGGAGAAATCAGTCTGTTTTTTCAGTAACTGAGAGTCTTGGTGGAGTCCTTCCTGCAACTCCCTCTTCTCCCTGCCAATGAGGATGCAGGGGAAGGAGCAGATCGGGCGGCCGTGGTTGTGTGAGCGCTCGCATTATGCAGTGTCAGCAAGCAGAGGGAGGGGGGAGGAATCACCCACAGGAGCTGACTGGGGACTCTCTCCCTCTTAGACATTGATTTTTTGTAAAAAAAAAAAAAAATTTATTGGGGAAGCACATGGTGGGGCACAGCATAATGTTGGGGGGGTCAGGGCCCCCTCTGCCCCCCCCTAGGGACGCCATTGATTGTCCCCTATATTGGTTACCCATTGAAGAGAATCTGTACCCATTGAGAGAGAGAGAGAGAGAGAGAGAGAGAGAGAGAGAGAGACAGGCTGTGTGTTTCCTCTGAGTCATTTAGCAGCCTGTGTAATCTAATGTCCCTGTCTATTCAGCTCTATTTACATCATTGTAGTATTGTAGTAGAAAGAGCTTGTGCCTAGATATCACTCCAGCTTGGAGCCACCTGTTAGCTACAGATGGCAAATATAAACATGAAGAACGAATAAAGACAAAATATAACATTATTTGTTGCTTTTAAAACACAATGTGGCCCATGTACCGTTAATGTATTCTCTTTTTATGAAATAAATTGGAGTTTTCCCTAATTGGTTAGCAGCAACAATATTGAAGCTAAGCATTATCACATACCATGGTCATGCTGCTCAGCTGCACAGGGGGCTGGTCTGGTGGAATCAGGTAAATGTTTAAGATGGCGTTGACTGAGACACTTGTTCCAACCGGCTTTATGGTAAAGCGGGGGGCAGTGGAAACCTTTAATTCTAGCTTCATTGGGGCCTCAGCCACAGAAGGATCCTATGAACATGAAAATCACAAAATTTTAAAAGAATAAAAGAGTAAATCTTCAAGAACTGAAAGAATGCATGAATACGTTTTTAATCATTGAGAAACAATCCAGCGTTATTACTGACTCTCAGCCCAAATTTCTCAAAACATGGGAACCCTTGCTCCCTACTCTGAGTCCCTCAAGCCTCAGCTACCTGCGAAAATGATTACTTACTCTACAACCCGAGCCCATGGGGATGACAGCCTCCACCCCACCAATGAGCAACCAAACCCCTCCAGCCCAACCTACATCTCTTACTACTCACTCCTGCTCCTTACCTTTTTGAAAAAAAAGAAAACACAACAAAAATATACTGAACAGAAAAGCACATAATTGCAGTCCTGCAGATTAATCTCCAATATTTGGTTAGATATAACCAAAAATTGTTTTTTGCTGTTCTCCTAAACCAGGTCCCAAGTCTTAATTTGTGCCTGAAGACCTGTGTCCATGCCCATTTCATTCATTGTCAACTATGACATGCTGAAGAGGTAATGGAGATAATGCAAAAAAAGTGTAACTAAAGCCAAAACATTTTATGTAAAATAAAACATAATCATTGTCAGTTTTTTTTTTTTTTGCAACCTGTGCCCCCACTGGGGAAGATGCAACCTCTGTATTTGAACTGGTAGCCATTGTCATGTGGACAGTGAAATGACATCCAATATTTTACAGCTGTCTATATAACAGAAGATGATTGCAAATCTTCCAGTGGGCCCACCTGTCTAAATGAAAAGTGTCTGATAGGGGAATTACGCTTACTTCAGGGAGGGATTTGCTCCCACTGTCTGTGTCACCACAAAGGAAGACTCTCCAATGAAAACACAGATAACAACCCTGACTGGGGTTCAACATTCCCTATTCTATCCTAGCATAATAAAAACATTTGGCTCATTTTCACTTTAAGCTTATGATTATTATTATTATTATAATACAGGATATATATAGTGTCAACAGTTTGCGCAGCGCTTTACAATGTAGAGGGGGGACAGTACAATTACAATACAGTTCAATACAGAAGGGACAGGAGGGCCCTGCTTGTGGAGCTTACAATCTAAAGGATATATTATATAGTTCTCTTTTAGGAAAATAGTGTGTAGATTTCTATGCCAAGTGTAGCTGTTTGAGCCCACCATTGATCATTGTGAGTTCTCTCTTATGTTACTGAACCTGATGTGCAGTTGATTAGAGCTACCCGTTCATCTAAACCTTGAGAAAGTTTACTCAAGTCAGTCATCTGTTCTAGAAAAGGTACCCCATGTGCAGGGGCTGCCCGTCCATTAGGGGCACCGGGCGCCACCACCCCTATCCTCTCCACCCCCTATATGCAGTGGATAGATTCATGCATAACATGAATCTATCCATGGCCGCCACTGCCGCCCCCTATTCATGTGTCCGACCCCTTTCGGGTAACTGGCATATGAATTAGAGCGGCCAGGGTTTGTTTGTTTTTGAAGAACCTGATTAGAGCCATAGGCTGTAATAGACTTCAAAATAGGGTGGACTTGGGACGCAGAGCATTGCGTCTGGAGCCCACCCAGGTGTGTTGCAACAGCAAATTAAAATTCGCTGTTGTAACACTGATCCTCCTCCCGGCCAATTGGGAAGCAGGTATTAAACCTGTTTCCCGACTGGCCAAAATGTCAGGTGATTCTATTGGACGCCTAGGGAGGAGGAGAGAGGAGACACAGTGGAAGCTGCTCCAGGAGAGGGCACAGGTCACCAGAGAAGCTTTTCCCGAGCCCGCCATTCTCTTACTGCCAGCATCCAAGGTAAGGACAGCGGGTGGTAGTGTTAGTGCCGTGCGGGGGGGTGTTTAGTTCCGCTCCACCAGCAGGGGGTATTGTTTGCCTCCCACCCCAAAAAAAAACCCACCAGCCGAAACTGCCCATGTGTTATGCAGCGACCCTAAATCTAAAGTTCCTGTCTAGAGTGCCTACCGTAGTCCAGAAGAACCCATCCTGAGGTAGGCTTCTCAGATGACCATTGGTTGGATGGAACCAACGAGGATGGAAGTAGGAAGCATGTGACGACCACCCTGTCACCCTGACCCTGCCCTACAATCTATTACAGATTTATCTTATTTTTGGTTTTTACCTTTAGAATTGGCAATTTTGTACACATTTTGTACACTGCTGAATGCCTGTATTCAATTTACTGTTTATGTATAATGTGAAAACTGCCAATAAACCTTTTTGTAAAGAAATTGGCTTCACTTCATCTTCCTCTGCTTGGGTGCCTTGGGTTGGGTAGGTCTTCATCTACCCAGGGAGGTTCAAATAATCCAATGAGATACAAGCAGACAAAATCCCCTCCCTACTCTATTCAAAACAAAAAATGGCTTTAGATATACTTCAATTTACTCTTTCCTTTGTTATTATTACAAGTAAACTGAAGCTGAACCTGGCCTGTAGAGAGAAAAGGACCTATCTGCCCATTTGCTAAAATGTCTGCAACTATCAAGAGGTTTACATATTACATAGTATTCATCATTGTATCACTTTTATGTACTAGTCCACCATCTTCAGAAACAGGTTTTAAAGGGAGCAGGACAGTAAAGCTGTCCATAGATGGATCGAATCTCGACCGGTTCAGCAGAGACCGGTTGAGATTTGATCCATCTATTGGCAGACTGGTTGTACTGATCAATTCAGCCTTCCTGAACACAATAGCGCTATAACAATCGGGCAATTCTCTTTCCTTCCACCCCAGGTGAAAGGAAAGAAAATTGTATAATCTATGGCTTGCTTTAATAGCAGGTCTTCAGTCTGATACGACAGAGGCCTTTTATATGATATAACGCTAGGATGGCAAATGTGATGGGGAGGGGAGATACAGGTGAAGCAAAGAGACACAGTACAAAGAGGGAGGGGAAAAAAGCAACAAAGGAAAGTGATAGGTATAAAACTGAAGGACAGAGTAAGGCAATAGAGAAAGAGAAAAGAGGGGAGGATGGAAGGAAAGGTCAATCCCTCCACTGGCTTCCGCTCACCCAACGCATTAAATTCAAAATACTAACAATAAGTTACAAAGCCATCCACAACTCTGGCCCCAGGTACATCACTATCCTAGTCTCAAAATACCAACCTAATCGTCCTCTTCGTTCTTCCAAAGACCTCTTGCTCTCTAGCTCCCTCATCGCCTCCTCCCATATTAAAAAGTAAAAAGTCAGATGGGGCATACACACGATCGGAATATACAATGAAAAGCTCCTGTCTGACTTTTTCTGTCGGACATTCCGCTTGTGTGTACACGGCATTACATACCTCCCAACTTTTTGAGATGGGAATGAGGGACATCTATCAGCAAAAGTATGCAGGCATAGGACACACCCCTTGCCACGCCCCCTTAAAGGAGAATTGTACAAAAAACAAGATTGGTTAAAGTGCTTTTTTTACCACTACTATTCCTTTATATTGGCTTTCGGAATTTACAAATGCACCAATTTAGAAATCAGATGAAAGGTTTAGCGCTGGAAAACACTTTTTGATAGATAAAAAGTGCATTTTATATACATCTATACAGTTCAGATCAAAATGAGGGGCAAATGAAGAGGATTGAGGGACAGAGGGACATTGCTCCAAATCAGGGACAGTCCCTCAAAATCAGGGACAGTTGGGAGCTACGGACTTACCAGTAGCATGAGACTTCCAAAGTATGATGTCCTCAACAAAATTTCCAAGTCTTTGGGCACCTAAAAAGACAAACAAATGTATCATATAGATACAGCAACTTTAGAAAAAAGAACAATCACCTATATTACAATGAGTAAACACAGAAATACGATTATTTAAAAGGCTAATAATGCTGCTTTAAACAAGGATGTTGTTTTTTGACACTATGCAGACATTTTAAAATGTATTTTTGTGCTTTTAAAAATACACTCACCGGCCACTTTATTGGGTACACCTTGCTAGTACCGGGGTGGGCCCACTTTTGCCTTCAGAACTGCCTTAATTCTTCGTGGCATAGATTGAACAAGGTGTTAGAAAAATTCCTCAGAGATTTTGGTCCATATTGACATGATAGCATCACGTAGTTGCTGCAGATTTGTCAGCTGCACATCCATGATGTGAATCTCCCATTCCACCACATTCCAAAGGTGCTCTATTGGAGTGAGATTTGGTTACTGTGGAGGCCATTGGAGTACAGTGACCTCATTGTCATGTTCAAGAAACCAGTTTGAGATGATTTGAGCTTTGTGACATGGTGCACTATCCTGCTGGAAGTAGCCATCGGACGATGGGTACCCTACAGTCATAAACGGATGGACACGGTCAGCAACAATACTCAGGTAGGTCGTGGCATTTAAACGATGCTCAATTGGTACTAAGGGACCCAAAGTGTGCCAAGAAAATATCCCCCACACCATTACACCACCAGCCTGAACCGTTGATACAAGGCAGGATGGATCCATGCTTTCATGCTGTATATGCAAAATTCAGACCCTACCATCTGAATGTCGCAGCTGAAATACAGACTCATCAGACCAGGCAAAGTTTTTCACATTTTCTATTGTTCTATTTTGGTGAGTCTGTGTGAATTGTAGCATCAGTTTCCTGTTCTTAGCTGACAGGAGTGGCACCCGGTGGGGTCTTCTGCTGTTGTAGCCCATCTGCTTCAAGGTTCGATGTGTTGTGCATTCAGAGATGGTATTCTGGATACCTTGGTTGTAACGAGTGGTTATTTGAGTTACTGTTGCCTTTCTATCATCTCAAACCAGTCTGCCCATTCTCCTCTGACCTTAACAAGCCATTTTCATCCACACGACTGCTGTTCACTGGACATTTTCTCTTTTTCAGACCATTCTCTGTAAACCCTAGAGATGATTGTGCGTGAAAATCCCAGTAGATCAGCAGTTTTTTAAATACTCAGACCAGCCCGTCTGGCGCCAACAACCATGGTGTACTTAATAAAGTGGCTGGTGAGTGTAAAAATGTAATACTGGCTTAAGAGGGAGGGAAATACTAGGTTAATATTTTTTTATGCTTGGTGGTGTGTTGAAAACACTTCAACATGTTGGATTCATTTGAATGAATTATTTCCAAAGAAAACTTGTGGCCAGGATATAGAAATTTAAGTATTTACACATTCCTAACAAGCTGTATATGAGCTTTAAAAAAAGTCCCGCTTGACCTCTGTAGCTGCAGGCACTGTGAATCAATTCATACTCAAAGTTTACAGTAGAAGCACTAAAGTTAGTAAAGTGGGGTTAGTTCACCTTTAATGGCCATCGCATGTGGTAGCTGGTTTGCATGGGCATAATGTGTCTTAGCCCCAAACAGTATAATGATACATAGAACAACAGTGTCCAAGGGACTTGGAGAGACACATTGAAATTAATAAAAAATTGTTACATTTTATTAAAGATACATAGGTTAAAAAGATGCAAATCTAAGAAATTAAACACCTCAGCAGTGATACATATGAGATATAGGTAGTTACATGAATTTCAACATTGCACATAGTCCATAGAAAAGGATTTCCTGCACATATCTCTCGACGCGTTTCACGAGCCAGTACTCGCTTCCTCAGGAGAAGTAAGAACTCATATATCTGCAGGGAAAAACCAGGTCATTAGGAACAAAGGGAAAAAAAAGGGGGGGGAGAGGAGTCTATACTTATACTTACGATTCCAGTAAAGTATCCAGGAACAACACGTGCTGGATATTGATCCAAACAGCAAAAAATGATAACATGACCCCAACAACCACAAAAGAGGGCAAAGGAAGAAGGAAGGGGAAAAGCCACCTAGTCCGCACTGTCCTATCTGGGAGTTGTGAGAAAAGGAACAGGGCCAATCAGAAAGGATTCCAAATGCCTCGTGGTAAAAGGCAACAGAGTCGCCAATGGCTAGGAGAAAATAAACAACATATGAGGAGACAGGCAGATGGGCAGGAGGAAAGGGACAAAAATGATTAAAAATCCCAAATCAGTGCAAAAGACCCCCAAAAGAAACCTGGGGGATTGATATGGTGATAATGGGAGTGATATAAAGCGTTAACCAGCTACTGTCTCAAAAAGTGTTAAAGGAAATAAGTGATGATAAACAACACCACTACTTGAAGGTCAGACATGGATACATGTGAAAAAAATGTATTTTATATTCAGTATCTCACAAAAGTGAGTACACCCCTCACATTTTTGTAAGTATTTTATTATATCTTTTCATGTGACAACACTGAAGAAATTACACTTTGCTACCAAGTAAAGTAGTGAGTGTACAGCTTGTATAACAGTGTAAATTTGTTGTCCCCTCAAAACAACTCAACACATAGCCATTAATGTCTAAACCACTGCCAACAAAAGTGAGTAAACCCCTAAGTAAAAATTACCAAATTGGGCCCAAAGTGTCAATATTTTGTGTGGCCACCATTATTTTCCAGCACTGCCTTAACCTTATTGGGCATAGAGTTTACCAGAGCTTCACAGGTTGCCACTGGAGTTCTCTTCCACTCCTCCATGATGACATCACGGAGCTGGTGGATGTTAGAGACCTTGTGCTCCACCACCTTCCGTTTGAGGATGCCCCACAGATGCTCAATAAGGTTTAGGTCCAGAGACATGCTTGGTCAGTCCATTACCTTTACCCTCAACTTCTTTATCAAGGCAGTGGTCGTCTTGGAGGTGTGTTTGGGGTCGTTATCATGTTGGAATACTGCCCTGCGGCCCAGTCTGCTTCAGTATGACACAGTACATGTTGGCATTCATGGTTCCCTGAATGAACTGTAGCTCCCCAGTGCCGGCAACACTCATGCAGCCCCAGACCATGACACCCCCACCACAATGCTTGACTGTAAGCAAGACACACTTGTGTTTGTACTCCTCACCTGGTTGCCGCCACACACGCTTGACACCATCTGAACCAAATAGGTTTATCTTGGTCTCATCAGACCACAGGACATGGCTCCAGTAATCCATGTCCTTAGTCTGTTTGTCTTCAGCAAACTGTTTGCAGGCCTTCTTGTGCATCATCTTTAGAAGAGCCATGCAGACCAATTTGATTCAGTGTGTGGCGTATGGTCTGAGCACTGACAGGCTGACCCCCCCACGCCTTCAACCTCTGTAGCAATGCTGGCAGCACTTATACGTCTATTTCCCAAAGACAACCTCTGGATATGACGCTGAGCACGTGCACTCAACTTCTTTGGTCGACCATGGCAAGGCCTGTTCTGAGTGGAACCTGTCCTGTTAAACCGCTGTATGGTCTTAGTCATCGTGTTGCAACTCAGTTTCAGGGTCTTGGCAATCTTCTTATAGCCTAGGCCATCTTTATGTAGAGCAACAATTCTTTTTCAGATCCTCAAAGAGTTCATTTCTTCAGTGTTGTCACATGAAAAGATATAATAAAATATTTACAAAAATGTGAGGGGTGTACTCACTTTTGTGAGATATTGTATATTGCGGGGGGGTTAGCTCAAATGGGGATCACCTTCCCTGGGAAAAGGTAGTCCAGACGGCAAATTTTTTCCTAAAATCTGACTTGTAGCCAGTTTTAATTGAAAGGTTGCATGGAAATCAAAGAAAGAAAACAGAAAATAAATCCTTGTCATTCAGGCACTAACTGAACATTTCCGGTTCCTAACTCACAGGTGAAGGGCTTCTCCCAGTCACTTACAAAACAAAGATAATGCAAACCTTTTCCTTTCTCTCATAAACCAAAAACTTCATATCAGTAGCTCTCTCGGGTTTGGCTTCCTGAGTTATAATGTAAAATAAACTCTTGCGCTCAGTACAATCCAACTTAAGTTGAATATATTAAACTAACTGGACTGCTGCAGCTTAAATAATCCCAACACTGGGCCAATAACAAATCTTAAAAAATAGCTTGCTGTCCCTTTAAGAAATAAATCTTTCATTATAATCAATACAAAAAGTGCAAAAAAAATGTCAAAGGAATTCTGCAAATTACTGTGATATATGGGCCTTGAGTGTCCCACATATAGAGTTTAAGCAGTGATAACAAACAATATAGCCACGATAAATATAATGACAATCAGTAAACCAACTCTAATTAATAAATGTCCCTGTACATATGTGGAAAAAGTGCTCAATGTGCAGTGTTTTCTCAAAAGTGCTGAAGTGATCAATGGATTGAAAAGAATCATACAGGGTCTGCTCTCACAGCTCCCTTAAATCGCTCACCAATGGGATCATATGTAGGAAGCAAGCAGGGAGAGACTCAGTGTAGTACAGCAGGATATATTTTATTATAAAGGGTAATTCCACTTATATTTAAGCAGTGAATATCAGGCTTCAAACATAAAAACACAGCGGCCACGGTATCTCCCAACCTGCCGGCATGCGGTGACGTCACACGCACTCTGACCTACGCGTTTCCCCAAAACTGGTGTCTACTGGGATTGGAGGGTTTGTTTTTTTCTTGCCTCGTAGATTCCCTTGTTTCTTTTTCCGGGAGCTGGGATCCCATTTTATTCAGCCCTGTGGGATAGTTTGGCTTTGGTGTGTTTTTATGCATTTTGTATTTTTCCTTTTTTTTTTTCCCTTGTGGGTTGGTGTCCCCGGACTGTCCTTCGGTTTCCACACTTCCTTCTCCTTTGGCGGTTTGAGGTGGATGGGATTGGCGTTATGCATGTCCCCACCTTTGGGAACATATCACACATGTGCTGTCCATGTGACACGATGACGTAGTATGTCATGCCTTTGCCGCATCCCAGGCATGTGCATTGTTACATCGGTGCCGCCATGCGTCACCAGTATATGAGTTCTTACTTCTCCTGAGGAAGCGAGTGCTGGCTCACGAAACTTGTCGAGAGATGTGTGCAGGAAATCTTTTTCTTTGGACTAAGTGCAATATTGAAATTCATGTAACTACCTCTATCTTATATGTATCACTGTTGAGGTGTTTAATTTCTTAGATATGCATCTTTTTAAACTATGTATCTTTAATAAAATGTACATTTTTTTTATCAATTTCAATGTGTCTCTCCAAGTCCCTTGGGCACTGTTGTTCTATGTTTATCACCTTTAATGGCCATTTTTCCAAAAATTTCCCATACATTCCGGCATCACCAGCATATTGCCGGAAATCCTATGGTATTCGTCCTGTACTCAAACGGATGCCCCAGAAGAAAACAGACTTTTCTCTCACAAAAGCGAACTTCATATAAACAGCTCTCTCAGGTTTTTGGCTTCCTGAGTCCCAGGCCAAAAGCTCTTGACATCTACAAGCTAAAGGCCTTGGCTGGGCTATAGCCATCTGTCCTTTATGCTTGCCATCTGGTAAGCTGCTTTTAGTTACGGTGGTTGGGCACTCATATCTGTGTGTATACACTGTGGTGATGTCAAGATTACAAGTGTTCCATATGGACTTTTTTTTTTATCATTGATGGTTTTGATTGGACTTACCGATTTAGATTTTTTTAGCGCGGCTTCTCCAATCCCTACTGTTTTCTGTGTGTATATCCCACTGCATGCCGCTGCTCTTATATGTTTTTGTATGCTCCGCATACTTATTTTTGAGCGCAGTATTTTTCCTTTTTAACTTTACCTAGTTCTCCAGAGCAATCGGGGAGCCCGGTAAGGATGCAACCAGCGGCATGTTATTCCTCTCACTGTGTGATGTCATAAACGGGAAGTGACAAGGTTTTGGTTTGTTGTTTACAAACAGTTACCAGCTCGTACAAACATCTGATCAAACTGATCTCAGTTTGATCAGATGCTCTTGAGGACAGAGAAGAGATATGGGGTCTAGAAGACCTCAGATCTCTCCATAAAGAGGACCTGTCATGGGCAATTCTATAACAAGGCATGTTGTTCATCCCTTGTGATAGCAAAAAAAGTGATTAAAAAAAATTAAAGAGACATTGTAAAAAAAAAAAAATGTAAGCGCCCCTATCCCCCCCCCCCCCCCCCGTGCTCGTGCACAAATGCGAACCTGTGCATCAGTCCTGCACACAATGTAAACAGCAACCACACCACACATGTGAGGTGTCCCTGCAAACGCCAGAGAGAGAGCAATAATTCTAGCACCAGACCTGTCTAACTGTAGATTGGTGACCTGTAAAGGATTTTAAAGCATCAGAGATTTTTAGGTACCGTAGTTTGGCGCCGTTCCACAGGTGTACGCAGTTTTAAAGCATAACATGTTTGGTATCTATTTACTTGGCATAACATCATCTTTTACGTTTTACTAAAAATCTGAAAATATGTAGTGTTTGTGTGTACTAAAAGTCAGTAAAGTGTATTTTTTAAAAAAACAATGCATTTGAAAAAACGCTACGCAAATACTGTGTGACAAAAAAAATGGTATTGCCCACCATTTTATTCTTTAAGGCCTGTGCTAAAATATATATATATAATGTTCGGGGTTCTAAGTAATTTCTAGCAAAAAAATGCAGACTTTTACATATACGTGAGAAGTGTCAGAATTGGCCCAGTGCTGAAGTGGTTAAAGATCATACTGTTTGTTAGGAATATGTGAATATTTGACTGTCCATAATATGGCCTAAACAAGATTCTAAAGTGTATGCATGCCAAAACTGACAATTGTCATGGGGAAAGAAAATCATGTAAATCCAAAATTTTGCAGTTGGTACAGGAAAAGGAGATGAGATAAAGTCTTCCAACTGTAATATCTGCTTCAGTGACAACTGTCCATGAAGGGATATCTGATTTTTCCTCAATTCATAAAGTTTTTCGCTCACTTCCTGTTGTGTCTCCAGAAAATAATTGAAGGTAAATCTTCCCAACAGAAAACAGAAAAAGAGAGAACAGGGATTCTAGTTATTCCTTAAAGCGGAACTTCAGTCACGTTTTCATCTTTCCATCTATTAAATTTTCTGCCCTTGTTGTTTTAACTTTGGATAGTAAAACATTTTTTTTCTGCCAGTAAATACCTTATACAGCCCACTTCCTGTTTCTTGTCTGGTAAAAAGCCTAGGCTTATGACATCATGCACAGCTCTCTCTCTCACTCCTGTGAGAGTTTGCCTGGAAGGGAGGGGGGGGGGTGAGTCATAAGAGGGCCAATCAGAGCTGAAGAGCTGGAGGTGTGCCTCTGTGTGTCTGTGTAAATCCAGGAAGTGAACAGGCAGCAGCTTCAGCTTCCCACAGTTAAAATGGTTGCAGCCAGACTCAGTGGAGGGAGATTTCTGCAGCATATTTGGCAAGTACAGAATCACAGTATATATAAAATAATATGCAAATTGGTTGGGGGTAAGCATCGGAATGACAAAGATGTTTTTATTACAAATTATGTGAGCAGACTGCAGTTTCTCTTTAATCTAACACTAAAAAACATCCTATCATTAAAAAAAAATTGTCACCTTCTCTCCTGCCCACTACTCTTATATATAGGAAACTGACATTACATAACATTTAATACATGTACTGTATATGTATGCATCTTTAAGGATTCCTAGAACACTAAGCTAAAGAGGCAGATGAAGAGACAGCAGAGCAGTAGCAGTCTGCTTCAAGCCTCAGCTTGACTAATTGAAACTTCATGCTGAATCTTCTTAGAGGGCATGAATCATTGGGATGAGTAATCCACTGGTGTATGTAAATTTCATCTTGAGCTATTGAGGTCTGTAACAGCTTCCTTTGTGTAAAAACAGGTGGATGAAAATGTTTGAAAAGGACCTGAGATTTCCCTCTGCTGCCTAGAACAAATACAATATATACATAATAATTTATATTTATGGTCAAAGCCCTTCAACCAGGACAGATATGAACCACATAAACAGGCCACCAGACTTACAAAATAACATAGACCTGAGGTGTGCCCTGGTCTGCTGGTTGGTATGCCAAAAAAAGGGGGCATACCCAAGATAAGTAATGGATGATTGTGCAGAGAATTGTGCTGAGGAGTGCCCTGAAAAAGGGGAATGGGAGGGAGGGTATCACGCCCTGGAACTGACAAGGACCACAGGTGAGTGGTCTGCTTAAATACCCCTCGGACTCCTCCCATAAATTCAGGCCCCCATACTGGCCTTCTTATTTACATGACTAAAAAAAAATATACATTTTTAAATTATTAAATGCAAGTAGAAGCCACTAAATATTTACTTTAGAACTTTTGTTCTGGAATCCCACAGTAGCTGATCACATGACCAACTACCTCAGAATGTGATCATATGATGTCTACTGAACAGAAAGATCAAGAAAAACAGGCAAAGATCAAGCACAACCTTACAACCCAAATCATCTGACAGGCTGCCATGAGGTTCTAAAGCTGAGTTTTCTCCAGTCAAAGTAATTATTCTGAAATTTCTACTGTAGTTTCTAACTTTAAAGTGGTTGCAAACCCTTACCTATACCCAGTGAAGTGACTGGCCTCAGGTGATACACAGAGATCTTTCCACATAAGTTGTACCCGTGTAACTACAGCCGTCTTTCCCCTACATCCATTCAAAGTGCAGAATTTATACAGGATCTTCCGGTTGACCTTCGGTTTTGACATGCAAGGGCTGTTTGTTGAAGTGTCACCTATTGGAGACTCTGGAGCAGCCGTGCTCTCCTTCCAATTTTTGTTTACAAGGCTTTATTAGCCTTCAACAATACACTTTGATTCAATCAAAAGGTAAACTATATCCTTAACCCCTCATGACAACTACCCCTCTATGCCTTTATGGATAATATATCAATAATATGTTTTCTTTCAACATTTAGCCTTTGGTTAGTGTATTCCACATATAGCCCCTCTGTTGGCCATAACGTTCGGGAGGTCCTAGGCAGGTGAGACGTATCTAGTTACCCATGAATGCGAACCACTGGGTTTTTTATATCTACAATTTGTACGTTACTTCTCTTCAATTATCGATGGGCTGGGTAAGCGAGTTCTACTTATGATGGTTTAACTTTTCATTGTATGGATAATTTGTTCACTAATGTGGGCACATAAGATAACATATATAATATGATTATTATAATCAATTGTTTGAATTTTTTGACTAATTAAATTTCATTAGAGACATTTGTTTTAAATTATATGATTAGATCCCTCTTTCATGTATGCAATAAGTTTTTGTTTGTTTTTGTCAGTTTAGAAGCATATGTATTGTATGTGTTATTTCTGGATCATCTGATTTGTGTATCTTTTCTTTCTTATCTTTAGTATGCCACATATGTACCAAAACTCCTGATGAAGCTCACGAACTGAGCGAAACATGTTGAGTGGTATTCATTGAGTGGTTTTGTCAATCTCCTGTCACAATTGATTGATTCAGATTGAAAGATTGGTTGTTTTTAACTTTTTGGTGATATTTTTGTAATAATAAAATTTTGAATAAAAGATTAATTTTACATAGTTTAGATTTTGCATACATTATTTATTTGTATTTACCTGATATTGCAAGCACCTTTAAAGTCCCAGGGGCAAGCTTACCCCCAATCCCTTTACCTTTGTATCACTCTTGGGGTAGTCTCATAGCCACGGGTGTCAGCTGTCACAATACCGTAGTCAGCAGGGGGAGATTTGTCCATCCATGCTGTTTAGTGTTCAGGGGGCACTCTAAGGATCTTTGTTGTTCAGTTCATTGGGCTGAATGAGGGAAATCTTTATGGATATGACTAGTTTTAGATAGGAACAAATAGGGGGTGTTTCCAATTTAAAAATGGCCACAGAGTCCTGTTGATTGAAGGACAGCTGTACATTTGGTGCAAGTTGTCCCTTAATGAATGCAGCCACCTTCCCTGAAGGCAGCCCACCTACGGGGCCATACAGTGAAGTTTGCTGGATAAAGAAAGCAGATGAGTATCAGATCAGGTGGGCTGCAGTCAGAGGGAAAATTTAACCAGCCAGGTTTAACCATAGCTGTCCTTTAACATTGTGACTTGGAGGAGAGTCTGAGCTTCCAACTTTTTCTATTTATAAGGACTACTGTATATTAAACTGGATCAGGCCTGCATATGGGTTGCGGGAATACTAAAATGTCTCTTGAACAACAAACGTGCAATTGCCTCTTTCTAGTGAGAGATGCTACTCATGCGCTCAGTGCGCAAAGCAAGTAGAACGGCCAGTAGGTGGTGGTAGAAACTATTTGTGAAATAAATTTTCCCTACTGAAATTATAGTGCATGAGTACACTTACCTGTTCATTAGCAATTTCCAAGCTGAGCACACCCGATCGATAGTACGAATACATTGCAGAGTCAAAGAAATACTCAGAGAGAGCAATATATACCATGCGTTCCTTCTGTTTTATGTGCAGGGCTGGAGATGTGTTAGGAATTGTGTCATTCTCTGCATTCAGGGAGTAAAACATGCCCTAAAGATAACAAATAATGCATAAGCATCATTAGAGTGCATGCATGTAGAATTAAACACAGGAGACATTATCAAACAATATAGTGACCCAAATGAGCTTGCTTTTCATTTAGCAAAGCATATATTACAGTTTTTATTAGTGACCCCTGTATTTAAAATCCTAGGCAGCAAACTGAGACAGATTAAAAAATTAGTTGTCAAAAATGTATTTCATGAGCTGAAATCTGTGTGATGCGTTAGTTTGAGTATCATACAGTAAAGTTACCGCATGTTCTGCATCTCACAGATGTGAAGCTAGCCTTCTACTATCCTGCACCTCTTCTTGCCAAAAACAGCCTTCATTAGCCTCATTATTTTCATAAAAAATTAATAAAATAACACATTTAGCTAGGCTCACACTAACCTATGCTCAGAAAATTGATCTGCGGTGGATCACTTTTTAGAGTGCAGCCAAACAGCTGCTGTGAGGCATTCAGGAGTCACTCCTGCTGCCTCCTGAATTTGTACGGTAATTTCTTTATTTTTTGCTAAATGGCAATTTACAATGGGACTAATGCACCACAACCACAAGTCAGTCACTTGCTGTAAACTAAAACAAAAAATATTGCAGCGCTAATAAAGTCAATGAAATGGTGAACAAACAATACCACAAGGTGCAAGTGAAATCCAAGAAAAAATGGAATGATGAATAAAGTTCATACAATGTTGCAAAAAAATAGTAATTAACAGATGATGTGCGTGATCCAACAATCACCAATGTGCTCCACCACCCAGTGTGAGATGGACTCTTACCAGAGTTAAGCCTCGTACACACGTTCGGATTGTTGGCCAACAAAACCGCGGACTTTTGTCCGAAGGGCGTTGGCCCAAACTTGTCTTGCATACACACGGCCACACAATTGTTGGCCAATAATCACAAACGTAGTGAGGTACTACATGTTTTTTTCAGCTCTTTAGTGCCACCCTTTGGGCTCCTTCTGCTAATTTCATGTTAGTAGAAGTTTGGTGAGTGTTGATTCGCGCTTTTCATTTTGCGCTTTTCATTTTGTGCTTTTCAGTTAGTTTCTGAACGGTCGTTCATCAACCAGACATGTTGCGGAATCAGAGGAGATAACGTGTTATTTATTATTGGCCTTGGAGTCATTGCTTTGACATTATATTTTTGGTTGAATAATGATTTGATTTGGTATATTTTCTATGTTTTTGGATGCATAGAATGCGCTTTTTGGTTAAGTTCTATTGCAGATAACATGTCTAATTTTATTTGTTTTCTTTTTTTAAAGCACAATAAAAAAATTGTGTAGAATAATACTTGGCTATGTGTTTTAATTCAAATGACAGTTTGGGAGTAGGCAGTTACATTTAAAAAAATACAATGTAAAATTGACAAGGGACATAGTTGTATCTTTTATCTTAAAAACTACGGGATAATGGTGTTGTGGTAACTTGCCCAAATAAAAAAAAAAAAAAGCATAATAATATTATTCTTGATATCATTAGAAAAAAAGCCTTTGAAAATTTGTTTGCAATAACTCCATTAGTATCACCAGCAAAGCAGCTTCATTATTATCCCATTAAAGTAGAAGAGAATTGTGCGATGCATTTCGAGATTTCATAATTTGCCACGTCACGAATGTTAATTCTCCATTACGAACGCTAGTTTACAAGACCGACCGCTTCTGGCTCGTCCTTGCTTCTGAGCATGCGTGTTTTTTACTTTCCGACGGACTTGTGTACACACGCTCGGAAAAATCAGACAACAGACATTTGTCCGCGGAAAATTTTAAAACCTGCTAGCCAACATTTGTCCACGGAAAGTCTGACAATTGTCCGATGGAGCGTACACACGGTCGGACTTACCGTCAACAAGCTCACATCCAACATTTCCCGTCGAAAAATCTGATCGTGTGTACAGGGCTTTAGAGTATTCTGTCATGGCATCAAATGCGCTCAGATAAATAAACTATCCGCAATCAGCCATCACAGATCTTTCCAGGAACAGATGCTATTCAGTGATCCCAATAGAAGGCAAATGGACGTAGGGCAAACGATGTGTCTTATATATATAAATGAAGGAGAACGTCCACATAGTTAGTAACGTAAACACTCCTCTGCTGCCACTTCCAGCAATGTCTCCTCTCTACTTCCTCTCGACTTCCTCCTGAGGAACTTACTTGCTGTAAACTGTAGTATGGCCCTGTGGGTTTGAATGGGCGAGTTTGACCAGTGGTGCTGTCTGTCAACTCAAGATGTGGTGTTAGATTTGTCCCAGCCATGAGGCAAAGCAACAGGGCCACAGCATATGAACAGCCTCATCCAGGGTTTAGGTGAGTGGTCAAAGGGGTTTTAAAACCCATGCCTCAAATGTCTGTTTTATTGCCCCCTGGCTGCCCGTGTGAAAGAGGCCTTAAAGCAACAGTACACACATAACTATCACACAAAAAAAGGAAAAGTAAAGAAAACAAAGTCAATTTAATCTAATAAGCTCAATGATAAAAACTAAGAGTTTTTGTTTCAGCGAAATATAACTGAAGGCAAGATTGATAAATTTACCAAATACATTCCGCTCATCTGTTTTGGATAACCGTAGTCTATATCTCCCCCTACAGCACACTGACTGACCTCGACGTAACATTGTTGTGAAAACATCATTGCACAGATTAGAGATTTCACTTACCCTGAAATCCATATCCATACTGTCCTCAGACACAAGGGGCTGACTCATCAGAGAATAGTCTATGCCTATGTAATCGTCTACTGGATTCTTCACTGGAAAGATAGAGAGAATCATTATTAGGTAAAGAATTCAATATGCCTATACAGAAGTTAAGTCCACCTCATCCATTATTTTGATAAGGAAATAAAAACGTGTGGGACTTTGCGTGAGGCATAGGGCAATTGGACAGTTCCCAGCCTCCTCATCCATTATTTTGTGGACCGTAGTAGGTATGAATCCTTCTCCCAGATCCCAACTCTAGTGCCAGAGCAAGGCCACAGAATGTATTATAGCTGGAAATGATTCTTTTATACTGATGGCAAAAACAAGTTACAGAATGAAAGTGGTTTAATCAATCATAGCCGCTGCCAGTAACCGTATGCAGAATAAGTCAATAGGCTGGTTGTACCCAAGTCAATGGTTGGATTGACTTGGGTGCAATCAGCCTGCCCATACATGATTCCAAATTCAGATGGTCCCTGCTGAACCAGCCAAATTTCTATCTATGTATGGCCAGCTTAACTTTTCCCCATTCTATTCAAAACCATAAGAAAAAAAAAAGGTTGTTTCTATTTATAAATGTTTTCACACAATATTTACACACCTTTTACCCAAGAGTCAGCCGATTCTAAACAGATTAATTTGGAAAAATGTGTGAATCCTGACTGAAAGCGTGAATCTGATAAAAAAATATTGATAAATAGACCCCTAAGGTTAGCCATGTATGACTCACATATTGTCTTATGCCCTGTATATATGAACGGATTTTCCGTCAACAAATGTTGGATGTAAGCTTGTTGGCGGAAAGTCCGACCGTGTGTATGCTCCATCGAACATTTGTTGTCGGACTTTCCGCCAACAAATGTTGGCTAGCAGGTTCTCAAATTTTCCGCCAACAAATGTTTGTTGTCGGACTTTCCAATCGTGTGTACACAAGTCCGTCTGACAAAAGTCCACGCATGCTCGGAATCAAGTATGATTGGTGTTTGTTCTTGTAAAACTAGCGTTCATAATGGAGATATCACATACGTCTTGTACGTCACTACGTTCGTAATTG
The DNA here is from genome assembly GCA_037952835.1 of Lithobates septentrionalis. NCBI lineage: Eukaryota > Metazoa > Chordata > Amphibia > Anura > Ranidae > Lithobates > Lithobates septentrionalis. Next base: position 384,786 of record JBBDGP010001070.1, read on the forward strand.
ATGGCCAACATTTGTGTGACCGTGTGTATGCAAGACAAGTTGGAGCCAACATCCTTCGAACAAAAATCCATGGTTTTGTTGTCGGAAAGTCTGATCGTGTGTACGGGGTATTATACTCACTGAATTGGATAAAATTTGAGCCATGGGTGGCCCCATCGGCACCGCCTGACTCAACAGACTTAAACAAAATTGAAGGAGCTGGGTATAAAATTGTCGCCTGCACAGAAATTGCCCCAAAAAGTTTTAAAAAATATGGACCCGATGGCTATACTCTGCCTTGTCTACACATACTACTCTGTCACAGAGAGATGACCTGGGCAGCTAAAGGTTCCAACTGCCAATGGGTACTTTGTATACCCGATTGTACTCTATGCTTGGGTATGATAGTAACTCTGTGTGTATCTCGCTGTCCTGATTTATTATTGGTATACATGGTAAAGTATTGTATGGAAAGTGCAGCGTTGTATTGGGAGGTCTCACACGAAAGTTATGGCATGATCTGGAGGCTGCATGATGTAATTATGCTTTTTTTTTTCTTTATTTACCTGGTACATTTTTCTTTCACTTCTGTTTGTTTTATGGAAGGGCTTTTTTGTATATACTCGAGTATAAGCCGAGTTTTTCAGCACATTTTTTAGGCTGAAAACCCCCCCTCGGCTTATACTCGAGTGAGCCTACAGCAGCCGTACCTATAATTAATAAAACAGCGTGTGTCTCCTGCTGTGTTATGCAGTCTGTGTGGCCGTCCATTGAAACAAAGCCCCGCCTCCTCCTCGTCCGTGATAGAGGAACACTGATACAATGCTGGGAAACTGTATCAGCATTCCGTCTATCACAGACGAGGAGGTGGCGGGGCTTTGTTACAATGGACGGCCACACAGACTGCATAACACAGCAGGAGACACACGCTGTTTTAGTAATGAAATGTACGGCTGCAGATGGGCACAGTGAGACTGCAAATGTGCACAATTAGGCTGCAAATGGGTACAATTAGACTGCAAATGGGACAGTGAGGCTGCAAATGTGCACAATTAGGCTGCAAATGGTCACAGTGAGACTGCAAATGGGCACAATTAGACTGCAAATGGGCACAGTGAGCCTGCAAATGTGCACAATTAGACTGCAAATGGGCACAGTGAGGCTGCAGATGGGCATTGTTTAGCCAGTAGCTGCTGCATTTTCCCACCCTAGGCTTATACTCGAGTCAATATGTTTTCCCAGTTTTTTGTGGTAAAATTAGGTGCCTCGGCTTATATCCGGGTCAGCCTATACTCAAGTATATACGGTAAGTTTTGTTTTAAAAAATTGTTCAATAAAAATTAACTGATTAGGAAAAAAAAAAATTGTCGCCTGAACATCAACTAAATTCAATCAGATGCAGTGACTGGGTATTTAGACAGTTGTTGGTGCTGCGGCTGTCTGAATATAACAGCTGACAGTGCAGATTACTCAACTTACGCTGCTTAGTGTGGATGAGGGAATCAAGTAATTTGTTTAGCGATACATGCATAGACGTCTCTCAGAGAAGTCTATGTGGGTATAGCTAGCCTTAATCTCATATGAGACAGTCCATTTATATACGATTGTGGACCTTGCAGTGCAACGCAATGTATGCATATACTGTCTAGGCACCCCCTGTATACATTGCCAGATAATAGTTGGTCAAAATATTACCTGCAAAGAAAAAAGTTTGGTTCTAAAATTACTTTACCCTTGTCTCCTGCAATAGCTGGGTGTGACATCACTATTCTTCTAGGAAAATTCCTGCAGAGCAAGCAAAATCTTGCGAGACACTCCAATGCATTCTAAGCATGTCTCTTCCTGAGTTTTGGGCTGCTCTGCATTCCCCGGAAAACCTAACATCACCCTCGCCTAAAAGTCATGGACAGAAGCCCAGGAAAAGGTAAAAAAAAAAATTGAACTTTTGTTTTTTTACAGGTAACTTTTGGACCTACTATCGGCAAGTGATATGGGGAGGGGGCTGGGACACATACATTTTAAAAATATAATATACTGTAAAATAAAAAAATCTTATTATTTTGATGTCTGCTTTGTAACCAGATAGAATGAACGTTGACCCTCTTATTATTTATAACTTCAGGGACAGAGCATCTGTTATAGAAGGAAGTGCCAGACTTCTTAATCTCAAACTCAAAATGTTTACTGGATATATTTTCTTTCAGGATGTTACATTGCAGAATCATTGCTGTTTTTACTGCTACAAGCTAATCATTTTGGTGACTTCGCAGGTCATGTCCTAGGATAAGAGATAATAGCAAGGCAAAAACAATTTCTAGAGTATGAACTTGTGAAATTGCCCAAGGTAAGATTTTGTATTTTGCAAAGGCTTGGATATCAGCTCATATTTAAAAAGGTTTTTTATTATTTAAAATCAGCAAAACCAGTATTATACATATAAGCAGGGGTTACATTTAGTATTCTTCTTTATTTAGTGGTCCTCCCGTTTAGAGGTATATCCCTGGCCAGGCCCACCCTCTGCCTATTATAGGGATGGGTGGAGTCAACCTGCGTCTTGTCATGGATGTCGGCAGCATAGGAGGAGGCTGTTTCCTCTTAGTAGGATGGCGCCCCCTCGGCCTGGGGGAAGCTATGGGCCCAGAGAAGGCCTAGGGCAGTGATGGCGAACCTTGGCACCCCAGATGTTTTGGAACTACATTCCCCATAATGGTCATGCACTCTGCAGTGTAGTTGAGCATCATGGGAAATGTAGTTCCAAAACATCTGGGGTGCCAAGGTTCGCCATCACTGGCCTAGGGCCTATTTAGCTATGAGCAGCATGCCTGAAATGTAAATAGCAGCCCTCCTGGAAATAATGGAACCATGTCAATAATCCAGGAGTTGGAAAGTTGTGCTTTTTCCTTATTTTTCTGCCAAAAGTTATGGATTTTCATGAGTGTCACATGTATTGAAGAATTACTAATTAGTAAATAATAGACTGTAGAAATCTGCGCCAGTCAAGTATGGGCAGTAGGGAAGCAGGAAGTGAAGCCGCAAGGCTTCACTCCCTGATTCCCTTATTGAAGATGGCGGCGGCAGCATCCGAGAGCCAAGGGAGAGATCGGCTTCGGGTGCCGACATCGCGGGCGCCCTGGACAGGTAAGTGTGCTTATTTTAAAAGTCAGCAGCTGCAGTATTTGTAGCTGCTGACTTTTAAAAAAAAAAAAATTTGGCGGAACTCCGCTTTAATCACCGCTGTTTTTTTTGCGCTATAAAATTCTGTAAAAAAAAATGCATTTTTCTTTGTTTCTGTTATAAAATTTACCAAATTAGTAATTTTTCTTCAAAATGTATACTGCTACATATATTTGGTAAAAATAAATCAAATCAGTATATATTATTTGGTCCACAATCTCTGAAAATTGATCACACCTGAAGTACTGATGGCCTCATTTCTTGAGACCCTACCAAGCCAGGAAAGTACAAATACCCCCTAAATTACCCCTTTTTGTAAAGTAGACATTCCAAGGTATTTAGTAATAGGCATAGTGAGTTTTTTAAGTTGTAATTTTTCCCACAATTCTTTGCAAAATCAAATTGTTATATTAGCAGATTATTTCTCACACACAGCATATGCATAGCACAAATTACACCCCAAAATACATTCTACTACTCCTCCTGAGTATGGCGCTACATCATGTGTGAGACTTTTACACAGTGTGGCCACATACAGAGGCCCAACATGCAGGGAGCACCATCAGGCGTTCTAGGAGCATAAATTACACATATAATTTCTTGACTGCCTCTTGCACTTTTGAAGGCCCTGGACAATGGAAATGCTCCAAAAATAACCCAATTTTGTAAAGAAAACACCCCAACATATAATCTATGAGGCATAATGAGTCTTTTGAACATGTCATTTTTTTCTACAAGTTTTTGGAAAATGTGGAAAGAAAATGAAAACGCATTTTTTTTTACACAAAGTTGCCCATTTATACAATATTTCTAACACATAGCATGTACATACCAAAAATTACACCCCAAAATAAATTCTCCTACTCCTCCTGAGTATGGCAATACCACATGTGTGAGATTTTTGCACAGCCTGGCGCCATAGAGAGGCCCAACATGCAGGGAGCATCGTCAGGTGTTCTAGGGGCATACATTTCAAATCTAATTTGACTACCTATTGCACTTTTGTGAGGCACTGTAGTGGCATGGATGTGGCATGGATGAGAACTGATGTGGCATGGATGAGCATGAATGGGGATGAATGAGCCGTCAATGGGGATGGCTGAGTATGGCTGAGTATGAATGGGATGACTGAGTATGAATGGAATGACTGAGTATGAATGGGATGACTGAGTATGCCTGGGTATAGCTGAGTATGGATGGGTGAGTATTGCTGAGTATGGCTGGGTATGGCTGGGTATGGCTGCGTATGGCTGAGTATTGCTGGGTATGGCTGAGTATGGATGAATGGCTGAGCATGGATGGATGGATGAATATTGCTGAGTATAAATGAATGGCTGAGAATGGCTGAGTATTGCTGATTATGGATGGATGGCTGAGCATGGATGGATAGATGAGTATTGCTGAGTATGGATGGATGGCTGAGAATAGATGGATGGATGAGGCTGCAATGGGCATCAGATCAGCGCTGTGAGCACTACAGATCCAGCCCACAGCACCCGATCTCTCCCCCCATACTGTACTGATCGGTACAGAGAGGGGAGAGAGGAACCGGACATGACGCCGGTTTGTTTACAAGTGATCGCTCGGTCATTTGACGGAGCGATCACGTGGTAAACGGCTGCTGTCAGCGGCCATTTACTGTCATCCGTTATGCGCCCGGTCCTCTGGATACTCTGGTCACGGATACTCAAGTGTGCACACCCCAGGGGGTGCGTTGGAGCGTGATTTTGGGAGGACGTCATAGTACGCCCTCCCAGGGTAATCGAACCGCGCTGTAGCCATCATTCGGCTATGGCGCGGTAGTTAAGTGGTTAAACATGTATTGCAATATGTGTGAACTAAAAATCACTGTTTTTTATTGCAAAGTTTGCTAGAAAGGGTATATAGCAGTGAGCAGAGGGTTATCCAGAATTTCTAGTGGCAGTGGGAGAAGACACCCTCATATTTCATGCGCAAGGTGATCTGGGCTTCCATGTGACATGGGCCCTGGGTGCTCAGATGGATTCCCCGAGCCCAGGGGCAACGAGAGGGGGGGCTGGGGGGGCTGAAGCCCCGAGTCTCAGGCATGCAGCTCTCCATTGTTAGCCCCGAGCGCCGAGCGCCGGGACCGATCTGATTGTGATTGTGGCCGAGTGCGGCCGAGTGCGGGCGAGTGTCGCCGAGTGTCGCCGAGTGTGGCCGAGTGCGGTCGAGTGCCATAGCAGGTCCCGCCTTCTGGAGCCTTTAACGCCTATGATGGACGTCCCACTGGTCCAATGCCAGGACCACGGGACGTGTGACATCCATCATAGGTGCTGCAGGCTCCAGAAGGCGGGAATTACAATGCGGCCGCCACGCCACATCCCCGCTCAGCACTCGGGCCGGCCTGACTGACTTCCTGGTGTGACACCGCACACTACAGGTGAGATAAGGTAGGTCAGACAGTGTATGTAAATGTCAGTGTATGTAGATCAGGCAGGTCAGTGTAGGTAGGTCAATGTAGGTAGGTCAGTGCATGTAGGTCAGTGTAGGTAGGTCAGTGTATGTAGGTTGGTGTAGGCAGGTCAGTGTAGGCAGGTCAGTGTAGGTAGGTCAGTGTAGGTAGGTCAGTGTAGGTAGGTAAGTGAAGACATAAAAAGAGAGAGGGGCGCACCGGCCATGTGCATTATCTTTTGTAAAATATTTATTGAATAAAATAATAAAAGAAATTACTCACAAGCAGTAGTACAATCAGGTGCCATAAAACTCGAGCAGCAACAAGCAGCAAGTAGTTATAGTGATGAGCGAAGCTTTCCAAAGGTCTTAGAGGAGCGTACAGGCATCACTACTAGCTAACGCGTTTCGAAGGGCACGTCCCTTCTTCATCAGAGCTCAGCAGTCATCAGGCTGCTGAGCTCTGATGAAGAAGGGACGTGCCCTTTGAAACGCGTTAGCTAGTAGTGATGCCTGTATGCTCCTCTAAGACCTTTGGAAAGCTTCGCTCATCACTATAACTACTTGCTGCTTGTTGCTGCTCGAGTTTTATGGCACCTGATTGTACTACTGCTTGTGAGTAATTTCTTTTATTATTTTATTCAATAAATATTTTACAAAAGATAATGCACATGGCCGGTGCGCCCCTCTCTCTTTTTATGTCTTTGTTTGCTAGGATTCCCCATCCTTGAGGGCAGCAAGGCCTGTGATTGATCTTTTTCCATATATTTGGTTGACCACTTGTGCGCAGGAGTCATTTTCTCTTTAGGTAGGTAAGTGTATGTAGGTCACTACCGTCAGTGTATGTAGGTCAGTGTAGGTAGGTCAGTGTATGTAGGTCACTACCGTCAGTGTATTTAGGTCAGTGTATGTAGGTCATGTAGGTCAGTGTATGTAGGTCATGTAGGTCAGTGTATGTAGGTCAGTGTATGTAGGTCATGTAGGTCAGTGTATGTAGGTCATGCAGGTCAGTGTATGTAGGTCAGTGTATGTAGGTCAGGTAGGTCAGTGCATGTAGGTCAGTGTATGTAGGTCCGGTAGGTCAGTGTATGTAGGTCACTACCATCAGTGTATGTAGGTCAGGTAGGTCAGTGTATGTAGGTCAGGTAGGTCACGGCCCAGCCAAAAAAAAAGCCTGCGTCACATACAACAACCCCCCCATTTCAGCATTGGACTTCGGGCTGAAGCCCCTGGTCTTTTTGCCACCTAGCAACGCCCCTGCCTGAGCCCTAATCTGAACCATGGAAAACACAGGCCTGCGTGTAAAGGTGCTCTGGGAGAAGGGGTTAACAGAATTCAGGACCAGGAAGGCAAGTCAGAGAGGTTTTTGGCCTGCATCTATGCACGTGACAAAGCGTGAGCTTGCTTAAAGAAACCAATCATTGGCCTGAAGCTCTGTCTGTAGGTGGGCCCTGCTGCACAAAGATCAGTGTTTCTTAACCTTTTTTCCAATAAGGCACCCTTTAAAATTCTGTACAATCTTGAGGCACCCCATTCTAAAAAACTAAACTAATAGTTTTACACCCAATGTGATTTATTCTTCCAAGGAAAATACACTTTGCACGCTGGTACTGACTAGCATTGCAATGTTTCTCTCCCATACTCAGCTAATGTGACCCCAGTGCTGACAGAGAGAGGTAGAGGAGAGCAAACAAGGATGCTGCGCAGGTACATGCCGTTCTCCTTATGAATCGATGACATCATTGGTTGTTAGGATGCCGGCGGCTGGAAGGTTGTAATGGTGCACAACGAAAACTTGTGACTTTGTCTAGGTAAAAGGCAGACTTTATCCACCTGCTAGCTTGTATACAATTTTTGGGAAATTTTTAGGCATTCTGCCAAGGCATCCATGAAGAAACTTGAAGGCACCCTGGTTAAAAAAGGCTGACATATGTCATGCGTCTGGAAAAGGAGCAGCCTGCCTACATACAGTATATACCATATTTTATATTTGGCAACTAAAAAGACAACATTTTTAAATATTATGCTACTATAATACAGTATTTTAAACGATTGAATATAAAGTGGGAGTGGGGCAAACAACTGTCCACAGCCCTCCACCTATGGGTCCGTGGCAGACCAAAAAAAATCTAGTAGGTTAAGATCATTATGGGCAGCACAGTGGTGTAGTGGTTAGCACTCTCGCCTCGCAGCAATGGGGTCGGTGGTTCGAATCCCAACCACGACACTACCTGCCAGGAGTTTGCATGTTCTCCCTGTGCCTGCGTGGGTTTCCTCCGGGCACTCCAGTTTCCTCCCACACTCCAAAGACACGCTGGTAGGTTTATTGTCTTCTGTCCAAAAATTGGCCTTGGTTTATGGGTGTGAGTTGGGGACCTTAGATTGCAGACCCCTTGGGGGTGGGGACCGGTGTGGGTGTGTGTGGAGCTCTGCGTAGATTGATGGCACTACATGGGTTCCCTAAATATATAAAAAAAAATAATATAGTGGATGGGCATCTTGATGGGATGCAATGTGCGGGGATGTGTAACTGTGTGTGTATTTGCATATTTAAATGTTATTGGCCAGTTTTAAGTCACGTGTCTGGTAACAGATTTTTAAATAAAGGATGTTACATTTATCATTTCTAAATACAACATCATCTGTCAGTCAGTGACAGAAGACAGAAGAGGAAGGATCCCCCACCCAACCTCCCACGTCGCAGGTCTAATTATGAGGCATTTGCTCCTTTCTCACGAAAGGGGGCGGTAAATGTTATGTTGGATGTGTTTTGGATAACTCAAGGTTTTTATGGCTGAGTTATGCTCATATTTTATGGTAACTTTCTTGGATATGTAAAATATAGTATTGGTGTCAGTTAAAAATAAATAAAATAATTTCATGTTATATATTAAATACGTTTAAATATTGCCTATAATAAATGGCCGCGGCCATTTCATTCCACAATGGTTTTGGCGTATATTCATTTATTAACGATTTAAGTTATAGTTGACATATTTTGAATTGTTCTGCCTACAGTCCCATACATTTCTCCACGGTATCCATGGTGGTAGAGGGATAGGGTGATTGAGTACAAGAAAAGTCGGGAGCTTAAAATGACCTTTGGCTAGCCACTGCTGAATGTTAAGCACCCAAGGCAAATGTATGGATTTTGTGGGAGACAAAAGAGGTGACTGTATAGAACATATAGATAAAATGATTGCAAAAATAAATAAGTAGAAACAGACTTACCAGGTATAGTGTTAAGTAGAGCATTAAGTAAGACCAACCCTGCGTGTCTGAGAGCTGGACAGATCTGTAATACAAATCATTTATATTACTTTAGGGAAAAATACATTTAGAACGTTTTAATAACAGGTCATATAATTCAAATGCTTTGATATGCTCCCCAGATGTATTTAGTAATTATTTATTTCCAGGCATGTATAAATGTTAACACTACCTGTGCACAGGCCCTGCTTCTCTTCTCTTTAATCGTGCCACATAACTGTTGTGATAATTACTGTATTTATTGGCGTATAACACTCACTTTTTCACCATGAAAATCGGTGTGCAAATAGCGGGTGCGTGTTATACGCCAATACTTAAATTTTAGCTGCCTCTGAGGGGACAGGGAGGGTGGCGGGATGAGCGCCGTCAGATTAAATACAGTGAGAATCTCCTGTTTACTTGGCGGCCTCTGTAATAGAAAGTCTCATCTCCTGGGCAGCCATTGGACCACTGTTCTGTCTATCATAGGAGATTCTCACTGTATGTAATCTGTCGGCGCTTGTCCCGCCCCCCTCCCTGTCCCCTCTAGGCTGCAGATGGGCATCGATCAGACTGCACTGATGGCAGTGGTGAGGCTGCTGCATTGATGGCAGTGTTGAGGCTGCTGCATTGATGGCAATGGCAAGGCTGCTACATTGATGGCAATGGTGAGGCTGCGTTGATGTAGACTAATGAGGCTGCATTGATGGCACTTGTGAGGCTGCAGATGGGCATTGATCAGGCTGCATTGATGGCAATGGTGAGGCTGCAGATGGGCACTGACCCTTATTTTGCTTCAAAGTTCCTTATTAAAAATTGTAGTTTTTTTCCTGAAACTTCCCTCTTAAAATGAATGTGCGTGTTATACGCCTGTGCGTGTTATACGCCGATAAATACGGTAAATCAAACAGGGGTTTATTTACTAAAACTGGAGACTGCAAAATCTGGTGAAGCCCTGCAAAGAAACCAATCAGCTTCTGGGTTTTTTTTGTCAAAGCTAAATTAAACAAGCTGAAGTTAGAAGCTTATTGGCCACCATGCACAGCTGCACCAGATTTTGCACTCTCCAGTTTTAGTAAATCAACCCCACTCTGTTATTAGACCAAAAATTCTTACAAAAAGAACTACCATTAAAATGTTTTAGGCTGGGTTCACACTTATGCGAATTGGATGCGGTTTTCTCCGCATCCAATTCACATGACAGGAGATTGTGACCGGCTCTCAATGGAGCTGGTTCACACATCTCCGGTGCGGCCACGGAGCGCATTGCACAAGGGTCCTGTGCGTCCTTGGCTCAGTTTCAGGTCCGAATTCAGGTAAAAATTCGTGCCTGATTCGTCCCTAAAAAAGGAGGACAGGGACGCACCGGACCCCTGCTGTGAGCTGCATCCATATTAAGTGTGAACCCAACCTTAATCAGCACAAAGAAGTCTGCATAGAAAACTTTAACCAAAACTTTTAAACTCCGGTTGTTTTTACTCACCTTCCTTTCGCTCCTTCATCATTCCATTAGCCACAGCAAATTGAAATTTAATACCTGATACTTTCAGCGATGAGGGAGCATGTGACTCTCTACCCTTCCACCCCCACCTTAGTTTTGGGTGCCAAAATGACCAATCAGAAGGCTCAAGCACTGCAAAGCGGGGTTGGGAAGAGAATCTTCAGCCCTATGTAAGCTCTGCCCAAAGTGACCTGGAGCTTACATAGGTTGTTTCCTCCTCAGTCTGGCGGGTGCACTAAATGGTGGGGAAAGAAATAACAAACAGATATTACAAAGCCCTTTCAATTATACAGTTGTGCTCATAAATTTACATACCCTGGCAGAATTTATGATTTCTTGGCCATTTTTCAGAGAATACGAATGATAACACAAAAACTTTTCTTTCACTCATAGTTAGTGTATGGCTGAAGCCATTTATTATCAGTCAACTGTGTTTACTCTTTTTAATTCATAATGGCAACAGAAACTACCCAAATGACCCTGATCAAAAGTTTACATAGCCCAGGTCTTAATACCGTGTAATGCCCCCTTTAACATCAATGACAGCTTGAAATCTTTTGTGGTATTTGTGGATGAGGCTCTTTATCTTCTCAGATGGTAAAGCTGCACATTCCTCTTGGCAAAAAGCCTCCAGTTTCTGTAAATTCTTGGGCTGTCTTGCATGAACTGCACATTTGAGATCTCCCCAGAGTGGCTCAATGATATTGAGGTCAGGAGACTAAGATGTCCACTCCAGAACCTTCACTTTATTCTGCTGTAGCCAATGACAGGTCGACTTGTCCTTGTGTTTTGGATCATTGAAATGTTGGAATGTTCAAGTACGTCCCATGTGCAGCTTCCTGGCTAATGAATGCAAATCCAGTATTTTTTGATAACATACTGCATTCATCTTGCCATCAATTTTGATCAAATTTCCTCTGCCTTTGTAGGTCACACATCCCCAAAACATCAGCGATTTACCTCCGTGTTTCACAGTAGGAATGGTGTACCTTTCATGATAGGCCTTGTTGACTCCTCTCCAAATGTAGCATTTATGGTTGTTGCGAAAAAGCTCAATTTTGGTCTTATCACTCCAAGTGACTTTGTGGCAGAAGGTTTGAGGCTTGTGTCTGTGCTGTTTTGTGTATTGTAAGCGGGATACTTTGTGGCATTTGCGTAGTAATGGCTTTCTTCAGGCGACTGCAGCCCATCTTTCTTCGAATGCCTCCTTATTGTGCATCTTGAAACAACCACACCACGTGTTTTCAGAGAGTCCTGTATTTCACCTGAAGATATTTGTTGGTTTTTCTTTGCATCCCGAACAATTTTCCTGGCAGGTGTGGCTGAAATTTAAGTTGGTCTGGTTTGGTTTCAACAGAACCCCTCATTTTCTACTTCTTGATCAGAGTTTGAACACTGCTGATTGGCATTCTCAATTCCTTGGATATCTTTTTATATCCCTTTCCTGTTTTATACAGTTCAACTACCTTTTACCGCAGATCCTTTGACAATTCTTTTGCTTTCCTCATGACTCAGAATCCAGAAACAGCAGTGCAGCACTGGATGAAAATGCAAGGGTCTGTCAGGAGTCCAGAAACTCATTGACCTTTTATACACACACACACTAATTGCAAGCAAACAGATCACAGGTGAGGATGGTTACCTTTAATAGCCATTCAAACCCCTTTGTGTCAACTTGTGTGCATGTTATCAGGCCAAAATCACCAGGGTATGTAAACTTTTGATCAGGGTCATTTGTGTGGTTTCTGTTGCCATTATGATTTAAAAGGAGTAAACACAGTTGATTGATAATAAATGGCTTCAGCCAAACACTAACCATGAGTGAAAGAATTGTTTTTGTGTTATCATTCATATTCTCTGAAAAATGGCAAAGAAATCATAAATTCTGCCAGGGTATGTAAACTTATGAGCACAACTGTATATTCAATAGAGCAAACCTCAGTTTTGCTGGGAGGTGTATTTATAACCATAAAATCAGAAACTGTATGAATACCTAAAATGGTACACAAATGCCTAAATCATAAAACAACGCTCCCTATAATAATAGTTATTGACTTTATTTTATTAAATTTATTAAACTAATGCATAAACATTCCACTCAGCAAAATTAAACATATAAAGTGTAAGAAATATAAAAAATGCAAAAACAATAAAAGAAAACATAGAAAATAAATATATAAACATGTTATACACATGCAACTTCATAAACCAGTCTACAATAAGTGTAAAATATGTGCCAGATTAAACCATACACATTTAAAGTTCAGTGAATGCTCTGAAAACAAATACTCAGATTCCACCTGATCTACCAATCACTTCTTTCCAAAGTGCTCACAAGAGTATTAAATAAATGCTTTTTGTCCTGCTTAATAAGGTAAGTGGTCAACAGGATTAGGTGAGTGTACCTGAATATGGGGAGTGAAAAAGCCCTTTGTAAAAAAGTGATTAGTGCAACAGTTGGAATCGGTGTATTTGTTTCATTCATTGAAATTTATACCTGTAGGTTTTTAACACTTTTTGGGAATTTTTGGGGAACAGTTTAAGGAGTTTTATGTTTATCACATGTTTATATATTAACTATGAGACCCCGTTCACACAGGGACGACTTGTCAGGCGACCTAGTCGCCTGACAAGTCGCCTCCCGTTCTGTGCTATGGAACCGTTCTAAGGGGAACGACGCAAGTCGCTCCGACTTAGAAAAAGGTTCCTGTACTACTTTGGGGGCGACTTGCATAGACTTCTATACAGAAGTCGTTTTGCAAATCGCCCGGGCAGTCGTGTGCAGGTCGCCTCGGTGAGGCGACCTGCAAGTCGAGTTGCCCCTGTGTGAATGGGGTCTTTGTATTTTGTTTACTATTTGCACTTTAATGTTTCATTTTAATGATCGTGACGTTTCTGCACTAATATTTTCTTTTTGTAGAAATGGTTGTATTATTATTTAGGTATTTTTGTATCCTACATCCCTGAAGTTATAGATACGTCTCCTAGCAAAACTGATTGATTCATGGACTTTTACATTAATTGTATATTTTTATATTAATGGTTGGATTTTTTTTTATTCTTGTATGTGTTTGTTAATTTTTTTTTACAGTTATTTATGTTTTACTTTGTTGAGAGAAAAGTTTACACATTATTCATTTAATCTGTATTGAACGCTGTATTATTACATAGGTATATTTGACAGACCAAAAGAAAGCAAAATAGCGAAGTTCTGTGTTGAGGTTTACATACACTTTGTGGTCTATTTATAAAAAAAATTGTTGGATGAAAGTCACAATCTTTGCGTCCAGCAGTGACGAGTTCTGACCGTATTTTGCTTAAAGCGGAGTTCCACACAAAAATGGAACTTCCGCTTTTCGGACCCCCCCCCCCTCCGGTGTCACATTTGGCACCTTTCAGGGGGGAGGGGGGGTGCAGATACCTGTCTAAGACAGGTATTTGCACCCACTTCCGGCATAGACTCCCATGGGAGTCTACGCCACTTCCCGTCCCCACCGCGCTGTCTGCTGGGAACACACAGCTCCCAGGAGAGAGCGGGGACCACTCGGGACGCGCAGCGCGACTCGCGCATGCGCAGTAGGGAACCGGGAAGTGAAGCCGCAACGCTTCACTTCCTGATTCCCCCACCTAGGATGGCGGCGGCAGCTGCCGAGAACCAAGCGGGTTCTCGGCGTCCCCTGCCGACATCGCTGGACCCTGGGACAGGTAAGTGGCCATGTATTAAAAGTCAGCAGCTGCAGTATTTGTAGCTGCTGGCTTTTAATATTTTTTTTTTTTGGCGGTGTGGGTGAACCCCCGCTTTAATATGTTGATTTCCTATGATTCGCCATCTATTGGCCATAATGCTGTATTTTTCCTTACTGAGTTATTTCAGGAAAAATATGTCATTATGGCCACTAGAAGGAGCTGATATACATAGGAAATAAATGCATTAAGCAAAATATGGTCAGAATTCGACATGGCTGGGCAAATGCTTGTAATATTCAATAACAATTTTTTTATATAAATAGACTCCTTAAATTCTGTATGCAAGGTATAAAATTCTTCCTAAATCTTTTAACTAAAGCTGGCCATATATTGATAGATATTATTATTATTATTATACAGGATTTATATAGTGCCAACAGTTTACAAAATAAAAAGGAGACAATTCAGTTATAATACAATAATATACAAGAGGCTTAAGAGGGCCCCGCTCAGAAGAGCTTACAATCTAATAGGGTGGGGCAGGTGGTACAAAAGGTTGTAACTGTGGGGAATGAGCTGGTGGAAGTGGTAGAAGATTAGTTGGAGACGTGATAGGCTTTCCTGAAGAGATGACTTTTCAGACATAGCCTGAAGCTAGCAAGAGTAGGGGATAGCCGGACAGGTTGAGGTAGCGAGTTCCACAGGATGGGAGAGGCTCTGGAGAAATCCTGGAGAAGAGCATGAAAGGAGGAGACGACAAGAGAGCTTGAGAGTAGGAGGTCTTGAGAAGAGCGAAGAGGACGATTTGGGTGATATTTGGAGACAAGATTGGTGATGTACCTCGGGGCAGAGTTGTGAATGGCTTTGTATGTTGTGGTTAGTATTTTGAATTTAATTTTCTGGGTGATTGGGAGCCAGTGTTGGGATTGGAGGAGAGGGTTGGCAGACACTGAGCAGTTGGTAAGGTGGATAAGCCTACCAGCAGCATTTATGATAGACTGAAGAGGGGATAGCCTATGGAAAGGCAGGCCAATAAGAAGGGAGTTGCAATAGTCAAGGCGAGAGATAAGAAGGGAGTGAATGAGGAGCTTGGTGGTTTCAATTGTTAAAAAGAGGGCGAATTTTAGAGATGTTACGGAGGTGAATTCTACAAACTTTTGACAACGATTGGACTTGGGGCTGAAATTACAAGTCAGAGTCTAGGATTACACCTAGTACCCTGGCGTGAGGGGAGGGACTGATAGTTGCATTGTTGATTTTGATGGAAAAGTCATGGAGGGGGGCATGGGCTGGGGGGGAATAATAATAGCTCAGTTTTAGAGAGATTTCATTTAAGAAAGTGGTGCGACATCCATGCTGATATCAACATATTTCTCCACACCCATGTGGATGGGTGAATCTGCAGTGCGGGCCATTGTACTTTGAATTTTCAGTTGAAGAATGTCAGAGAGGAGGGTGCCGACAGTGCCAGTAACGAAGCATATTTAGGATGGTCCAAAATTCATTCAGTGTATCACTAGCTTAAGTCCCAAAAGCTAACATTAACGTTAAGCAAAAACATCATGTAATCATACATTAGCATACACTGATACGTTTATTTACATCAAGCTGATCTCTATAACATATACTGTATAACTTAACATAATGGAAAAGACTATAAGTTTCCCTTTAGAATACAATATATTGCTCACAACTGTATTTTAGGGATACACATGTGCAAAAACCAACATCATATTGCATCTGGGCACCTTATGTGCATGAACATATGAAAGAATGAAGTCTATAATCACCTATACATATGTTACAATTATGCTGCTAATCGCGCCTTTTGCATGTGGTCTGGCCCCCCGGATGATTATGTGTGTTTTTGAAAAGGAATGCATTGAAGTTTTGCCATAATAGAGTACAGGTGTCTGCTGTTCTTGTTCTTCTCTTCATGTTAAACCATGTAATGGCATAAACTATATAATAGGTTGTTTTATGCAACACCACAAATGACGCAGGTCCCAGCTGCTCCTGGTTCAGACCTTTTCCCTTTAGTCAGAGGACCACATACATCAGTAATAGCGCAGAATTCCAAGAATACGTAAATATGGGATTTTAGGACGTATGAATTCAGCAACTGTGCTGTTGTGTAACAGAATAATGCTCTTGATTTTTTTCTGAAACACTGGTATAATAACTGTTCAAAAACATTGCCCATTTTGGACAAGGAGTAACCACATTCCCAATGTACCAAGACACATAAACTAAGCTAAATGAAAATCCTCTTTGCAACGAGAAGGTTCACTTAACCACTTAAGAAACGGAAAGGATTTGCCCCCTTAATGACCGGGCCATTTTTTGCGGTACGGCACTGCGTCGCCTTAACTGACATTAGCGCGGTCGTGCAATGTTGTACCCAAACAAAATTGATGTCCTTTTTTTTCCCACAAATAAAGCTTTTTTTGGTGGTAATTGATCACCTCTGCAGTTTTTATTTTTTGCGCTATAAACAAAAAAATAGCGACAATTTTGAAAAAAAAAAAAAATATTCTTCATCAGTTTAGGCCAATATGTATTCTGTTACATTATTTTGGTAAAAAAAATCGCAATAAGCTTCTATTGATTGGTTTGCGCAAAAGTTCTAGCATCTACAAAATAATGGATAGATTTATGGCATTTTTATTAGTTATTTATATTTTGCTAGTAATGGCGGTGATCTGCGATTTTTAGCAGGACTGCGACATTGCAGCAGACAGCTCAGACACTTTTGACACTTTTCTGGGACCAGTGACATTTATACAGCGATCAGGGCTAAAAATAGCCACTGATTACTGTATAAATGTCACTGGCAGGGAAAGGGTTAACACTAGTGGGCGATCAAGGGGTTAAGTGTTCCCTACGGAGGTGTTTCTAACTGTGGGGCCAGTGTACTGACTGGAGGAGGAAAGAGATCGCTGTTCCTGATCACTAGGAACAGCAGATCTCTCTCTACCCCCCTGTCAGAATGGGGATCTGTTTGTTTACATGCACAGATCTCCGTTCTGGCCCTCTGTGGAGCAATCGCGGGTGGCCAGCGGACCTTGCGGCCGCCAGCCACGCGCATCGGCTCCGGCACCACATTTCCCCCTATCGCTCCTAAAGCGGCCGACGCACACCAGTATAATTACAGCGGCTGGTCAGTAGGTGGTTAAGCAAGCCATAGATGGTGCAAATTTCTTTCCTGCAACCGTGGGTTACAGGAAAGAACATCACTTGATTCCCCCATCAACAGATTCAGTGCTGATGGGGGAATTCCTCTTGCAGTGCTATTTTCTTCTGCCAGGGGGAGGGCCTTCTTTGCTGGCAGAACATAATGATCACTGGCAGTGATTGCATGCAAAAAATATGACAGGCTGGTTGCACTGAAGTTAATCAATGGATTGACTTCAGTACAACCACCCTGCCTGTAGATGGATTGAATATCGTCTGGTCCCTGCTGAAGCGTCCAAGATTTGATGCATCTATGACCTACTTTAGCAAAGAAAAAAATTCACTTAGATTATTGAATGAGACGAAGATGTACTATTTTCAATTATCCAATCATGTACACACAGAAATCCTGTTTTATTTCACTTTATATGATTTATTTTTGCAAAGTGTATTTTCACTACAATAAGTGAAAATTCACTTTAAAAGCAAAAATTTTTTACGGCTGGTTCACACTAGGAATCTCATAGGAACCTGCTGCGCGTTCATGTTCGATTCACATATTGTTCAGTTAGTGCAATGCGATTTGAGCCCATTTATTTTGAATGGGCTCAAATCGCACTGCACCACACAAAAAGTAGTGCATGCACTACTTTTGAAGACACACTGCAACTGGATAGCATGTGGCTTCTGTACCATGCGATCTGATGCAGGCAAATGTTTGGAGTGTTGTTAACTTAACATTGACACCTGCTGCAGATCGCAACTGCAGTGCGTTTTGATCCCGTTGCAGGAAACGCGCACAGAACTCGGGTTTTCTAGTAATTCAAACCCAGTATGTCAAAATGTATGTGGATAAAAAGACATAAAGACATGGTTTAAGGAATATGGTGTAGTGGAACTTCAGAGACCTACACAACCCTGACCTTAACCTGTTGCCACCCGTGTAATGGTTGAATTTTAAGGCCCACACACCACACATATGCACCACTGGGTGGCCAATGTTTCTGTGTTGGGAGTGTGCTCACTGTATGCTCCTAGCACAGAGAACAAGCTGTGAAATACAGCTCTTGGGCCCCCACTAATGATTGGCAGCTGGCAGGACCAGCTCCCGATCATGTGACCACTGTGGCAGCCAATCAGTGGCCTCATGATTGACAATCCTTCCCTCCCCCAAGGCATTCAAAACTATTTAAAGGGACAGGGCAGGAAGGGGTGAACCTTACTGGACACCTTTGGGATAAATTGGAAAACAGATAGCCTGGTCTTCTTGTTCAACATCGGTACCTGGCCTCGCAAGGCTGAATGGGCAGAAAATTCCACAGACATACTTCAAAATCTTGTGTAAAGCTTTCCCAGAAGAATGAAGGCTGTTAAAGCTGCAAAGGAAAGGGGAGCAAGCTTCTTATTAATGCCCAAAGTTTTAGAATGGGATTTCCAACAAACTGATATAGGTGTGACAATCAGGTGTCAGCGAGCAAAGTCCTTTCTTGCATTAAGAGAGGTATGGACTCCAGAGAGAGAGAGATATTATTTTGCCCCTGTACAAATCATTAGTAAGACCTCATCTGAAATATGCAGTTCAGTTTTGGGCACCAGTTCTCAAAAAAGGATATGGGGGAACTGAAGAAAGTGCAGACAAGGGCAACCAAACTGATAGGAGGCATGGAGGAGCTCAGCTATGAGGAAAGATTAGAGGAACTGAATTTATTCTCTCTTGAGAAGAGGAGATTAAGGGGGGATATGATAAACATATATAAATATATAAAGGGTCCATATAGTGAACTTGGTGTTGAATTATTCACTTTATGGTCAACACTGAGGACAAGGGGACACTCTTTACGTCTAGAGGAAAAGAGATACGGAATAGGTATATGTCACCAAATACGGAAAGGTTTCTTCACAGTAAGAGCTGTGAAAATGTGAAATAGACTCTCTCCAGAGGTGGTTCTGGCCAACTCAGTAGATTGCTTTAAGAAAGGCCTGGGTTCTTTCCTAAATGTACATGTAGCGCTGGTAGATTTACAATCTACCGCAGGTTAGGTAAATTTATTAAATTCTGTGTTAGGAAGGTTAAAAGTTTGCCTCTGTTCCAGCTTGGCTGACGTTGTGTGTGCTTCCATGCTGACCGGTGGGTGTCGCTGTTGCTACTGGTCAGTGTTGGAAAGGCAACGGGTCGAAGTGTATAGATGCTCCTCTGTCTCGGAGTCCTCCGAGTTGCATTCTGGGAAGAGGGTATTTATGGGACAGACGCCATGTTCTACGGTCGTTTTACAGCCACCTGTTGGCCCTCCTGGCTGACAGGTATGCGTTAAGGAGCTACCTCGTGGTCCTCCGATCGGGAGGCCCACGATACAGCGGCGCAGGGGTGGGTCCAGAAGCTTGTCTGGGGCCTACCACCGCAGCCGAGGAATGGTCCTGAGCTGTCGGTCCTGTGTGATGAAGCTGGACAGCCGAGGAGATCCCAGGGGAGGACCCGTCTTGGAGAGATCACGCAGCGTGCTGGTCTATAGAGGGGCCTGGTGACTCGGCTGAAGGACGTATCCAAAAGAAGTAACTATACAGCATAGTGTTGCCGGTTCGGCTTAAAGGTTCAGACACTGTGACTGACTTTCACTGCAGAAAAATCTGATACATCCTGTGGCAGAGGATCGTACGGATTTACCCCCCAAACAAGTCTGTGGCAGAGACTTTCGATTCGTGCTGCGTGCTGGCTGCTAGACCGGTGAGAAAGGCCTATCCAGACGAGCAAGGAGTGTGTCCCACAAGGGGAGCGCATTCCACATAATTATCTGAATTCTACCAGGACATTTGTCGCTAAGATTCTATAAGAAAATATTTGAGTTTCTCCTGAAAGTTTCCTTTTCTGCCTCTTTCCTGCTACTTCCTAACGTTTGTCTGTTCAATAAAGCATTGAAAACATACTCCAGTGTTGGTGCGTGTGTTGTCCAGAAGTAAACTCAACGGAACCCTAGACCCGATGCCGGTGAAACAGAGGGAAGCAAGGTGAAGGTAACAGACCCGCTTAAACCAACAGCTCCACCGTAAGTTAGTGCTACATACATAATATAATTGGGTACTAACATTTATAGGTTAATTGATCCAGGGAAAATCTGATTGCCTCTCTGGGATCAGGAAGGAATTTTCCCCCCTGCTGTAGCAAATTGGATCCTGCTTTTCTAGGGGGGGGGGGGGGGGGGGGGTCGCCTTCCTCTGGATCAACTGTGGGTATAGGATTGGGTATATGGGATTGTGTGATTTTTTTTATTTTATTTATTTATTTATTTTTTATGGTTGAACTAGATGGACTTGTGTGTTTTTTTCAACCTGACTAACTATGTAACTATGTGTTCACCAATTATGACCATACCGTAAAGTGTATTGATGCCTAAAAATTACAGATTGTCACACCTATTGCCAACATCAGGTTAGGCACACTAGTCTAATGCCGTGTACACACGACCAGACTTTTCGGCATCAAAGGTCCGACGTAACAAATCCGTCGGACAATTCAATCGTGTGTGGGCTTCATCGGACCTTTTCTGTCGAAAAATCTGACGGACTTTAGAAATAGAACATGTTTCAAATCTTTCCAACAGACCCGAGTCCTATCGAAAAAAACTTTGTCTGTATTCTAGTCCGACAGACCGAAAAATGACGCAAGGGCAGCTATTGGCTATGAACTTCCTTATTCTAGTCTGGTCGTACGTCATCACGTTCGAAACTATCGGACTTTGGTGGGATTGGGTGTAGGCAAGTCCATTTCGTCGGAACTCCGTCAGAACTCCGTCAAAAAGTCCTTCGGAGTTCAGGCGGACGAGAAGTCCACTCGTGTGTTCACGGCATTAGAAACTATATAGAACCAGACCTGACATTCATATATAAAAATAAGTGTAACCCATGGAAAATGTTCCCTCTTACCCAGCTAGCTCTCCCCTGTTGTTGATAGTGCCAGTATATTCACATTCTTTAGAGTCTTCAAACCTACCTGCTGGTTTAGAAGGAATCGCATCCCAGTTGTTATGAATGTACCAAGGAATTCATATACCCTCCTGCAATGAGAGGAACAGTTGCACTTGAGACCAAAATAGAAGTGAACATATGCTATTAAAGTAAAATTCTGGATTTGGTAAAGTGGTTGTGCAGGGCTGAACTTCGGGCACAAAATCTTTCATTTCATTCCTCAACAGTCACAAAGATATAAATCCCTTTTTGTGTGCCAAATACCTTTGTAAACACAGTTATTACTTTGTAAAAGTAGTGGTTACATCATCAATGAGCTGCACATAGCCTGTGCAGAGAGAAAAGCTGCAGAAGAGAATCCACAGGCTCCACCCACTATAGGATGTCTGCAGAAAACTACAGGAGGAGGGCGGATACAATACCAGCCACCCTGCACAGCAAGAGAAAGCATCAGTGACTGGTCTTGATTACAGGAAGCTCCTACACAAAGGTAAAGTTTCACAATGGAGTGGAAAATGGAGACGCTGTGAACCTGTATTGTTCACACCTTAGGCAAATTTAATTTGGCATTTTCTAATGCGCCATCTGAAATTGAGTTACATTACAGAAATACTCACTTGAGTGTGCCGCTGAATCCAGCTTGCATCCTGTTGATAGTTGCATCACATGTCATGTTGGAAATCTTCAAACGTCCTTTTGAATCTCGTGAAAGATCCAGCTCTGTTTTAATGTGCACTCCTTCTGCTGATGCATTGATCATTCCCACATCATAGCTATATAAAAAAAAAAAAAAATGACATCAGTCACACTAACTGCAAGTGTTGGTGGACCTTGTTTACCACTCAAGCCCTACGGTTTTTGGACAGCGCCATTGTTTAGTCTTGCCAGCTCTCTCTTCACCAATAAAGTTTTCAATAAACTCTGGTCTCCCTTTGGATACAATTATAATAAAGAAAATACTTACAAGAGCCAGTAGAGAAGTTTCCTCTGGAAGGTAAGACCGATGGATGCATTACTAATGTCTAACACCAGTTGTTTGCGTGGCTGAAACATAAGGTCGGATTGCGAGAGCTGTAAGTGTGTGACGCGAACACTAGAAGACAAAAGTGATTTACAGTCACTATACATGTAAAATATATATACAATCACAATATAAATAAAATACTGTATGTATATATATATATATATATATATATATAAATATATATATATATGTGATCCAATATACCTGAATGTAGGAAGCTCACATTTAGGCATCTTCATAATAATTGCCCCCCAGGTTTGCTGTTCTCAACTGTCTACTACTGAAAAACTAACCTTTTTCAATATATCCCTATTTGAAAAAGTTGCCAGAAGGCTATAAAGAATAATAGATATTTTTTTCTCTGTATAATCAAAATATAGCCATATACACTATGTTACCAAAAGTACTGGGACACCTGCCTTTACACGCAGATGAACTTTAATGGCATCCCAGTCTTAGTCCGTAGGGTTAAATGTTGAGTTGGCCCACCCTTTGCAGCTATAACAGCTTCAACTCTTCTAGGAAGGCTGTCCACAAGGTTTAGGAGTGTGTCTATGGTAATGTTTGACCATTCTTCCAGAAGCGCATTTGTGAGGTCAGGCGCTGATGTGGATGGGAAGGCCTGGCTTTCAGTCTCCGCTCTAATCAAAGGTGTTCTATTGGGTTGAGGTGCAGGCCAGTCAAGTTCCTCCACCCCAAACCCACTCATCCAGGTCTTTATGGACCTTGCTTTGTGCACTGGTCCAAATCATTTAGTGGAGGGGGAATTATGTTGTGGGGTTGTTTTTCAGGGGTTGGGCTTGGCCCCTTAGTTCCAGTGAAGGGAACTCTTAAGGGGTCAGCATACCAAGACATCTTGGACAATTTCATGCTCCCAACTTTGTTGGAACAGTTTGGGGATGGCCCCTTCCTGTTCCAACATAATTGCCATGACATTTTACCATATGACACCCAGTATGGGTCACTGTTAACCTCAGCACTAGACATTCTCCACAAAGCATTTCCAATGATGCCAGTCCTCTGCTAGATTAGTTATGGTCAGATAGAGATAGTTTGTCACATCTGGTTCTGTTTTTCAATTGAAACTTTCTGGTCTAAAGCACAACTAATCTTACAGAAATGTCAGAGGACCCAATAGTTTATGTTTTTGGCCAACCAGAAATAAACACATTTATTATGGTAGTCTGAAACCAAGATAAACAGAAATTTGCTGCACTGTATATATCAAATGAACATAGTTTGCTCCAATATAGGATTCCACAGCAAAACTATGTTACAAATTAGTCACTCTTAAAAAAGACGTTTTTTTTCCACTTTTTTAAAAGTGTTTTTTCCCCAGGGGACACAGTACATGTTGTACTTTGTCCCATCTTCCTATGTGCTGTCTAAAGCTAGCTATGAGGTCAAACAGAGCATCCCGCCTTCTTCCATGGCTGTCCGACAACGCAGCAAGCAAAGAGATATCTGCTTTGAGAAATGACAGTTTTCTCTGCCTCTAAGCACTTTTCTGATACAAGTGTCTCATAAGAAATGCAGGGGAAGTGAGGCACGACAGATAAAATGCATCAGGCATTCAGAACATTCAAACATATTCCTAACTTGTATGAGCTCGGTCCTTTTTAGTCAAAGTCCCATCACTTTGACTATTGTTAGTCCAGGACAGCTGGTAAGTATGGATACATACTCACTTGTTGATGCTGTAGGAGAATCTCCCCTCAGTGCCACTCAAATCCGGAATTGTGATATTCTCCAGCTCCTGTTCCACAAACTTCAGGGTCTCTAGTTTTACTGAAAATAAGAAAAAACAAGTCATTCTCTACTTGAAAAATGTAAATCACATGTATTGCATTGCCTACATATATTAAAAAGGACATGAACTCAAAATGTGTAGATTTACTATATTGGAGGGAACCTTTAGAAAGGTTAATTGTGCCTAAGTTGCACCCTGAGAAATCTACATATTCGCCTTTGATGAAACGCATCGGTTGGGACCTTCAGGAGCGAAATCATCATGCACCGCAAACATTTGGATAAATGGGACAGATCTGAAGCAGCCCATAGGAATGCTATGCACTTGTATTTTATGCGCTGTGAAGCCATTTCTGGCCCTTGGATGTTGTAAGTGTATAGATTTTATGCACAAATAAACTTTTTAATGCGGTCTTACACTATGGAGGCATTTACTGCCTTTTGTTTCTAAGTGTAGCTGTGGCTGGCTGTCTGGAGCAGTGGTGATCCATTGGCTGGGGGTTGGCCTTATTCACCCTGAAAGCGCGGTTTGACCATTTACTGACATAGAGATGGTCATGGTTATCTGGTAATTTCTCTTGCTTCTGCCCCCCCCCCCCCCCCCTGGGTGTTTTGGAATCCAATTGAACACTGGGTCTGCAGCATTGTGTGATTGCTAGAAGAGCTAGATTTCCGGTGAATTTCTTTCTTTGCACTTGCACTTTGGACATTTCTTTTTGGACTTTTTTTATGTTCCACTATTTTTGAGACACTGGGGGAGATTTAATATAACTGGTGCGTTCAGAATCTGGGGCAACTGTACACGGTAGCCAATCAGCTTCTAACTTCAGCTTGTTCAAATAAACTTTGACAATAAAACCTGGAAGCTGATTGGTTTCTATCCTGAGCTGCACCAGATTTTGCACTCTTCAGTTTTAGTAACTAAACCCCACTGTTTATTATTTATTATTTTTCTATGCAAATTTTTTTATGCTAACATATACACACGCCTTCATTTAACCACTTGCCGACCAGCTGCCATCATTATACTGCGCCAGGTTGGTACGATCCCGCGAACCGTCATAGCTATACGTCGGTCCTTTTAAGCGGTATAGAAGGCACTCGCCCGCTGCACAGCGGGGGTGTCAATGCTCATGACCGGCGGTCACGATGACCGCCGGCCACGAGCGATCATGGGCCCGAGACGCAGAGCCGGGACGTGTGTGTGTAAAGAGGAGAGAGAGATCGTGAGTTCCTACGAGCTGGGAACTACGATCTCTCAACTCCTATAGTCAGTCCCATCCCCTACAGTTAGAACACACACCCAGGGAACACAGTTAACCCCTTGATCGCCCCCTAGTGTTAACCCCTTCCCTGCCAGTGACATTTATACAGTAATCAGTGCATTTTTATAGCCCAAAAATGTGTCAAAAGTGTCTGATGTGTCCGCCATAATGTCGCAGTCTCGATAAAAATCGCAGATCGCCGCCATTACTAGTAAAAAAAAAATAATAATAAAAATGCCATAAATCTATCCCCTATTTTGTAGACACTATAACTTTTGCGCAAACCAATCAATATATGCTTTTTGCAATTTTTATTACCAAAAATATGTAGAAGAATACATATCGGCCTAAACTGAGGAAAACATGTGCTTTTTAAAAAAAAAAAAATTGGGGCTATTTATTACAGCAAAAAGTACAAAATATTGTTGTTTTTTTTTAAATTGTCACTCTTTTTTTGTTAATAGCGCAAAAAAAAAACAAAAAACGCAGAGATGATCAAATACCA
This sequence comes from Lithobates septentrionalis, assembly GCA_037952835.1. Lineage (NCBI taxonomy): Eukaryota > Metazoa > Chordata > Amphibia > Anura > Ranidae > Lithobates > Lithobates septentrionalis. The sequence goes on from JBBDGP010001070.1 coordinate 410,465, forward strand.
CCAAAAGAAGCTCTATTTGTGGGGGAAAAAAAGTACATCAATTTTTTTGGGTACTGCGTCGCACTTCCGCGCAATTGTCAGTTAAAGCGACGCAGTGCCGTATTGCAAAAAATGGCCTGGTCATTGAGCAGCCAATTCTTCCGGGGCTGAAGTGGTTAATAGTGTTGTTATTCATATCCTATTCTTTTATACACATATTGCCTGGAACAACTCCTGAAATATATCAGTGGACTTCCTGGTATGTGACGACACCTAGGCGCTCCTGTGCTGTAACCTCATAGCTGTATATCTGCAGTGTGAGATCTAAGGCACTACTGCCTCTGACTGCTAGTCTCATGAGATTTGTATTAAGGTTTGGTGATGAAGCTACTGTGCTGCTCGCTGTTCTCCTTTCTGGAGACTCTGACACAAGGAAGCAAAAGCCCTGTCTCTATCAAAGGGGTCACCTCCACACAGAGATACAGTACAGAACACAGTATTGTAAGTCAGTAAAGAATAAAATTCAGCTGTAGGGAGACTACAGGCACTACTGGTGGCTAGTCCTTTATCCTCTGCCGTCATTTTTGTATGCACGGCTTCCAGATTTCAGTTTTATTTTAATAACTTAAAGCACAATTCCAGTTTTGTTAAGAAAAAAAACACTCCAGTTGAATAATATAAACTGCAAGTATATAACCAAATGATGATATTCATGTCAGCAGTTACTGAAAGTGACTGCTAAATGAGAAGGACAGCAGCCACCTGATCAGGCTCAATACTGTAATCAGAAAAGCTGTAGCCCCAGCATTCTGTCATATTTCAAAACAGGAGGGACATTTATCAAGAAAATTAGTTAAAAAGTTTGTTGCAAATTGGGACAACTGCACCAGGAATCATTGGCAGAAAACTGAGACAAATTTGCAAAAGTCTGAGACAGTTTTATCACTGTAGACCAAGTTTTACCCCTAACACACACAAGTGGTCAGGGGCAGTTTTTATTCAGTCATAATACTACTTTATAGCAGCAGAGGGAATCAATTATGAACTTAGCTGATTTCTTATAGTAATTCTGTCATATTGGTACAGTTAACTTTACCTTGCTTTGCAGGAGAATTTATATATATCTTACATAATTTTGAATTTATATTTAAAGCGAAACTTTACCCATAACAACTTGATAGAAAATAATGTTCTTTATCAAGGAATTATTAAATTGCCTCCAGCATTGCTCCTGTGTCTTCTTCCCGGAGTCTGCCATTTTGCTAAAGCCCAAAGCCCCTGAGCAGCAGTAAATCTTTAGGCTGTCAGCAGATCGGCCCCTAGTGGCTATAATTTTCAGCACAATGCTAAAATTGGAGATCAACTGAGCACGTGCAGAGCAGAGTGAGACAGCATTTTTTTTTATTTTAAACAGTATAAGCACTTATTTTTAGGCGCCTTTCACACGGACGGCTATTCTGCCACAGTTAAAAGCATGTTTTTTTTCTCTGAAATTCAAGACACCAGGCACTGCGATCAGCTGCATTTGTACAGTGCGATTAGCTGCGGTTGCGATTAGCTGCGGTTGCATTTAGCTGCGGTTTGCCATTTCCATAGCAACCCGACAGGGTACGACTCATATTGAACGGGGATCCGACTTGGATCCCCGCCAATACCAGGCACTGTGTTGGTATGAATCTTGAGGGGGAACTCCACGCCAAATTTTAAATAAAAAACCGGCATGGGTTCCCCTCCAAGAGTATACCAGGCCCTTCGGTCTGGTATGGATTCCAAGGGGCATCCCCTACACAGAAAAAACAGGGTGGGGGTCCTCCCCAAATCCATACCAGACCCTTATCCGAGCACGCAGCCCGGTCGGTCAGGAAAGGGGGTGGGGACGAGTGAGCGCCCCCCCCCCTCCTGAACCGCATGCCCTCAACATGGGGGGTTGGAGCTTTGGGGCAAGGGGGGCGCCCTGCGGGCCCCCCCACCCCAAAGTACCTTGTTGATGAGGACAAGGGCCTCTTCCTGACAACCCTGGCCATTGGTTGTCAGGGTCTGCGGGCGGGGGGCTTATCGAAATCCAGGAGCCCCCTTTAACAAGGGGGCCCCCAGATCCCGGCCCCCCACCCTATGTGAATGAGTATGGGGTACATCGTACCCCTACCCATTCACCTGGGGAAAAAAGTGTCAATAAAAAAAACACACTACACAGGTTTTAACAGTAATTTATTAGGCAGCTCCGGGGGTCTTCTTACGACTTTGGGGGTCTTCTTCCGATTTCGGGGGTCTTCTGCCAACTTCGGGGTCTCTCAGGCCTCTTCTCCCTCTCTCCGGTGTCGTCTCCGCGCTCTCTGGTTCTCCGGTGCCTTCTTCCTTCTGCCGGGCTCCTGCGCTATCTTCTGCTCTTTTGCCGCTCTTTTGCTAGTTGAGAAGCCCGGTCTTTTGAGACGTCTTCTTCCCTCTTCTCTTCCAGAGATGTTGACACGAAGCTCCCTCTCACTGTAATGATGTGAGCGAGGTCCGCAACCAATTATATAGGCATGGGGTGTGGCCACCAGGTGATGTCACCCGGTGACCCCACCCCCTTATGACGTCACAGTCCCAGGGCATGATGGGACTGTGACGTCATAAGAGGGCGGGGTCACCGGTGGCCACGCCCCATGCCTATATAATTGGTTGCGGACCGGGCTCCTCTGCTAGCAAAAGAGCAGCAAAAGAGCAGAAGATAGCGGAGGAGCCCGGCAGAAGGAAGAAGGCACCGGAGAAGAACCAGAGAGTGTGGAGACGATACCGGAGAGAGGGAGAAGAGGCCTGAGAGACCCCCGAAGTCGGCAGAAGACCCCCAAAGTCGGAAGAAGACCCCCGGGCTGCCTAATAAATTACTTTTAAAACCTGTGTAGTGTCTTTTTTTATTGACACTTTTTCCCCAGGTGAATGGGTAGGGGTACCATGTACCCCATACTCATTCACATAGGGTGGGGGGCCGGGATCTGGGGGCCCCCTTGTTAAAGGGGGCTCCCGGATTCCGATAAGCCCCCCGCCCGCAGACCTCGACAACCAACGGCCAGGGTTGTCGGGAAGAGGCTCTTGTCCTCATCAACAGGGTGCAGGGTGCCCCCCTTGCCTCAAAGCACCAACCCCCCCATGTTGAGGGCATGCGGACTGGTACAGTTCAGGAGGGGGGGGGGGCGCTCGCTCGTCCCCACCCCCTTTCCTGACCGACCGGGCTGCGTACTCGGAACTAAGGGTCTGGTATGGATTTGGGGGGGACCCCCACCCTGTTTTTTCGGCGTAGGGGGTGCCCCTTGGAATACATACCAGACTGACGGGCCTGGTATGCTTTTGGAGGGGAACCCATGCCGTTTTTTATTTAAAATTTGGCGTGGAGTTCCCCCTCAAGATTCATACCAAACACAGTGCCTGGTATTGGCGGGGATCCAAGTCGGATCCCTGTGCTTGTCGCTCATTGGGAAAGGAAAACACATTTTTCCTTTCCCGATGAGCGAGCCAGCTCGGCGCTGCCATCCGCAGCTGACACAGTGCACTGAGGTTACCTGCGGTTATGTGCGGATAGCTGCGCTAAATCGTTCCTGGACGCAATCAATTCTATTTTTTCTATCCGGACAAAACTGCAGGTAATCAAAACACAGCTAAACGCAGTGTGTGAATGGGGCCATAGGAAAGCATTGTGTGTGTTTAGCTTCGGTAAAAAACGCAGCTAAAAGCACAATTCTATCCGTCCGTGTGAAAGGGGCCCTAATTTTTTACATAGCTATAAATGCAAAAGGGGCCAGCCTGAAGTGATCTAGCAGTAGAGCTGCAAAATTTTGGCTAAAATAAGAATCACACAAATACGGTGTGACAAGATATTGCAATAAATGCGCCTAAAAGCTTGTAAAAGCGTTAAATACTATTACAAGCATCAGGCATTTGGTTGGTTCTGAATCCTCATGGTCTCTGTATGGAACAGTCTGTAATGTATTCTTATTTTGTATGGTTTGGTTTTTTTATTTCTATGTTCTGCTTTGTATTTTATAAATACTAAAAATGTGAATAAAAATGACCCGAAATGCAGACATTTCCCCTCACCCCCTGTCTGGTAAAATGTCAGCAAGACAAAAAGTGAGGGGAAATACCTCTAATGGAACCCCATATAGCAGTAAAAGCCTGGCAGGGTTCTAACCATACCCGCTTCTTCTAAGAAAAAAACAATTTTCAGTAGATTTACACTAGTGATATATATTTATATACTGGATGAGTAAAAGTATACAGGCAGGTCCATAAATATTGGGACATCAACACAATTCTAATCTTTTTGGCTCTATACACCACCACAATGGATTTGAAATGAAACGAACAACATGTGCTTTAACAGCAGACTTTCAGCTTTAATTTGAGGGTATTTACATCCAAATCAGGTGAACGGTGTAGGAATTACAACAGTTTGTATATGTGCCTCCCAATTTTTAAGGGACCAAAAGCAATGGGACAATTGGCTGCTCAGCTGTTCCATGGCCAGGTGTGTGTTATTCCCTCATTATCCCATTTAAAAGGAGCATATAAAGGGTCCAGAGTTCATTTCAAGTGTGCTATTTGCATTTGGAATCTGTTGCTGTCAACTCTCAATATGAGATCCAAAGAGCTGTCACTATCAGTGAAGCAAGCCATCATTAGGCTGAAAAAACAAAACAAACCCATCAGAGAGATAGCAAAAACATTAGGTGTGGCCAAATCAGTGAAGCATGGTGATGATAGTGTCATGGCGTGGGCATGTATGGCTGCCAATGGAACTGGTTCTCTTGTATTTATTGATGATGTGACTGCTGACAAAAGCAGCAGGATGAATTCTGAAGTGTTTCGGGCAATATTATCTGCTCATATTCAGCAAAATGCTTCAGAACTCATTGGACGGCGCTTCACAGTGCAGATGGACAATGACCCGAAGTATACTGCGAAAGCAACCAAAGACTTTTTTAAGGGAAAGAAGTGGAATGTTATGCAATGGCCAAGTCAATCACCTGACCTGAATCCGATTGAGCATGCATTTCACTTGCTGAACACAAAACTGAAGGGAAAATGCCCCAAGAACAAGCAGGAACTGAAGACAGTTGCAGTAGAGGCCTGGCAGAGCATCACCAGGTATGAAACCCAGCGTCTGGTGATGTCTATTCGTTCCAGACTTCAGGCTGTAATTGACTGCAAAGGATTTGCAACCAAGTATTAAAAAGTGAAAGTTTGATGGATGATTGTTAATCTGTCCCATTACTTTTGGTCCCTCAAAAATTGGGAGGCACATATACAAACTGTTGTAATTTCTACACCGTTCACCTGATTTGGATGCAAATACCCTCAAATTAAAGCTGAAAGTCTGCAGTTAAAGCACATCTTGTTCGTTTCATTTCAAATCGATTGTGGTGGTGTATAGAGCCAAAAAGATTAGAATTGTGTCGATGTCCCAATATTTATGGACCTGACTGTATGTTTTCCAGAGTTTCGGTTGTCTGTCTGTGATTAATTTCTAGAGGCTCAGCCACTTGCTGTAATGGTTCTATGAACATCTGTTTAACAGCAGAACCAGAGGGGCTGTGGGGAGTGTATCATCTGTTTATTATACCTTATCAAATATTTTTTTTCAGTATTTTAGGTCAAAACTAGGGATGAGCTTTGTGTTCGAGTCGAACCCACATTCGACTGGAACATCGTCTGTTCGGTCGTTTGCCGAATTGCGGACGATAAGGGCAGTTCGCGCCAAATTCGAGTGGCGCGTCACGGCCCATAATTCACTGCGGCATCGCAGTGCATTGCTGGCTGATAATTGGCCAAGCATGCACTATGACCCGCATGCTTGACCAATCAAAGCGCCGTCTGTACAGAGAGCTGTAATTGGCCAAAGCCTTTCCTAGCCCCACCATGTCCTCCTGAGGAGTCCCCTGGACTTTTTGACCACAGTGTTGGGTACATGCTCCAAGAGGATGCCCAGCGTTTTGAAGGCTCCGATGATAGTACTCAGCTAGAGGAAGGCAGTACCGTGAGCCCAGACAGAGGGGGTGCCCAAGAAGGACAGCAATCTGGCAGTCATGTTGCCCCTGCTGCAGCATACTGCCAGGTTTGCTCCAGTGATGAGGAGGGAGGGGATGATGAGGTCACTGACTCCACGTGGGTGCCTGATAGGAGAGAGGAGGAGGAGAAGGCACATCACCAACTAGGCAGGATGCCCTCCAGGGGCCAGCTCACTGACTGCATCACACCGCAAAGCTCCGCAAGTGCAGGGCGCTGCTGTCTCTGCACGTTATTCCAAAAGTTCTTTGGTGTGGGCCTTTTTTGAGATGAGTGCATCAGATCGCACCGCTGCTATTTGCAACATATGTCTCAAGCGTATCTCGCGTGGCCAAAACATCTCCCGCTTGGGCACCACATGCTTGACCAGACATATGTTGACCTGCAATGCAGTTCATTGGCAAGCGTACCTAAAAGACCCACACCAAAGAACAAAGAGGACCTCTCCTTGCTCCTCATCAGCTGAGATCTCCAACCCCACTATACCTTCAGTCCTCTCTGTGACCTTCACTGAGAGGAATAAAGGTGTAGAATTAGGTGTGCCACAGCCAAGTACTTGTCGATCGACTGACCTTCATAAAAATGAATCAGTCTTGGATCACCACCAGCTACCAAGCACCTGATGCTGATGTAACCGAACAATTTTTTTGAAATGTCAGATCCCTTTAAGACTGCCTATGCTGACGCTGAGTGACTATCCTGTTATGCTGAGTGACTATCCTCTTCCTCCTCAATGATCATGCTGATAGCTTGTAAGAACATTTTTGGTTCTGGGCGTCGCCACCAGTGGCTAAGGCCCAATTTTTCAGCCCCTGTTTAACAGGGGCATGTAATTACAATTTTTGATGCTATATTTTGCAGGAGGGCTCATTCCTGCGCTCCAACTAGAGTATCCATGAGGGGCTGCAGTGTTGTGGCACCAGTGCCTAAGGCCCAATTTTTCAGCCCCTGTTTAACAGGGGCGTGTATTTACAATTTTTAATGCAATACTTTGCAGCAGGGCTCATTCCTGCGCTCCAACTATAGTATCCATGAGGGGTGCAGTGTTGTGGCACCAGCACCAGTGCCTAAGGCCCAATTTTTCTGCCCCTGTTCAACAGGGACATGTTATTAGAATTTTTGATCTAATATTTCACAGCAGGGCCCGTTTCTGCGCCCACCAAGAGTAACTGTGAGGACTTACAGTGTTGTGGCACCAGCACCACCACCACCAAAGGCCCAATTTTTCTGGCCCTGTTCAACAGGGAAATGAAATTACAATTCATGATCTAATATTTTACAGCAGGGCCCGTTCCAGCGCCCACCAAGAGTAACTGTGAGGACTTACAGTGTTGTGGCACCAGCACCACCACCATCACCAAAGGCCCAATTTTTCGGGCCCTGTTCAACAGGGGCATGTAATTACAATTTTTGATCTAATATTTCACAGCAGGGCCCTGTGAGGGCTTACAGTGGCAACACCAACACCTAAGGCCCAAATTTCAGAGTATATAGGGCAGGACCCTACTTTCAAACACCCAACTTACAAAGGACTCCTACTTGCAAATGGAAGGAGACAACAGGAAGTTATATGAAATCTACCCCTAGGAAGGGAAATTCTCTCCTGTAAGAGTTAATATGGGAAAAACGTGTCTCCTCTCCACTGGTGCTTAATCCCTGTTTCACTAAAAACCCCAAATTTTCAAAAAACATTTGTCATTGGGACAGAAAGTGAGGTGAAATCTTCTGAAGAGGTGCACAGACAGCAAAACAAATGTTACAGGGGTGATAACCCTTCCCTATGTTTTCCAAAAAGATTAAAAATAGATTTTTTGGCTGGAGCTACACTTTAAAAATGTACCAGTTTAAAATTACAAACAGATTCTACTTAACAACAAACCTACAGTCCCTGTCTTGTTTGCACCGCCTGTATACTGCTGTTCAGAGTATATAGGGCCTGGGGGCCCCACGCCTTTCCTTTTTTAATTTGGGTGCGGGGTTCCCCTTAATATCCATACAAGACCCAAAGCTGGTAATGGGCTGTGGTGGGGGGGTACCCATGCCTTTTCTCTCACTGATTTTCATTCATATTGCCAGGACCGACATTACATTAAAGCCGCAAGCAGTTTTAAATGACTTTTATTCCTTTAAAAAATTTATTTTGTGCAGGGACTGTTCTAAGCACGGGAAACACGCGCACTTTACAGGCATACTATAGACACCCCCCAGGTACGATATTTAAAGGAATATTTCACTTTTATTTTTCACTTTAAGCATCATTAAAATCACTGTTCCCGAAAAAAACGGCCGTTTTTAAAAGTTTTTTTTGCATTGATTCATGTCCCCTGGGGCAGGACCCGGGTCCCCAAACCCTTTTTAGGACAATACCATGCATATTAGCCTTTAAAATTAGCACTTTTGATTTCGAACGTTCGAGTCCCATAGACTTCAATGGGGTTCTAAAGTTTGCGCAAATTTTTGGTCTGTTCGCAGGTTCTGGTGCGAACCGAACCGGGGGGTGTTCGGCTCATCCCTAGTCAAAACCCTTTACATGCCACACCGATAACAAATGTAGAGAAGAAGTATCTGGCTTGAGCTGGCCACACACTAGTAAAACTTCCATCAAAATGTTTTGTTTTAAGAACGTTCATTCAATTTTCTAAATGTTAGTGGGGTCAAATTGATGTTTACTTTTTACCGCAGTGATAAGAAAATTTGAAGGAGCAGGATGGAAAGTTTTTCTCGCATGAGCAATTTCTAACAGTGTGTGTGTGTGTGTGTGGTTTGTGTTCAGGAAATGACATGTATTCCTAAATAGAATGTTAAAAGCAAACCAAATATTCGAACGACATTTGTCAATCATCGAAGGTACTGAGAATTTTTGTACGGATGTTCAAAAACCTAGATTTTGCCTCAAGCAATGACTATGGAATACTGGCACATTGTGTGTCTGCACAGTTTCCTGTAACCCTATAAGAAAGAATGCATGGGAAAGCGTAAGATGCATGGTCATATGACAACATTTTTTAACAGATTTGTCAGAAAACCTTTACTTTCCTTTCAGAATCAACATTTTTCAATGGCACACTATACTACAAAATACTCCCACAAATGTGGGCCATTGATTGCAACCAAAATTTGTTAATTTGCACACACAAAAAGGTATTTTTCCTAAGAAATTATTTCAAGAACATGTTGCAAAAATGAATACACCCCAATGAAGGTCTTAAGAGCAAAGCTAAATTTTAGACAACAAAATCTTAATTAACAAGAATTCAACTACAGGTGAGTCTAATTATTCATTAAACAGGTGTCCAGCAGAAGATGATTATAAAAGAGCGTTACTTAACAAAGAAAAGCCCTTCCTATTTCATGCTGTTAGCAATGTCACCACATGGAAGAGAAATGTCACAAGGTCTGAGAAAGAAAATAATTTCTTCACACAAGAAAGGTGAAGGCTACAAGAAGATCAGCAAAGCTTTACTTATCAGTCAAACTATTGTAGCAAAAGTGATACAAAAATTTAACAAAGATGGAACTGCAACCATGTCACAGAGACTTCCAGGTTGTCCACTTTCACAGGAGCGTCTTCTGATGAGAAGGGTTGAAGAAAATTGCCATGCCCCCTTTCCCCTCTCCTATTTGCCCTGGCCATTGAACCCCTCGCTTGTGTTAACATTAAAGGCTATACCAAAGGCCTAAAAGACTTCAAACTAAGCCTATACGCCGATGACGATTTGTTGTTCCTTTCAGACCCCTTGATATCCCTCACAAACCTTATCAAAGAACTAGAAACATTCCAAGATCTCACCGGCCTAGGGATCAACGTATCCAAATGTACTGCAATGCCTATAAATATTCCACCATTGTTAGCAACATCTTTGCAGGAGAGATTTTCTTTCACCTGGACTTCACACTCTTTTAAATATTTGGGCATCCTCCTTACTCCATCTTATAAAACTCTTTTTCAAACCAATTATCCACTACTATTCGCAAATATTAAAACACTACTAAAATTATGGTCTAATTATCCTTTATGGGGAGAATAACTGCTACCAAAATGGTGATTTTGCCTAAACTACTTTTTTATTTTAGAGCTTTGCCCATACTGATCCATAAAAGCACCGTAGACTCCCTTCAAAGAGAAATTAACAAATTTATATGGCTCAACAAAAAAAACAAGGTTTGCTTACTCTCTCATACACAGATCTCAATCAATTGGTGGTTTAAGCCCTCCTAACTTATGGTATTATTTAGCAGAAAGATTTACAGTGTTAGTTTAATGGTTTGCTCCTTCAAATCAAGTTTCCTGGTTACATTTTGAAGAACAATCAATTATACCATTCCATCTTCAAGGTATTTTATGGTCCAAGTCGATTCAACCCAGAGAGGCCTTTCCCTTAAAAATGGTGATGGCTCACTCATCAATTATGGCACTGATATAAAGATAAATTTGACTTGATGTCTACCACCCCCGCCTCCCAGCATCCTTTATAGGAGACCCCCCGCTTCTCCCTGGCCTTTCGAAAGATCAGTACTTTTTGTATATGGAAACTACACAACCTTACTACTTTGAAATCCCTATCCCTAAATAATAAATTTCGCCCTTTTTCAGATATATGTGAACTATACAATCTCCCAGTATCAGAATTACCCCATTATACTGAAATTTAAAAATTCTACCAATAATACTTCTCCCTAACATTACATTCCCTTTATTCCTAATTTGAACAAATCTGCATCTCCTCACCAAGAGATAGGGGATTGATCTCTCATATTTACCGCAGCTTAAATTAATTTTTTCCTTTCAGAAAAGTCAAAACCAATGCTTTAATGGGAAATTGACTTGGAACAATCTTTTGCACTACCAGAATGGACCACTATGATCCAAAACCTACTAAAATGTACTCGCTCAATTTCGGCCAGAGAAAAAGCCACCAAGTTGCACACCAGATGGTACCTAACCCCATACAAAATAAACTCTTTTTATCCATCTGTATCTCCCACATGTTTCAGGGGATGCCCAGATCAAGGTACCATTCTATATACCGTCTGGGACTGCAAATTTCTGAATTGCTGGTGCAGGGCGCTGCTGACTCCCCACTGACTTTTAAAAGTTCCTTGGTGTGGGCCTTTTTCGACACGTGTGCAGCAGATCGCACCGTTGCTGCTTGCAACCTATGTCTGAAGTGGATCAAGCCTGGCCAGAACAGCAGCTGCTTGGGCACCACATGCTTGACCAGACATATGACATAGTTACATAGTTACATAGTTAGTAAGGTTGAATAAAGACACCAGTCTATCCAGTTTAACCTGAGTGAGTGTGGGCGCGTGTCTACAATTATCCCTATTTTTATTTAAGGTACCCATATAGTGCTATCAATTTACATAGCACTCCACACATACATCGCACACTCACATTGGTCCCGACCCTCAAGGTTCCCAACTCACATTCATATACTAGGGCCAATTTTGGACAGAAGCCAATTAACCTACCAGCATGTCTTTGGAGTGTGGGAGGAAACCGGAGAACCCGAAGGAAACCCACGCAAGCACAGGGAGAACATGCAAAGTCCAGGCAGGTAGTGTCGTGATTGGGATTCGAACTAGCGACCCTTTTTACTGCTAGGCGAGAGTGCTAACCACTACACCACTGTGCCGCCCCAATGACGACCTGCCATGCAGTCCATTGGCAACAGCACTTGAAAGACCCACATCAAAGAAAAGAGGGAGCAGAGGATGAAATTTTCAGTCCTCAGCGCCAAGTTCCGATTGGTTCAAGCAACCATTGCCAGCGTCTACATTATATGGTGCAGGAATATCTAGGGGCAAGAGCAGACTTGGAGACCTTTCCAACAGAACATCCACTGGGTTGCTGGGTCTTGAGGATGGACCACTGGCCAGAACTTGCTCAATATACAATTGAGCTACTGGCCTGTCCTGCATCCAGCATGCTTTCTGAACGCACATTCAGTGCAGCTGGAGGGTTTGTAACGGATCAAAGAGTGTGCCTGTCTACAGACTTTGTTGATAGGCTCACATTCATAAAAATGAATCAGTTATTGATCAGCAGCTGTCAAGCACCTGATGGTAATGTAACTGATTGAATTTGCTATGGATGTGGGATCCCTTGAATACTGCCTATGCTGACTATCCTATTCCTCCTCAATCTTGATGATGCTAGCTTCCAACATTATTTTCGGTTTAGGGCACCTCCATCATCACTCAAGGCCCAATTTTTCTGCCCTGTTTACCAGGGGTATTTAATTACAATTTTTTATCTAATATTTCACAGCAGGGCCCATTCCTGCTCCCAACATGAGTATCTGTGAGGAGTTACAGTGTTGTGGCACCACCACCACCACCCAAGGCCCAGCTTTTCTGCCCCTGTTTAACAGGGGCATGTAATTACAATTTTTGATATAATATTTCACAGCAAGGCCCGTTCCTGCACCTAACAAGAGTATCTGTGATGCCGTGTACACACAAGCAAAATTTCTGACAGAAAGAGTCTGATGGGAGCTTTTCATCGTATATTCTGACCGTGTGTATGCCCCATCGGACTTTTTCTGGCGAAAATTCAGACAGACTTAGATAGAGAACATGTTCTATATTTTTCCGATGGAACAAATTACTATCGGAAAAAACGCTCGTCTGTATGCTGTTTCGACGCACCAAAACAATGCATGCTCTGAAGCAAGTACGAGGCTATTGGCTACTGGCTATTGAACTTCCGTCTTCTAGTCCCGTCGTATGTGTTGTACGTCATCGCGTTCTGGACGGTTGGAATTTGGTGTGACCGTGTGTATGCAAGACAGCTTGAGCGGAATTCCGTCGGAAAAACCTTCAGAGTTTATTCCAATGGCAAAACTGGTCGTGTGTACAGGGCAAGAGGGGTTACAGTGTAACCACCACCGCCCAAGGCCCAATTTTTCTGCCCATGTTTAACAGGGACATGTAATTACAAATTTTGATATAATAATTCAATGCAGGACCTGTTCCTGCACCCAACAAGCGTAACTGTAAGGGCTTACAGTGTTGTGGCACCACCACCACCACCCATGTCCAATTTTTCTGTCTCTGTTTAACAGGGGCATGTAATTACAATTTTTTGATCTAATATTTCACAGCAGGGCCCATTCCTGCACCCAACAAGAGTATCTGTGAGGGGTTACAGTGTTGTGGCACCACCACCACCACCCAAGGCCCAATTTTTCTGCTCCAGTTTAACAGGGGCATGTAATTAAAATTTTTGATATAATATTTCATAGCAGGGCCCGTTCCAGTGCACAACAAGAGTATCTGTGAAGGTTTACAGTGTTGTGGCACTACCACCACTGCCCAAGGCCCAATTTTTCTGCCCCTGTTTAACAGGGGCATGTAATTAAATTTTTTATCTTAATAGTTCAGAGCAGGGCCTGTTCCTCCACCCAACAACAGTATCTGTGAGGGTTTACAGTGTTCTGGTACCACCAACACCTAAGGGACCCCCACGCCATTTTTTAAAAAAATTGGGTGCGGGGTTCCCCTTAATATCCATACCAGACCTGAAGAGCCTGGTATGGATTTTGGGGGTGACATCCACGCCATTTTTTTTGTATTTTTGGTATTTTTATCTATATAGGCATATTAAGGACACCCCCAGGCATGATATATAAAGGAATATTTCATTTTTATTGTTTCACTTTAAGCATTATTAAAACCACTGCTCCCGAAAAAGTGCCAGTTTTTAAAACTTTTTTTTGCATTGATACATGTTCCCTGGGGCAGGACCCGGGTCCCCAAACACTTTTTATGGAAATAACTTGCACATAAACCTTTAAAATGAGCACTTTTGATTTTTCACATTCGTGTCCCATAGACTTTAACGGTGTTCTTGTGTTCAAATGCATTTTTTGCCTGTTCGCATGTTCTGCTGCGAACCGAACCGGGGGGGGTTTTGGCTCATCCCTAATCATCACCTTATATAGCCTTATAATACATACCATTATAGAACAAAATAGTGTTTTAAATTATACTAATCCAAAATTCGACCTCACCCTTATTGTTCTTATGTTGCATTGCTATGTTCATTTTATATTTACCATTCACCTCATATTAAGTATATACTTGATATATTGGATGTACCTATGTTTCTGTTACACATTTGTACTAAACTATGACCTTCTACAAAAATAAAAATCTTTGCAAAAACAGAAAATTCCCATGCAAGTTCACTGCAGTTAGCTAAAGAAGTAAAAAGCTAAACTGGAGTGATTGTTTCCTGTGACACAATATGCCGTACACAGCACTGCAGAGGAATGGCATGCATGAGTGTCGTCCACCAAGGAAGCCTCTCCTAAAAGCCCACCTAGAATTTTCCAGGGCCCATGCTGAAAAAGACTACTGGGACTTTGTACTGTGATGAGTGATGAGACCAAGATTATATATATATAAAGCCTCCTTTGTGAGTATGGAATTGGTACTTGTGCTTATGTTTAATAAAATTTTTCGTTAAGGCACTAGGCGTTGGTTTGAGCCCTCCTGTTTGTTCTTTTTACAGTTTCCTGGAGTTGGGAATTAATGATGCTGCCTTCCAGACAGCAATGTGGAATATAGCCCAACAGGCACAAAGAAGGTTAGCTAAGCTAAGGATCATGTGGGTTTCCAATGATTATTTATGATCTTTTGTTTATTTTTGTCTTGTGGCTGAACTCAATGGGCATGCGTCTTTTTTTCAAACTGTGCAACTATGTAAGAAGAAGCATACATAGTGACCAGAATATTACAACTTTACTAAACTCTACTTACCAAACTGTAGCCCCTTGGATGTGATCCTTATCCTGCAGCCAGGATTCTGGGAAGAGAACTTTGATGCCACAAATGGTATGACAAGTAAAAGAAGGTACACCGACACTGAAGTCATTCTTCTTTATAATCTAGAAAGATACAATTACACGGTAAAAGAAATGTTAAATAACCTAAATCACATAAAAAAATTATTTTAGGTTTGGATTAGGGGATGGTTGAAACCCCTGTCAAGTATTTTCTTTGTTTGACCATCTGTGTACAGTTTGGGAGATTTCTCTATTACCCAATAGGCACATCAGGAAATCAGAGGAAAAAGAATAAAGCGTATATATTTGATAAATGCATCACTAAAGATTAACAAAACATATGGGTATATGGGACTTTTAAGGTGCTAATCCTTTTACCCTCAGAGAAAAAACATAATATACCAATATTATAAAAACATATCTTTATTATGAATTGGCAAAAGCTCAACCAGCAAAAAACGTTGGGACATGGCATCTTCCATTGTCATCTTTATGACCTTTATACAGTATACTTTATCTACTGTTGGTTGCATTGTGACAATTAGGATTGAATCTAACTAGGAAGGTGTATAAAGTAGCTGTCGCTATGTATACTTCTATATGCATCTAATATGTTTTTATGAGGACTTACAAGTCCATTTTTTAAACATTTTGCTAATTCATAATAAAGATCTGTTTTTAAAATTATGATATACAGTATTGTGTTCTTTCTCTGAGGGTAAAGGGATTAGCACCTTAAAAGTCCCATATACCCATATCGTTTGATAATTTTTGGAAGCCAGAGGAAATCTCTCCAAAGTTAAGGAAATCCCTTCTTAGATATTGGCATCTGCACAGGTATCTCCATTGAAACATTTCTCCTCTGTTTTTGTTCCTGTGACAACTCCAAATTTTGGACACAGCAGTAATACCTTGACAGAGGGTCTAACCCTTCCCTACGCTATCCAAACCAATGTCCTAACAACTAACTAAAGTTGTAATGAGCAAACACTGAATCTTAGTGGTCCTGGAGACCACCTTGTAACATAAATATACTGCTGCAAGATTCAGTGTACTGGATAAATCCTTATCTTTGCTTAGTAAGCAGAGCGCATTGATTTAAAGCCTTTTATATCTGTTGACTGAGACCCTATTGCACAATATCCAGAAAGTCTCAGAACTACAGTGTTTTTAACACCAGATCATTGTTATTATACAGGATTTATATATCGCCAACAGTTTGCGCAGCACTTTACAACATCGGGGAAGACAATACAATTACAATACAATTCAATACAGGAAGGATCAGAGGGCCCTGCTCATTAGAGCTTACAATGTAGAAGGGAGGGTCAAGTGAAACAAAGGTTAGTAGCAGGTGGACAAAATGAAAATACAGTTGTTAGGTGTGGGTAGGATGGGCTTCTCTGAAGAGGAGGGTTTTCAAGGATCGTCTAAAAGCCAATAGAGTGGGAGATAGATGGACAGATTGGGATAAGGAGTTTCATAGGCTTGGAGAGACTCTGGAAAAGTCCTGGGGACGAGCATGGGAGGAGGTGATGAGTCAGCTAGAGAGCAGGAGGATGGTTTGAGAAGAACGAAGAGACCGATTAGGTTGGTATTTTGAGACAGTGATGTAGCTGGGGGCAGAGTTGTGGATTGCTTTGTACGTAGTTGTTAGTATTTTTAATTTAATTCTTTGGGTGAGCGGAAGCCAGTGGAGAGATTGACAGAGAGGAGTTGCAGAGACAGAGCGGTTGGTAAGGTGGATGAGTCTGGCAGCAGCATTCATGATGGACTGAAGGGGGGGATAGAGTATGCAGACGCAGGCCAGTGAGGAGGGAGTTGCAGTAATCAAGGCGAGAGAGAACCAGGGAGTGAAATAAGAGCTTTGTTGTGTCATTGTTTAGGAAGGGGCGTATTTTGGAGATGTTCCGGAGGTTGAGGCGGCAAGATTTGGACAGTGATTGGACGTGTGGCTTAAAGGAGAGTTCAGAGTCCAGGACTACTCCTAGGACCTTGTTATGTGGGGATGGGCTGATAGTTGTGCCATCAATTTTGACAGAGAGATCAGGGGAAGTGGCATGTGGGGGAGGAAAAATGATAAGTTCGAATTCGGATAGATTAAGTTTGAGAAAGTGGTGCGACATCCAGACTGGTATATCTGATAGTAAAATAGTGATACGTGAGGAGACTGAAGGAGTGGGTTGAGGGGTAGAGAAATAGATTTGAGTGTCGTCAGCGTAGAGATGGTATTGGAAGCCATGGGAGGCTTGTTGGCGGGTGGTTGTGTCTGTCTGTGTCCCCACACCAATATTTTGCTCCCACCCTTGATTGCCCCTTGGTGTTATGCTGTCCAGACCAATGATGATTCAAGCTATCTTGAGTTACTCCTTATTGTGATACATGATTGTTATATATATATATATATATATATATATATATATATATATATATATATATTTGTTTTTACTGTTTTCATTTTCTACTTTATATAGCATTCCTATTTCAAGCTCCTGAAGAAGCGCGTCAGTGCAAAACATGTAGAGCTTTGAGCTTCTCTAACCCACACGTCAACCTACATTAGGTCCAGCCAAAACATTGATGACTGCAATTCAACAAATATATGTAAAGCTATAGTCTGACCTATGGGCACTAATGGTGATGTGTATGGGGGAGTTTACTAGCATCCGGTGCTAGTATTTTAATTTGTTGTCATTTGTTGCCATTTTAAAAAAAATTGTATTAATAAACAATCTATTTTTAGAATTATTTGTGTGCTGTGGTGCCTAAAAAGTCCATTAGAGTTTACTTTTCCATTATAGTCTTAAAGCAATTGTAAAGGAAAACATTCTTTTAAATAAAGATAACAAACATCTCTATCCTTGGGATTTGGCTGATCACAGATCGGAGTATCATAGCCCTTCACCACTTGATCAGCTGTCAGCCAATGACAGTTGATCACATGATGTAAACAGAAGCAGGTTATCTGCTTTTTTTTGTCCTCATGCTGACAGCATGAAGAGAAAAGAACAAAGCCGATTACCGATCCCACACAGTGCCCATCAGTACTGCTAATCAGTGCCACCAATCAGTGCCCATCAGTGCCACCTATCAGTGCTGCCTATCAGTGCCACCCACCAGTGCCTATCAGTGCCCATCAGTGCCACCTATCAGTGCCCATCAGTGCCACCTATCAGTGCCCATCAGTGAGGCCTATCAGTGCCACCTCTTTGTGCCCTTCAGTGCCGTCTTTCAGTGCCCTTCAGTGCCGCCCATCAGTGCCACCTATAAGTGCAGCCTCATCAGTGCCTCCTGATCAGCCCCCACCAGTGCTGCCTTATCAGTGCCCATCAGTGCCACCTATCAGTGCCCATCAGTGCTGCCTTATCAGTGCCCATCACTGCAGCCTTATCAGCACACATCAATGAAGGAGTTTTTTGTTTGTTAAATACCTCCAAAAGAAAGCTCTATTTGTGTGAAAAAAATGATAAAACGCAATTGTCATTGAAAGTGTGACAGCGCTGAAAGCTGAAAATTGGCCTGGGCGGGAAGGGAACATTTGTTTTGAAACTACATGAACATGTTAAATCCTATATGAGATTTTAGTGATTGGGTAAACTTTGCGACTAAAGTTTAAGAATTTCATAACATGCAGGCTCTTTTCCAGTCATTGCACCATTATAACCTGTGATGTCATGTCCAATTACCAAACACAAGCCCTTATTGTTGCTGCATTCATGTTTGAAATTGATGTTAATTCAGCAAATGTGGTCAAGTCATAAACAAGTGTCATTAACAGATGTTCTGATATTGTGATCTGAAGTAACCTCCCCCTTGAAAAACAAACCTGAAAGTTGCACAATATGCACATCTAAAAGTGAATCATACATCATGTATTGTCTTTTATAACTGTCTGCAGATGGCTATGTGCAGAGTTTACTGTCATGCTATCCCTTTCCAGCGTTCTCAGTCATATAATAGTAAAATGAGGTTTCTAGTGAGCACATCGCAAAAATACATCTGCCAACCCTGTCTGCTGCCATCCCTGTTATAAATTATAACTGTACAAAATAAATGTGGGCAATGACTGTCCACAACTGGGCGAGATTTAACCAACTCATTAGCTGTTGGCTACACCCAGGGTACATACAGACTTATTATAGACTTTAGCTCTTTTATATAGGATAAGAATAGAAATTGAGCCTGGAGAACCACACACAATAATTACACAAAGAGAAGTTTTTCAGCCAAGACATGTATGCCTCCATTATCGCAGTAATGATTATATATGTTCGAAAATACGTTTACCCACAACAAGAAACTTGAATTTAGCTATGAAGCAAAGACAGAGATTCCTTCTATGCCTTATTTTCAAGGGCTTTCTCAAGCTTTTCCTGCAAGTAAAACACATGAATTGTACTGCATATAAATTAATTCAAAGTACAAATTCTTTTTTTTTTTTATTTAACCTCTTCACGCCAGCGCCTCTTGGCCCTTTAGGAGGTTTAGATTGCTGGGAGGTTGGGGAGGGCTTAAGATCACGTGACCGCCGTGATTGGCTGTCATGGTGGTCACGTGATCCAAAAAACCCGGATCACAAGCAGCGATCAGGAGCTTTCAGTTAGGCACCGGTAACTGTGCCAGGAGCGGGCAGGGCACATGTTCTCGGCACAGCTATATTGACCACAATTCGCGCAAATATGTGGCCTCTCAGCGCCAAGGACCAGGCGCCGAAAGGCTGCATATTTGCATGCAGCCAGCGCCAAGGAGTTAATGTAGTTAGCTCACAGCTCCCACAGTTTTTTTTTCACTTGAATTTTGTTAAAAAAAAAACAAAAAAAAGAAAAATGGACAATTAAAGCCAAAAATACTATGCAGGAATGTGAACAAGATTGAGAGAAGTTTCCCTCAGCAGATATTGAACATTAAACAATGATGGAGGCATGAAAGACAATCGATCCAAACATTATTGAATTGTTAGATAATCAGTTCACAGAGCTCTTCTTAGAAATGCAATGGACTTTGTTTCTGAAAAGGGCCCTTCAACTAGAGCCCTAGAGCTAGAGAGAACAGTACAGTCTTCCGTTGGACCAAAAAAGAGGTTAGTGTAATGCAGTGGTGGTCCGAAATGCAGGGAGCACAGGCGCCGCTCACCCACCCATCCATGCGTCCAGCCCCCTAATCCATATGCAGGCCGCTGGGCACATG
The DNA here is from genome assembly GCA_037952835.1 of Lithobates septentrionalis. Classification (NCBI taxonomy): domain Eukaryota; kingdom Metazoa; phylum Chordata; class Amphibia; order Anura; family Ranidae; genus Lithobates; species Lithobates septentrionalis. The sequence continues at coordinate 430,465 of JBBDGP010001070.1, forward strand.
GATTCCAATTGTTTTTTTTTTTTTTTTAAGCACGTGATTAGAGCCAGAAGTTTTAATAGGCTTCAAAAAAGGGTGGGCTTGGGGCACAGAGTACCGAGGGGGAGATGCCGAGGAGGAGAAGCAAGGGGAAGCCGCTGCCCGTTGTGTGCAGTGGGTGTGTGGATGACCCGACCGGCCAAGCGGACGGGGGAGGGGGGTGGTTTAGTGTGTTTTTAAGGGGAAACGATATGGGTCCACTCACACCTATGTATGTGCAGTAGCACATGTACTACAATGTGCTCTTAGCTGTGAATGGGCCCTAAATATTCTTCCTGGAAAGATCCACAATGTACTAAACAGCACTCTGCCATAGGTACTGCTCCGGGCTTGTATCTCATTCAGTAACCAGCTGTATGTGGTTAGGCTTTTAGAGGACCTGTCACACATCCAAAATCATTAACATAAAGCAAAATAAAAGTTTATTGTCGTAAAGGACACATTTATTTGTCAATTTGTTTAGTGGATCAGGACTTTAGGAATGAGAAGATACGAAATCTCAGTGTGGTTTTATAAATATCCTCAAATTAATGAGCTGAAAATCGCACTCTGAGTCGCTCAGGAATCACACAGGAACATGGACAGCTTTCCAATGCGATTCAGGTGTAAACCGGCCATTAATTTCTCAGAATGTAGTGGTGGTGCAACGCGTTTGCTCTGCTTGGAAAGCTTCCCTTTTATTTTTTAACAATGATCATCTATATCTACAAACCTGAATTTGCAAAAAAAAAAAGATAACGATAAAAGTCCATGACCTCTGCTGGTTTTATCAAGGTTGCCAGCTAAGGTAAAACTACAGAGGACACAGCAGTGGAATTTGCTTTTGGGCCCATGACATCAGGGCAAAATACATTAACTTTTATCTTTTATTCACATTAATTTTACAAATTAAAAAATTAAAAAATAAGCTGTTGAAGGTTATATTTATAATAGATGAAACCCCTATTTGCCATTTGTATTTGGAGCCAATGACGTTTAAGGTATGCCTCCATTTATCAGAAATGAATGCTTGATTCTTTGCCCATCAAGCTTTGCCCTCTTGTCAGGAGCCTTATAATGGGGCTATCCTTATTTCTTTCTTTGGCCATCAAGAAAGGTAAGAAAGTAGAGAATAATGAGACAAACAAGGGCCAGCAGCTCTGAAAACTTCAGAACTTTCAAAGTGAGGAATTTTCATTTGCTATACTCGCCAATTGAAAGAGTTTTTGATTTTCGCCTACAAATGGAAACCTCTTTAGTTCTTCAGTTTCCTTTCATTGTTTAATTTTGCTTTATCAGTTAAAGGAAACTGTGTTGCTCATACAGTGTTCTTGGAATTCACTTTCATAGTCCAATAATATACAAAAACAAAAAGACTTTTTTGGTAGGAAGGGATAGACTATGCTTTTTTTCCTGCACCAGGGACAGGTGTTGCAGGGCAGTCAGTAAAGACAAAAATCCTTCCCATGTACCCATTTTTTTTTAATAGATCTATATTGAAGTTATAGTAGTGTAATAATGAAAAAACAGTTGCATCAAAAGAGAAAGTATGAGATTTGGCATAAGAAACACCAATGCGTAACAAGATACATACAAAATTGGGTAGATTTATCTGCCATAACATAGCAGATAAGAGTAAGCCTGTGGATCCATAATACAGTTTTATAAGTATGTGAGGTACCATAGAAAGAAGAAAATAATGCCCTGTACACACGACCGGTTTTGCCATCGGAATAAACTCTGAAGGTTTTTACGATGGAGTTCCGACGGAATTCCGCTCAAGCTGTCTTGCATACACACGGTCACACCAAATTCCGACCATCCAGAACGTGGTGACGTACAACGGGACTAGAAAAAGGAAGTTCAATAGCCAGTAGCCAATAGCTTCCGTCTCCTACTTGCTTCAGAGCATGCGTCGTTTTTGGTGCGTCGGAACAGCAAACAGACGAGTGGTTTTTCCAATAGTAATTTGTTCCGTCGGAAAAATATAAAACATATTCTCTATCTAAGTCTGTCTGAATTTTCGACAGAAAAAGTTCGATGGGGCGTACACACGGTTGGAATATACGAAGCTGCCATCGGACTCTTTCTGTCGGAAATTCAGCTCATGTGTACGCGGCATAAGAAGTATCAATGGAATTAAATACGCCAGAAAATGCTTTATATTTTACAATAAGAATGGGTGAGCCATGCACCCCATCTTTGTTGAAGTTTATTTAGGGTCCACGTCAGCATTTTTTTGCCCAACTTGCCAGACAGTGGAACAAGGCTTGTGTCCTGACTTTTCTTTAATGCAGATAAGCAATATAGCTTTGTTACAGCTCCAGTCTGTCATTGATTAGACAGTGCAGGACACCAATGAGATCATCATTGTTTTCAACCCATGAGGCAAGGAAAAAAAGGCAAAATCAGGGCGCTGGGGTTTGTACCAAGCAGTAAAACCGCTTTATTAAAATGCAATACACTTACATGTGATAAACTTAGCAAACCGTTTGACTGTGAAAAGGCAGCACATCAAAAGGACACCAATGGCACAGAACAGCAAGCAACAGAGGACAGACAGCAAACTGGGTAGTTATGGCCGACCCCCGAGGGTGCAGCAGCATGGGACACCAGGATGCCAAAGGCAGCCTGTGTGATGGAGAAGAATGGGGTGTCCCTGGCCGCACATTGTGTATGACAGCTGTCAGGGTGCCAGGTTGATGTCCAGAGGGGGCAGGCATAACTTGTTTCAAGGTCTCCATCCTCTTTGTCAAATGCATGGGGGAGATAAGGGACAGGCTGCCTGCAGAATACTAGAGGAGAGGGATGGATACAAGATGAATTACTCTGCAAGGAGAGAGAGCAGCATTGACCAGTCTTTATTACAGGAAGCACCTACACTGGGACAAAGTTACACTGTATTACAGCACAGATCTGGAGGAAAAACACAAGGCGCACCAAAATTTAAAAATGCGCATGTCTCCTATATTGAAACAATGTTTGCTTATCCCATAGTTTAGGTTCAATGAATGTCTAAGAGCAATAATTTGTGCGTTTACAGTAAAACCTTGGATTGCGAGCATAATTTGTTCCGGAAACATGCTTCTAATCCAAAGCACTGGTGTATCAAATTTCCCCTTAAGAAATAATGGAAACTCAAATGATTTATACCGCAACCATTTTTTCAGGTCTTTCAGTTTATAGTCCATATAAAAAGATTATAGCAATGTGATAGGTTGTGTAACCATAAAATGTCCATCCACAAATGGCAACCTCCACAAGGGGATTAGAAGCAAAATCCAGCAGAAGCTACTGAGTATAAAAGAGAAGAGAGGCGCCTCTAAGTGTAGCAATATGCTTACATTTAATGAAGGTACAACATTTAGCAACTCACATGGTTGATGATTAAAAGACGCACATCTAATTATGCAGGCATCCGGGGTAAAGCTGTCCACAAAGACCATTCCCTGCACCGCCGGCTCTCACCGCTGTCAGTCTGCAATCATGACCGGGAAGACTACCCTGCAGTAGAGCGATCTGAAAGCGAGGCTTGAAGTGCTCGTGGAGCTCAGAATGGAAGGGATGCCGTTGATGGTGGTGCAGAGGATGTAGACAGCTTTACCCCGGATGCCTGCATAGTGCATAATTAGATGTGCCTCTTTTAATCATCAACCATGTGAGTTGCTAAATGTTATACCTTCATTAAATGTAACCATATTGCTACACTTAGAGCTACCTTTCTTCTTTTTTATACTCCGTTGTGACGTGACACTAGTCGTATATCAAGACATCGCTTGTATATCAAGTCAAAATTTATTTTAAAATGTTGCTTGTCTTGCAAAATGCTCTCAAACCAAGTTACTCTCAAACCAAGATTTTACTGCATGCATCTGCTTAGAGTTTCATTTCCGTTCAATACATTTTTTAATACATTTTTCTAATTTGTTTGACAAACATAGCAGTACAAAAGAAAAAAGAGCAAAATGCTCACATTATCAAATGTATAATTGAAAAGTAGCATAACAAAACATTGTAGAGTTTAACTTTAACCAATTTTAACCAGCGACTGCCGCACGCCCAGCAGAATGGCATGGGTGCGCAAATGGGCATACCTGTAAGTCCCTCGCTCCCGCGGGCACCCCCCCCCCCCCCTGTGCCCGAGGCGGTCGGTTTCGTTACAGAACCTGTCAATCCTCAGGTCCAGGCTAATGATTTCTGGCCTGGACCTGCTGATCGGTTCTGGTGAATGAAAATGCTCCCCTTGTCTGTAAGTGTAAACACAGGCAGGGGAAGTGATGTCATCTCCCCTCGTGGAAGTATTTTCAGTTCCAGAGAGGAATTTTGAGGGAACCGAACCGTTAGTTACATGGCCTCCGAAACTGTGATAGGCAGTGAGGAGTGAAATCAAAAATCAGAATGTATTTTGGGGTGTAATTTCACATATGCCCATGGCATGTGTGAGCAATATATCATTTCAGTGACAACTTTGTGTTTTGTTTTTTTGCCATTTTTCAATGACTTGTGACAAAAAAATATATATATATTCAATGTGCTCAACAAGCCTCACAGCAAATTCCTTGGGGTGTCTACTTTCCAAAATTGGGTCATTTGGGGGGTTTGTACTGCCCTGCCATTTTAGCACCTCAAGAAATTAAATAGGCAGTCATAAACTAAAAGCTGAGTAAATTCCAGAAAATGTACACTAGTTTGTAGACGCTATAACAGTTGCACAAACCAATAAATATACGTTTATTATTTTATTTTTTTACCCGAGACATGTATTTTTTATAGCAAAAAGTAGAAAACATAATTTTTTTCCAAATTTTCTGTCTTTTTTCATTTATATTGCAAAAAATAAAAATCGCAGAGGTGAGCAAATACCACCAAAAGAAAGCTCTATTTGTGGGAAAAAAAGGACGCAAATTTTTTTTGGGTACAGCATTGCATGACTGTGCAATTACCAGTTAAAGCAGCGCAGTGCCAAATTGTAAAAAGTGCTCTGGTCAGGAAGGGGGTGAATCCTTCTGGGGCTGAAGTTAAAGGATCACTAAAGATAATTTTTTATTTTTTTTTTAAATAACAAACATGTTATACTTACCTCTGCCGTGCAGCTCGTTTTGCACAGAGTGGCCCCGAACCTGGTCTTCTGGGGTCCCTCGGCAGCTGTCACGGCTCCCCCCCGCAAGGACTCAACACCTTCATGCGAGCTCCCTCGCATGGTGTTGAGTGCTTGCGGGCGCGCTCCCGTGATACAGACGGCGGCCATAGCCGCTCACTGTATCACTCGGCATCATTGGATGTGATTGAAAGCAGCACGAGCCAATGGCTGCGCTGCTTTCAATCCATCCACTGTAACCAATCAACGGCCAGGCTGAGCGGCGAAGAGGATGTCGGGGGCGAGCGCGGGACTTTCGAGGAGTCAGGTAAGTAAAACGGGGGGGCTGGGGGGGGGGGGGGGGGCGGTATTGTGGGATGTTTTTTCCTTTTACCTTTACAACCCCTTTAACAAACTACAGTGAAAATTTTGTGACAAAGAGATTACGCAACACAACAGCTTTGAATGACTTCTTTAGTAAATATTTTTCATGATGTATTTTTTTGTCCCAGCTGGAAGAGTCATGAAAAATATGTTTTGCTGTTCACAACAGGAGATACTATCTTAGTAAGGAATTCTCAGTTTTGTTCCTGCAGTCAAAACACTAACAAAACACAAACAGTATATTCTTTGGGATAGAAGTCATTTGTGTGATTGCCTGCCAATGTTGGATGGTTGGGTGACCTCTTGGTGTAGCCGGGGGCCCCCTGCCTTTTCTGCTTTTTGTTTAAAAGAAATCCCTCTGTAGAGACTAGAGATACACTTCCTACATACAGTAATCTGTTATACTATAAATTGATACACTTGTAAGATTTTGTATTTACAATACATTCCTTATATTATAATTGTAAAGTGTCCCCTAAACCATAGCACAATTTGCTATTTAAAACACTTCAGAAGACCAATTTAATAAATGGATCAATCATATTAATCATAATTTATTCTAAATGATAAAATATAAGAACAGATGGTTCATGGGTGACCTACTTCCCAATATAATATTCAACTTTCCCTTAAGCTTCCTGTCAATCTGTTATAAGCTTTGACCAACACCAGGGCAGTCATTGGTGCAAATATGTTGTACATTTTACACTTGGGGGGGGGGGGGGGGGGATTGAATTACAGGCACAAAATTACGCTGTCCCCATTGTCCTCCCAGGTACTCACACTGACATGTTAAAAAGTAATTTTAAAGGAAACCTGTCTAATACAGTTGTTACAGGGACAGTAAGGCAAGTCATACAGTAGAATAGATGATGGGTTGAAAGAAAGAAGATCGCTCCATTACCTCCTGGCAGTAATCGCATGCAAAAGATCCAACAGGCTGGTTGTACTGAAGTCGATCGATGCATTGACTTCAGCACAACCAGCCTGCCCATAGATGGTTGGAGTTCAGTAGTTTCCTGCTCACAGATGTAAAAAAAAAAAGCAGCCAGCAATGTTTATCAACAAAACGCTGAAAGAGATAAAAAGAAACATTGTATCATTCTGTTCATTTACAAATCAAAGGGATGAACTTTGGTCTGTAAATTAGGTCAGTTTAACCACTTAAAGACTAAGGCTGAGTTTACACTGAGGGACCGAGCGGTTTACAGCAGGGTCCGGTGCGTCCCTGTTCACCGTTTCAGTCCGAATTTTTGGCTGAATTCGGACCTGAAACGGACCAGAAAACGCACAGGACTCCTGTGCAATTTGCACCGGAGATGTGTGAACAGGCTCCATTGAGAGCCAATCACAATCTCCTGACATGCGAATTGGATGGGGAGAAATCTCCGCATCCAATTCGCACTTTTGCAAACCCAGCCTAAGCCTTTTTTTTGCTTACAAGTTAAAATCAGTATTTTTTTGCTAGAAAATTACTTAGAACCCCCAAACATTATATATATTTTTTGGCAGAGACCCTAGAGAATAAAATGGCGGTTGCTGCAATATTTTATGTCGGATTTGTGCAGCGTTCTTTCAAACGCAGTTTTTTGCGTTATATAATAAACTTCAATGAATTAAAAAAACAAACTAAACCGTAAAGGTAGCCCAATTTGTTTGTATAATGTGAAAGATGATGTTACGCCGGAAATCTTTATTCTAAGCAAAAAATCTGGATTCTCATTTTATCCAGAATCGTGCTGCTCTGAGTAAAGGAAAAACTTATCCTTATCCTCACTTCCCCAAAACAAAAAACAAAAACAAAACAAAAAGCCATTGTTGACCCCCTCTTTCTGAAAATATTATTTCCTTAACATGCATCAGCATGTAAAGCGTTCTGCACTTTTTAAGACACTTTTTAAGACACTGACATAAATTTTGACATTACTTGAAAATGACTCAAAATATGTTGAAGTTGGACAGAGGGCTCTTTGAAGTACAGATGCTGTGGTGGAGCCCCTGAGTACGGTAACTATATTGAGAGTTTTTTACAATCATACATACAGTTGACCAGTGACCAATTTAATTAACATCCTGTAATTTGATAACATTGTTAGGTTTTAGACTGGTGACCAAAGCAGGCTCTAAACATTGGACATAATTTCCGTCACATTACCCCAGTTCAGTAAAAGCCAGCCCTAACAAAGAGGATCCTACGGAACCCCAAGACTTGTTGGCTTTTTTTTAAACTGAATTTAGTGATTAATAAAATGTTTCAGTGGGGGGCTGTGAAAAAAAATAAATTTTTAGGATGAATATCTTAATATTTATAAAGTTGTTATTAGCACTCACGTGTCTCTGTTTAAACTATGCTCGATTGCCGATTTAATTTAGGCCCCTTTCACACGGGTGAACCGTTCAGGTCCGCCTGTCAGTATTTTAGGCGGACCTAAACGGATGTTCCAAACAGGTCTATGGAGCGACGGATGTCAGCAGTGACATGTCCGCTGACATCCGCTGACATCCGCTGACATCCGACCGGCTCCGATCCGCTAAAGTGTGAAAACCCTACTTTTCCATCCGTCTGCGTATCGGATGAAAACGGACTCTACAGTCCGTCTTCATCCGATCCCCCATAGAGGAGAGCGGCGCTCTGACAGGTCAGTCCCTGCACAGTGTGCAGAGACAGACCTGTCATCTACCTTCTCAGCGGGGATTGATGGAGCGATCCCCTGCTGAGCAAAGCGGAGCCCGTACATGGACACGTCCATGTGAAAGGGCCCTTAGAAAGATCTCTTTTACTCCTTGTTCTTCTATATTACCATCTTGCTTGTGGGCATGTGAAGCCCACAAGCACTATCTTCCGGGCTCTGGTGCAGCTGAGCGACCAGCATGCACCGCCCGTTCTCACGCATGCGCCGTATGTACGGCACAGCGGCGTACACTTCTGACGTTGCCATCACAACGGTGGCATCGTCGAAAGTGCTCGCCCCCGTTGTGATGGCAAGGAAGCCCTCGGTGCTGCCCAGTGACTCCTGGGAAATGATGACAGCCGTCTCCCAGGAGCACTACTGAGCACGGGCACCTAGGGAAATGATGTCAGGCATCTTGGAGAGGAAGAGGCAGATTACGAGGGACTCCCTAGCAACAGACCTGAAAAGGTGAGTAAATAAAAAAATTTCCAAAGGTTGTTCTTTGTATTTAATTCAGCTGAATAATGTAAAATTTGTTTTATGACTGGAAATCCGCTTTAAGGCTCCACTCACACCAGATGTTGTGGGACTGCGCTGGGTGGTTATTCCAGTGCAGTCCCACCACATGACAAGGCAAAATGCCTTGTTTCCTTTGTGCCTAATTCACACCACTGCGTTGCGGTGATGTGTGAGCACCTTCCGCTGAAAAAGAGTAGTACATGCACTACTTTTTTTCAGCACACCACAGTGCAGCCACTGCATTATAAAGCATTGGCTGGTGTGAATGTACCCTTAAGGAAAGCAGAAGAATAATGATACAAATAATACATTTCTTGATAAACAAAGCCTAGTGATTACCACACAGTGCCTTGAAAAAGTATTCATATCTCTTGAAATTTTACAACCAAAAACGTAAATGTATTTTATTGGGATTTTATGTGATAGACCAGCACAAAGTGGCACATAATTGTGAAGTGGAATGAAAATGATAAATGAAATGAGGAGAGCATTAAAGGGGTTGTACACTTTCATGTTTTTTTACCTCAATGCATCCTATGCATTAAGGTGAAAAAACACCTGGCAGTGACCGGCCCCCCAGCCCCCCCTGTTTTGCTTACTTGAGCCCTGGAACTTGACCTGGCAGGGACGCTCTGTCTCTCTGCCTGGGGTTCTTGGATCTTGATTGGATAGATTGATAGCAGTGCAGCCATTGGCTCCCGCTGCTGTCAATCAAATCCAATGACGCGGGCGCCTTGGGGCAGGGCCGAGTCATACATTCGGCGGCTATGGACACCGATTGCTGGACTCGGGAGCGCGCCCGCAAGGTAACCGCCTCGGGAGAGCGCTTCTCCTAGGGCAGTGGTTCTCAACCTGGGGGTCGGGACCCCCTCGGGGGTCGAATGACGATTTGCCAGGGGTCACCGAATCCTGGGCTGATCCTGAAGCCTGCACTGCTCTCCCAGCCTTTTCGCCGCAGCCCAGAACGGCTGTCCCTGTAGCCTGTGGCTGCCCACTCAGCCTCTTCACAGCCGCCCATTCAGTTCAGAGCATGGCTGGGGGGAAGTGACTAGAGGTCAGCTGACTGGTGAGGAATGTGAAGTGGGAGGGGCTGAAGGAGACCCTATCTCCTGATTTCGGCATAGGTGTCACTGCTGCGAGACACCACGAAGTCGGAGACACAGTGAGTAACACTACCTGTGATTATTGTTGCCATTAAAAGTCCCCACTACAGTTCTCAGATCAGCAGATGACTTTGATTAACCACTTGACGACCGCCTCACGCCGATGTACGTCGGCAAAGTGGCACGGACAGGCAAAATCACGTACAGGGTACGTGATTTGCCTTCCGCGGGTGCCCGAGGCGGTCGTCGTTTGTCCAGCGGCGATCGGTGGTGAGGGGGAGACCATCCGTTTGTGGCCCCCCCCTCGCGATCGCCGCCGGCCAATCGAATCATTCCTTTGCTGCTGTATGCTAAACAGCAGCAAAGGAAATGATGTCATCTCTCCTCGGCTCGGTAATTTCCGTTCCGGCCCGAGGAGAGAAGACATCAATGTGAGTGCACCAACACACACACACACAGTAGAACATGCCAGGCACACAAAACACCCCGATCCCCCCCCCGATCGCCCCCCGATCCCCCCCCAATCACCCCCCCCCCTGTCACAAACTGACACCAGCAGTTTTTTTTTTTTTTTCTGATTACTGCATAGTGTCAGTTTGTGACAGTTACAGTGTTGGGACAGATATTGTTACCCCCCTTTAGGTCTAGGGTACCCCCCTAACCCCCCCTAATAAAGTTTTAACCCCTTGATCACCCCCTGTCACCAGTGTCACTAAGCGATCATTTTTCTGATCGCTGTATTAGTGTCGCTGGTGACGCTAGTTAGGGACATAAATATTTAGGTTCGCCGTCAGCGTTTTATAGCGTCAGGGACCCCCATATACTACCGAATAAATGTTTTAACCCCTTGATTGCCCCCTAGTTAACCCTTTCACCACTGATCACCGTATAACCGTTACGGTTGACGCTGGTTAGTTTGTTTATTTTTTATAGTGTCAGGGCACCCGCCGTTTATTACCGAATAAAGGTTTAGCCCCCTGATCGCCCGGCGGTGATATGCGTCGCCCCAGGCAGCGTCAGATTAGCGCCAGTACCGCTAACACCCACGCACGCAGCATACACCTCCCTTAGTGGTATAGTATCTGAACGCATCAATATCTGATCCGATCAGATCTATACTAGCGTCCCCAGCAGTTTAGGGTTCCCAAAAACGCAGTGTTAGCGGGATCAGCCCAGATACCTGCTAGCACCTGCGTTTTGCCCCTCCGCCCGGCCCAGCCCAGCCCACCCAAGTGCAGTATCGATCGATCACTGTCACTTACAAAAGACTAAACGCATAACTGCAGCGTTCGCAGAGTCAGGCCTGATCCCTGCGATCGCTAACAGTTTTTTTGGTAGTATTTTGGTGAACTGGCAAGCACCAGCCCCAGGCAGGGTCAGGTTAGCGCCAGTACCGCTAACACCCACGCACGCAGCATACGCCTCCCTTAGTGGTATAGTATCTGAACGGATCAATATCTGATCCGATCAGATCTATACTAGTGTCCCCAGCAGTTTAGGGTTCCCAAAAACGCAGTGTTAGCGGAATCAGCCCAGATACCCGCTAGCACCTGCGTTTTGCCCCTCCGCCCGGCCCAGCCCACCCAAGTGCAGTATCGATCGATCACTGACACTTACAAAACACTAAATGCATAACTGCAGCGTTCGCAGAGTCAGGCCTGATCCCTGCGATCGCTAACAGTTTTTTTGGTAGTATTTTGGTGAACTGGCAAGCACCAGCCCCAGGCAGCATCAGGTTAGCGCCAGTACCGCTAACACCCACGCACGCACTGTACACCACCCTTAGTGGTATAGTATCTGAACGGATCAATATCTGATCCGATCAGATCTATACTAGCATCCCCAGCAGTTTAGGGTTCTCACAAACGCAGTGTTAGCGGGATCAGCCCAGATACCTGCTAGCACCTGCGTTTTGCCCCTCCGCCCGGCCCAGCCCAGCCCACCCAAGTGCAGTATCGATCGATCACTGTCACTTACAAAAGACTAAAACGCATAACTGCAGCGTTCGCAGAGTCAGGCCTGATCCCTGCGATCGCCAACAGATTTTTTGGTAGCGTTTTGGTGAACTGGCAAGCGCCAGCGGCCTAGTACACCCCGGTCGTAGTCAAACCAGCACTGCAGTAACACTTGGTGACGTGGCGAGTCCCATAAGTGCAGTTCAAGCTGGTGAGGTGGCAAGCACAAGTAGTGTCCCGCTGCCACCAAAAAGACAAACACAGGCCCGTCGTGCCCATAGTGCCCTTCCTACTGCATTCGCCAATCCTAATTGGGAACCCACCGCTTCTGCAGCGCCCGTACTTCCCCCATTCACATCCCCAACCAAATGCAGTCGGCTGCATGAGAGGCATTTTCTTTATGTCCTCCCGAGTACCCCTACCCAGCGAACGCCCCCAAAAAAGATATTGTGTCTGCAGCTAGCGCGGATATAGACGTGACACCCGCTATTATTGTCCCTCCTGTCCTGACAATCCTGGTCTTTGCATTGGTGAATGTTTTGAACGCTACCATGCACTAGTTGAGTATTAGCGTAGGGTACAGCATTGCACAGACTAGGCACACTTTCACAGGGTCTCCCAAGATGCCATCGCATTTTGAGAGACCCGAACCTGGAACCGGTTACAGTTATAAAAGTTAGTTACAAAAAAAGTGTAAAAAAAAAAAAATATATATATATATATATATATAAAATAAAAAAAAATAGTTGTCGTTTTATTGTTCTCTCTCTCTCTATTCTCTCTATTGTTCTGCTCTTTTTTACTGTATTCTATTCTGCAATGTTTTATTGTTATTATGTTTTATCATGTTTGCTTTTCAGGTATGCAATTTTTTATACTTTACCGTTTACTGTGCTTTATTGTTAACCATTTTTTTGTCTTCAGGTACGCCATTCACAACTTTGAGTGGTTATACCAGAATGATGCCTGCAGGTTTAGGTATCATCTTGGTATCATTCTTTTCAGCCAGCGGTCGGCTTTCATGTAAAAGCAATCCTAGCGGCTAATTTGCCTCTAGACTGCTTTTACAAGCCGTGGGAGGGAATGCCCCCCCCCCACCGTCTTCCGTGTTTTTCTCTGGCTCTCCTGTCTCAACAGGGAACCTGAAAATGCAGCCGGTGATTCAGCCAGCTGACCATAGAGCTGATCAGAGACCAGAGTGGCTCCAAACATCTCTATGGCCTAAGAAACCGGAAGCTACGAGCATTTTATGACTTAGATTTCGCTGGATGTAAATAGCGCTATTGGGAAATTGGGGAAGCATTTTATCACACCGATCTTGGTGTGGTCAGATGCTTTGAGGGCAGAGGAGAGATCTAGGGTCTAATAGACCCCAATTTTTTCAAAAAAGAGTACCTGTCACTACCTATTGCTATCATAGGGGATATTTACATTCCCCGAGATAACAATAAAAATGATTAAAAAAAAATAAAAATGAAAGGAACAGTTTAAAAATAAGATAAAAAAGCAAAAAAATAATAAAGAAAAAAAAAAAAAAAAAGCACCCCTGTCGCCCCCTGCTCTCGCACTAAGGCGAACGCAAGCGGCGGTCTGTCGTCAAACGTAAACAGCAATTGCACCATGCATGTGAGGTATCACCGCGAAGGTTAGATCGAGGGCAGTAATTTTTGCAGTAGACCTCCTCTGTAAATCTAAAGTGGTAACCTGTAAAGGCTTTTAAAGGCTTTTAAAAATGTATTTATTTTGTTGCCACTGCACGTTTGTGCGCAATTGTAAAGCATGTCATGTTTGGTATCCATGTACTCGGCCTAAGATCATCTTTTTTATTTCATCAAACATTTGGGCAATATAGTGTGTTTTAGTGCATTAAAATTTAAAAAAGTGTGTTTTTTCCCCAAAAAATGCGTTTGAAAAATCGCTGCGCAAATACTGTGTGAAAAAAAAAAATGAAACACCCACCATTTTAATCTGTAGGGCATTTGCTTTAAAAAAATATATAATGTTTGGGGGTTCAAAGTAATTTTCTTGCAAAAAAAAAAACTTTTTCATGTAAACAATAAGTGTCAGAAAGGGCTTTGTCTTCAAGTGGTTAGAAGAGTGGGTGATGTGTGACATAAGCTTCTAAATGTTGTGCATAAAATGCCAGGACAGTTCAAAACCCCCCGAAATGACCCCATTTTGGAAAGTAGACACCCCAAGCTATTTGCTGAGAGGCATGTCGAGTCCATGGAATATTTTATATTGCGACACAAGTTGCGGGAAAGAGACAATTTTTTTTTTTTTTTGCACAAAATTGTCACTAAATGATATATTGCTCAAACATGCCATGGGAATATGTGAAATTATACCCCAAAATACATTCTGCTGCTTCTCCTGAGTACGGGGATACCACATGTGTGAGACTTTTTGGGAGCCTAGCCGCGTACGGAACCCCGAAAACCAAGCACCGCCTTCAGGCTTTCTAAGGGCGTGAATTTTTGATTTCTCTCTTGACTGCTTATCACAGTTTCGGAGACCATGGAATGCCCAGGTGGCACAAACCCCCCCCAAATGACCCCATTTTGGAAAGTAGACACCCCAAGCTATTTGATGAGAGGTATAGTGAGTATTTTGCAGACCTCACTTTTTGTCACAAAGTTTTGAAAATTGAAAAAAGAAAAAAAAAAAAGTTTTTTCTTGTCTTTCTTCATTTTCAAAAACAAATGAGAGCTGCAAAATACTCACCATGCCTCTCAGCAAATAGCTTGGGGTGTCTACTTTCCAAAATGGGGTCATTTGGGGGGGGTTTGTGCCACCTGGGCATTCCATGGCCTCCGAAACTGTGATAGGCAGTGAAGAGTGAAATCAAAAATTTTCACCCTTAGAAATCCTGAAGGCGGTGATTGGTTTTCGGGGTCCCGTACACGGCTAGGCTCCCAAAAAGCCCCACACATGTGGTATCCCCGTACTCAGGAGAAGTAGCTAAATGTATTTTGGGGTGCAATTCCACATATGCCCATGGCCTGTGTGAGCAATATATCATTTAGTGACAACTTTGTGCAAAAAAAAAAAAAAATGTGTCACTTTCCCGCAACTTGTGTCAAAATATAAAATATTCCATGGACTCAATATGCCTCTCTGGAAATAGCTTGGGGTGTCTACTTTCCAAAATGGGGTCATTTGGGGGGGTTTTGTGCCACCTGGGCATTCCATGGCCTCCGAAACTGTGATAGGCAGTAAAGAGTGAAATCATAAATTTACGCCCTTAGAAATCCTGAAGGCGGTGATTGGATTTCGGGGCCCCGTACGCGGCTAGGCTCCCAAAAAGTCCCACACATGTGGTATCCCCATATTCAGGAGAAGCAGCAGAATGTATTTTGGGGTGCAATTCCACATAGGCCCATGGCCTGTGTGAGCAATATATCATTTAGTGACAACTTTTTGTAAATATTTTTTTTTTTTTTTTTTTTGTCATTATTCAATCACTTGGGACAAAAAAAATAAATATTCAATGGGTTCAACATGCCTCTCAGCAATTTCCTTGGGGTGTCTACTTTCCACAATGGGGTCATTTGGGGGGGTTTTGTACTGCCCTGCCATTTTAGCACCTCAAGAAATGACATAGGCAGTCATAAACTAAAAGCTGTGTAAATTACAGAAAATGTACCCTAGTTTGTAGACGCTATAACTTTTGCGCAAACCAATAAATATACGCTTATTGACATTTTTTTTACCAAAAACATGTGGCCGAATACATTTTGGCCTAAATGTATGACTAAAATTGAGTTTATTGGATTTTTTTTATAACAAAAAGTAGAAAATATCATTTTTTTTCAAAATTTTCGGTCTTTTTCCATTTATAGCGCAAAAAATAAAAACCGCAGAGGTGATCAAATACCATCAAAAGAAAGCTCTATTTGTGGGAAGAAAAGGACGCAAATTTCGTTTGGGTACAGCATTGCATGACCGCGCAATTAGCAGTTAAAGCGACGCAGTGCCAAATTGGAAAAAGACCTCTGGTCCTTAGGCAGCATAATGGTCCGGGGCTCAAGTGGTTAAGAGCACCTAAGTTGGCTGATCAGAACTCCCCCCCAGCACTGCCACTGATCCCAACTCCCCGCCAGCACTGCCACTCATCCCATTCCCCCCCCCCCCCCACCCACCAAGGAGTAAGAGAAGGAAATAAAAATAAAGAATACATAGAAGGGAAAGGAAAATAGGGGGAGGAACAAAGAGAAAGAGAGAGAGAGAAAGAATAAGAGAAAGAACAAAAAAGACGGTGAGAGAGGGATGGGGAAAAAAAAACAAGAAATTAGGATAGAGAGAGATAAAAAGGGAAAGAAAGGAGAACAAAAAAAAGAGTGGTACATCCTAAGTGGAAGGGACTCAGGGAGCGCTAAATATCCGTGGGTTAGGGACGCAAATTACTTGCCCTGCCTTGGGTGCTGACAACCCATGCTACAAAAATAATTTTACCGTTAGGGGTCCCCACAACTTGAGAAATTTTATCAAGGGGTCACGGCACTAGTAAGGTTGAGAACCACTGTCCTAGGGGGTTATCTGATGTGGGGAGGAGCCGTGAGAGCCGCCGGGGGACCCCAAAAGACGAGGTTTAGGCCACTCTGTGCAAAACGAGCTGCACAGTGGAGGTAAGTATGATATGTTTGTTATTTTTTTTTTTTAAAACGAACCCTTACAATCACTTTAATCAGAGAAGCAGCCAAGAAGCCCATGGTAACCCTGGAGGAGCTGCAGAGATCCACAGCTCAGGTGGAAGAATCTTTCCACAGGGCAACTATTAGTCGCGCACTCCACAAATCTGGCCTTTATGGAAGAGTGGCAAGAAGAAAGCCATTGTTGAAAGAAAGTCATAATAAGTCCCGTTTGCAGTTTGCGCAAAGCCATGTGGGGGACACAGCAAACATGTGGAAGAAGTTGCTCTGGTCAGATGAGACCAAAAATGAACTTTTTAGCCTAAAAGCAAAATGCTGTGTGGCGGAAAACTAACACTTTACATCATCCTGAACACACCATCCCCATCGTGAAACATGGTGGTGACAGCATCATGTTGTGAGGATGATTTTCTTCAGCAGGGACAGGGAATCTATTCAGAGTTGATGGGAAGATGGATGGAGCCAAATACAGGGCAATCTTAGAAGAAAACCTGTTAGTGTCTGCAAAAGACTTGAGATTGGGGCGGAAGTTCACCTTCCAGCAGGACAACGGCCCTAAACATACAGCCAGAGCTACAATAGAATGGTTTAGATCAAAGCATATTCATGTGTTAGCAGTGGCGGTCCGTGCATTCTGGGCCCCTTTGAGGACGCCGGACGAATGGACTCCTTTGACGGGGGTGGGGGGGGTTTAAAGCACGTGATTAGAGCCTCTGGCATAAAAAAAAGGCTTCAAAAAAGGGTGGGCTCGGGGCGAAAAAAACATTCAACTGACATAGTGGTCACATGATCTTGTTAAAAAAACAAAGTCAAGTAATTTTTTAAAGCACATTTAGCCTAAGCAATCTGCATGGCAAAATGTGACAAGGGAAAAACTGGCAATTTCCTTGAAAAATCAAGTTTTAAATTTAAAAATAGCAATTCAAACTTAACAAGATATATTTTACTTTAAGTCATACTTGTGATATAGAATGCCACTGGAGGTTCTATCTTGCAATACGTTTAACATAAGAGTTTACATAAAAGTGATTCAATCTGCTCATAGTAAGTTACGTTATGCTACTGTCTTTTTTTAGCTTGTTTCTACAGCATGTCCTAACCTGCCAACTTGTGCATGTTAATGGTTTTCCCGGCAATTTACATGTCAGGTCAGTGAACAGGACCAGAGGGCATAGGAAGAACGCTATCACATACCCGCTGGGAAAATGGATCATAATCCATAGTGCACACTATGCACTGTACTCTTTAACCATAACACATCCCAGTATGTATATTCAACACTAATATATCATTAGCATATTGTAAGTCCAATCAAAGCATAAACATTTTGCATTTGAAGCAGAACTTTTGCATTTCCTACAAAAAAAACTTGGTCTACGCAGTCATTTTAAGACAAAACGCCTAGGGAAATGCTTTTCTTGCCCTGCTGTAAATCTGTCTCTGTTAGTCAAGAGACTTGGGAAGATATAAGATGACTGAGAGTTTTACCTCAGTAAAACCTGACAGTAGTGTCAGAGACTTGAGACTGATTAATAAAACAAAGTTCAATTTGTTTAATTAGTACTTCCAAGGTTGACATTCAATGCAAATGGTTTTCGAGACTTAACACTCTATCTCCTGCCACAGAATACCACAAAATACATACATACAGTACATGAATAAAAATTAAAATGGCATAGAAATACCTCAACTAAAAAAAGAAAACTGTGCAAATATTACTCCACTATTGGTCCTGTGACCAAATGCCTAGGCATTGGTCAGGTCGTCCAAGCTGAAGGAAGAAGTTTGGCCACTGTTTGGCTAGCTCTCACTGAATATCAGTCCCCTAAACTGCTTTGGCTGGGATCATGTGATCAATTTCTCAGCATCTGAAGTAGATCAGAGCAACAGGTAGGTACCAGGTTTGAGGACGCCCATTGTATGAGATAGGGCAACCAGGTCCATAGACATGAATGAGATGAATGTCAAATGATCCATTCATATCAGATTGTTTATTTGTACTACTTAGCCTAAGAAAATCACCCCTCTTACTGACCAAAATCAGAGAAAGAATTCATCAGCTCAGTGGAATATTCTTAGCAGATGACTGCAGTTGCCCCAGGTCAACACTAGCTGTGTCTGTATGATGTGTAAACATGCACACCTACCTGAAACAAGTGTGCATGTTCATCTGCTGGACAGTCAACAGAACCATCTTTACAAGTTTTGTCAGGATGATTTTCTAGTCAGTTGGTATCATAGTGAGGTAGAAAGAAATCCTGGATAGCCGCACTCTGGGATAAGGACATCTTTATTTCAATAAAATCCAACAATACAGTCAATTGCAGAGACATACAGGGTGGTAGACTGCTAACGCGTTTCACATCATTTGGATGCTTATTCGTATCGCTAGAAGTCTACCACCCTGTACGTCTCTGCAATTGACTGTATTGTTGGATTTTTTTTGAAATAAAGATGTCCTTATCCTAGAGTGCGGCTATCCAGGATTTCTTTCTACCTCACTGCAAACCAGCAAAGCCAGCACCTGGAACCAGTTCTTACTAGGGCGGTGTCATTCCAGAGCAAGAGTGTTTGTGAGCTGCATTTCCTTTTTTCCAGTTGGTATCATACTTACATTGGCCACTAGACTAATAAAAGTTGAATTTGCCTATTAGCAACTAGTGTATGTATATGCTCATATTTGGTGTGTCCAAGTGCTAACCCTAAGTGCTAATGTCGATATTTTGAGTTTGATAATGAATTTAGAAACATTGTGTGGTATTAGTGAATTTTGATCTTTGCAAAGCTTGGTCAATAGGCAAAACTTTACCAAATCCTTGGGTTTGTCCAGCAGCCAGATGAGATTGCACAAAAAGTACAATAATAATGAATACAGAACAGCCAAGATCAAAATAACAAACAGTAGATGTGGATGGTTAGACATTCTCAACCAGTATTAGTACCATATTTTGGTCTGTACAAGTTTATTTTTTTTATCACCTGGCAGCTTTTCATATGTGCTAGCTTGAGTTTCATCTACCTTGTAGATTATGTGGGGTCTCATTATCCTCACTGGACTTTTTTTTTCTGTTGTTTTTGTAATCTAATTTTTTTTCTACATCAGGACGAACAGGAACACTCTGAGATGGTTGGGAACACTGAAATAAATGATAGGGAGAAGAGAGGAAGAAGCAATGGCAGAGGGATCTTTACCCCCTTGTGACCCAGATTAATAAACCCCTCCTGTAACTGAAGTATCACATTTTTTGGTGGCTGGATCCAATGCAAAAGCAAAAAATCAGGATGCAAACAACAGAAGCCATAAATTGTCTTTCATTGATCTGATGATCCGTGAAGCCTGGCTAGCTATTATGAGTTACAGCAAATCATTTTCACTGCTTTATAAATTATCTAATACGTGCTTATCTTCAAATATGTTTTAAAATCATATGTTTCAATGACAATTGGGCTGCCTGTCACATGCAGTCTCAGGGAGCTTATGTGAAAAATCAATTTCTGCATTTCATTTGATGGTGCATTGTTCTTCTTTGCCTCTGTAGATGTGAGAGGGATGCAGCGCAGGTAAACACAGGGCTTATGCAGTAAAATGATTAATTGTATGGATACTATTGTTTAAGGTATATGTTAAGCCATAATGTCTTCTCTTGGATTTGAATAGAGCAGGGAAAGTATAGAACCCCACTCAGACTTTCATTGCTGAATGTACCCCAGCTGGAGAGATTCACCCTCTTCGCCATTGTCACCAAAACAGAAAGTGATGGTAGATCCAACATTTTAGAGCTGTCAACAGAACAAGAGGTGAGGGGAAATCTTTCATTGAGGTCACTTGTTCCAGAGACAGCTAAGCCCCCGTTCACACCGGTGCGACTTGTCATGAAGTTTGACAGATCAAAATGCATGACAAGTCGAACCCTATTTCCAGCTATGGAAATGTTCATATCAGTGTGACTCTGACTTGCAGCCATTTTGAAAAGTTTCCTGCATTATTTTGGTGATTTCATGTGAGACTTGCATTGACATCTGTGCATGAAGTTGCACAGATGTCGGCAAGCCACACATGAAATGCATTCAGTGTGAACCAGGGTTAAGAGGGAAATTTCCCTCAGCATGAAGACATTTCTTCTATCGTGTTGCATCTCCATTGCAGGAAGTGAAGGCAAATCTCCTCAATTTGACACAGGCAGAAAAAAAAACTGATGGATTTTTAACCATTTCTTACATTTTTTATGACAAACTATTCCATTACTTTACATTCAAACCATTACATACTACACTATTTTGCTTGTTATGATATGGAAGGGCAGCACAGTGGTGTAGTGGTTAGCTCTCTCACCTAGCAGCAATAGGAGTCGCTGGTTCAAATCCCAACCACGACACCATCTGCCTGGAGTTTGCATGTTCTCCCTGTGCCTGCGTGGGTTTCCTCCCACACTCCAAAGACATGCTGGTAGGTTAATCAGATCCTGTCTATAAATTGGCCCTAGTATGTGTATGTGTTTGTAAGCATGTTGGGACCCTTCGGGGTAAAGGACCGTGCTATATCAAGATGCAACTCAACTCTCAACTCATGTGTTGTTCTACCATTTTAATGTTAAATCTGCAAAAGAAAGTAGAAAAAAAGAATCACCATCTCTTGTTTGACCTTGAAAAGCTTGTTGGAATTTGCTTAAAGAAAAGTCCATCAAAAAGCATATGTAATGCCGCGTACACACGAGCGGACTTTATGGCAGACTTTGCCCGGCGGACTGGATTTCGTCGGACAATTCGATCGTGTGTGGGCTCCAGCGGACTTTGTTTTCTCAAAAGTTGGACGGACTTAGATTTGAAACATGTTTTAAATCAATCTGTCGAAATCGAGTCCGGTCGAAAAGTCCGCTCGTCTGTATGCTAGTTCGACGGACAAAAAGTCACGCTAGGGCAGCTATTGGCTACTGGCTATGAACTTCCTTGCTTTAGTCCGGTCGTACGTCATCACGTACGAATTCCACGGACTTTGGTGGATTGTGTGTAGGCAAGTCCGTTCATTCAGAAAGTCCGTCGTAAAGTCTGTCGAAAAGTCCACCGGGCAAAGTCTGCCGTAAAGTCCGCTCGTGTGTACGCGGCATTAGAGACACTCTTGTTAGGAATGTTTAGCTAAGATTTCTAGAACCCAGAAAATCATGTCTGTAAATTGCAGAGTATGTTCATTTATGCATCTGACTCCTCTGGAAGGGAAAAGACAGTGCTAGAATACACTTGTGAAGTGCTCGCTGATTTATAGGCAATTTGAATAAATTGTCTGAGGATAGGATATTTTGCAGTTGAGCACCAATGATTAACTGTATCACCATATCCTGCCTTTGTTTGCCTGTTCATCCATATAAAAGAACCTTCTAAGAACTCTTAGGTTTACTCCTGATAAGAAAACTAAACACATAATAACCTCATCTTCCTGAAATAACCCCACTGCCCAAAAAATGAAATCAGTACAGCTGTGAGGACTGTGATTATGTTAATCTTCCTAGAGCAACTGAGATAAGGAAATAAAGTGTGGATGAGCCAGGAACCCATTTAGAATGTTAGGTTATATGATGATGAGTTACAAAATTTGGAGAAAGGCAACTGGGGGGGGGGGGGGGGGTAGTATTTTGTTTCTCAAAGTTGGCGAAATCCTTGTATCATTTGATAAATAAAATGTGATTGGTTGCTATGGGCAGCTGGTCCACTTCTTCTCCAGCTCTTGTGTAATGAAGCATATATGATTCAATAGGATTTGATTAGGATTTCTTATTAATGAGCAGGACATGGGTAACAAAGTAAGAAAAACGATCACCAGCAACAACAAAAAAAGAGTGGAAATATTTTGTGTAGAATCAAACTCTGTTAATGAAAAAAAATATTTTTATGCAGAAGAAAAACAATTTGGGGGGGGGGGGGGGAATTAAAAGTAAGAAGTTACAGCCCCATGGGGGATCATTGATGATTTATAGAATGGTCATTCATGATACATGCCTGTGGAGCAAGCCATAAGTACTGTCATTTCCAGCTAAATTCCTGCAAGACATACCTAATACAGTATGTGAATCCTTTCCTGGGTCTGTTCTACTGAGAGGAAAGGCATGGATATCAAGTTCCAAAATGTCATACTGATCAAGGCAAAGGGCAATATATAAAGTAACCCATAGCAATGCATCATTCATTGATTTCCTGACTTCTATGAACTGGTGAAAGGTGGATGTCAATGGTTGCTGTAGGATATTGTTCTGTACATCCATTCTCTTTGGATTGTTTTATTGACTTATTATTGTGTATACCTATTAAAAGTTAAGTAATAATACAAGCTTTTGTAATACAGAGTAATTCAAATGATATATATTGGTTGGACAGTTACAAAAAGTCTGAGCTGTGAAGAAATAAAAGCACAAGCAATAAGAAAAGAAAACAAATTCATTATAGTCTAAGGCAGAAATAAAAGCATAATATTTCCCTGTTCACACACTACTCAGTTTTCACTTACCTAACCCCTGTGCTCACTTATAGATTGTAGATGCTGTGCAGATCCTGCAATGGCACTACAGCAACGATGGGGCTGCAGAGGCTTATATAAAGCACACACTCACACACATACACACACACAGCACGCTCTGCTCCTCCTCTTTCCCACAGACCACACAGCTGGACACAGAACAGACCCTGAGGCTGCAGCTTCATGTAATAGAGACTGGAGATGGAAAAAACACAACATGAAGACATTAAATACAAACATAGAATGATAAACCACAGGAGTCCTGAAATTTGCTCCAAAAAATATACAGGATAGCAACCCACAACGGCAGCAAACAAAAAGTATACTAAGTAATACTAAGTATACTAATAAACTAAGTAAAAAAAAAAATAAAAAACAAATGATGGCATGTATTAATGTATTAAGAATTTTTTTTTTTTATTTAACGAGAACCTGTGCTTTATCCATTATGAGCAATGTAAAAGATTTGCTTTACAGAAGGGAGTGCCAGCAGCATTTACTTTCAAGTCCAGTCCAGTGCAGATTACAGTCCAGAGACATTCACTGTACTTTTAAGTATGGGAGAAGACAGGACACACTCTGTGTCTACCCACCATGTAATGCTGTCATGTGGTTGGGGGATGGAGCCTGTATATTATGTGCATTGGTGTGCACAGACTATTGCATTAGGGTGTGCACCCCAGAGATCAAACACACATGCGTGTGTATATACAGTATCTCACAAAAGTGAGTACACCCCTCACATTTTTGTAAATATTTTATTATATCTTTTCATGTGACAACACTAAAGAAATGACACTTTGCTACAATGCAAAGTAGTGTACAGCTTGTATAACAGTGTAAATTTGCTGTCCCCTCAAAATAACTCAACACACAGCCATTAATGTCTAAACCGCTGGCTACAAAAGTGAGTACACCCCTAAGTGAAAATGTCCAAATTGGGCCCAAAGTGTCAATATTTTGTGTGAAGAAAAAGTGGAAATGCTGCGTTAAACCAAAAATGTTTAAACTAAGAGCAGCTAGCACACAAACAAACCAAGTCAACTGGAAAATAACTAAAATCAAGTGCAGCGCTAGAAATGTCAGATATGCAATAATTGACATATAAATGTGAAGCATACACACAATCAAGTGCAGAAAGTGTAAGAAAAAATGAAGAATTATATATAATAATAATCAAATGTCCATAAGTGAAATATGAAACAGCAAAAATTATATAAAAAAAGTCCACATGTGCAGTAACAAATAATGAAGGGATATCTCCTCAATTTTAATCAGACGGTGAACGTCAAAGGGCGTGTGGATTATTCAATAGGAAAAGGTACCCTTACCAGATCTGTAGGACGCACATACCATATAGCAGTGCGTCGAAAAGGCATAAGGAGGATCTCTCGTGATGTCAAGCTGGACAGTATCCTGTGGGCCGCGAGCACCAATAGACACCAGAACGAAGGTGGTCCCAGACGAAGGTTCAACAACTGTCACTCACAGTACCCGTATCCAGGGAGAGATGATCCAGGGATGGTCGTCAGCGTTCAAACATGGGAAAAGGAAAAAGGGAACTCCACATCGTGTAGGTCAACAAAATTAGGATTTATTGAAGTAAAACACCATACAAGGGTAAAAATTAAAAAGTGATCACTGTGGCGATAAAATGGCAATGTGAGAAGCTAAAAATGCTAGACCTACGCATTTCGACTGGAAAGACTTGAAGACTTTTCAGTCGAAACGTATTCGGCAATCGAATACGTGTGACGTAGCACGCTGTGACGTAGAGCGCCACACCAGGAAGTGACCACCATATGCTGGTTTCTTTCGTTTGGAGTTGTTGCTGTGACAATCTGCCGTGATGTGTTTCTCTGCCTGATGTGATTTTTTGAGATGTGAGTTTAATGGTGGAAGAGTTTGATATTTTAAATAAATTTCATTACGGTACTACACTATTGGATCACTTCTTTTTTAGATGTGGAGAGAGCACTGTTTTTGAAAACTCTGGATGCTAAACGTTGAACCACCGGAGGTCATTATTTTACCCCCTTCTGTGTGGGTTAAAGCCATTTAGCCAAACACGAGAGTATAAGGCAATAGGAGCTGGTGAGTTTGTCTTCCCAAGGGGAGTGAAATCACGGACGGAGAGGTGTATATATATATCACTATCTGTTCATCACCACTTTTTGGATTTATCACACTTTTGTTTGTTCATTTAAAGGACTTCATGTATGTATTGTCTTTACAGATCACTTACTCACATAATTGATCATACTTTTTTTTCAGGACACTGTTTGTAGTATTTGGTGCACTGTGGTGTGGATCAACCACTATTTTTATATTTACGCTTTACAATATTTATATTGTTTATGTAATTATCCACTTGTTTGATTTAGTTTAATTGGTTTAGCGCCGCTATTTGGTTTCACTATTGGTAGGGGCTAGTTTTATGGTGAATCAAATTTATGTTTATATATTCACACACATCAAAGTGGCTGCTCTGTTGAGGCTTTATTTCCATTAGCGCAGCGTTTGGAGTAAAAGAGTGGGCGGATTTCCTATATACCGTATTTTGGACATATATTTAAGTAGAGCAACAATTCTTTTTTTCAGATCCTCAGAGAGTTCTTTGCCATGCTGAAATTCCAGTGACCAGTATGAGAGAGTGAGAGCGATAACACCAAATTTAACACACCCGCTCCCCATTCACACCTGAGACCTTGTAACGCTAACGAGTCACATGATAACGGGGAGGGAAAATGGCTAATTGGGCCCAATTTGAACATTTTCACTTAGGGGTGTACTCACTTTTGTTGCAAGCGGTTTAGACATTAATGGCTGTGTGTTGAGTTATTTTGAGGAGACAGCAAATTTACACTGTTATACAAGCTGCACACTCACTACATTGTAGCAAAGTGTAATTTCTTCAGTGTTGTCACATGAAAAGATATAATAAAATATTTACAAAAATGTGAGGGGTGTACTCACTTCTCACTTCACTATATATATATGCATACATATACACACACACACACACAGAGACACACAATTATAGATGTAAACAAACATATTAAAATGTATTAAAATGTGGTTGCATCAGTAGGGCGGTGGATGGTGTCAGTACGGAAGAGATTGGTGTCAGTTGGGCAGTATCAGTTTTTTCTTTCTTTATTTATTTATTGTTTTTATTATTTTTTTAAGTGTTTTTTATTGACAATTCTTTTAGAAACCCCACTGGGGGCTCTGGCCAAATATCAGGGGTTTAGACCCCTGATGTGTCACTTTTGCGACAGGGAAAGAGACTGAGGACAGAGATTCCCAGGCCCTTTTCTCTGCAGCATCAGCTGCAAGGGACAGTGAATGAATGAGAAGTGCTCTGTGCTGAGCGGCTTCCTGTTCATTCACAAACTGAAGCCTAGTAAACTAGGCTTCAGTTATGAATGAACACAGTGAGTGATCTGTATCAATCACTCACTGTGCCTATTCAGAAAAGGAAGTGCTCGGTAAATGACACGGGCCTGGGCAGCAGGGGGAATTTATGCCGCATGGGGATGATTAGGGTTTACCCAGGCACACCTGCCACACCCCTGTGCATGAATATGATTATGTGTTAGATTTAACTAAGGGCTTCTTTACACAAGCGGCACTCTCTGAAAAGTGATTCAGGCTGGATCACTTTTAAGAGAGCAGTAAAACAGCCACAGCCAGGCACTGCACATTTATAAAGCACAGTGGTATGCTTTTCCATTAATTTGCGCTCTGCTGTCATTCAAACAAACAACTGTGTTAAGCAGGGAGGACTTCAAAGGGCACCGCGGGCTCTACGCAGAGGCACACAATTTATGGGCCATAATCTATGAGCTGCAGGTTGCTAAGCAGTAAATAATGGAGAGCAGATAGTGAGTGATATCTGTTCTCTGTTATAAATCAGCCACTAAAGCTGGCCATACATCTATAGAGTTCTTTCATTTAGCCTGTGTGAACGATGCAAACAATGGATGAATCCCACAATGCCGCTATTGTATTCAATGCCACCTGTCAGAACACCTGAACAGTCCCTGCATCTGATTGGATGTAGGCGCTCTTCATCCAACAATTTTCCATGCAACTCCTTTTTACTTTTGAGTCCAAGTATGTTGGGCAGGAACCAGTGGTGCGGACAGGTGCATGACCAGTTTGATTTATACAGTACATAGAAGTGCTGTTGCACTGGATTGCAGAAGCAGGGGAGGAGGTGGCTAAAGGAAAATTCAGATGTGCTGTAGGAAAAATCAGGTGTGCCAGCATGAGCAATGTACTGGTTAATTTTAATGTACTCAAGATTAATTGAAAAGCGTTAAGAGAGTTAATTTTTATTCCTGTTCTGGCTTGGTCAGTTATGACCTGTAGAGGAGGATGAAACAATATAAAAAGAATATCACTTTTAAAGATGAACTCTGCTGAGCACAGTTTGTACCAACTGGTTAGATAATATTACTCAATGCATTGTCAGAAAATGAACAGCCCTTTCTGTGCAAAATCCCCTACTCTGCATGCAGTCTGCATGGATAAGTCACCTATGGAAAATTTGGACATATAGATGGGCCATTTCAAATCACTTTAGTTTACTGCTTACTTGCCATGTCACTCTGGTAATCCTATCCCTGGCGAGAGCTTGCCAGTTGCAGGAAACCTTAAAACAGTCACCTGCTTGCATGTGTCACTTTCTGTCCAGCTGCATGAATAAGGTGATGCTCAGGTTTTGTAGTGTTTTCAGCTGCAGGGGAGCAATTCCTCACTGCCAAAGCCAGCAATTGAGCAACATTTACAAATGAGGTATGTGTACTTCATGTATTTTCTAGCAATCCTGTCACTGGCAAATTTTTTCTGGTAACAGGAAAAATAGTATGGCATTGCCCTAAGCTCCTTTCAATCACGAGGGGGCAATGATAGGACAGGTACAGACACAGTATGGTCTCTCCTAACTCCAAATGATCTTAATATATATACAGTATCTCACAAAAGTGAGTACACCCCTCACATTTTTGTAAATATTTTATTATATCTTTTCATGTGATAACACTGAAGAAATTACACTTTGCTATAATGTAAAGTAGTGAGCGTACAATACACTCAGTATAATTTTTATTCATCAATGACACATAAAATGATTATCTATATGTATAAATGTATAATTCTTGTATATCCTATGAATACTTATTTATCTAGGAAAAACACATGCTATATGTATATCTTTACATTTTTATGCACGACCTGAATGACCGCAACATACAGGGATATACAATGTAACACTGACATATAATCACACACATAGGTTGGACTTCATGGACTTGTGTCTTTTTTCAACCTCACCTACTATGTAACTATGCAGATATAGTCACAATTTATATGTCTTTCATAACAACGATTGGTATTTTAAAAGAATTCGTACTTATAATTTCTTCTACATCAAAATATTATATTTTTACCTTATGACAGAATTATCATTGGGTCAGTAGACACTAAAATCATAATTGTATCTATGACCTGGAATAAAATATATAATTTGAATGACTTGAATCATATGTATTTTAAAATATCACTGAGTAGACAGATTTGAAATGTCTTCCTAAAGTTATATGGGGTGTGGGTTGAGTGACCTCATGTAATCCGACACCTTATCCCTTGTGTTAATAAAGTACAAAGGAGGGGAATAGAATAGGGATTATAATGGTGCCTACATAGAAATTTGCAATATTTTACTTAAAAAATATAAATTTTATTATAAAGATATACAAAAAACAGACATAACGTGCATAAAATGTAGGCAGAGTAATATACAGACAGTAATACTGGCCAAAGTATCCATATGTTTGAAATGCTCACTGATGCATGTCAAGTCCCTACATGTTTCGCCAAACAGTGGCTTCTTCAGGGATTTATATATGATCATCAGTGTTCAACAGGGGCTCTAGTAATAATAAACACATGAATTAATTATGCATTATTGGAAAAATGGAAATAATGTAACACAATATAGAATAACATGAAAATTACATACAAATAAATCATATATATCACAAATGTCATGGCCCATAGTCTGTCCCACCCCATAAGTCCCGCCCAACTTACCAAGGGGCCCCCACAAAAGGGCACGCAACCGGCAGCCCAACAGGCACGGCAAGGGGAGGTACCACTCGTGTGGCCACAGGCTGCATACAGGGGCCAGGCTAGATTAGAGTTGAGAGGAAAATGAAAAGGGAATAATTTATATAATTGGACATAACACAGTCCAATATTGTGGGCTAACATAGCCTCAACCAATACTTACATATACTCTGCTAAGAAAAAATGTGGGTACAGGGGCGCCAACAAAAAAGACCAAATAGCAATGAAAAGTTGTCGTTTTACCATATGTGACACACTGTAGGTGAGAAGGAAGAAAAAACGGCAGTAAGAAAAAAAATACATATTAAAAAGGAAGGAAATATAAGAGAATAAACTATATTGATAAGGTAAGAAAAGAATCTATAGTACAACACTATAGAAGCGCCACAATGCAGTTAGATATACTGAACCCTGCAGGAGTGGGATATATCCCAATATATGTCTTCATATACCGATGCCCACCTTCTGACTTTGTCCTTTACCCTTCGTACTGTCTCAAGGCTTAACTGACTTTGCAACCATATATCCACATCTTAAACTTATGCGATATGGTTATTTCTTCATCATAATTACAACAGAACCCCCCTGGTGAATGGGTCAAATGCTGTAGTCATTTGAGACAATTACTGAGGCAGAATCTTGAAGAAATGTGGCTTAATTCGGGCCTTGTAAGTCTAGTTTGTGAAGATGGTTCCGGACTGTGGATATTTCCTTGGTAGAAAGATGGGTTTGCAATCGATGTGTGCATCTCAGGGCCGTCATCCGTTGGTTGGCGGGAAATTGATCACTCCGGTCACCTTTGGCCTTGGCCGTCCTGATGTGTAAACTGGCCATCAGTGGTATCCCTGGATCCCCCACACGGTCCCTTCTCTGGATGTCTCACACATTTTGGATTCTCGGTTCTGCTGACTGGTTCATGGACATCTTAGTCCTGTAAAGGAAAATGGATTTCATGAAAAAAGACATACATTGTTTTTCACTAACATGATCTGTGTTTGAGAGCTCAGTGTCAAGCTAGTATCCTGGGCTTCTTTAGAGCCCCCCTTTAGTCCATTGTGTGATCAGTCCTTTATCCTAATACTCTGGATGGCAAGACAATGTATGAAACTGTTGCTATGGGAGATAGAGCTCCAGGGCTCATTAACATGAGGACATTTATTTATAGCTATGGACACCAGACACTAACAACTGAATTACATTCTTTATAATCATTTTAGAGCTTAAATGCTGTGATTCTGAAACAATAAAATCATCAGACCATCTCACATTGACATGTGACATACTTACTGTCAGTAATAAAATATTTGACATTATAGTCAACCTTCTTCTTGGGAAGAATAAAACAAATAAGATCTCCCCCCCTTTGGGGTGTCAATACAACTCATTTGAGGCAATCAAACTACCTTATGCGGATGAATCCTTATCTTTTACCAGAATATCAAACCATTTAGGCCTCCTGACATCATTAGTGCCTTTAGCATTCGGTCTTTCTATGGAATTACCATCTTCGGCGACTTCTTTGAATTGGGGTGTTTTGAGCGACCTGCTTATGTTCAAAGGAATGAAGTGACCACTGAAAAATAGGAGAATAATTAATATCTAACAACCAAGATCCCCCGGTAGGGGTTTCAGGATCCTCATGTGACCTGGGGAAAAAACTGGTGTTAGAACCTCTGTCTCCTATACCTTTATTCAGTGCATTCCTCTGATTTATTTTACCATGTGCACTTCAAAGGCTCTGTGGCCCTTGGCTGGCCACAGGATTTGCCCCTAAAGAAATGTTATTTATGTTCCGTGCAGCAATGAAACTGTGTAACATATCCATAATTCGATCTATTTTGGTTTCTGCGTTGCTTACAGGCTGATCAGAATTGGGTTGTGGGACCTGGTTTCTGTAATTTCTTGGGACTTCTGATCAGACATATCCTTGTCAGAATCACTGTCTTGGTTCTGGAGTGATGGTCTGGGCCTTAGTTGTTCCCTATCTTCCCGGGGATTTTGGGGTGTCCTAACATGTGGTGGATTCCTATTTACCTGTGTAGGTCCCTGGGGCAAATTATACCAGTTATAGTGAGGGTTTCCACCCTCAGGGTTAAATCTGGCCCTTTGGGGATACTCCCTAACGTTTCTTCTTAACCTCGGGTCCGGTTCCCTTGGAGAATACTACTGAGGTGGTCTTTGTGCTTCCCCTCAAAAGGGGGGTCTCTGCTCCCCCCTTCTGATTGGTGGGGTATCTGGTCTACCGCTGAGGAAACCATGTGGCATATCTCCTCTGACTATATCAGCGTATGTCTTTTTCTTGGTTTCAAAATGTAATGATTGAGGAGATATATGAGTTTCAGCCACAAATTTAGTTATAGGTTCCGGCCTATCTTTGTATTCACCAATCTGTTGGATAGAGTACAAATTGTTATTCTCTACTCCAGTGAACACCCCCCTTTGTAGTCCTTCGCTAAACTCATTTTTATGTACGTAGATAGGGCCTCGAAGAATATGAATTTAAACTCAGGGTGATTGTAATCTGGCTCCTTTTTTGTTAAGTGCTAAGCACTTTTTGGCACAGCCAGAAATTCAGTGGGGCTTTGATGATTGGTACATCTCAGATTGTGTATAGCCGCAGTAACATTTTTGTACGGGCCGAATTCTAGATGACAGTGGTGTTTAATTTCTTGCCATGAAGTACCATACAGAACTTTTAAAGATTCACAGAATCTACGGTATTTGTTTTCAAATACCCACGGCAAGAAACTATCCTAGACTGGTCATCATCCAGGCCCAAAACTGAGAGAGTATTTTCATAGGTCTTGATGTGGTCAATATTATACATAGATCCCTTCTTCATAAAGACCAGGATGGCAGTATTCAAAAATTGTATTATTTTTGCGGCGTCCTGTTTAGGGGTGCCTGTCACAATCTACGGTATTTGGTTTCAAATACCCACGGAAGGAAACTAATCCTAGACTGGTCATCATCCAGGCTCAAAACTGAGAGGGTATTTTCATAGGTCTTGATGTGGTCAATATTATACATAGGTCCCTTCTTCATAAAGACCAGGATGGCAGTATTCAAAATTTTTATTATTTTTGCGGCATCCTGTTTACAGGTGCCTGTCTTTTTCTCTGAACTGGAAGAAAACTGATTATACCTACCTTTATGTGGTGGTTCAATTTTTAACCCCCCTGTGCGCTATAGATGACTTGGGTAGGACATGTATTTTTTTTTGTTTCCTCTCCGTTGTCTAACTTCCAAACTTCAGATTGAGAGTCAGATCTGGGATTATTGTCAGACTCTTCACTTTCCGGGTTAGGCATCTGAGCACTACCCTGGGGCATGCACTTCAATTGTTCTTTCAATTCTCCTAATTGCTTAATTACCTCAATACAGTGCACTTACACCCCCTTCCTGCCCAGACCAATTTTCAGCTTTCAGCGCTCTCACAGTTTGAGTGACAATTACTCAGTCATGCAACACTGTACCCATATGAAATTTGCGTCCTTTTTTTCACACAAATAGAGCTTTCTTTTGGTGGTATTTACTCACTAGTGGGTTTTTTATTTTTTGTGCTATAAATAAAAAAAGGCCGTAAATTTTGTGAAAAAAATGCCTTTTTCTTTGTTTCTGTCATAAAATTAGTCATTTTTAAAGTAGTCATTTTTCTTCATAAATTTTGGCCAACATTTATACTGCTACATATCTTTGGTAAAATAACCCAAATTAGTGTATATTATTTGGTCTTTGTGAAAGTTATAGTCTACAAACTATGGTGCCAATCACTGAAAATTGCCCACATCTGATCAAGCCTTCAGTACATCAGATGAATCTCATTTCTTGAGACACTAACAAGTCAGAAAAGTACAAATACCCCCAAATGACCCCTTTTTAGAAAGTAGACATTCCAAGGTATTAAGTAAGTAGCATGGTGATTTTTTTTAAGTTGTAATTTTTTCCCACAATGCTTTGCAAAATGAAGATTTTTTTTTTTTTTTTTTTTACAAAATTGTCATTTTATCAGATTATTTCTCACACACAGCATATGCATACAACAAATTACACCCTAAAATACATTCTGCTACTCTTCCCGAATATGGCGATACCACATGTGTGAGACTTTTACACAACGTGGCCACATACAAAGGCCCAACATAAAAGTAGCACCTACTCATTTCTCATTTCTCAACCACCTATTACATTTTTGAAGGCCCTGGAGCACTAGGACAATGGAATTGCTCACAAAATGACCCCATTTTGGAAAACAAACACCCCAACATATAATCTATGAGGCATAATGAGTCTTTTGATTGGTTCATTTTTTTCCAGAAGTTTTGGGAAAATGTGGACAAAAAATGAAAATGCATTTTTTTACACAAAGTTGTCAATTTATAAGATATTTCTAACACATAGCATGTATATAGCAAAAATTACACCACAAAATGCATTCTGCTACTCTTCCCGAGTATGACGATACCACATGTGTGAGACTTTTACACAGCCTGGCCACCTACAGAGGCCCAACATTGAAGTAGTACCTTCAGGTGTTCTAGGAGCATAAATTACACCTCATTTCATTCCTACCTATCACACTTTTGAAGGTCCTTGAGCACCAGGACAGTGGAATTACCCACAAAATGACCCCATTTTGGAAAGCAAACCCCCCAACATATATTCTATGAGGCATGGGCTGCAGATAGGTACTCAGGTACTCTGATAGGCTGCAGATAGGTACCCGGGAACTCTGATGGGCTGGAGACAGGTACTCGGGTAACTTTATGAGCTGCAGACAGGTATGCGGGTACTCTGATGGGCTGGTGACAGGTACTCGGTTACTCTGATGGGCTGGTGACAGGTACACTGATGGCCTGGTGACAGGTACTCGGATAATCTTATGGGCTACAGATAGGTACTCGGGTACTCTGGCTGGTGACTAGTATTCAGGGCACTCTGAAGGGCGGTGACAGGTATTCAGGTACTCGGTACTCATATGAACTGTGACAGGTACTCAAGTACTCATATGGACTGTGACAGGTACTCAGGTACTCTGGTACTCATATGGACTGTGACAGGTACTCAGGTACTCATATGGACTGTGACAGGTACTCGGGTACTCAGATGAACTGTGAAAGGTTCTTGGGTACTCAGATGGACTGTGACAGGTACTCGGGTACTCAGATGAACTGTGAAAGGTACTTTGATGGGTGGTGACAGGTACTTTGATGGGTGGTGACAGGTCCTCTTTATTGGAGGGGGGCAATCAGTGTGATTGGTGTACACTGTAAGCGGTAACGAGATGTTATCGCAATCTTCTTCTCACACACAACCTTCTTCGTGGGACCCTTTTCCTTGCCTATAACTCTCCAGCTCTTCTTTTAATTGTTTACATTTTTCAATAATTCGGTGATTTGTATCCTGGTTTATTTTACTGTTCTTTTGTAACAGTTCTAGTTCATCTTGCATTTTCATTCTAAACTCTCGATAACGATCTGGCTTATCAGTGGCCTCCTTCTTTTTTCTAGTGAGCTCACATTGCCTTTCTTTTAAATGGGGCTGGGACCCAAAGATATCCTTCTTCTGTTGGGTATTTTGAAGTTTAAACTCATTACAAAGATACAGCAGGACAGGCCATAGTTCCAAAAGTATGTAATCACGCCTTTTTAAGTCCTTTCATAGATTTGACCTTCCACGTTCCACGTGTCTTTTACTAAATGACTAGCTTGGCTTTTAAGGTCTTTAATGTATGCTTCTAGATCAGCTTAAATAGACAATCTTTTTCTGACATGATCCACCATTTCAATTTTAGAAACAATTTTCAACATGTCCTGTACTTGTACCAATTTTGATTGAGTATTAATACCACCACCACTCTTGATAATCACTAGCAGCAGATCCACTTTGACCAGACATTTTTGGCAAAATATATATTTTTTTCCAAAAATTAATAAATAATAATTTTATGAAAAATATTATTTATGTCACCACATGAACTATGATTGATCCTGTACAAAATACTAGCGTTCTCAGCAGTGCCTCAATTTAATATGTTGTGCTTATGAGAATAATTTTCCTGCACTGTATTTATGATTGAGTAGTTTTTAAACGATAATATTTTTAAGATACAGGGTCAATCAAATATGAACACAGACTAAAAATAGGAGATTTATTCACCAGACATGTATTCATACAAAATAGTTTTATATATATTGGTTGACAAAAACAAATGTTACATAAAAGTAAAAAATACCGATTGTGCTACATAAAATTAAGAATCTCAGTTAAAAAACCCGCTAATGGGAGTGTTGTACCTTTGAAATGACACAGCAATGATAAACTTCCCAAACTTATAACCATAAAAATAGTTATAAATAGATTGGTTGACAAAACAAATGTTTCATCAAATTTAAATAATAATTGTGCTACATAAAAACTTGAATATCAATTGAAACACCCGCTAAAAATGGGAGTGTAGTACCTTTGAAATGACACAACAATGGTAAACTTCCCTGTAGAATTAATAACCTTGTAAAAATGACAATAAGACAGAATGTCTGTTTTTCACAATTTCAACCGTTACTATACTGCAGGTAAGTAAGTGGTTAACAATGTGAAATAAAATTAGACGTTTGATATGTCTATAAGATGGAAACTATGCAAATGAAAAATATAAAAAATTGAATCTTTAGAGAAAAATCTACCAGGCGGTTACTGATTCGAGAGAAATAGTTATCCAACTGTATAATAATCAATAAGTAAATATTTAAGATAACACAAATGTATATAAGGCAAAAATCAACACAGCATAATTACCTGTTCCAAAATAGCTACTGGTCTGAATTGCTGGTTACCAGAGGTTTTAGAATGACTGCCGTGGCTTTCAAGATGGCTACTCTTAAAGAGGAATTACTTCTTGCGACCTCCGAGTTTCAATGTCTTTTGGTTTCTGCTTCGCAATTAGTTCATTTGTATTATTTAGTGTGGGTTATACATTGAAAGTTGGGAAATAAATGAAGTCATGGTGACCTTTAGTTCACCTCTGTCTCGAGGCCTAACTGACTTTGCAACCATATATCCACATCTTAAACTTATGAGATATGGTTATTTCTTCATTATAATTACAACACTCACTACTTTACATTGTAGCAAAGCGTCATTTCTTCAGTGTTGTCACATGAAAAAATATAATAAAATATTTACAAAAATGTGAGGGGTGTACTCACTTTTGTGAGATACTGTATATATATATATTTATATATATATATATCCCAAAATTTATACTAAAAACATGTCAGCGCAACAAAAAAAATTAACCAACATACCTGATGTGAAGCAAGCCAGCACTGTCTGTATATCACACACAGTTACTAAACTAGAAATATTCCAAAAATGTATGCAGCGCTACACCTCCTCACCTAATATGTGTTTCTTAATGTGTATCAAAATTTTAAATACATAAAATCAGGATACTACATCAAATCAAGTCCAAGTGTATTCTTCTAACATTTAATGATGAAATATGCAAACCATACTGAAATCAATAATAAGTCTGTGCAACATTTATCTTCACTACAACTTCGCTAGCCCCCCCCCCCCCCCCGCCTGGCCTGATGGGCTGCATGCTCAGATAAGGGTCTGGTTATTTAAATTTTGGTGTGGGGTCCCCCTGAAAATCCATATCAGACCTAAAAGGCCTGGTATGGATTAAGGGGGACTCCTAAGCTGTTTTTTTTTTTTTTATTTATTACTACCGATACTTGTTTGTTTACATTCTGCTGTCAGCAGAGAATCCCACTGACAGCAGATGAGTCATAGTTGTTAAGAAGGGGAAGGCTGCCCACTATTTAAACACAAGCTATTCCGAATGAAATGAAACAAAGATGCAAAACGAATTCCGAAAATGAACCGGTTCAATTAGGAATGCATCCAATGAAATGAAAATTTGCAGCATTCATGTCTAGTCCACTGTTGTCATCATCAGAAATCCTAACATGAAAATGCAAGCATCACCAGAGTGCATGTAAGTAGACTGGAAGTCGCAGCAAAGACACCTGAAAAAGTCTAGTAGCTCTGGGAATCAAAAAAGGATGAAAAAAAAATGTTTTTTATTAAAACAGATGGCAATTGTGTATGATACACGGTACTTAAGCAAATTAAATGTCCTTTAAGTTAGGGTTTAGATCTTTAATGAAGGAATGCACATACGTATAAACTCATATTAGTAGCCTTGCTAGCTTTAGGACAAAAAGATTCTATATTCAGAACTTATTACTAGAGAATAGTTAAAAACGCTATTGTCACGGTACTACTTACAGTGAGCCCACAGGCGAGCAAGTGACTCGGGATCCCCCAGGGCGTGGAGTCTAAGGGCCAGCCGGTATTCTGCCAGGGAACCCCTCAGGAGGGTTTGGGCTTAGCTGCGTGCTGACCCCAGGTCACGACCCCCGGGTTTACCCTGTTCGCTAGGGAAGTATCAGCTGCAGACAACGTAATCAGAACAAGCCGAGTCGGTACACAAGAGATCAGTTAACGAGAGGTCAGGTTTAAGGGAGGTTACACGAAGGGAGCCCAGAAACAAATGTTGCTCAAGAAACCAGTAGCTGGTTTGAAAGGGATTTAAATAGGGAAGCACCCATAGCTTCAGAGTGCACAGAGCTGAACACAAGCTAGTGGAACAACAGGTGCCAGCCGGCCTACAGCAGTAAAGGTGAGACACAGATCAGCTCCGCAGCTGATCTGTGACAGTAACCCCCCCCCCCCTCTTACAAGGTCCCCTTACACATCTGGGGGCTGGCTTGGAGGGAAATTGCCGATGGAATCTGGTCACCAAACGTGGGGCTGAGACATCGGTGGCAGGAACCCAAGACCTCGCCTCCGGACCTTAGCCCTTCCAATCAATGAGATAGAGTAGCCTCCCCTGGGAGTACTTGGAGTCCAATATTTCTTTAATCTCATACTGATCCAAGGTATCAGCCACAGGAGCGGGGTGAGAACAAGAGCGAGAGAAGCGATTGAGGACCAGTGGCCTGAGCAGGGAGACATGGAAGGCGTTGGGTATCCTGAGATGAGAGGGCAGACGGAGCTTGAAATCAACTGGATTGATCTGACGGAGAATGGGAAATGGACCAATGAAGCCCGGAGTCGGATGTGCTTGGTAGAGAGCCAAACTCTATCGCCAGGCAGGAACTTAGGAGCCGGACGGCGATGACGATCTGCTGCCGTTTTATGGCTGGAGGCAGCTAGATGAAGATTCCCAGAGACTTCTTTCCAGATTGAGTTGAAGGACCTTTGAGCCTCAGCTGCTGCTAGTACAAGAGGAGAAATGGGAACAGGAAAGGGAACAGATGGATGCTGCCCATAAACAGTGAAGAAGGGAGATTTTCCAGAACTGGCATTGGAGTGATGGTTTAAGGCAAACTCTGCCCAGGGCAAAAGGTCACGTTCCGTTTGCCCATTGGACTGGGAATGAAAGGCAGATGAAAAATCCAATTTAATCCTAAATGAGCTGGCCAAGGCTCTCCAAAACCAAGCAGTAAATTGAACTCCTCTGTCAGAGACGATATGAGAAGGCATCCCATGAAGACGAAAAATCTCCTTAATGAAAGTTGTGGCAAGACTGGGAGCAGAAGGTAGACCTGGGAGAGGAATCAAGTGACACATTTTGGAGAACCGATCCACCACTACCCGGATGACTGTAGAACCTGTTGAGGGAGGCAAATCTAAGATAAAATCCATGGAAATACAACGCCAAGGTATATCGGGCACTGGTAAGGGCAACAGCAACCCAGCAGGCGTAGACGTGGAAGATGTGGATAGTACACAAACCGTAGAAGCTTGAACGTATTCCTTGACATCCTTACGAAGAGAAGGCCACCAATAATGACGCTGAAGAAGATCACAAGTACAAGGTATGCCAGGATGTCCAGAGAACTTGGAGTCATGTGCCCAAGCAAGGAGTTTGG
The DNA here is from genome assembly GCA_037952835.1 of Lithobates septentrionalis. Lineage (NCBI taxonomy): Eukaryota > Metazoa > Chordata > Amphibia > Anura > Ranidae > Lithobates > Lithobates septentrionalis. The sequence continues at coordinate 469,429 of JBBDGP010001070.1, forward strand.
GACCAAGTGCGGGAACTACAAAAGTTTTCCCTGGAGGAGGCTGCGTAGACTGGAGCTGAGTAGTGGCTAGAATACGATGCGGAGGGATGATGGGACCGGGATCTAGGTGATTCTCATAATCATTGACATCAAACGACCTGGACAAGGCATCGGCTCAAAGGTTTTTGGATCCTGGACGAAAAGTAATGTTAAAATTGAAGCGGGCAAAAAAGAGGGGCCAGCGAGCTTGACGTGGGTTCAATCGTTTCGTGGATTGTAAATACTGCAGATTTTAATGATCAGTATAGATGGTAATACAATGGGGAGAACTCTCTAGAAGGTTCTATAAGTCACCATTATTTAAGAGCTAGTTTAATAGCGAGTAAATGAAGAACTCTGGTGGGGAATGTGGCGCTGTTCATAAGGTGTGTATTGGTAGGGAGTGTATACTATTAAGATAATGATCTGAAAAAAACTATAAATAAATATAAAACAAAACTATTCAAGTGCATATCTTATTTGTCAAGCATCACATGGTGTGAAAGACAGAGGTGCAGAATGTGTGTAAGATAATCATAAAGAAAATCATAAAGAAAATACGTGCAATCAAAAAAAATTTTTTAAATTATACCGATAAGTGAATGTGCGTTTTTGGTGATGTGAGTAAGCAAAAATGCAAAAAAAGCATGAAAATGTCAGAATAAGGCACAAATAACAACAATAGTGTGGTGAGTAATAATGCACCAAAATATTCATAAATCAAGTCCACATGATGTGAGTGTCCAAAACTAAAAAACAGTGTGGAAAATCTTGGCAATCCAAAAAAACCAAAAAATTATATTTCATAAAATCTCTGTATAAGTGATGATGGTTTGTGACTCTTCTTCTGGAACCCCCACTTGTGTCCCCACTCACCGAAAGACCCAACCCCTGCAGGGGTAATGGGCAAGTGTAGATAAATCTCCTCCTGAGATCCGGTCAGTGTCTCCCTCTAAGGATCCGGGATCCCCTTCCTGTTGTGTGTTGCCTTAATTCCTTTAGAATCGTCCACCACAGCGTTTCCGTATGTATGGAGAAAAAATGAGCCTCATAGTGTGAATCCAAAAAGTAGATTTTTATTATAGCCAGTCAGCTAATATAAGTAAAAACACGTACAAATGGCTAAAAACGGCACTGTTCCGCCAGCTATGCAAAGCCGATGGAGGAAACAGTGGCAGGGCAGCGGCGTGCGTTCCACAGTCTCACAGCCGAAACCGGAAGCAAACCAACGAAAGGATGTGCAGCGACGTATGCGTACCAACGTGACCATGCCTTACGCGTTTCGTCATCAAGACGTCTTTTGAGGCGCCTCAGATGACGTCTTGATGACGAAACGCGTAAGGCGTGGTCACGTTGGCAATACACAACAGGAAGGGGATCCCGGATCCTTAGAGGGAGACACTGACCGGATCTCAGGAGGAGATTTATCTACACTTGCCCATTACCCCTGCAGGGGTTGGGTCTTTCGGTGAGTGGGGACACAAGTGGGGGTTCCAGAAGAAGAGTCACAAACCATCATCACTTATACAGAGATTTTATGAAATATAATTTTTTGGTTTTTTTGGATTGCCAAGATTTTCCACACTGTTTTTTAGTTTTGGACACTCACATCATGTGGACTTGATTTATGAATATTTTGGTGCATTATTACTCACCACACTATTGTTGTTATTTGTGCTTTATTCTGACATTTTCATGCGTTTTTTTGCATTTTTGCTTACTCACATCACCAAAAACGCACATTCACTTATCGGTATAATTTATAAAAAATTTTTTTGATTGCACGTATTTTCTTTATGATTTTCTTTATGATTATCTTACACACATTCTGCACCTCTGTCTTTCACACCATGTGATGCTTGACAAATAAGATATGCACTTGAATAGTTTTGTTTTATATTTATTTATCGTTTTTTTCAGATCATTATCTTAATAGTATACACTCCCTACCAATACACACCTTATGAACAGCGCCACATTCCCCACCAGAGTTCTTCATTTGCCTTTGGATTACACTTCGGTGTCTGTCCATTTTTTTGGGGGGGCTGCAGTTCTGCTTTACATACCGTCCTAAGCGCGGAATATTCTAGTCTATATTAATAGCGAGTAGCTCACGGTCCCCAATGGTGTAGTTCTTATCCGCATCAGAAAACTTCTTGGAAAAGAATCTGCAAGGCTGAGACTTGCCCTTCTGAGCTTGGAGCAGGACGGCACCGACCCCTACTGAAGAGGCATCTACCTCCAAAGAAAAGGGTTTAGTAATGTCCAGACGTAGGAGAATTGGGGCGGAGAGGAAGGCTGCCTTGAGTTTGAGGAAAGCATCAATGGCTTCAGGGGACCACAGCGGAGCATTCACACCCTTGCGGGTGAGAGATGTAATAGGGGCCACCAAGGTGGAAAAGTTAGGAATGAATTGACGATAGTAATTGGTGAAGCCCAACAAGCGTTGGGTGGCTTTAAGACCAGAGGGCTGGGGCCACTCGGAGGTGGCCCGAAGTTTGGCTGGGTCCATGAGGAGACCCTGAGATGGGATTATGTAGCCCAGAAATGGAACTTGTGTTTGTTCAAATAGACATTTCTCCAATTTTGCATATAGACAATTGTCTCGTAGACGCTGTAGCACAGCTTTCACATGAAGACGATGGGTAATTAAGTCTGGTGAGAAAATAAGAATGTCATGCAGATATACAATAACACAGACATACAGAAGGTCGCGGAAGATCTCATTAACCAAATTTTGGAAGACCGCTGGGGCATTGCATAAGCCAAAGGGCATCACAAGATACTCATAATTAGGGATGAGCTTCATGTTCGAGTCGAACCCATGTTCGACTCGAACATCGGCTGTTCGGTCGTTCGCCGAATTGCGAACGATGTGGGCCGTTCGCGCCAAATTCGTGTGGCGCGTCACGGCCCATAATTCACTGCGGCATCGCAGTGCTTTGCTGGCTGATGATTGGCCAAGCATGCATGCTTGGCCAATCACAGCGCCGCCTGAACAGAGAGCCGTAATTGGCCAAAGCCAAGGAGGCTTTGGCCAATTATGGCTCAGGGGATTTAGTACACGCCCCGCACTATATAAGGCCGCCTACACGGCGGCCCTGTGCAGTGTGTTCGGGTGTGCTGAGAGATAGAGAGAGAGAGAGACAGTGTCATTTCATTTGAGTTAGCTAGATTAGGCAGGTCAGTCAGTTAGCTGCACTTACAGTGTATTGTGTATATATATGCATCCCAGGTGTTGCATATATATATATATATACACTGTATTCAGTTTAGCTAGATCCGTTCCTGTTATCTTCCTACTGACAGGCAGGCTTGTCTTGTTACAGTATTTACAGCTACCTGAAGAAAATTACTGGTGTTCTTTTGATCCTATTAGTACCACAGTCAGGCAGCTAGACTATTTACAGTTGGTGCAGTGCGTCCTGCTCACAGTGTTCAGCTAGATCCGTTCCTGTTATCTTCTTACTGACAGGCAGGCTTGTCTTGTTACAGTATTTACAGCTACCTGAAGAAAATTACTGTTGTTCTTTTGATCCTATTAGTACCACAGTCAGGCAGCTAGACTATTTACAGTTAGTGCAGTGCGTCCTGCTCACAGTGTTCAGCTAGATCCGTTCCTGTTATCTTCTTAATGACAGGCAGGCTTGTCTTGTTTCAGTATATAAAGCTACCTGAAGAAATTACTGGTGTTCTTTTGATCCTATTAGTACCACAGTCAGGCAGCTAGACTATTTACAGTTGGTGCAGTGCGTCCTGCTCACAGTGTTCAGCTAGATCTGTTCCTGTTATCTTCTTACTGACAGGCAGGCTTGTCTTGTTACAGTATTTACAGTTACCTGAAGAAAATTACTGGTGTTCTTTTGATCCTATTAGTACCACAGTCAGGCAGCTAGACTATTTACAGTTAGTGCAGTGCGTCCTGCTCACAGTGTTCAGCTAGATCCGTTCCTGTTATCTTCTTACTGACAGGCAGGCTTGTCTTGTTACAGTATTTACAGCTACCTGAAGAAAATTACTGGTGTTCTTTTGATCCTATTAGTACCACAGTCAGGCAGCTAGATTATTTACAGTTAGTGCAGTGCGTCCTGCTCACAGTGTTCAGCTAGATCCGTTCCTGTTATCTTCTTACTGACAGGCAGGCTTGTCTTGTTACAGTATTTACAGCTACCTGAAAAAAATTACATGTGTTCTTTTGATCCTATTAGTACCACAGTCAGGCAGCTAGACTATTTACAGTTAGTGCAGTGCGTCCTGCTCACAGTGTTCAGCTAGATCCGTTCCTGTTATCTTCTTACTGACAGGCAGGCTTGTCTTGTTACAGTATATAAAGCTACCTGAAGAAAATTACTGGTGTTCTTTTGATCCTATTAGTACCACAGTCAGGCAGCTAGACTATTTACAGTAAGTGCAGTGCGTCCTGCTCACAGTGTTCAGCTAGATCCGTTCCTGTTATCTTCTTACTGACAGGCAGGCTTGTCTTGTTACAGTATATAAAGCTACCTGAAGAAAATTGCTGGTGTTCTTTTGATCCTATTAGTACCACAGTCAGGCAGCTAGACTATTTACAGTTGGTGCAGTGCGTCCTGCTCACAGTGTTCAGCTAGATCCGTTCCTGTTATCTTCTTACTGACAGGCAGGCTTGTCTTGTTACAGTATTTACAGCTACCTGAAGAAAATTACTGGTGTTCTTTTGATCCTATTAGTACCACAGTCAGGCAGCTAGACTATTTACAGTTAGTGCAGTGCGTCCTGCTCACAGTGTTCAGCTAGATCCGTTCCTGTTATCTTCTTACTGACAGGCAGGCTTGTCTTGTTACAGTATATAAAGCTACCTGAAGAAAATTGCTGGTGTTCTTTTGATCCTATTAGTACCACAGTCAGGCAGCTAGACTATTTACAGTTGGTGCAGTGCGTCCTGCTCACAGTGTTCAGCTAGATCTGTTCCTGTTATCTTCTTACTGACAGGCAGGCTTGTCTTGTTACAGTATTTACAGTTACCTGAAGAAAATTACTGGTGTTCTTTTGATCCTATTAGTACCACAGTCAGGCAGCTAGACTATTTACAGTTAGTGCAGTGCGTCCTGCTCACAGTGTTCAGCTAGATCCGTTCCTGTTATCTTCTTACTGACAGGCAGGCTTGTCTTGTTACAGTATTTACAGCTACCTGAAGAAAATTACTGGTGTTCTTTTGATCCTATTAGTACCACAGTCAGGCAGCTAGATTATTTACAGTTAGTGCAGTGCGTCCTGCTCACAGTGTTCAGCTAGATCCGTTCCTGTTATCTTCTTACTGACAGGCAGGCTTGTCTTGTTACAGTATTTACAGCTACCTGAAAAAAATTACATGTGTTCTTTTGATCCTATTAGTACCACAGTCAGGCAGCTAGACTATTTACAGTTAGTGCAGTGCGTCCTGCTCACAGTGTTCAGCTAGATCCGTTCCTGTTATCTTCTTACTGACAGGCAGGCTTGTCTTGTTACAGTATATAAAGCTACCTGAAGAAAATTACTGGTGTTCTTTTGATCCTATTAGTACCACAGTCAGGCAGCTAGACTATTTACAGTAAGTGCAGTGCGTCCTGCTCACAGTGTTCAGCTAGATCCGTTCCTGTTATCTTCTTACTGACAGGCAGGCTTGTCTTGTTACAGTATATAAAGCTACCTGAAGAAAATTGCTGGTGTTCTTTTGATCCTATTAGTACCACAGTCAGGCAGCTAGACTATTTACAGTTGGTGCAGTGCGTCCTGCTCACAGTGTTCAGCTAGATCCGTTCCTGTTATCTTCTTACTGACAGGCAGGCTTGTCTTGTTACAGTATTTACAGCTACCTGAAGAAAATTACTGGTGTTCTTTTGATCCTATTAGTACCACAGTCAGGCAGCTAGACTATTTACAGTTAGTGCAGTGCGTCCTGCTCACAGTGTTCAGCTAGATCCGTTCCTGTTATCTTCTTACTGACAGGCAGGCTTGTCTTGTTACAGTATATAAAGCTACCTGAAGAAAATTGCTGGTGTTCTTTTGATCCTATTAGTACCACAGTCAGGCAGCTAGACTATTTACAGTTGGTGCAGTGTGTCCTGCTCACAGTGTTCAGCTAGATCCGTTCCTGTTATCTTCTTACTGACAGGCAGGCTTGTCTTGTTACAGTATTTACAGCTACCTGAAGAAAATTACTGGTGTTCTTTTGATCCTATTAGTACCACAGTCAGGCAGCTAGACTATTTACAGTTAGTGCAGTGCGTCCTGCTCACAGTGTTCAGCTAGATCCGTTCCTGTTATCTTCTTACTGACAGGCAGGCTTGTCTTGTTACAGTATTTACAGCTACCTGAAGAAAATTACTGGTGTTCTTTTGATCCTATTAGTACCACAGTCAGGCAGCTAGATTATTTACAGTTAGTGCAGTGCATCCTGCTCACAGTGTTCAGCTAGATCCGTTCCTGTTATCTTCTTACTGACAGGCAGGCTTGTCTTGTTACAGTATTTACAGCTACCTGAAAAAAATTACATGTGTTCTTTTGATCCTATTAGTACCACAGTCAGGCAGCTAGACTATTTACAGTTAGTGCAGTGCGTCCTGCTCACAGTGTTCAGCTAGATCCGTTCCTGTTATCTTCTTACTGACAGGCAGGCTTGTCTTGTTACAGTATATAAAGCTACCTGAAGAAAATTGCTGGTGTTCTTTTGATCCTATTAGTACCACAGTCAGGCAGCTAGACTATTTACAGTTAGTGCAGTGCGTCCTGCTCACAGTGTTCAGCTAGATCCGTTCCTGTTATCTTCTTACTGACAGGCAGGCTTGTCTTGTTACAGTATATAAAGCTACCTGAAGAAAATTACTGGTGTTCTTTTGATCCTATTAGTACCACAGTCAGGCAGATAGACTATTTACAGTTAGTGCAGTGCTTCCTGCTCACAGTGTTCAGCTAGATCCGTTCCTGTTGTCTTCTTACTGACAGGCAGGCTTGTCTTGTTACAGTATTTACAGCTACCTGAAGAAAATTACTGGTGTTCTTTTGATCCTATTAGTACCACAGTCAGGCAGCTAGACTATTTACAGTAAGTGCAGTGCGTCCTGCTCACAGTGTTCAGCTAGATCCGTTCCTGTTATCTTCTTACTGACAGGCAGGCTTGTCTTGTTACAGTATATAAAGCTACCTGAAGAAAATTGCTGGTGTTCTTTTGATCCTATTAGTACCACAGTCAGGCAGCTAGACTATTTACAGTTAGTGCAGTGCGTCCTGCTCACAGTGTTCAGCTAGATCCGTTCCTGTTATCTTCTTACTGACAGGCAGGCTTGTCTTGTTACATTATTTACAGCTACCTGAAGAAAATTACTGGTGTTCTTTTGATCCTATTAGTACCACAGTCAGGCAGCTAGACTATTTACAGTTAGTGCAGTGCGTCCTGCTCACAGTGTTCAGCTAGATCCGTTCCTGTTATCTTCTTACTGACAGGCAGGCTTGTCTTGTTACAGTATATAAAGCTACCTGAAGAAAATTGCTGGTGTTCTTTTGATCCTATTAGTACCACAGTCAGGCAGCTAGACTATTTACAGTTAGTGCAGTGCGTCCTGCTCACAGTGTTCAGCTAGATCCGTTCCTGTTTTCTTCTTACTGACAGGCAGGCTTGTCTTGTTACAGTATATAAAGCTACCTGAAGAAAATTACTGGTGTTCTTTTGATCCTATTAGTACCACAGTCAGGCAGCTAGACTATTTACAGTTAGTGCAGTGCGTCCTACTCACAGTGTTCAGCTAGATCTGTTCCTGTTATCTTCTTACTGACAGGCAGGCTTGTCTTGTTACAGTATATACAGCTACCTGAAGAAAATTACTGGTGTTCTTTTGATCCTATTAGTACCACAGTCAGGCAGCTAGACTATTTACAGTTAGTGCAGTGCGTCCTGCTCACAGTGTTCAGCTAAACCTACAAGTTAGTGGGGTGCGTCCACCTCACAGTGTTCAGCTAAAGCTACCTGTAGAAGGTTGGTGGTGTTCTCATACTACAGGCAGGCAGTTGATTTTGCTAGCTGCAGTATCAGTACATATATATATATATATATATATATATATATATATATATATATATATCCCAGCTTAGTGCAGCTACAGGCCATTAGTATGTCTGGAAGGCTAAGAAGGAGAGGCAGACAGTCACAAGCCAATAAGAGAGGGCAAGCAGGCTCTGTGTCTAGTGCTGGTCGTGGAGACGGTGCATCCTCATCAGCACGTGGCCGTGGGACACGCTTGGCCTTTTTTTCGGCAGCTGGCCGTGTTGAGCCGCAACATGCTGAAGACTTGGTCGAGTGGATGACCAAGCCGTCCTCATCCTCCTCATCCTCTCTCACCCATGCCCAGGGTACTTTGTCTGGCAAAGCAGCGGCCTCTTCCCTCAGCTCAATGTCATCAGTGACTCCTTCCCTAGCCCCACCATGTCCTCCTGAGGAGTCCCTCGAACTGCTTGACCACAGTGTTGGGTACATGCTCCAGGAGGATACCCAGCGTTTGGAAGGCTCTGATGATGATACTGAGCTCGATGAAGGCAGTAACATGAGCACGGACAGAGGGGGTGCCAAAGAAGGACAGCAATCTGGCAGTCATGCTCCCCCTGCTGCAGCATACTGCCAGGTTTGCTCCAGTGATGAGGAGGGAGGGGATGATGAGGTCACTGACTCAACGTGGGTGCCTGATAGGAGAGAGCAGGAGGAGGAGGAGGAGGAGGAGGAGGCGGCACATCACCAACGAGGCAGGATGCCCTCCAGGGGCCAGCCTAAGGGCAGCACATTGACTGCATCACACCCCAAAGCTCCACATGTGCAGGGCGTGCAGTCTTTGCGTGTTATTCAAAAAGTTCTTTGGTGTGGGCCTTTTTTGAGACGAGTGCATCAGATCGCACCGCTGCTATTTGCAACATATGTCTCAAGCGTATCTCGCGTGGCCAAAACATCTCCCGCTTGGGTACCACATGCTTGACCAGACATATGTTGACCTGCCATGCAGTTCGTTGGCAAGCGTATCTAAAAGACCCACACCAAAGAACAAAGAGGACCTCTCCTTGCTCCTCATCAGCTGAGATTTCCAACCCCACTAGACCTTCAGTCCTCTCTGAGACCTGCAGTGAGAGGAATGAAGGTGTAGAATTAGGTGTGTCACAGCCAAGTACTTGTGGGCAATCTGCTTTTGGTACACCGACGTCAGATTGTACCAGGCAAATTTCCCTGCCCCAGCTGCTGCACCGCCGAAAGAAGTTTGCTCCCAGCCATCCACATGCCCAGCGGTTGAATGCTAGCTTGGCAAAATTGCTAGCACTTCAACTGCTGCCTTTTCAGTTGGTAGACTCTGCCACCTTCCGTAAGTTTGTGGAATGTGCGGTTCCTCAGTGGCAGGTACCCAAACGCCACTTTTTCTCACAGAAAGCGATTCCGGCTCTCTACCGGCATGTGGAAGGCAATGTCCATGCCTCGCTGGACAGGGCGGTCAGCGGTAAGGTGCATATTACCGCTGACTCATGGTCCAGCAGGCATGGACAGGGACGTTACCTAAATTTCACGGCGCATTGGGTGACTCTGCTGGCAGCTGGGAAGGATGCAGGACAAGGTGCAGTAGTGTTGGAGGTTGTTCCGCCACCACGCCTCCAAAATGCTAATGATTGTGACACACCTCTCTCCTCCACCCCTCCTCTTCTTCTTCCTCCATGGCCTCTTCCTGTGCTTTGTCCTCGGAACCAGCGGTGCTCCGTAGCCGTTCAAGGGGCTACGCAAGTACGCAGGCCAAAAGATGCTTGAGCTGGTGTGCTTGGGGGACAGGAGCCACACCGGGGCAGAGGTTCTGTCAGCTCTGCAGGGGCAGGTTCAGAGGTGGTTGACGCCACGCCAACTTAAGGCAGGAATGGTGGTTTGCGACAATGGCACCAACCTCCTCTCTGCCCTCCGACAGGGACAAATGACCCATGTGCCCTGTTTGGCTCACGTACTTAACTTGGTGGTGCAGCGGTTCTTGGGCAGGTACCCGGGCTTACAGGATGTCCTGAGGCAGGCCAGGAAAGTCTGTGTGCATTTCCGCCGGTCATATAATGCCAGTGCTCGGCTGACGGACCTCCAAAAGAAGTTTAACCTGCCCAAGAACCGCCTAATCTGTGACATGCCCACCAGGTGGAACTCAACGTTGGCCATGCTGCAGCGGCTGCACACGCAGCAGAGGGCCATCAATGAGTACCTGTGACACTATGGCACCAGGACAGGGTCAGGGGAGCTTGGTTTTTTTTCCCCACGCCAGTGGGCCATGATCAGGGATGCATGCACTGTCCTGTCACCATTTGAGGAGGCCACGAGGATGGTGAGCAGTGACAGTGCATGCATCAGTGACACTGTCCCCCTTGTCCACCTGTTGGAACACACGCTGCGTATAATAATGGACAGGGCACTTGAGGCAGAACAGAGGCAGGAAGAGGAGGACTTCCTTAGCTCTCAAGGCCCCCTTTATCCAGACAGTGTTCCTGCGTGCCCGCCGATCACACAGGAAGAGGACGAGGAGGAGGAGGAGGAGGAAGATTGTGTCAGTATGGAGGTGGAGCCTGGCACTCAGCATCAGCAGCAGTCTTTAAGGGATCAGTCCCAAGAAACACATGGACTTGTACGTGGCTGGGAGGAGGTGGCTGCGGACCATGTCGTCCTTAGTGACCCAGAGGACTCCGGACCGAATGCCTCAGCAAACCTACGCTGCATGGCCTCCCTGATCCTGCAAAGCCTGCGGAAGGATCCTCGTATTCGTGGTATCAAGGAGAAGGACCAATACTGGCTGGCAACCCTCCTTGATCCACGTTACAAGGGTAAGGTTGCGGACCTTATCTTGCCATCGCAGAGGGAGCAGAGGATGAAACATCTTCAGGAGGCCTTGCAGAAAGGTCTGTGCAACGCGTTCCCAGAGACTGGGAGCTTACAAACTCCTTTTTCTGGACAACGTGTTGCTGAGGCTTCGGTCAGTCAAAGAAGGAGCGGTGGAGAAGGTGGCTGTCTGACCGATGCGTTCAGACAATTTTTTGGTCCGCAGCCCCAAGGTATGATCGGTTCCAGCAACCATCGCCAGCGTCTGTTTTACATGGTGCAGGAATACCTAGGGGCAAGATCAGACTTGGACACCTTTCCCACCGGAAATCCTCTGGGTTACTGGGTCTTGAGGATGGATCACTGGCCAGAGCTTGCACAGTATGCAATTGAGCTACTGGCCTGTCCTGCATCCAGCGTTCTTTCGGAACGCACATTCAGTGCTGCTGGAGGCGTGGTAACCGATCACAGGGTGCGTCTGTCCACCGACTCGGTCGATCGACTGACCTTCATAAAAATGAATCAGTCTTGGATCACCACCAGCTACCAAGCACCTGATGCTGATGTAACCGAATAATTTTTTTTGAAATCTCAGATCCCTTCAAAGACTGCCTATGCTGATGCTGAGTGACTATCCCTGAGTAATTATCCTCTTCCTCCTCAATCATCACTCTGATAGCTTGTAAGAACATTTTTGGTTCCGGGCGCCACCACCAGTGCCTAAGGCCCAATTTTTCTGCCCCTGTTTAACAGGGGCGTGTAATTACAATTTTTGATGCAATACTTTGCAGCAGGGCTCGTTCCTGCGTTCCAACTAGAGTGTCTGTGAGGGGTTGCAGTGTTGTGGCACCAGCCCCAGTGCCTAAGGCCCAATTTTTCTGCCCCTGCATGTAATTACAATTTTTGATGCAATACTTTGCAACAGGGCTCGTTCCTGCGTTCCAACTAGAGTGTCTGTGAGGACTTACAGTGTTGTGGCACCAGCACCACCACCACCACCACCAAAGGCCCAGTTTTTCTGCCCCTGTTCGACAGGGGCATGTAATTACAATTCTTGATCTAATATTTCACAGCAGAGCCCTGTGAGGGCTTACAGTGTTGTGGCCACAACAACACCTAAGGCCCAAATTTCTGCTGAGTATATAGGGCAGGCCCCTACTTTCAAACATCTAACTTACAAACAACTCCTACTTGCAAACGGAAGGAGACAACAGGAAGTGAGATGAAATCTACCCCTAGGAAGGGAAATTCTCTCCTGTAAGAGTTAATATGGGAAAAACATTTCTCCTTTCCACTGATGCTTTCCAATCCTTGTTCCACAAACAAAAAACAAATTCTCAAAAAGCATTTGTCATTGGGACAAAAAGTCAGGTGAAATCTTCTAAAGTGGAGGAAAGACAGCAAAACAAATGTCACAGGGGTGATAACCCTTCCCTATGTTTTCCAAAAAGCTTAAAAAAGATTTTTTGGCTGGAGCTAAACATGTTAAAAATGTGCCCGTTCAAAATGACAAACAGATTCTACTTAACAACAAACCTACAGTCCCTGTCTTGTTTGCACCGCCTGTATACTGCTGTTCAGAGTATATAGGGCCTGGTGGCCCCACACCTTTCCTTATTTTAATTTGGGTGCGGGGTTCCCCTTAATATCCATACAAGACCCAAAAGGCCTGGTAATGGACTGGGGGGTACCCATGGTGTTTGTCTTACTGATTTTCATCCATATTGCCAGGACCGGACATTACATTAAACCCGCAAGCAGTTTTAAATGAGATTTTTTCCTTAAAAAATGACATTTGGTGCAGGGACTGTTCTAAACACGGGAAACACATGCCACTTTACAGGCATACTATAGACACCCCCCAGGTACGATATTTAAAGTAATATTTCACTTTTTTTTTTTTTACTTTAAGCATCATTAAAATCACTGCTCCCGAAAAAACGGCCATTTTTAAAACTTTTTTTTGCATTGATACATGTCCCCTGGGGTAGGACCCGGGTCCCCAAACCCTTTTTAGGACAATACCATGCAAATTAGCCTTTAAAATGAGCACTTTTGATTTCGAACGTTCGAGTCCCATAGACGTCAATGGGGTTCTAACGTTCGTGCGAACTTTCGGTCCGTTCGCAGGTTCTGGTGCGAACCGAACCGGGGGGTGTTCGGCTCATCCCTACTCATAATGTCCGTCCCTGGTGTTAAAGGCGGTCATCCATTCGTATCCTTCCCAGATTCTTATTAAATTGTAGGCCCCTCTAAGATCCAGTTTAGTAAAAACATGAGAACCTCGCAGTCTGTCAAAGAGTTCTGAAATTAAGAGGAAGAGGGTATCGGTTCTTCACGGTGATGGAGTTAAGACCCCTGTAGTCGATGCAAGGCCGGAGTAAACCATCTTTTTTTTCCACAAAGAGGAACCCGGCTCCGGCAGGTGAGTTGGATTTCCTGATGAAAGCCTTTTGCAGGTTTTCCCGAATGTATTCAGACATGGCTTGTGTCTCAAGGAGGAGAGGTCCCAGGTAACAGATCAATGGTGCAGTCAAAGTCTCTGTGAGGGGGAAGGCGATCAGCAAACTTTTTGCAGAAAACATTTCAGAAGGACTGATATTGAGCAGGCAACATGGGAGTTGTGGAGGTCTCAGCCAGAGGAATGGAAGGAGGAGGTAGCACCTTGGAAATACATTGTTGCTGACACGGAGAACCCCAAGCTAATACTTGTCCAGCATTCCAGTCAAGATGCGGGGAGTGTTGCTGCAACCAGGATGATGGGACTGGAGGATTTAGGCAGAATTAGGAAAGCGATCTCCTCACCATGCAAAACCCCAATGTGTAACTCAATAGGAGGGGTTTTAAACCGGATGGGACTCATAGGCAAGAAGGAGCCATCTACTGTGGTCACGGAGAAGGGTTTAGCCAAGGCAACAAAGGCAATACCCAACTCAGAAGGTAAAGATTGTTCAATGAAATTCCCGGCAACACCAGAGTCCATATATGCAGAGAGTTGATAGGCATTTTGAGCCCAGTGGACAGCCACGGGAAGGGTGAAACAAGGGAAGCGAAAATTAACGGATCGGTCTAGATCACCTCCCTCTGAGTGAGCTAGACCCTGGAGTTTCCAGGACGGACTGGACAGGAGTTCAGAAGGTGTCCTTTATCGCCACAGTAAAGGCACAAACCCAATCCCATGTGTGGGCACGTTCCGCAGGAGTAAGGCGAGTTCGCCCAAGCTGCATAATTGTGGGGTATTCCTGCGCTATCGTGAACGGGATTGGGGAGAGAGGAGGAGGGACACCCAATCTCAATAAACACCAGGAAAAGCAGCATACACTGAATGGGGTACAGCCTGTCCCCAGTTAAAACAAAATGGGGTAAAGTGTGGTGCTGCGCTAATCCCAATGAGATGGGCGCATATTAGTACTGTGCTCGTGAGCGTCTTATAGTGCACCAGAATAGGCTTTACAGATGTAAATAAAAAGATAACCTCATATGACACATGTGTCCTTATGTGCTGATAGTGTGTATGGTCAAAAAATCGTAATAAATACACAATAAATAATAATAAATATAACGTGCAAAGTGATTAGTGCTTAAACATCACAGTAGCAAACATAAATGTATGGGTGCATATAGCTACGGTAAAAATCGCAGCTGGCTAAAGCTATCATCAATCGCCAACTAGCTAAAAACAATATAAATCTACACATACATAAGTGCATATATAGCCAAAGTGCATCCAGTGCAAGTTAAATGTGGCTAAGTGCTTAAAAGTACATAAACATGCATGCAAAACTGCGTGCAAAATATTCTCAGGTGCAGTGCTCCTTGCGGCGAAAACCATCAATCAAAAGTCCATAAAACATGAATTGACTTCCGTGCTAAACATGGGTGCTAGACATGGGTGACAGTGGTGGTCAGTCTTCATGCAACAGTGTGCACAATAGTGGGCAGTGGCCCCTTACCTGAAGGTAATGGGGTAATCGCGTTTAGCCAATCAGAGGCATGGCAGCCTTTGTAGAGACACTGGGTATACTCTGTAATGGAGGATGGTGGAAATATGGTCCTATCCTGATCGCTTCTATTGTAGGGGCGTCTGGTCCTTCCAAGTAGTGTCCCGGGGTCACCCAGATAGATTAAGAAAGGAAGCCCACAATAGTGTAATATTGCATGGAAGCGTATCACTTTTATTACAACTTAAAATACAGTACTCACATTAAACATTGAAAACCGGGTGGAGATCCGACGAGCGGCGAGCTCGTAATGCAAATAACATTCAGAGAGTGCCTGTCCCGTCCCTATGCATGACGTCACAGTCACGTGACTTCTTCAGGGGATACAGGGAGGCACTGTATTAAATAGCGCCCCATAGACTATAATGAGCGGCCATTTTCCCGGAGCCGCCAGGAAGTATTCCGGCGGCCATTTTACCTGAGACTAGTGGGCGCGACCATGATGGTAATCGGCCAGTCACAGTAACAGGGGCGGGCGCCTCACAGTAGCGGCTCCGCCTCATCCAGCCAGCCCACATCCTCAACCTTAGGAACTGTCAGCAGAGGGGGAAATCGGCATAACATGCCGGCCAGCCAAGTGATCGTCTGTGTATGGCGGTGAATGGCGGTGGGCTGATATCTTATCAGCCCACACAGGTCGACATACAGGCAGGGGACAGGGAGCTTCAAACATGTTACATAGTTAAGACATGTTAGAAGCAGATAAAAATAAAAATATAAATATATTAAATCGCTGTATAATACATAAAATGGCTGTATAATCTCTCCATAAAGAATATAAAAAAAGGATATAAAAAACGTATATTTAATTAAAACATATTAAAATAGGCAAGATTAAACGCTGTAAAAGGGGATTCGTGGAAATGTATAAAGATATATATATAAAGCTGCACGGTCTGGGACAGGCATCTCGACACACTAGAACAGTATGAAATAAAGTAAGGTAAAATAAATCCAAACTAACCTATACAGAGTCAGATCATACATAAGTGCTAATACCAGGTAAAATTATATACGACCATTGATGTTATGTGGACGTAGATGGCAAGGGGAGGTAGTCCATATATAAGTGTACCTACGGGTCTAAATAGAACGGTGGGTATGTATGGCACACGCTTCTCTATTCAGTAGTGGTAGGATTCCCTACATTGTGTGAACTCCAACATATGCCTACATGTCAGCACTATATGGGGGTGCTGGTGGCGTGTGTGTATAAAAGACTCTTCAACATGGACGAATTAAAAATAGTTAAAAATTAGAAATTAAAAATTAGAAATTACTCAGGAAACAATTTAAATCAAATTCTATATTGAGGCCTCTTGGCGAGAAGGTGTCCATGGTGAAAATCCACCTGGATTCCATTTGGCTCAGAGTCCTAACCTTGTGTCCCCCCCCCGCCAGTGCCTCACATAGGGTTCAATGCCCCAAAATTTAAGCTGGGAAGGATCTTTGTTGTGGTGAATTAGGAAGTGTTTTGATACGCTATGCTTATCGTATCCGTTGATAATATTTTTTACATGCTCCTTGATGCGGACTTTGAGCGGTCTCTTAGTGCGGCCTATGTATTGCAGACCGCAGCTACATTGTAAGGCATAAACGGCCCCTTCTGTGTTACAACAAACAAAGTTGCGAACTTCATAGATGTCCCCCGTCGATGTAGATGAGAAGTGGAACACTTTCTCATTGGGGCGTCTTGTTCTCAGGCATGCGTAACATCTTTTACATGGAAAGAAACCTTTTCCAGAAAAAAACGTAAAAGGTTTCCTTGGAGGCTCTGTCACAGTTTTCACCAGTTTATCACGAATTGATGGTGCCCTCTTGTAGATAAATCTTGGGTTTTTTGGCAGTCTTTCTTTCAGCTGTGGATCTGTTATTAGAATGTGCCAGTGACGTCTAATTATTCTTTCTATTTTCCTGTATTGTACATTGTAATTGAGGATAAGTGCTGGTCCCTCCATCGAACGTTCGCCCAAGCTGCATAGGTTCTTCCAACGTGTGAGAGGTTGAAGACGGAGAGGATTCCACAGGTCTTTGGACTACCTGTGCTGGACGGCCAACGGGGGGAGGACTGGTTCTGGATTTCTTCAGGGCCTGCTCCTGGAAGCGAATGTCTATTTGAATGCTTAATGCAATTAAGTCATCCAATGTGGTAGAAATGGTGCGTCTAGCAAGTTCATCCTTGACACGCTCAGATAGGCCTTGCCAGAAGGTAGCAGTAAGGGTCTCATTATTCCATTTGAGTTCAGCGGCCAGCGTACGGAATTGAACTGCGTATTGGCCGACAGTGATTCCTTGCTGACAAAGAAGGACCCCAGCAGCCGAAGACACTCTGCCGGGCTCATCAAAAGTTTTCCAGAATGCATGCAAAAAGAGCTGGAGGTCGGAGGTGATAGAATTGTGTGATTCCCAGAGTGGAGAGGCCCAAGCTAGAGCATCACCGGAGAGGAGAGAGATGATATATGCGACTTTGATGCGATCAGTTGGAAAATGGTGGCTGGAAAGTTCAAAGTGTATGGAACACTGATTAATGAAGCCCCGACAAGCCTTAGGGTCGCCAGAAAAACGAGGGCAGATGCAGGCAGGGATTGCCAGGTGTAGCAGGTAACACGGGAGCAGCTGAAGCAGAAGCAAGAACGGGAGGAGCTGAAGTTGCAGCGAGTTGCAGACGATCCAGACGGGAGACAAGATCCTGAAGAACTAGCATTATTTGCTCTTGATTTGCTTGCTGGGAGTTAAGTCCCTGAACTGGATGTTGCATTTGATCCTCGGTCAGTGGCCGATTCTCAGAGGCGCTCATGGCTTGAGCAAACTGTCACGGTACTACTTACAGTGAGCCCACAGGTGAGCAGGTGACACGAGATCCCCCAGGGTGTGGAGTCTAAGGGGCAGACGGTATTCTGCCAGGGACCCCCTGACGAGGGTTTGGGCTTAGCTGCGTGGTGACCCCAGGTCACGACCCCCGGGTTCACCCTGCTCGCTAGGGAAGTACCAGAAGACGCTGTCAGACAAGGATGGATGGATGAAGCAAAGGAGAGCCGGATAGCGAGCCAAGGTCAGGGCGGGCTGCAGACTACGTAATCAGAACAAGCTGAGTCGGCACACAAGAGATCAGTTCACGAGAGGTCAGGTTTAAGGCAGGTTACACGAAGGGAGCCCAGAAACAAATGTTGCTCAAGCAACCAGTAGCTGGTTTGAAAGGGATTTAAATAGGGAAGCACATGAGGGGCTAGACAGGACCTAGCAGGAAGGAATCATATATTAGGCAACAGGTGTGGCCGGCGACACCCATAGCTGCAGAGTGCACAGAGCTGAACACAAGCTAGTGGAACAACAGGTGCGAGCCGGCCTACAGCAGTAAAGGTGAGACACAGATCAGCTCCGCAGCTGAACTGTGACAGCTATCATATGCACCATACAGCTATACACATTACCACATGTATGCAATGGCGACCCTAGGGGGGGGCCAGAGGGGGCCCTGACCCCCCCAACATTATGCTGGGCCCCACCATGTGCCCCCCCCCCCCCCCCCCCCCCAAAAAAAAATTTTTTTTTTCTTTACATTTTTTTTTTTTTTTTTTTTTACAAAAAGGCAATTTCTTTTTGTTTGTATTCATATCGGATGTGCCGCATCTTACTCGGGCCACCGCTGGGGTAACACAGTATCTATTGAGAGGGAGAACGTCCCCAGTCAGCTCCTGCGGATGATTCCTCCCCCCTCCCTCTGCTCGCTGACACTGCATAATGCAAGCGCTCACACAACCACCACCGCCCGATCTGCTCCTTCCCCTGCATCCTCATTGGCAGGGAGAAGAGCGAGTTGCAGGAAGGACTCCACCAGAACTCTCAGTTACTGAAAAAACAGACTGATTTCTCCCGTCCTTAGGACAAGAGAACCAGCCTGTAAATTCTAAGAGATGCCAGAGCAGAGCTGTCAATAGCAGGGGCAGGACAGCAAGAGGAGGTTGGGGAACCCCACAGTGACAGAACACCAGGGCCCGGTGGCAAGACAACCTTTGCAACCCTGATAGTTCTCCCACTGCTTTGGACCCTTATATTTTCTTGGTATGCTGGTGACATATATCTCTTGTTCTCTGTCACCCTGGGGGGGCCCAATACAGTAGGAAGGGAGCTCACTGCAGAACATGTAAAAGGGCCGTTGGGGGATCATAGTAAAGGGGTAAAGGGCCCCAGGATAGATAAAATATATATAGATAGATCGATCGATCTATCGATCTATCGATCTATCGATCTATCGATCCATCGATCTATCGATCGATCTATCTATCTATCTATCTATTTGCATTTTATATTGCCCCCCTATTTTTGTCCCTGTCCCCCCATGTGCCCCCCCCTAAATATGAAAGCTGGAGACGCCACTGCATGTATGGTTTTATGATTGTATGGTGCGTTGCCATGCATTGCATACAAGAGGAAATCAGCTCTTGCAATGGACACACCTCTTCCACACCCTCACTTACATGGGCCAAAAAGAATACATACAGGAAAATTTCCGGTAAATTTACAAATTTTTTTTTTTCACTGCTAATTTTTCTTTAAACTGATTTTTCAAATTAACAAATAATTTAGATTTTGGATAAAAGGTATAAAGTAGTATAACATATTTGGTAGTTTAATAATATATTTGTAATAGAAGTCTATACATCAATGAGAGACAGTTGAAATCTATGCAAGGTAGTCCCATTCATACGGCAGAATTTTTTCCTAATCACCAAGCGCTATATAAACCAAGGGTCTCAACTACAGTCCCGTGTCATTTAGCAGGTCCAATATACTTATGTGTTCAGTGTCCCAAACCCCTACTGGATATTCTGACTCCATGGGGTTGATTTACTAAAGACAAATAGACTGTGCACTTTGCAAAGTGAAGTTGCTCCAAAGCTTAGTAAATAAGCAGAAGCTCTGCTGACTGTCATCATCCAATCATGTGCAAAGAAAAATGCAGTTATTTCAATTTTCCTTGCATGTGATTGGGTATTCTTTGCAAAGTGAAGCTTTAACACTTTTACTAAGCTCTGGAGCAACTGCACTTTGCAAAGTGCGCAGTCTATTTGCCTTTAGTAAATCAACCCCTTATCTACTAATCTTTGTGATTCATCATCATGTTTGTCTGCAAAAAGAAAAAAACTCAGTGTGTTGTACCTTGTAAAAATATATATCAAATTCTCTAATATTGTGCTCACATGTGTATGTGGTAGCATGCCATTAGCCACCAGGTGACTTATGCCATCTTCACTCCCCTTTATCCATGGACCATAGCCTAACCAAATCACAATACTTTATGGAGAAGGGGGAGTAAAGATGGCACAAATCACCTGGTGGGAAATAGCATTTATACATTTTATCAGAAAAAATACAATTTGAGATTAGGGGGGGGGGGAAGATCTCAAAAGAAGGAAAATGTGGATCACCAAATGTTTAAAGAGCATTAAGATGACTAAGATTTCTAATGATTATAAAAATTGTAGAGCATAACAATTTACCAAGAAAGAACTGCGCCCCTTTCTTCTTCCTTAACGGAAAATCCCCAGGCCCTGATGGTCTCTTTATAGAATACTGCAAAACATTTTACTTGAATATGACTAAGACATTACTGCAATTGTATAATCCCTTTGTGTTCTAAATCCACAATCTGATAATCTTTGATAATAAAATATTTACATTAAATTTCAGCTTATGCAGATGGCATGTTGTTTTGTTTAGCCAACCCTTCAATTTCAATCTCTAACCTAACTAATGAATTGGAAACATTTGGTATATTAACAAATTCTGAAAGTAACATGGTCAAATTTGAATTATTGAATAAAAATATAGATTAACCTCCCTGGTGGCAGGGGCATTGCTAGGTCTACAAAAGATCAGGGGCTAGAGCCCATAGCAGTGAAGTAAAGAAAGTCATACGCTTGGGCTGGCATACACATGTATATAATATATGTGTGTGTGTTTGTGTGTATATGTATATATATATATATATAAAATATTGTTACATATCTGAGTGCGGATCCCACGGTTTATTTATAATAAATATAAATAAACCATGGGATATAATATATCAGATTTTTTAATTTCTACTAATGAGATCTGTACCCACATATGTGACTGAGGAATATAGAAACCCAACTGTTGGCCACCTTTACCATATATAAATTTGATATGCAGGAAGAAAATAAAGCAAGAGTCAAGTGCTTCGTTTTTTTTTTTTAACAAAAATTGCCAAAATAATACTTAAGATAAGAGATCTATGAATAAACATATGCAAACAATGGTCTTCTACATCTGCATATGTTGTACAGCCCAGTCAAGAGATTATGATGATATATATAAAATATATTAACAATATCACACAAATGTAATAAATAATGCCCATCCCCTTTTAGAGGGCACATGGTGTATAGGGACATACAATGTAAAACATGGTTGTATTTCCCAACCCAGGGAAAATACAACTGGGTGCAAAGCTCTGCAGGCACAGTAGAAAAAAATAAATAAATGCCCCATCAATTGCAGCCACTGTGCCCCATCAAATGCAGCCACTGTGTCCCGTCAAATGCAGCCACTGTGTCCCGTCAAATGCAGCCACTGTGTCCCGTCAAATGCAGCCACTGTGTCCCGTCAAATGCAGCCACTGTGTCCCGTCAAATGAAGCCACTGTGCCCATGAAAAGCAAGAAAATCAGCACCCATTGTATTTCTACATCTATTAACCAGTTGCCAACCGCCGCACGACGATGTACGTCCACAGAGCGGCACGGGCAGGCAAAAGGGCTTACAGGTACGTCCTTGCCTGCCCGCGGGTGGGGGGAAGCCCCCCCCCGGTGCCTGCGGCGGTCGGCAAATCCCCCCCGGCGATCGGTGGTGAGGGGGAGGCCATCCATTCGTGGCTCCCCCCTCGCGATTGCTCCCAGCCAATGGGATCATTTCCCTGCCTCTGTATTGTACACAGAGGCAGAGGAAATGATGTCATCTCTCCTCGGCTCGGTATTTTCCATTCCGGCGCCGAGAAGAGAAGACTGGAATGTGAGTGCACAAACACTACACACACAGTAGAACATGCCAGGCACACAAAACACCCCGATCCCCCCCCCCAATCAGCCCCCCCCCCCGTCACAAACTGACACCAAGCAGGTTTTTTTTTTTTTTTTCTGACTACTGTATTGGTGTCAGTTTGTGACAGTTACAGTGTTAGGTCAGTTAGTGTTAGCCCCCTTTAGGTCTAGGATACCCCCCTAACCCCCCCTAATAAAGTTTTAACCCCTTGATCACCCCCCGTCACCAGTGACACTAAGCGATCATTTTTCTGATCGCTGTATTAGTGTCACTGGTGACGCTAGTTAGGGAGGTAAATGTTTAGGTTCGCCGTCAGTGTTTTATAGCGACAGGGACCCCCATATACTACCTAATAAATGTTTTAACCCCTTGATTGCCCCCTAGTTAACCCTTTCACCACTGATCACCGTATAACCGTTCCGGGTGATGCTGGTTAGTTAGTTTATTTTTTATAGTGTCAGAGAACCCGCCGTTTATTACCGAGTAAAGGTTTAGCCCCCTGATCGCCCGGCGATGATATGCGTCGCCCCAGGCAGCGTCAGATTAGCGCCAGTACCGCTAACACCCACGCACGCAGCATACGCCTCCCTTAGTGGTATAGTATCTGAACGGATCAATATCTGATCCAATCAGATCTATACTAGCGTCCCCAGCAGTTTAGGGTTCCCAAAAACGCAGTGTTAGCGGGATCAGCCCAGATACCTGCTAGCACCTGCGTTTTGCCCCTCCGCCCGGCCCAGCCCAGCCCACCCAAGTGCAGTATCGATCGATCACTGTCACTTACAAAACACTAAACGCATAACTGCAGCGTTCACAGAGTCAGGCCTGATCCCTACGATCGCTAACAGTTTTTTTGGTAGCATTTTGGTGAACTGGCAAGCACCAGCCCCAGGCAGCGTCAGGTTAGCGCCAGTACCGCTAACACCCACGCATGCACCGTACGCCTCCCTTAGTGGTATAGTATCTGAACGGATCAATATCTGATCCGATCAGATCTATACTGGCGTCCCCAGCAGTTTAGGGTTCCCAAAAACGCAGTGTTAGGAGGATCAGCCCAGATACCTGCTAGCACCTGCGTTTTGCCCCTCCACCCGGCCCAGCCCAGCCCACCCAGGTGCAGTATCGATCGATCACTGACACTTACAAAACACTAAATGCATAACTGCAGCGTTCGCAGAGTCAGGCCTGATCCCTGCGATCGCTAACAGTTTTTTTTGGTAGCTTTTTATTGAACTGGCAAGCACCAGTGACCTAGTACACCCCGGTCGTAGTCAAACCAGCACTGCAGTAACACTTGGTAACGTGGCGAGTCCCATAAGTGCAGTTCAAGCCGGTGAGGTGGCAAGCACAAGTAGTGTCCCGCTGCCACCAAAAAGACAAACACCGGCCGTCGTGCCCATAATGCCCTTCCTGCTGCATTCGCCAATCCTAATTGGGAACCCACCGCTTCTGCAGCGCCCGTACTTCCCCCATTCACATCCCCAACCAAATGCAGTCGGCTGCATGAGAGGCATTTTCTTTATGTCCTCCCGAGTACCCCTACCCAACGAACCCCGCCAAAAAAGATGTTGTGTCTGCAGCAAGCGCGGATATAGGCGTGACACCCGCTATTATTGTCCCTCCTGTCCTGACAATCCTGGTCTTTGCATTGGTGAATGTTTTGAACGCTACCATTCACTAGTTGAGTATTAGCGTAGGGTACAGCATTGCACAGACTAGGCGCACTTTCACAGGGTCTCCCAAGATGCCATCGCATTTTGAGAGACCCGAACCTGGAACCGGTTACAGTTATAAAAGTTACAGTTACAAAAAAAGTGTAAAAAAAAAAAAAACCACAAACAAAAATATAAAATAAAAAATAATAGTTGTCGTTTTATTGTTCTCTCTCTCTCTCTCTCTATTCTGTTCTGCTCTTTTTTACTGTATTCTATTCTGCAATGTTTTATTGTTATTATGTTTTATCATGTTTGCTTTTCAGGTATGCAATTTTTTATACTTTACCGTTTACTGTGCTTTATTGTTAACCATTTTTTTGTCTTCAGGTACGCCATTCACGACTTTGAGTGGTTATACCAGAATGATGCCTGCAGGTTTAGGTATCATCTTGGTATCATTCTTTTCAGCCAGCGGTCGGCTTTCATGTAAAAGCAATCCTAGCGGCTAATTAGCCTCTAGACTGCTTTTACAAGCAGTGGGAGAGAATGCCCCCCCCCCACCGTCTTCCGTGTATTTCTCTGGCTCTCCTGTCTCAACAGGGAACCTGAAAATGCAGCCGGTGATTCAGCCAACTGACCATAGAGCTGATCAGAGACAAGAGTGGCTCCAAACATCTCTATGGCCTAAGAAACCGGAAGCTACGAGCATTTTATGACTTAGATTTCGCCGGATGTAAATAGCGCCATTGGGAAATTGGGGAAGCATTTTATCACACCGATCTTGGTGTGGTCAGATGCTTTGAGGGCAGAGGAGAAATCTAGGGTCTAATAGACCCCAATTTTTTCAAAAAAGAGTACCTGTCACTACCTATTGCTATCATAGGGGATATTTACATTCCCTGAGATAACAGTAAAAATGATTTTTAAAAAAAAAATGAAAGGAACAGTTTAAAAATAAGATAAAAAAGCAACTACTTTCCAAAATGGGGTCATTTGGGGGGGGTTGTGCCACCTGGGCATTCCATGGCCTCCGAAACTGTGATAGGCAGTGAAGAGAAATCCTGAAGGCGGTGATTGGTTTTCGGGGCCCCGTACGCGGCTAGGCTCCTAAAAAGTCCCACACATGTGGTATCCCATACTCAGGAGAAGCAGCTAAATGTATTTTGGGGTGCAATTCCACATATGTCCATGGCCTGTGTGAGCAATATATCATTTAGTGACAACTTTTTGTAAATTTTTTTTTTTTTTGTCATTATTCAATCACTTGGGACAAAAAAAATGAATATTCAATGGGCTCAACATGCCTCTCAGCAATTTCCTTGGGGTGTCTACTTTCCAAAATGGGGTCATTTGGGGGGGGGTTGTACTGCCCTGCCATTTTAGCACCTCAAGAAACGACATAGGCAGTCATAAATTAAAGGCTGTGTAAATTCCAGAAAATGTACCCTAGTTTGTAGGCGCTATAACTTTTGCGCAAACCAATAAATTTATACTTATTGACATTTTTTTTACCAAAGACATGTGGCCGAATACATTTTGGCCTAAATGTATGACTAAAATTGAGTTTATTGGATTTTTTTTAGAACAAAAAGTAGAAAATATCATTTTTTTTCAAAATTTTAGGTCTTTTTCCGTGTATAGCGCAAAAAATAAAAACGGCAGAGGTGATCAAATACCATCAAAAGAAAGCTCTATTTGTGGGAAGAAAAGGACGCAAATTTCGTTTGGGTACAGCATTGCATGACCGCGCAATTAGCAGTTAAAGCGATGCAGTGCCAAATTGTAAAAAGTGCTCTGGTCAGGAAGGGGGTAAATCCTTCCGGGACTGAAGTGGTTAAAGAGTTTAGTTAATAGTAATTGAACTGAATATTACTTATTTGGTGAGGGGGTGGCAATGGCCGGATCACACAGAAGGTAAAATGCGGATGCCGCCGCTGCTGTCCCTGCTTTCTCACTTTCTCCTTACACAAAAAGCTGGACCCGCTTAGACACTCGGGGCTATTGACCCCCCATTCGGGCCTCCAGCCCCAATAGCCACCTCTTAACGACTCCTATGCCTGGCGGTATGATTATGTCAGATTTTTTAATCTCAAAGTGATACATTGTTTTGCATGGAAATTTGGTGTTTTATATTGTAGGCAAATTTTCCCACAAATCACTATCGCTCAATTTTGCAACTGATTCTAATTTACTATCGCTGTTTTCTAGCTGGTCTAAAACTTCTTTTGACGTAAAGTGACGCTTTTTGGTTGCTATGGACAATCTCAAGATTCCAGGCAGAAAGAAAGGTATATATAATATAAAACTACATGCAGGTCACTGGACAAACCACTAGGGACAAAAGGGATGTGAAATAATTTGATACAGTAATGTAATCTTACAGATTACAGTGTACTGTATGTGTTCTGTATTTTTCACTTTTTGAATTTGCCGCTGGGCTCTGCCGAGCCTGGAACAGTAATACATCGGGCTGATGATGCGGTGGAGTACACAGCGGGGGGACATCGCAGGATCCCGGGGAACAAGGTAAGTACGCTGTACATGGATCCTGCGATGCAATCCCGAGTGTGACTCGTGGTTACTGCTTTTGGTAGTGGAAATTCACCCCGAGCCACACTCGGGAGTACCGCCAGGAGGGTTAAAAGGAATGACAGTTTATAAATGTTTCATTTTCTTTCCAAGACCTTTTTAAAATAACTTTAATAAAGATTTGAGCAACTAATCTTCAATAGCCCTCTGCCTAGGTAGGAAGGTCATTAAAGTGGTAGTAAACTCTGTTGTTGAAAAAAAAAAAAAGGCCCCCCTGCAGGCTAATGTCAAAATGTGCTATAAGACGAAGCCCTCCAGCAGAGCTCTGTCATAGCTTTTGGTTCTTTCATTTTCACCTTGTCTTCCTTCAGGGTTTATGCTCTCCAGCCAGTTGAATGGTCGGGAGGAGATGAAGTCACACTCTGAATTGATGGCAGATTCATTGTGCTATCAATGCAGAGCAAAGTGCGCATGCACTGATGACATCACTGGCTGCTTCAACTTTGAATATTTCCTAAATGATGCAAGTTTACGAGATTTTCACTGTACCTACAGGTAAGCGTTATTACAGGTTTATTACTACTTTAAAATATTTTGGTTACAAAAATTACTGTTTAGATTCCAAGTCTGATCTACTAAAGTACTGTAATTCAAAGCCAAAACTTTTTTAAAAAGTCATGGAACTTTTCCTGTACTCATAGCGCATTACGCTACTGTGCTAACGGTGAAAACATACCCTATATTTGGCTCTAAACAGTTACATACAGTTGTGCTCATAAGTTTACATACCCTGGCAGAATATATGATTTCTTGGCCATTTTTCAAAGAATATGAATAATAACACAAAAACTTTTCTTTCACTTATGGTTAGTGTTTGGCTGAAGCCATTTATTATCATTCAACAGTGTTTACGCTTTTTAAATCATAATGACAACACAAACTACCCAAATGACCCTGATTAAAAGTCTACATGCCCTGGTGATTTTGGGCTGATAACATGCACACAAGTTGACACAAAGGGGTTTGAATGGCTATTAAAGGTAACCATCCTCACCTGTGATCTGTTTGCTTGTAATTAGTGTGTGTGTATAAAAGGTTCTGGACTCCTGACAGACCCTTGCATCTTTCATCCAGTGCTGCACTGATGTTTCTGGATTCTGAATCATGGGGAAAGCAAAAGAATTGTCAAAGGATCTGTAGGAAAGGTTAGTTGAACTGTATAAAACAGGAAAGGGATATAAAACGATAGCCAAGGAACTGAGAATGCCAATCAGAAGTGTTCAAACTCTGTGTGGGTTGTGAAGTTTAAGCCAGGGATACCCCAATATAAGGGGATAAGCAGGAGAGGACATCAGGTAGAAGCTGATTGTCTCCCTGTAAAATTCCCCAATGGTCAGGGTAATAGGTACTGTACACAAGGTCACCAGACCCATGGACAAGGGAGAATTATCAAAGGCTAAGACTGAGAAGGGTCTGTGCACCTTAGTCACTGGAATCTGTAGACTGTGTGCTAGGTCTTATCAATGAAATTGCTAGCAGCCCCAGAATCAATGAAAGCAGAGAGGTGGTGAGAAAACTAGGCAGAACTAATTTGTGCAGGAACATATAAGCCATCTCTGAGGGAAACAGACACAGTATGGTCTATAGAAGCAGACCCCACCCACACTAGACTTGGCGTTTCTCAGCTTAGGACCGCTAGCGACAAAGTGGCAGTGGTTGCCACAATATAAGCAGAGACCCTGAGATCTCCTTTTAGCCTTTTCCCCAGGGGATAAATGGGTAGCACCAACTTGCATGGGCTCATCCTTCTGGAGAGGTTGAGAGGGCTCAGGAAAAGAAGAAGAGCTGGGCAGCGTACTGGGGGGCAAAGAAACAAACCTCTCTGTACACCTTTCCCGTAAACGCCTGTCAATACGGATGGCTACTTGAATGGCTTCATTCAATGACTTCGGTTCAGAGTAGTGAACTAAGGAGTCTTTTATGGAGTCTGATAAGCTTAACCTGATCTGGCTTCTTAGAGCTGGGTCATTCTACCTTGAGTCAAGTGCCCAGCGGCGGAAATCAAAACAGTATTGTTCAGCGATGCGTTTATCCTGACGTAATGACCTAAGATTAACTTCACCTGAATGGGCACAGTGAGGATCATCATACAGTAAACCTAAGGCTTTGAAAAAGGCTTCATCTGACCCTCTGACTGGGTCATCTGTGGGGAGACTAAACGCCCAAGCCTGGGGATCCCCCTGCAATCATGTAATAATCAGGCTGAGCCGCTGTGCTTCAGAACGAGAGGAGTGTGGCTTAAGCTTAAAATATAGCATACAATAATTTTTAAAGTTGGAAAACATATGTGGGTCACCAGAAAAACGGTCAGGCGGGTTAACTTTGAGCTCTGGCTCCTGCGTTACTGCTGGAGGTGCGTTTACACGCAAAGACAGTTTCTGGACTGTCAGTTTGCAAATTTGCTCAGCAAATAAGCGAGCCTGTGTAGCGTCCATCTTGACAAAAATCTTTTGTGTTAAAGGCTTGTGATAATGTCACAAATGTCACATCTACCCCAATGCAGGTGGTCAGCCACAAAAGCTAGGTACTGTGTGCTTCACCTATAGCAGCCCCCTTTCCCTTAGGGCAAGCAGGCCTATCAGTACTTGGTTGCCCCCAGGACTTATACACAATGCTATAATGCTTGGCCATCACACCAGGGCAGACGCGAACAGAGCAAACAACATACTACTTGCAGTTTAGCAGACAGATAGCATGGTTCTAAGATGGTCCAGGTAAAAGGCAGGCTGAGTTCAGGGAAAAGTCCAATTTCTGATCCAATGACAGTCTAGGTCAGTGTTTCTCAACTCCAGTCCTCAAGGCGCCCCAACAGGTCATGTTTTCAGACTGCCCATTATTTTGCACAGGTGATTTGATCAGTTTTACTGCCTTAGTAATTACCACAGCTGTTTCATCTGAGGGAAATCCTGAAAACATCACCTGTTGGGACGCCTTGAGGACTGGAGTTGAGAAACACTGGTCTAGGTAAAAGGCAGGCTGAGTTCAGGGAATAGTCCAATATCCGATCCAATGACAGTCTAGGTAAAAAGCAGGCTGAGTTCAGGGAATAGTACAATATTCGATCCGGGTCATACACAGGAAAATCCAAAAGCAAAGCAGGGCAGACAAACGGGAGGCTTGATCAGGAACAATGCAGGTAACTCTGTCTCTATCACAAGCAAGGGATAGAGTGTTCAGTTTGCTTATAACAGATGACTGACCATCACCTTGCAGGTTAACACAGACAGGGAGAATGTAACAGCCAACACCCGGATACTGGAATGAGGAGCAGGAGCACTATGTGATCCTGACAGCCACTGAAAGAAGTCAGCAAAATATCTGAAGGATCTCATGTTCAAAAACAGAAGAATGAACAGTGAAGATATTTTTCAAGCTGTGAAGAAACCAATACCTCCCAACACGTAACAGAAATAATCTCATTAACTCTTAGATCCACCCAACCACCCAACATTTTGCCAAAACCACTTCTTTTCTCTCTCTGCACTGTCCAATCCAGGCATCTCTTTGCATCCCTCCAATCCAGGCCACAAAATTGGCCTGAAATACAAAAAGCCACAGGAACCTCGTTGGCTTTTTGGGTATTAACCTACCACTACCCTCTCCCTACCCCCAGTTTTTACACATAAGAACCATGTTAGCTTTATACATGTAACAAAATAGAATCAGCACCATGATGCTTCACGCGACAGTCTGACTAAGAACTCCATGTAACTTGTACTTTGTAATGTCATTTACTCTCCAGAGTCTCTCATTTGTACGACAGAAGATTGTAAGTGGTGCTTTCCTACCACAACAGAAAAGCATTGTGGTTAGGAAGATTTATTTAGGATGCCAGAAAAGCTGACACATGCTACAGGAATGGATATATCTATATCTACTTACAAGACAAAATCGTGCAAAGAGAAACCTGTATACAACGGTGATCACATGACTGAAAACATTGAGCAGCAGCCATATATCAAAGCATGCTTGATTATATCAATGACGCAATTATCACACAACAACAGGGCACTGTATTATAGCATTATCAAGGGTGAAAATAAATTGACTCATGACCATAAAGCTATGAACTATAACTCCCAATTTCAGACATGTCACTTTATATAGCAACTATATCATTTTTCAAAAAAGCTCTACATTTAGTCAAGTGACTTTGCCTAGGCTACAATTAGGCCATCAGCTTGCTGCGGACAGGAGAAAGGTTCTTCAGCAATTTCCTCTCCCCCAGTGATTTGACTGCAACATTGTAACTTTTCAGCACCTCAGAGGGTGAGATGCTGCAACAGGAGCTTATGACATTTGTATGATCCAAGAACTGTACAATGTACAGGCACAAAGATTTTCTCGATTATACATTCTCTATGCCAGAATCCCAGTCCAGGAAGTAGATGCTGACCCTGAATGAAGCCTGAACAAAGATGGCTCTGCCCTCCTTCAGAGTAAGGCAGGCCATACATGCAGATTCAAACCATGTATGGACAGGCTGAATGTACCAAGTTGATCATTCGATCAACTTGGATGCAACCAGCATGCTGGGTTTTACCTGCAATTATCGCTAGCGGCTACTATAGCCGCTATGGTAGCCGCTAGCCACTAGCATATAATCTGTGAGGTTGATTTACTAAAACTGGACAGTGCAAAATCTGGTGCAGCTGTGCATGGTAGCCAAACAGATTTTAACTTCAGCTTGTTCAATTAAGGTTTGACAATAAAACCTGGAAGCTAGTTGGTTTATATGCAGAACTGCAATGACCTGGCAGGAGGGATTCCTGCATCAACACTGTGTTGATGGGGGAACCAAGCTAATTTTTTTCCCTGCAAAACGTGGTAGCAGGAAAGAAATTCACTCCTTGTTTGGCCAGCCTAAAGGAAGGAATTGTCAGGAGAAATTAAATGTGGAATGGTCCCCCCAAGGTTTTTTTTTGCAGCAAATTGATTTAGTCAAAAATAGTGATTTATAATTAAAGTCCTTTATTATACCAAAATGGAATTAAATTTCATGGATTTGTTAAAATATTAGCTCTGGTTACACCTTAAAGGACATGTTCCATCATACATACATATTAACACAGTGGAGCAAAACATTACATTACAGAATATTCTGCCCACCGTGCCTTTATTCAGTTACTGTGTTTATGTGCTTAAATAACATGTTGGTTTTCTTGATTTATACCAAGCTAGTTATGCAGAGTGCAGGCGCCACCTACTGTTCCCTTTCTGGTATAGCTTTAGCTGTTTGTATTAGTTACATATTGTAATTTCTTAGAATGTGTTAATAAAGTTGTTAGGAACTTGTGCATTCTGGGAGATTCTCTTGAGGAAGTGAGTCAGCCACCATTTTAAGAATCTGCAGCAAGGCTGTGTCTCCAATCTCTCATCATCACCCCTCAGCGAGCTTAAAAAGTGAGTTCTTGTTATCTCATTCTGTGTTATAGAGCATTTTTTCTTTATTATATGTAAAATTGTACTGATTGATGCTTATTTTATCAATTTGTAGTCTCACTTCTGCAGCAAGGCTGTTTCTCCAATCTCTTATCATCACCCCTCAGTGAGCTTAAAAAGTGAGTTCTTGTTATCTCATTCTGTGTTATAGAGCATTTTTTCTTTATTATATGCAAAATTGTACTGATTGATGCTTATTTTATCAATTTGTAGTTTCACCTGGCTCGTTCTAATACATTTAAGATTAAAGAAATATGGCATCTGAATTTTATGGAGCAGGAGGTTTTAGCTCTCTGTCCTACAGACAGAACAGGTACATTTTTGCTGACCTCTGAGGTGATGGTAAGCTGACTTCAGAAGACTGTACAGCCAAGGGCTACACAGTGTCCATACAGCCAGATGCCTTAGATGAAACAGGCCTTCAGCAGGTGAAGCAAGCAGCCAGGCTACACAGCGGTCTCTACACAGCAGGGCAGCTTCTCCACTGCAGCCATGTCTCACAGTCAAACATCTTCTTACAAAGCATGATCACGAGCAAGCTCATCCAAGTCATCTGTCACAAATGCAACAGCAATCGCCCGTTCTAAAGCTGAAGCAGCGAGGGCCAGGGCCGCATTTGCAGACCTAGAGTTGCAGATGAGAAGAGAAAATGCTCACCTTGATGCAGAAAAGGTGAGGCAGGATCAAGAGAGAGAGCAAGAGAGAGTACGCATGGAGCAAGAGAGAGTACACATGGAGCAAAAGAGAGAGCAAGAGAGAATATGCATGGAGCAAGAGAGAATACGCATGGAGTAAGAGAGAGAACAACAAAAAGTACGCCTGGGGCCTGAACTAGCTCAGCCAGAGGCATCTCTGAAAATGCAGCAGGCTATCCTAGGAGCTAACATGATGAGGCTGGCAGTGGACCGAAACACTGCTGCCATCATTGCAGAAGCAGAAGCATTAGAAGCAGCTGCCTACGGTGAGTCAAGAGCAGGTAGCAGCATACTGGGTACAGAGGAGGATCACCAAGATCCCATGCAGCGCACGTCAGATTATGTCTACCAGCACTCTAACCCAAGCAGTACTCCACAACAAGAAATCAAATATGATGTCAGTGAGTCACAACAAGCAAAGCAGCAGGAGGCCAACCTTGAACCCCTGTGCCACAAGCAAGAAAAATTTGACCGAGATAAAGGTTATTCAGCTCCAACCAAACTTTCTACTCAGCCAGGTACTCAGTCTTCATACAAGCATCAAACACCTGCTTTTACTTCAAGGGAATATGAAACAAGCTGGTACAAGCCGCCAACCTTATGCAAGTATGACCCCAGCCCACCTAAAGAAGAAACTTCTACCAGGTATGCCTATACACCACACCACGATACACCAGCAGCCTACCCCAATGCTAATGAGGTTACTGTAGACCTTGCCGAGTTCCTTGCAAAATGTTAGTTAATTACCCAAAGACTTATCAAATTCAATGATCGCCCCAGCATTACAGAGCATGGCAATCTTCTTTCCAGAGTACAATCAAAAGTCTAGATCTATCCTGCAGGGAACAGATAGATCTTCTTGTAAAGTGGCTTGGCAACGATTCTGCAGAGCATGCCAAGAGAATAAGAGATATTAATATAAACCACCCTGAAATAGACCTTACAAACATCTGGAACAGACTTGATATATGTTATGGCTCACCTGAGGCTATAGAGAGTACACTATTTAAAAGGATAGAGGACTTCCCAAAAATACCTAGCAGGGGTTACCAGAGACTCAGAGAATTCAGTGACCTGTGTATGGAGTTACAAGTTGCTAAAGCAAAAGGAGACTTACCTGGCCTTTCTTTTCTTGACTCAGCTAGAGGTATTAACTCCTTAGCACAAAAACTTCCTTATGAGTTGCAAGAAAGATGGATCACTCATGGCTGTAACTACAAACGAAAACACAATGTATCTTTTCCACCATTTAGAGAGCTTGTGGACTCTGTAGACATACAAGCAGATCTGCAGAGTCTCAGCCAGAGGATCAAGACAGTAACCCTGCTAAGTTCTGCCCTCTGCATAAAATGCCACATGCCCTTCTGAAATGCAGAACCTTCAGAGCAAAGACCATGCAGGATCGCAAGGCCTTCTTCAAATAGAACAACATCTGTTACAAGTGCTGTTCTTCATCAACACACTTCACCAAGGACTGTAAGGTCAGTGGCGTCACTAGGGTTGGTGTCACCCGGTGCGGTAAAACATGGTCTCACCCCCTCCAACTATAGTCACCCCTCAATACAGACCCCCCTCCTTCAGTACATTTCCCCTTCCAAGTATAGTCCACCCTCAGTAGAGACCCCCCCCACACTTAGTACAGACCCCCCTCCCTCAGTATAGACCCCTCACTAAATATAAACCCCCTCCATCAGTACAGCCCCCCAGGGCAAACCACCCCAATCCATTAGTACAGTTCCCCCAGGACAAACCACCCCCTCCAACAGTACAGACCCCCCCCCAGGAAAAACTACCCCCTCTATCAGTACACCCCCTCCCCCAGGACAAACCACCCCCTCCATCAGTACAGCCCCCCCAGGGCAAACCACCCCCTCCATCAGTACAGCCCCCCCAGGGCAAACCACCCCCTCCATCAGTACAGCCCCCCCAGGGCAAACCACCCCCTCCATCAGTACAACCCGCCCCCCAGGACAAATTACCCGCTCCATCAGTACAACCCCCCAGGACAAATTACCCCCTCCATCAGTACAACCCCCCCCAGGACAAACCACCCCCTCCATCAGTACAGCCCCCCCAGGACAAATTACCCCCTCCATCAGTACAACCCCCCCCAGGACAAACCACCTACTCCATCAGTACAACCCCCAGGACAAACCACCCCCTCCATCAGTACAGCCCCCCCCCCCCAGGACAAACCACCCTCTCCATCAGTACAACCCCCCAGGACAAACCACCCCCTCCATCAGTACAGCCCCCCAGGACACATTACCCCCTCCATCAGTACAACCCCCCCAGGACAAACCACCTACTCCATCAGTACAACCCCCAGGACAAACCACCCCCTCCATCAGTACAGCCCCCCCAGGACAAACCACCCCCTCCATCAATACAACCCCCAGGACAAACCACCCCCTCCATCAGTACAGCCCCCCCAGGACAAATTACCCCCTCCATCAGTACAACCCCCCCCCCCAGGACAAACCACCTACTCCATCAGTACAACCCCCAGGACAAACCACCCCCTCCATCAGTACAACCCCCCCAGGACAAACCACCTACTCCATCAGTACAACCCCCAGGACAAACTACCCCCTCCATCAGTACAGCCCCCCCAGGACAAACCACCCCCTCCATCAGTACAACCCCCCCAGGACAAACCACCTACTCCATCAGTACAACCCCCAGGACAAACCACCCCCTCCATCAGTACAGCCCCCCCAGGACAAACCACCCCCTCCATCAGTACAACCCCCCCAGGACAAACCACGCCCTCCATCAGTACAGCCCCCCAGGACACATTACCCCCTCCATCAGTACAACCCCCCCCCCCAGGACAAACCACCTACTCCATCAGTACAACCCCCAGGACAAACCACCCCCTCCATCAGTACAGCCCCCCCCAGGACAAACCACCCCCTCCATCAATACAACCCCCAGGACAAACCACCCCCTCCATCAGTACAGCCCCCCCAGGACAAATTACCCCCTCCATCAGTACAACCCCCCCAGGACAAACCACCTACTCCATCAGTACAACCCCCCAGGACAAACCACCCCCTCCATCAGTACAGCCCCCCCCCAGGACAAACCACCCCCTCCATCAGTACAGCCCCCCCCAGGACAAATTACCCCCTCCATCAGTACAACCCCCTCAGGACAAACCACCTACTTCATCAGTACAACCCCCAGGACAAACCACCCCCTCCATCAGTACAGCCCCCCCAGGACAAACCACCCCCTCCATCAGTACAACCCCCAGGACAAACCACCCCCTCCATCAGTACAACCCCCCCAGGACAAACCACCCCCTCCATCAGTACAGCCCCCCCAGGACAAACCACCTACTCCATCAGTACAACCCCCAGGACAAATTACTCGCTCCATCAGTACAACCTCCCCAGGACAAATTACCCGCTCCATCAGTACAACCCCCCCAGGACAAATTACCCCCTCCATCAGTACAACCCCCCCCCCCCAGGACAAACCACCCCCTCCATCAGTACAGCCCCCCAGGACAAAATACCCCCTCCATCAATACAGCCCCCCCCAGGACAAACTACCCCCTCCATCAGTACAACTCCCCCAGGACAAACCACCCCCTACATCAGTACACCCCCCCCAGGACAAACTACCCCCTTTATCAGTACAGTCCCTCCCAGGACAAACTACCCCCATCAGTACAGCCCCCCCAGGACAAACTATATCAGTAGTACAGCCCCCCCCACCTATCAACACCACAGAGGACATCCCCCCCCCTCATCGCAAGCCGACACCCCCTTCCCCCCGACCCTTACCACACTAGCACGGGCGGCACACATGGAACACCCGGGCGGCAGCTGGAAAGGAAAGGACAGTGTGCAGCCACGCCGCCCGGGTGGAGAATGGATCGTCATGTGACAGGCAGCAGCGCCGCAGTGAGAGAGACAGAGGAGGAGGAGAACACTCACTGCCTCTGCGCTG
Organism: Lithobates septentrionalis; assembly: GCA_037952835.1. Classification (NCBI taxonomy): domain Eukaryota; kingdom Metazoa; phylum Chordata; class Amphibia; order Anura; family Ranidae; genus Lithobates; species Lithobates septentrionalis. The sequence continues at coordinate 505,678 of JBBDGP010001070.1, forward strand.
CTCCGGATGGTGTCACCCCTGTAGCGGTAGGCACCCGGGTGTGGACCGCACCCCCCGCACCCCACTAGCAACGCCACTGTGTAAGGTCAGTGTTAATTGTACAGAGTGTGGCAACACAGATCACAATACAGCTCTACATTTAGGACCAGGTCCAAGAACTTACAATTCTGCAGACTTGGCAACCAGATCTGTTGCAGTTAGTCACCTCGAAAATACTTCATGGTTCACAGGTTCCACCTTTTTACACAGTCCAGACTGCAACACTAATGACTTTGCCACATTTGATTTAATAGATGTAGACAAGGATCAGGCAATCCGCCCTCAGTTTTCTACCTCAGTTACAACAACCTTTCTCAACCAGTTTAAAACCCACTGTTTTAGCAGGTTCTCCACCTGGAAATCACTTGTTCGAGCTATCACCTGCCTAATCCACATAACTCAGTCCTACAAAAGTGATCCACTAACTCATGACAACTGCAGAGGTTGGCACCACTGTAAAAAGGTCTACACAGTAGCTGACCTAGAACAATCTAAAAATAGGATAATCTCTGCTGTACATAGAGAAGTCTTTGCCAAAGAAATTAACTGCATTGCCAACCAGAAACCTGTTCTTAAAGACAGTGTTTTAAAGAAGCTTGACCCAATCCTTGATGTAAATGGCCTGTTGAGAGTAGGTGGCCGTTTAAAAGAAGGCAATCTAGTGTTTTCAGAGAAACATCCTTTAGTGATTCCAGGTCACGATCATATTGCCTACTTACTCATTCAACACTACCATGACCAAACAAAACACCAGGGCCGACTATTTACTGAAGGAGCTTTACGAGCTGCTGGACTGTGGATAGTTGGAGCAAAGAGTTGTGTGAGCAGGTTCCTTTTCAAGTGTGTTATCTGCTGTAAACTTTGTGGAATGTTACAAACACAAAAGATGGCCAATTTACCATCTGACAAACTTAGCATGGATCCGTCTTTCACTAATTGCCAGGTACGGTGTCATCTCCGGTTTCACCTGCTGAAGGCACTATTACATTCAGCACCAAAAGGGTGTAATTCCAGTGGCCACCAGCGGGTGTCTCCCTGCCTGGACTTCAGACCTGCCATCAGAACACATGTCATGGGTCTGCTGGACTATATAGACCCTCCCTGAACTAAGCCTCAGTGCTTCAGAATTCCTCTGCTAAGCCCTTGTCCCTGCCAGTACCTGCTCTTGTTCCAGCCTGCTCCTGTTTGTTCCTGGACCCTGTTTGTGTATCCTGTCCTTGAGTCCTGTTTCCTGTTCTCTGCTCCTTGGTCTGCTTCAGTATTCCTGGTTTCTGTTCCCTTGTCGCTTTTGCCCATGCCTTATTTTTATTTCATGTTTGTTTCCTTGCTCGTGTATTATATTAGTTAGATAGATAGTTAGGTGGGTTTGGGGGTTTGCTGTGTTTTCACCATTTACTTGTTTTTGGTTTGCTGTCTTGTTTTCACGTGTATCTTTATCATTAATAATAAACATAGTTTTTTTTATTTATTTACTCGTTTGTCCCTGATTCCTTGGTGCAGCCCAGCGATCTGATCACCTGCATTGGATGTTGTGTATAACATCCTCTGTTGGACTTGATGTTTTTGGTCCTTTGTCTGTCACCACCTGGTACACTAAAGGGTGACATTCAAACAGTAAACGCTGGGCAGTCATATTCACCTGCATGTCTATCCGAGCTGTCCATATTGAAGTGATTAAATCAATGGACACTTCAAGTTTCATTAATGCTCTTAGACGCTTCATTGCAATTAGAGGCCCAGTGAAACTCATTCGCTCTGACAGAGGTTCTAACTTTGTAGGAGCAGCAAATTCCTTCCAATTTGGACACCCTCAGTGTAGAAAGATACTTGAGTAAGCGAGGCTGCACATGGACTTTCAACCCTCCTCACTCTTCTCACATGGGAGGTGTTTGGGAAAGGATGAGAGGCATAGCCCGCAGAATTCTGGACTCCATCTTTTTGCAAGTAGAAACTGCAAGGCTTAACCATGAATGCCTAGTTACCTTTATGGCAGAGGTCACAACCATCATTAATGCCAGACCTTTGACATCAATTTCAAGTGACTCTGAAGATCCAGTGATTCTCACACCTACTATGTTACTCACTCAAAAGACTGGCCCTGTTGGCGCTCCAGCTGGAGAGTTTTGTGAAAAGGAACTTTTCAAACATCAGTGGAGACAAGTACAAACTCTTGCCAATACCTTCTGGAACCAGTGGAAGAAACAATATATCTTCACTCTTCAATCAATGAGAAAGTGGCACATTGAAAAACTTAATCTTAAACCTGGTGATGTGCTCATGAGAGATTGCCAAACACAAAGGAATGGGTGGCCTTTAGGTCTGGTCACCAGAGCATTGCCAAGTGAGGACAAGCATGTCCGTAAAGTTGAAGCCAAGATCTTTCAGCGGAATGAGGCCAAAATATTCCTAAGACCAGTGGCCGAACTTGTTCTGTTGCTTTCTGCAGAAGACTTTTAGTGACGTCACATGACATTAGATGGGGAGTGTTCTGCCGGGCCTTTATTCAGTTACTGGGTTTATGTGCTTAAATAATCTGTTGTTTTTTTTTATTTACACCAAGCTAGTTATGCAGAGTGCAGGCGCCACCTACTGTTCCCTTTCTTGTATAGCTTTAACTGTTTGTATTAGTTACATATTGTAATTTCTTAGAATGTGTTAATAAAGTTGTTAGGAACCTGTGCATTCTAGGAGATTCTCTAGAGGAAGTGAGTCAGCCACCATTTTAAAAATCTGCAGGAAGGCTGTTTCTCCAATCTTTCACCATCACCCCTCAGTGAGCTTAAAAAGTGAGTTCTTCTTATCTCATTCTGTGTTATACACCATTGTTTCTTTATTACATGTAAAATTGTACTGATTGATGTTTATTTTATCAATTTGTAGTTTCACCTGGTTTGTTCTAATAAATTTAAGATCAAAGAAATATGGTATCTGACATTTATGGAGCAGAGAGGTTTAGCTCTCTGTTATACAGAAAGAACACAGAATGCCAGCCATATTAGTATTCCAACGCGTTTCGACCCATGTAGTCATGATTTTCTTCAGGGGGATTTTTATTCTAGAAAGATATATCAAAAAAAAATTCAGAATTCTAATATCATACTATACAAGCATCTACATACGTAATAATGGTATATTTAAAAAAAGATTAGTGATCCAGAGGCCTCCATGAGCCGTCCCCATCTCCCTAAGGCGGAATCCAGCTCCAAAAAGCTTACAGGAAGCCACACTCTTGGTACCTTCAGAAAAGAAGAAGGCAGAAAGCACCTGCGGTGCAGTTCCCAAAAAAAAACAATAAATGAGTAAATAATAGAACGTCGTAATATGGTAGTACTGACAGAATGACAGAAAAAAACAGGCTAGTAAATAAGAAAAAGGGGAATATTTATAGTATTGTTCATATTAATTGATTTTAATTGTAAAAAATATTCATACAATATATATGCATATCTTGACACACTATTTGTCTTGTATATGTGTCTTATTTAAAGTACCAATAAAAACAACTATATATATATATATATATATATATATATATATATATATATATATATATATATATATATATATATATATATATATATATATATATATATATATATTGTATATGTGAAAATAATGTGAAAAAAATCATGTATATTGGTGAAGAAATTAATTTTTAGTGTGTGTGTGTTTAATACGAGGGGAGAACCCAACATGATAAAAATAATAGATAGTAAAATAAGTACATGTGGGCGGTACCTGTGTGCTAGCAATAAGTTTGGAATCAAAGTATTAATGGATACATATGTGAAAGATTACATAAAAAAACATAAATCTGAAGTATTAGTGACTAAGGTAACTGGCTATAGAAACCACAATAAAAAAACACTGAAAAAACAAGGGAAAATGAAAAGATGAAAACTGAAATGTGCAAACAAAAATAATCTCAATTACCTTGGCAGGTGAAGTGACTTGTAAGTGACCGGCGGTTGAATATATGGTGGCACAAAACTGCAATGTGCAACTAAGGTGGTGGTGCGCAAAAAGTTTTAAATGAGACAATGTCTATGTTAAATCTAAAAAAAATAAAAATAATAATGAATAAAAACAGAACAACCAAAGCGTCATATGAGATGCTCTGATGGCTCAATGTATTATAATAATTGCAAAACTGCCTGGCCATGTAATGGCAAGAAAAAAAGAAAAAAAAAAACAAGTTAGTTCGGCATTTCTGAAATCTGTACTTACATTTGACAGGCAATGCATCTCACACGTCGGCAGACCCCCATGGGACCATCTTGTGATCCACAGGGGGCTTGGCACTTAATTAGTCCCTCCTATACTCTAGGAGAGCTGGGAGCTGGTGAATTAGCCACAGGTGCTGTCTGCCCCCCCCCCCCATCACATGCCCTGTCCGCCAGAATTGCGGCCGCCGCGTCCCAGAAGGCCTAATCTCCGGCCTCTGCAATCACCTCTGTCGCAAGCACGTGACGTCATGACATTGCGCACCATTGAGCATCCATAGGGGATCAAGGCACAGGAGTGCTCCCCCCAAAGGCAGTGAATGGAATTACAGCATGGTTGGAGCATGCGCGGTACAAAATCCACGTCTCCCCACTGTGCCAGTAAGCCAATGGAAAAACCAGAAACCGCCATAGAAGGCGCAGGAGGGACCACAGATCAACTCGATCACTGAAACGACATAACATGAACTTTATTACAAGACATTTTTTAATTAGTGTGTACAATCTTACATTTCAGTTATATTTCCCAAAACATATCAGGGATTTCTCCTATAGGAGCTGTATGCATATTAAATATTCTTCACTCTTTTCTATGATTTTGCAATCAATTTTTTACCATTATTATGTTGGTAAACATTATGTTGGACCAATGGGTTTTTCCTGACGTAAACCCTTTTAAAAAGGGAACGTATGAAATGGACTCATTATGGCCTGCAAAAGTAGTGGCCTGTAGTCTAAAGATCCATCTTTGCTCATGTTGGAGCAATATTTTGTTCCAATCACTGCCTCGATCCGGAATGTGTATCTGATCCAGGGTGGTTAAAGTAACTTTGGGCACTCTGTAGTCGTGCTTCAGCGCCACATGCCTGCTAATTGGGAGATAGCGGTTCCCAATTTGTATGCTGTACATGTGTTTATAAATGCTACCCCAAAATTCCTGTTTTGTTTTTCCTATGTAGAAGGCACCGCACTCGCATTCTATTAGATAGACCAGGGATATGCAATTAGCGGACCTCCAGCTGTTGCAGAACTACAAATCCCAAGAGGCATAGCAAGACTGATGGGACTTGTAGTTTTGCAACAGCTGGAGGTCTGCTAATTGCATATCCCTGAGATAGACTATGCCACATGTTTGACATTTGGCAAAGTGTGTTGACCTAAAAGTCTCACCATTGGGGAGAGAAAAGGATTTCTTCTTTCTGATGAGGGAACGGTAGGAACAGTGTCCACTCACTCTGAACTAACCTATCTTTATTAGAGGTAGCTCGTTTGTAGGTACAGTATTGATGGAGTTTCAGACACAAATTGTATGGCCATCAGTAAGTATAGTCCAGTGTCTGAATAATTTCCTTGATTTGCGTATGCTCTTTGGAAAAACGCATAATTATTCTTGTTAGGTCAAAATCAGAAGTTGACGATGTGGTTATTGAATTGTTTTGCTGTAGGCTTTACATAAACAGGAACAACTGTCCCTCTCTCTAACAGTCTATTTTGTAGTTTACCAGCCTCTTCTCTAAACAGAACGTCATTGGAACAATATTGTAAATATGGAATGGAATTTTTTAGAGGGGTTGGATGGAAACTCTCCGCATGCAGCACTGTGTTGCCAGCAGTGCTCTTGAGAAATAGAGTGCTGCATAGTTTTCCCTCCAAGTTGCGATTCACATAAACATCTAGGAATGTAATAGTTTTTTTGTCATGGACCATGGTGAATTTTAAGTTGTGATTATTGGTATTGATCTGTTGAAAAAACTCCAAGATGTCGTTGATTTTCTGGAGCCATGTAGAAACATGGCTCGTGTACTCTACAACATCCTCGCCACTGAGAAGGGATCGTTCCCACTTCCTCAGGTACAGGTTGATGTAGGATGGGGCACAGCAAGTCCCCATCGCTACACCCTGTATCTGGAGATAGTGGGAACCAATAAATGTGAAAAAATTGTGACTGAGGATATATTCCAAATCCTCTGAGAATTAATTCATTAAGGGCCTTGTCATGTCGAGAGCCCTGTTGGAAGATCCTCTGTATAGCTGCCAAGCCCCTGGCGTGGGGAATGGAGCTATAGAGGGCCTCCACATCAATGGTAACAAGAATGGAATCTTCAGAGATGGTTAGTTGATCTACAATGTTGTAAAATTTAAAATTAAATTTATCTATGGGCCTGACCGGGATGGATCTATACCAATCTCTGTTGCCTAGACACATTGACTTGTAGGCTTGATTGTCCATGTGGACAACATTCCCACCTTTGTCTGATGGCTTTATTATGCTCTATTCATTTTTATGCAGGGATTCCAAAGCTCTGTATTCGTCTGAAGACAGATTTTGAGGGGTATTTTTCTTGCATGGCAACTTACAAATGTCTTTTAATGTTTGTTTCAAAAATGTAGCTACGCTGGGATTTTTATTCAATGATGGAAATTTGGTGGAAGGTTTTTTGAACAGGATAACCGGATTTTGTGTGGATTTGTTGATATCTTCAAACAACTTATACAGATCTAACTGATCTATCGAGTCATTTGCATTGCTTTCTTGAAAAAGAAGAGTCATATCGCGTAAAGTTTTATATTCCCTCATACTGTATTGGGACAAATCAGTGGTGTCTATATCTATGTTGCTTTTGGCATGTGTACATTTTAACATTAATTTACGTGCGAAGAGTTGTAAATAATTGACGACCTCAAAAAGATCAAAATTCTGTTGGGGACAAAAATGTAGTCCTCTTGACAATACCTGTGTCTCAGCTTGTGGTATAGAATGTGAAGACAGGTTAATAAGGTTTAGTTGTCTTGTTGGATCAGTATTACATAGCGTTCCAGTCCCTTCCCTCCTCTGTTCGTTAGGGGTAAGCAAGCCCCCTGTGTTGAGTTTAAAGTCTTGTGGTGGTGGTATTAGCCGTCTTGAAGGGTGGGGGATGCGACTGATGTTACTTGATGCGTCAGACAATGAAGAGTCAGACTCCCCCATTCCCATACTGTGAGTTTGATCCAACTGTGATGAAGACGGAAGATGTTCATTAGAAAGTGTTTTATAAGCATATTCTGAATCCGTGTCTTCGGTTCTATTTTTGCTTTCCTGTTCAAATGAACCTCTATTGCTGCGGCTTCTTTTCTGTCAACCGGGGCCTCGATGTCGAATGATCTGGCCCCGGACTGTAGAGGAAGATGAATTTGTTTGAAAGAAATTATTGGATTTACTATGTGATTGCTTATCTCTAGATTGATGCTGTCTTTTCAAATGTATGTTGTTAGTGTTCCATTTGTATACCCTCCCCTCCGAGAGAACTTGGTCTCTTTTTTTGTAAAATATTTTTGTTGAATGCTGACAGATTTTCTTTTAGTTTTGTCTGTAGTTTGGAATATAAAGCTTGATGTTTGAAAGGAACCAATGCCAACTCCAGACTACTAATCTCCATGCCCAACAACCCAATCTGTTTGTTGTACTCCCTGGTAAGGATGGCCATCATGTCTTGTGAACATTGCTGCAAGTTTATTTCCCATTCTTTTTTACATTCTTCACTTATGTGTTCTAAATTGGGAAAAATTTGTATGCACAACCCAAATGGGTTAATTTTTTCTCTTGTATACTGATCAAACGACTTGTGTGCCAAAGAATTGTCAGGAGAAGTACTGTGATCTCTGCAAGGTTAATCAGCAGCGGACCACCCACCGTGTATTTACTGCGGCGGGGCAACCACTCTGCATCAGATTACGTACCTAGTATGTGATTGGCGCTTCCGGGTAGCACTGCGACCGCACCGATCCATCTACAGGTCCAGGCCAATGATTTTTGGTCTAGACCTGCTGTATTTTATACTATACTGTAATGTTTTATTGTTACTGTGCTTTATTGTTAACCATGGTTTGATTTGCAGGTATGTCATTCTAATGTTTTACTGTACTGTATACTATACTACTATATTAACCAAAAACAGAGAAAAAGGAAAAGCCTTTCCTGCAGAACCAAGCACCAATTTTGGTTATCTCAAAAAATCCTCAGTAATTAACACCTGCTCAGGTGCTGCTGCTGTAGCTAAAGAAACTAGGCTAGCATATAAAGAGAATCCAGTATTGCTACCGGAATTCAGATAAGTGGCTACTTTTGCAGCAGAACGTCTAAACTGCTTGGTTCCAAAAAAGTACAAAATTTATTGATAATAATAATATTGATACAATTCATTTACACAATATCATTAGTAAAAGTGCAAAACAACTCCATATATTGTACTTTCGCGGGTCCCATCCATAGGAGGGATGACCCGGGAAGAGCTAAATGTGTACAGACACAGAAAAACAAAAAAGACAACACGTACACAGCACTAAAAAAGAGACAATTGAGCACAAAGAAACACCCCACTCTCTCACACACACACAGACAGTCCGGACGTCGGCCTAAAAACTCTTTTCACAGGAGAAATGCCAGCTGTATCGCATAAAAGTGGAATAAGTATTATGGCGATGCCATGTAAATTCACCAAGCTGTGCAGATTTCCTGTGAATAGCCCCTGAGGGTATATCAAATTAATTGATGTATATACGTGTGCAAATAGATTTCACCTACATGGAAAATATTTTGAGGCTATATAAGATAGGGCCACTGACTGAGCGATTCTAAATATGAGATGGCCACATGCGGGTTCCCTATGCGCAAAGACTAGTCCTGGGATTGATCAATAGCAGGTCATCCAGTTAAATGATTGAGTGTCTTTTCCTCAAAATGAACGAGAAGGAGCTTCATGCATCATGTAAAGACCTTTAAGAAGGAAACACCTGGAATGTAATTGGCCAGTGATGTAAAAATTGCAAGATCAGATCAGAAAAGGGGCAATACAGCAAGGTCCCATATTGAGGAATTTTTCCCATAGATGGCTTATAAACCTGCAGGCAGCAGTAAGGTTTGATGGTTTCAAAATATTCGTTTGCAGCTCCCGCACAAAGATGGTATTTACGATCTTGCTATTATGTAAACACATCAGGCAATTACTATGTGGCTGGGCGGCCCTCAATGTAATACAGCACCTCATCCCAAAAATTTGAAGGTCAAACCAGAGGAAAGGGAGTACAAGGATTATGACGGTGCCAGGAAGAACACAATATATTCGAATTTTGAAGTTAAAAATAATTTTTATTATTACACAAAAATTGTAAAAAATGAACAATGGAATCACAGAGACATGGTGTGCATAATTGCTAAAAACATATCTGTAGCGAGCTTCACGTCACTTGGCCTAAGAGACGTAACGGCCAATGCAGTGGGTAGGTATTTTAGATGCCCGACATGTTTCGCCAGTATTGGCTTCCTCAGGGACAGATTATTGATACCTAAAGCGCTACAGTAACTCTATAGAAAGAAATATAACAATCAATATACATACTAGGACAAATGATACATTAAATGCAAAAAAGATATCAAGGATCTAAGTATACACATGTTTGCGAGCCGTCAGGGTAGACCAACCCTTTTCGTCCGCTCACACGTGCGGTGACGTCAGACGCCGCTCGTGTGTGGGGGGCATAAGAACGCCGGCATCCCAGGCCAGTACACACGCCAGGGATGTACAGGACACCGATGCATTCATCGGCATCTGATCTGGTAGGCATTTTTGTGGACCATCTGTACTTGGGGTATTGGTTTATTCATTTCCTTACAGATTCATTTCTTGCTGACTTTGTCCTTTGTCCTTCAGCTTGCCTTATCTTGCCTTATTGATTGTTATATTTCTTTCTATAGAGTTACTGTAGCGCTTTAGGTATCAATAATCTGTCCCTGAGGAAGCCAATACTGGCGAAACATGTCGGGCATCTAAAATACCTACCCACTGCATTGGCCGTTACGTCTCTTAGGCCAAGAGACGTGAAGCTCGCTACAGATATGTTTTTAGCAATTATGCACACCATGTCTCTGTGATTCCATTGTTCATTTTTTACAATTTTTGTGTAATAATAAAAATTATTTTTAACTTCAAAATTCGAATATATTGTGTTCTTCCTGGCACCGTCATAATCCCTGTACTCCCTTTCCTCTGGTTTGACATCAGGCAATTGTTTCATCATTTACAAAGTCACTTCCTAACTCAGTGGGGGAGCACAGGTGCAGTGTGATGTGTAGACGCCTTACCGTTCTGTTGATTGCCTTGGGTATTAGCCTCCTTCCCGGCTTAATGTCCCATTAGACAGCTCGGTGATCTCAGTCTTTCAAAGTGACTTTTGTTTCCCAGGACCTGTTGGCCTAACTGCTCGTTTGCTTGAAGCATGCTATGCATGTTTTTCAGTGCGGAGTTGCACTGGTCCTGTATCCTTCCTCGTAGTTTCCACACACGGGGGCACAGCGTAAGTCAATTCAGTCAGTTATGTTGGAACTGCAAGGGAAAACAATGCTATGCCCTCAGTTCATTCCAACCTCCATCTATCCTACAGTAGATCTCACTGTCCTCTGTTTGTCCATGTGGTTAATATGTTTGATTGGAGTTGGTCTGTATGGTGTCCAATCAGGAATGTTTCAATGCAGCCAAACGCTGTTCACTATATAGTGATATAAATAAGTGATTAGGGCTTTGAGCCGTTAGAATGAATTGAGGGCATAGCATTGTTTTCCCTTGCAGTTACAACATAACACCCTGCTGAGTGAAACGAATGCGACCAACATTACATAACCAATGAGACTTGATTAACTGAGGGATGAAAAGCAAATGGTGCTGGTGATATAACATCAAGGCAACCGCTCAAGATGAATGTGGATAGAGTAACACAGAAAACCGGAACTCAAGCTTTTTTCAATACTGTTGAAAACACGGGGTGGCGCTATGGGTTAACTCCCTTCAATATAAGGAACTGCCAGCCCCTACCCCCATTAAGTCCAGATGAAGCTACGCCTACTAAACTAGCGAAACGCGTTGACGTCACAGCGGTCATGTGACGTCAACTTACGCTGTGCCCCCGTGTGTGGAAACTACGAGGAAGGATACAGGACCAGCGCAACTCCGCACTGAAAAACACACCTAGCGTGCTTCAAGCAAACGAGCGGTTGCGGTCTCATTTCATTTTGAGGAAAAGACACTCAATCATTTAAATGGATGACCTGCTATTGATCAATCCCAGGACTGGTCTTTGCGCATAGGGAACCCGCATGTGGCCATCTCATATTTAGAATCGCTCAGTCAGTGGCCCTATCTTATATAGCCTCAAAATATTTTCCATGTAGGTGAAATCTATTTGCACACGTATATACATCAATTAATTTGATATACCCCCCGGGGGCTATTCACAGGAAATCTGCACAGCTTGGTGAATTTACATGGCATCGCCATAATACTTATTCCACTTTTATGCGATACAGCCGGCATTTCTCCTGTGAAAAGAGATTTTAGGCCGACGTCCGGACTGTCTGTGTGTGTGTGTGGGAGTGGGGTGTTTCTTTGTGCTCAATTGTCTCTTTTTTAGTGCTGTGTACGTGTTGTCTTTTTTGGATGGGACCCGCGGAAGTACAATATATGGAGTTGTTTTGCACTTTTACTAATGATATTGTGTAAATGAATTGTATCAATATTATTATTATCAATAAATTTTGTACTTTTTTGGAACCAAGCGGTTTAGACGTTCTGCTGCAAAAGTAGCCACTTATCTGAATTCCGGTAGCAATACTGGATTCTCTTTATATGCTATACTACTATATTGTATTGTTTTATTGTTACTGTTTTTTATTGTTAACCATTGTACGTAATACGTAAATCAGTGACTCCAGCATTGTAGGAGGTGATTTCACCACTGCAGTTAAAAAAAAATAGCATATATGCCGGAGCATAGGGGCTGGGGTGGACAGAGGGCGGATCGCCCCCTATGCCTCGCCATATAGTTTTTACTCTTTTTTTGGCACAGATTGCAATAACAAAAAATTGTTTTATTGAGATAATGTTTTATTGTTACTGTGTTTTATTGTTAATCATTGTGTGCTTTGCAGGTACGCCATTCAGCTGCAGCACTGATCTGTTTATTCTGACAGCAACAGGGTTTGCTTTTAGCATACGTAAATCAGTGGCTACAGTGCTGTAGTAGGGAATTTCACCACCGCAGTTAAAAAAAAGAGCATACAGTATCTCACAAAAGTGAGTACACTCCTCACGTTTTTGTGAATATTTCATTATATCATTTCATGTGACAACACTAAACAAATGACACTTTGCTACAACGTAAAGTAGTGAGTGTACAGCTTGTGGAACAGTGTAAATTTGCTGTCTCCTCGGGGGCGTGGCCCGAACCGGCATGGTGTGAGGAGCACAACACGGGACCTCCGCTCAAGGGAATATCCGTAGCCTCAAAATCCTGCAATTCTCAGTAGCCTTTCTACCCCTACAAAGCTAGATATTCTTCTACTGACCTTCCGCTACCATGTCGCCGCCGAAAAAAACGGCAGAATCAATTGCTAAACTCGATAAATACCGACTGCAGGAAAAGGGGAACTCAGGTGAAAATGGCGCCGATGCATCTTCCTCCTCTGAGCCAACGACGGACGATACAGCCCGGGTCCTAGAGGCAATATCAGACTGCAAAAGCTCCCTGACCTGCAAGATAGAGGAGGTGAAGATCGATGTGTCCCTCATAAGGCAGGATCTACAAAAGCTCAGGGAACGTGTCACTGAAACGGAGACTCGAATCAGCAGAGTGGAGGATGAAATGCCGCCATTACAGCAGGCCACAGATCACATACAGCAACAACTCCACTCCATACTCCATCCCCCAGCATTTTTGGAAAACCTCCTCATTTCTACCTTTGGGCGAGCAGAATTCTCGACGTCATTTGTGGTAGAACGAGCGCACCGCTTAGCGGCAAAGCCTCCACCGCAAGGTGCACCCCCCAGGACATTTGTAGCTAAATTCCTGAACTTTAGAGACCGGGACGCTATCCTCCGCTAAAAGGCAAAATCCCCTTCAGGAATTCAGAAATAAAGGTGTTCCCGGATTTTTCAGCGGAGGTGCAGAAAAAAAGAGCGCTCTTTACTGAAGCAAAGCGCCAACTCCGGATTCGACATTACACGTACGCCATGTTATTTCCCGCCAGGCTCCGCGTGGTGGGGGATGATCGCACTCACTTCTTCGATACCCCGGAGGCAGTATTCACATGGCTAGAAGACCGAGCTGCCCCTCGCCGCCCACCACCGGGTGAATAGCTACTCCTGCCGACCAACTTGTCACGGCTGTGATAAGGTCATGGAGCTTTTTCTTTTCTAATGGATCACTCCGTCCGGCTTCCAGATAAGGTACTTCAACCCCCCTCACAATATCCTTCCACACACTGCACTGTACTTTCTATGGCTCGGGGTGCTGGGTGAGGCTGGATTGCTTATACTCATTACACCGGAGACGGTACTCGTACAACTATACAGCTATTTTTTATTGTGCACTACCAAGCGAATAGCACTCTTTGCTAAGACAGAACTTTCCTCTGCGAGCCAAAAGAGAGATCACCACAACAGCTTCCAACATCAGGCTTGTGCCCATCTCTCAAGCTCTCCCCCCTTTCTTCCCCCATGCTTCCAGAATGGACACACCACTTTCACCTCTTTAGACCCTTATTCACCCTAAAGACTAATACTGTGATTGTCGAATGTCTAGGGTACCCTCGAGCTATTCCCCACCTAAAAGTTAAATGACTGGGCATACAATGACTGTTTTATGTTTTTTTATCCTACCACCTTTTTTGTTAAGCACGCTCCTGAAGATAGCTTTCATCACACTGTTGCTGGCTTTTCAGCGGATGTTCGTCCCACTAGTCGCGGGAGCCGTATTGGACCCCGCTATTTCAATACAGGCTTATACTGTAAACGTTCTACAAGCTAAGTTTCCCTGGTCTGTCTGGGAACACATTTCCCGTACATATTTGCGCGGGGGGTGTGGTGAGCCCAGCCAGATCGGTGCAATAGTTTACAACAATGTTTTGTTTAATTTTAAGTTTATCGTTCTTATTGTTTTTATTGCAACACATGGTACTTTACAGAGGTATATAGATCCGGCAAAAGTAGGTAGAGGTATACATGCTAGACCTGCTCGCATGCTCTCGGGTTGTCTGATGGACGCCTCCCAGAAATATTGGGCGAGTACGCCCGGTTGCTGGGACGGGTCGATGCAGGCTGAGAGCTATGCATATGCTTTGAACACAACGCTATGTCATCCCTAAAATGCTTAGCGTGGAATGTTCGGGGTCTTAGAGACAAATCCAAAAGGAATGCCGTTATGACGTACCTTAAGGCACAACAGGCACAAGTGATGGTTTTAGTAGAAACACATTTAACTGGTCAATTAATGCTCTCGCTTAAAAAACTTTGGTTGGGATGGGTTTACCAGGCCCCATACTCAGCCTATTCTAGAGGGGTGGCGATATTAGTAGCCAAAACAACGCAGTTTGTTTTGCTGACATTGAGGTCTGACCCCCAGGGCAAATTTCTATTTATACACTGCAGATTAAATGGACTAGAAGTACTTTTGCTGGCAATATATATACCTCCCCCGTTTCAGTTTAATGTCATTAATGAGGGATTGGACTTTATGGCACAATTTCCCACAATCCCAGCCCTGTGGATGGGAGATTTTAATACGGTACTGGACAACCACCTAGACAGGACTTCCCTGACATCTCCGATTTACAATACACCCTCTCCCACACGTTTCGGGAAATTGCTAGGTGAGATGGGATTACTAGACGCTTGGAGGTCCCACCACCCCTTAGCAAAAGCGTTTACATGCTTCTCTGCGACACATAACACCATGTCGAGAATCGACTTAATCCTTATATCCAACACATTGGCACCAAACCTTAAAAAAGCAGGGATGTCCCCCCGCATTCTCTCAGATCACACCCCCTGTTGGATAGAACTTGAAGTGGGCCCCCCCTCCTCTTCTTACACATGGAGGCTTAACCCCTTCTGGCTTTCAGTTGTCCCGGGGTTAAAGGATCTGGGGGAGGAATGGGAGTTCTTCTTCCGCACCAACACGGGCACAGCCCCTTTTGACTTAGTTTGGGATATGTTTAAAACCCACGCCCGCATGCTTTTAGCACAAAAAATAACCAGACACAAACATACGTCAAATGACATTATCCGACAGGCAGAACTAGCAATGGCAATTGCAGACAGAGCCTTTTCAGAACACCCTTCCACCGAAACAGCGAATCAGGTAAAACTACAAACGCGTATAGTGAATGGGCTTCACTTTGAAAGAGCAGAAAGAAAAATATTCTACATTAAACAAAAAGTGTACGAGTGTGGGGAATGCGCGGGACGTTTATTGGCCTACTTGGCTCACATGGAACACAGGCCACCTACTGTTGTTGCCCTACGAGATCGCGCGGGAGTTCTGATACAAGATCCTGACAGGGTGGTTGATGTGTTCCGCGCCTTCTACGCTTCTCTATACTCGTCCAAGACTAACAAATCAAAACAAGAAATAACAGACTTCCTATCCAATGTAACCTTCACACAATTAACAAGTTCCCAAATAGAGATACTGGAAGCGCCCATATCTAAAGATGATGTTGCGGAAGCCATGTCCCACCTCGCCTCTTCAAAAGCTCCTGGGTCCGACGGTCTTCCACTGGAGTTTTATGATACCTACAGTGAGATTTTAACCCCCAAACTCCACGCGATATTTACTTATATATTCGAATCTGGTTCCCTCCCTAAATCAATGAATGAGGCATTTATTGTACTCATACTAAAACCGGGTAAAGACCCAACACTCCCTGAATCCTACCGCCCCATCTCTCTACTACAACTAGATATAAAAATATTGGCTAAGGTCCTGGCACTACGCATGAACAAGGTGATCCTGAAATTTTATACACCCTGATCAAACCGGATTCATGCCGACAAAAAATACAGCGTTTAATTTACGTAGGCTATATATGAACTTACAGGCCAGACACGACCGAATGGGCACCAGAGTGGTAGTGGCCCTGGACGCTGCTAAAGCGTTCGACTCTGTCGAATGGGACTACCTTTGGGAGTGTCTGGCCAGGTTCGGGTTTGGCCCTAAATTCATTCGATGGATCCAGCTTCTATACCAAGCTCCAAGTGCCAGGATCTTGATTAATGGCAAAACGTCGCAGACATTCCCGCTAACTAGAGGTACTCGGCAGGGCTGTCCCCTCTCCTCTCTATTGTACGCCTTGGCGGTAGAACCCTTGGCAACATCACTGAGAGAGCATCCAGGGGTTAGGGGTCTGAGTCGGGGTCCACTGATTGAGAAGATCAGTTTATATGCGGACGATATGCTTTTATACCTAGAAGATTCAGGTGACTCCCTGTTAACGGCCCTCGAAATGATCAAGCAATTTGGAACTTATTCACGTCTAAAGATGAATTGGGAAAAGTTTCAGATACTCCCTGTGGATCTTGGAGCCCCAACAGAGACACAGATATCCTCACCACTGATGCGAGTTAGTGAAATTACATATCTAGGCATAAAAATTACACGCACCCCAGCAGACTATATCAGACTAAACTTGGAACCGCTATTTCAAATGCTAAAAACTAAAACACAGCTATGGTCCAGACTACCATTGGGAGTTATGGGTCGAGTAAACTTGACAAAAATGATACTGTTACCCAAATTCCTATATGTATTCTGGCACGCTCCTGTCTATATAACCCTGAGATTTTTTAAATCTATAGAAGTGATTTTAAACACATTTGTGTGGGGAAAAGCACGGCACAAGTTGTCCTGGCAGGTGCTGAAAAACCCCACTGATTTAGGGGGCACAGCGCTACCAGACTACAACTTGTACTACTTAACAGCACAGCTATCCCACTTCTTTCATATCGATAAAGGTGATAAGGAGTGGTTCATGATTTTAATAGGCTCTCAAGCTACAAAAATGCACATCCACCCCTTCCAGCTTATTCTTAGAGAGAATAGAGAACGCAATGGGACAGACGGGTGTGGAAGCAGGGGGTTACTATATAACTACTGCAAGATATGGGAGATTGTTAGACGCAAACTTAAAATTCCCTCAACACACAGTCAGGCACCATTGTGGAACAATCCAGGCCTACCCGAACTATTACATTTACCCGATAATGAGTTGTGGATCTCTAGAGGGGTTGTTTATTTAGCAGACATGTACACCGGGACCATACTTAAATCATTCCAACAACTAAAAGACCAGTTTGGTCTCCCTAACTTTATGCACTTCCGATACCTCCAGCTTCGCCACGCTCTCCAGACACAATTTCGAAACTCTCCACCTAACCTAGAACAATTGGATATTCTGGCTGTGATAAATAGTACAGATCAACAAAAGCTAATATCCATATTCTACTCATACTTAATACGCCCTGGTGCGGTAACAATTGCCCATAAACTAAAGGAGCGCTGGGAGGGAGATGTGGGTGAGATGGAGGATGAGGAATGGGAAGAAGTCCTAGACGCCTGCAAAAAAGTCTCACACAAACTATCAGACCGTCTTACGCAGTTGTTTATCCTACATCGCACATATCTGACCCCCACACGACTGGCCAAATTTAAAATTAACCAGAGCTCACTTTGCCCTAGATGCGCAAGTCCTCAGGGAACATTTTTTCACCTCCTTTGGCTATGTCCAATGATACAAAACTACTGGGCCCAAATAGTTAAATTTATCCATGATAACATGGGCTCCCCTCTAACTCTATGCCCGAAGCAGTGTCTACTGGGAGTATTCCCAGATCCTGAATCGGATAAATTCCATCATATCTTTCTTCAGGAAACATTGTTCATTGCCAGAGTGCTTATTGCAAAGAAATGGCTTACAGCCGGTTCACACGGGGGCGACTTGTCAGGCGACCTAGCCGCCTGACAAGTCGCCTCCCGTTCTGTACAATGGAACCGTTCTAATCGGAGCGACGCAAGTCGCTCCGACTTAGAAGAAAGGTTCCTGTACTACTTTGGGGGCGACTTGCATAGACTTCTATACAGAAGTCGTCTTGCAAGTCGCCGCGGCAGTCGTGTGCAGGTCGCCTCGGTGAGGCGACCTGCAAGTCGTGCCGCTTCTAATGTGGACCGGCTCTTAGAGCAATACCGCCCACTGTCAAGGAATGGGTTGCATTGGTAAATGCTGTCCTGCCATATAAAAAAGAAATTTATGCTCATAGAGGTTGCCCCACAAAATATAATAAGATATGGGATACTTGGCTAAATGAAGCCTCCACATGCGATGGACTAGATGCAATGCCATCTGCCTAAATAGAGCTAGAAAACTAGCAATGCTAGTAAATTATAACAACTGAGATTATTGATGTGTAGCAAGCAAGCTTACATACAAAAATGTACCTGTTGTATATCCATCACCTTGCCTTTTTTCAAAAAATTGTAAGGCCTTGACTCAACTGTTATCCATGATGTGCTGATTACACCTGCTATATGTACCACGAAATTATTGCAATGTACACCTGCATACTGTTTCAATAAAGAACGCAAGTTTGTAAAAAAAAAACATTTGCTGTCTCCTCAAAATAACTCAACACACAGCCATTAATGTCTAAACCGCTGGCAACAAAAGTGAGTACACCCCTAAGTGAAAATGTCCAAATTTGGCCCAAAGTGTTAATATTTTATGGGGTCACCATTATTTTCCAGCACTGCCTTAACCCTCTTGGGTATGGAGTTCACCAGAGCTTCACAGGTTGCCACTGGAGTCCTCTTCCACTCCTCCATGATGACATCACGAAGCTGGTGGATGTTAGAGACCTTGCGCTCTTCCACCTTTCATTTGAGGATGCCCCACATATGCTCAATAGGGTTTAGGTCTGGAGACATGCTTGGCCAGTCCATCACCTTTACCCTCAGCTTCTTCAGCAAGACAGTGGTCATCTTGAAGGTGTGTTTGGGGTCGTTATCATGTTGGAATACTGCCCTGCGGCCCAGTCTCTGAAGGGAGGGGATCATGCTCTGCTTCAGTATGTCACAGTACATGTTGACATTCATGGTTCCCCCAATGAACTGTAGCTCCTCAGTGCCGGCAGCACTCATGCAGCCCCAGACCATGACACTCCCACCACCATGCTTGACTGTAGGCAAGACACACTTGTCTTTGTTTATCTTGGTCTCATCAGACCACAGGACTTGGTTCCAGTAATCCATGTCCTTAGTCTGCTTGTCTTCAGCAAACTGTTTGCAGGCTTTCTTGTGCATCATCTATAGAAGAGGCTTCCTTCTGGGACAACAGCCATGCAGACAAATTTGATGCAGAATGTGGCGTATGGTCTGAGTACTGACAGGCTGACCCCCCACCCCTTCAACCTCTGCAGCAATGCTGGCAGCACTCATACATCTATTTCCCAAAGGCAACCTCTGTATATGATGCTGAGCACGTGCACTCAACTCCTTTGGTTGACCATGGCATGGTCTGTTCTGAGTGGAACCTGTCCTGTTAAACCGCTGTATGGTCTTGGCCACCATGCTGCAGCTCAGTTTCAGGGTCTTGGCAATCTTCTTATAGCCTAAGCCATCTTTATGTAGAGCAGCAATTCTTTTTTTCAGATCCTCAGAGATTTATTTGCCATGAAATGCCATGTTGAACTTCCAGTAACCAATATGAGAGAGTGAGAACGATAACACCAAATTGAACACACCTGCTCCCCATTCACACCTGAGACCTTGTAACACTAACGAGTCATATGACACCGGGGAGGAAAAATGGCTAATTGGGCCCAATTTGAACATTTTCCCTTATGCCGCGTACACACGAGTGGACTTTACGTCAGATTTTGCACCGGCGGACGGGATTTCGGCGGACAATTCGATCGTGTGTGGGCTCCAGCGGACTTTGTTTTCTCAAAAGTTGGACGGACTTAGATTTGAAACATGTTTTAAATCTATCCGTCAAACTCGAGTCCGGTCGAAAAGTCCGCTCGTCTGTATGCTAGTTCGACGGTCAAAAAGCCACGCTAGAGCAGCTATTGGCTACTGGCTATGAACTTCCTTGTTTTAGTCCGGTCGTACGTCATCACGTACGAATTCGACAGACTTTGGTGGATTGTGTGTAGGCAAGTCCGTTCATTCGTAAAGTCCGTCATAAAGTCCGCCAAAAAGTCCGCCAGGCAAAGTCTGACGTAAAGTCCGCTCGTGTGTACGCGGCATTAGAGGTGTACTCACGTTTGTTGCCCGCGGTTTAGACATTAACGGCTGTGTGTTGGGTTCTTTTGAGGGGACAGCAAATTTACACTATTATACAAGTTGTACACTCACTACTTTACATTGTAGCAAAGATATAATAAAATATTTACAAAAATGTGAGGGCTGTACTCACTTTTGTGAGATATGGTATATGCCAAGGCATAGGATCTGGGGTGGACAATGGGCAGATCTCTTGGCATATATTTCTTCATCCACATCAATCAATGTGAATGGAAGAATCTGTTAGGTTTTTTTTTCGTTCAGCCCATGGGTTGAACAAAAAAAAAGAACATTGCATGTATGCCCATCATTAGAAGTGGGTGGATGCAGGATGGTATTCTAATGGTGGGCCTACCACACTTTTTCTGGCAGAGATTTCTTCATCCACATTGATCAATGTGAATGGAGGAATCTGGTAGGTCCTCTTTTTTTGTTTAGCCCACAGGCTGCATGAAAAAAAAGAACATTACATTATTCGCCCAACAAGGACCAGCAAAGTATTGTTATGTCCCTGGACTTTGAGTGGTTATACTGGAATGATGCCTGCAGGTTTAGGCATCATCTTGGCATCGTTTTTTTCAGCTGGTGGTCAGCTGTCAAGTAAAAGCAATCCTAGTGGCCAAGTAGCCCCTAAACTGCTTTTACAAGCAATGAAAAGGGACTCCCCCCTCCCACCGCCTTCCATGGTTTTCGCTGGCTCTCCTGTCCTTCACCGCCTTCAGGCTTTCTAGGGGCTTAAACTTCACTTCACTTCCTCCCAACCTATCACAGTTTCGGAGGCACTGAAATGTCAAGATAGCAACCCCCCCCCAAATGACCCCTTTTAGGAAAGTAGACACCCCAAGCTATTTGAATGGAAATAGTAGTAGTGTCCCCCGAAGCGTCACTCACTACAACCACTAAGCGCTCATGGGTGCAAGTAAATAGATAAATAATTTCATAGAAAATGATTAATTAAATCGTTAATAAATAACATATACAAGTAAAGTGGTGAATCACATCTAATTACCACACTATGATAACCAGATCTGTAATAAGCAGCAGCTGCCGAGAATCCTTACTCAAGGTAAGTACAATGAAAATATTAAAAATCACAAACTAAACCGTGTGACGGCAAACGCTATTAGTGTCCTTTGAAGTGAAAGTACAAATTCAGTCAAAAATTGTCCTTCTGCTAAAAAATCCAAAATGATGTGCATATCATCCAAAATCACATAAAGGTATGATTAAACTGAAAAACACTTCTTGCCGCTATGGGTTGCTCAAAGTCTCTGTGATGATGGAAATAAAGTAGAGAAAGAATGCATATACGATCCCTCAGCTTTCAATGTATGTTTAAATCACTGATGGATAGCTGGAAAATTTCCTTAAAGATCCAAACCTTACCAGACCATGGTGGGTCAAACAGCATGCAAACAAAATAGGATGATGGTTGTCATCACAGGCGGTCAGGCCTTGGTGTTCATTAGCTGACGGGTCTTTCTCCCGGAGCCGTTCATTCATATGCAAAGACAAAAGAGGGCTCCATAGTGTAATACCGTTTGAATTTTTATTGATTAAACCAAAATCCCCCCCTGTAGCAAGTCCACTTACATAAAATAAAGCAAGTAAAGCATATATTCACAATCGCTATCACTAAGAACACCGTAAGGGGCGATGGTAGCAGAACCGCACTATATTCAAATAGCATCAATGCTTCACACATGAATGTTCCACAGGTAGTCGTATAGCCACGCCCTAACGCGTTTATCATCTAGGACATCATCTGAGGGTGTGGCTATACGATACGACTTCACCCTTTATATATCTTAACCAATTAGTCATTATTGGATTGGCTTAACCATTTATGCACTCATCCTTCTTACTGGTGACGAACGGACTTCACTTAGACTGGTGTATAAAGCCAGTCTGAAATCAATAGATGTGTATCATACATCATAGGATAAAATATCCTCCATAGCGATCTTCACCTTATTAACAGGGAGGAACAATAGGAAGACAATATATACGACATGACCAATTGAAATTTCCGTTCTAATACTGGTTACATTTCAGTGATAGGGTTATACACGTGCCAAAGAAAACATGTCGGTTCATGGCAACAAGCCCATCTCATACAGACCTGGTGTTTTGTTAAATCCACTCATATAAATCTGTTTGAAACTACATGTATATATGAATTAAAGATAATGTCATCCGTAACCAGGTAATACCAGTAAAAAGTAAAGGTGCATTATAACCCGGTAAAAGCTCTTAATCCAATTACTGAATAACATCAGCGATGATAGTAGCAGTCGAGTGATGTTAAACACTTAAGTGCTCTATTATAGCAACCGATGCTATACCGATGCACACTTCAAAAACGCTGCATTACACAAGTATATATCAATATAAAATACATCGAGACATGTCCCATAAGTGCGTGTTTGAACCACTACATATACATAAATTCCAAAAGGGAATATGTTTTCATTAAACAAATATTATATAAAACTGCATAATCACGGAAATCATTACTCAGTCATTAATATTAATGGCTGATAAATGAATACAATGGCTAATGAGCAGTGGCTGATTTAACAGGTGATGAACCACCTATCGTATACTACATTGAACTTACTATAAATGTATGTAATGGGTGAAGTCGTATCGTATAGCCACACCCTCAGATGATGTCCTAGATGACGAAACCCGTCAGTGTGTGGCTATACGACTGCCTGTGAAACATTCATGTGTGAAGCATTGATGCTATTTGAATATCGTGCGGTTCTGTTACCATCGCCCCTTACAGTGTTCTTAGTAATAGCGATTGTGAATATATGCTTTACTTGCTTTATTTTATGTAAGTGCACTTGCTACAGGGGGGGATTTTTGTTTAATCAATAAAAATTATTTTATCAAACGGTATTACACTATGGAGCCCTCTTTTGTCTTTGCATATGAATGAACGGCTCCGGGAGAAAGACCGTCTCACTTGTCAACTAATGAACACCAAGGACCGACCGCCTGTGATGACAACCATCATCCTATTTTGTTCGCATGCTGTTTGACCCACCATGGTCTGGTAAGGTTTGAATCTTTAAGGAAATTTTCCAGCTATCCATCAGTGATTTAAACATACATTGAAAGCTGAGGGATCGTATATGCATTCTTTCTCTACTTTATTTCCATCATCACAGAGACTTTGAGCAACCCATAGCGGGAAGAAGTGCTTTTCAGTTTAATCATACCTTTATGTGATTTTGGATGATATGCACATCATTTTGGATTTTTTAGGAGAAGGACAATTTTTGACTCAATTTGTACTTTCACCCCAAGCTATTTGCTGAGAGGCATGTTAAGGCCATGGAATGTTTTATGTTTTGTCACAAGTTTTGGGAAAATGTCAAAACATTTTAATTTTTTTTACATATAGTTGTCACTTAAATTATATATTGCTCAAACAATCCATGGGTATATGTGAAATTAGACTCCAAAATATATTCTGCTGCTTCTCCTGAGTATTGGGATACCACATGTATGAGACTTTTTGGCAGTCTAGTTGCTTACAGGTCCTCGAAAACCAATCACGGCCTTCAGGCTTTCTAAGGGCGTAAATTGCTCATTTCACTTCTTCACTACCTATCACAGTTTCAGAGGCCCTGAAATTTTAAGATAGTACAAAACCCCGCCAAATGAGGCATGGTGAGTATTTTGCAGATATCATTTATTGTCACAATTTTTTGGAAAATGAAGAAAGGAAAGGAAAATGTATTTTTTCTTTTTTCAAAACTTTGTGACAAAAAGCGAGATCTGCAAAATACTCAACATGCTTCTCCACAAATATCTTGGGGTGTCTACTTTCCAAAAAGGGGAATTTTGTGCTATCTTGGCATTTTATGGGCTCCGAAACTGTGATTGGTAGTAAGTAAGTGAAATGAGCAATTTACGCCCTTAGAAAGCCTGAAGGCGAGAAATCCTGAAGGCCGTGATTGGTTTTCGGAGTCCTGTACGTGACTAGACTGCCAAAAAGTCTCATACATGTGGTATTCCCATACTCAGAAGAAGCAGCAGAATGTATTTTGAGGTATCATTTCATATATACCCATGGCATGTGTGAGCAAAATATAATTTAGTAACAACTTTGTGTAACAAATAAAAAAAAATGTAATTTTCCCGAAACTTGTAGCAAAACATAAAATATTCCATGGGCTCCTGGGATGTATAATTTGCCTAGACATGTAAATCAGGAAGTAAATAAAGAAATGTAAAACTGTTTAAAACAAGTAAATATGATATACTTTCTTATCTATGTAATAATACTAGCAGCATAAGGATTCAAAATAGCCAATGTTGATTGAGAGAGTGACGTTCCACTTTAATGTGAAAGAAAATATCAAAGATTAGTCCATTTTAAAATTTCACACAATCTATGTAGATGAACCCTGATTAGCCATAATATTATGACCAGCATGGACTCAACTAGATCTCTGAAGGTACAGTATATTGTGATATCTGGATGAGTAGCAGATCCTTTCATTCCTGTAAGTTGTAAGGTGGAGCCTCCATGGATCACACTTGTTCTTCCAGTTCTTCCAGCAAATCCCACAGATACTCAATTGGATTGAGATCTGGAGAATTTGGAGGCCAAGTCGACACTTTAAACTCGTTGTTGTGTTCCTCAAACCATTCTTGAATTCATCAGACCACGCCACCTTCTTCCATTGGTCCATGGTCCAGTTCTGATGCTCACATGCCCATTGTAGAAAAAGGAGAAAGTCTGAGAGCTGCTCCCTAACATGAGACACCTCCATCCCTATATTGCATAAAGAAACAAATAATTTTTGCCTGTGGGACTTTAAATGAAGTGTCCATGGTGATCACATATAAATAGAAAGAGTATATAAGTAACAAGATTTATTGGAATAAATATCATCCAGTACAGGTCATAAACATAGGTGACAGCTACATAAGAACAGCAACATGATAAAATGGTCCTAAAGACATAACCATCATGACATAACATCAAAGTATAAAAAGTACAGATATACATGATACATCTCTAACCCGACGCGTTTCGCGAGCTCTCCTCGCTTCATCAGGGGCTGATGTGTATATCTGATGTCTGTAATAACAAGTAAAAATGTATTGAAGTATAGTTTGTAGTAGGACAACAACATGAAGTCAGAGCTAGTAATCCGATACCTACTTGTCAGGCACTTGACCCCAAAGAGGGCGGCCCCAGGCAGGGGGCGGCGGGAATGCATCTCCCCCGGGAGCTGAGGGGGAGGAGACCACGACGCGGAGGTCCAGGATCAGGCACAGGGCAGGCATGGCGAGTGAATGGAGAAAAGAAAGATGGACCCGACGGTCACCCATAATAGTTGGAGAGCGTACCCACTGTAATGAAGTATAACAAAGATGTATCTGTATCTAAGATAGTGGCAGTAGCCATATCCAAAAATATATACAATAGTATGCTTGAGTATGGTGGGTGCAGGGTGTCCAGCAGAGCATGAAAATGCCTGCCCTGTGCCTGATCCTGGACCTCCGCGTCGTGGTCTCCTCCCCCTCAGCTCCCGGGGGAGATGCATTCCCGCCGCCCCCTGCCTGGGGCCGCCCTCTTTGGGGTCAAGTGCCTGACAAGTAGGTATCGGATTACTAGCTCTGACTTCATGTTGTTGTCCTACTACAAACTATACTTCAGTACATTTTTACTTGTTATTACAGACATCAGATATACACATCAGCCCCTGATGAAGCGAGGAGAGCTCGCGAAACGCGTCGGGTTAGAGATGTATCATGTATATTTGTACTTTTTATACTTTGATGTTATGTCATGATGGTTATGTCTTTAGGACCATTTTATCATGTTGCTGTTCTTATGTAACTGTCACCTATGTTTATGACCTGTACTGGATGATATTTATTCCAATAAATCTTGTTACTTATATACTCTTTCTATTTATATGTGATCACCATGGACACTTCATTTAAAGTCCCACATGCCCATTGTAGGTGCATTTGGCTGTGGACATGGGTTAGCATGGACACCCTGATCGGTCATCGGCTATCCAGCTTCATACAAAACAAACTGCAATGCACTCTTTGTTCTGACACCTTTCTATGGAAACCAGCAATATCTTTTTAAGCAGGTTTAGCTACAGTAGCTCTTCTATTGGATCTGACAACACGGGCCAGCCTTTGCTCCCCACATTTATCAATGAGCCTTGGCTGTCCATGATCCTGTGGCTGTTTCACTGGTTTTCCTTCCTTAGACCACTTTTGGTAGGTCCTGACCACTGCAGACTGGGAACATCCCACAAGAGCTGTAGTTTTGGAGTTGCTCTGACCCAGTCGTCTGGCCACTACAATTTGGCACTTGTCAAAGTCACTCAAATCCTTACGCTTGTCCATTTTTTTTCTGCTTTCAACACATCAACTTCAGGGACAACATGTTCACTTGTTGCCTCATATATCCCACCCACTTTCACGTGGCAGTGTCAAGGGATAATCAATTTTTTCTTCACTTAACCTGTCAGTGGTCATAATTTTATGGCTGATCATAATGTAAGAGCAGGCATTGTCAGTAGTACATGATGGATCTGTGGGGCTCTTGTCTGGGAATCGTAAGGCCTCATTCACACTGGCACTGTCAAATCTGTGTTTATATGCGATCGGACTAAAAATTCTGGATGAACCCTCTGCACACTGCAGCACACCCTCTCTAGCAAACTTTGCAATAAAAAAATGGGGATTTTTAGTTCACATACATGTGGGTAGAGCCACTCGCTCTGTATGTGAGGGTACTTTTCACATGGAGTGAGCTCATTAATGCCCCGGACCAGGTGGGGACTTGTGGTCATGTGACAATTAAACATTATGGCGGTTCCCTGGTTTAGAGATAAGCCTACACAAAGTACAGGAATTAAAGTGGAACTTCACCCAATAGGGAAAGTTCCGCTCTTCCTCCTCCTCCCCTCCTCCTTCACATTTGGCACATATTTTTTGGGGGGGGGAGCGGGTACCTGGTTTTGACAGGTACCCGCTCTCCCACTTCCGTTCAGATCGCTGCGGCAATCTGAGTGGAAGTTTGACCTCCCTCCTTCCCCCACAGCCATCTGGGACATGTCACAGGTCCCAGAAAGCTAAGGGACCAATCGGATGGTGCAGCGCGGCTCGCGCATGGGCAGTGAGTAGCAAACAGTCACAGCCGGCTACCTGCATTTAGTATGCCAGCGCAGGCTGCCGAAGACCAGTGAAGAAACTGGCCGGGTGAGGACACCGCTGGATCCTGGGACAGATGAGTGTCTATTTATTAAAAATCGTCAGCTGCAGTTTTTGTTGCTGCTGACTTTTAATTTTTCAAAATATGACTGGAGCTCCTCTTTAAAGATAAGCTCCAGTCACATTTGTGTTTATTAAAAGTCAGTTGCTGACTTTTAATAAACAGACACTCACCTGTCGCAGGATCCAGGGATGTGCTCCAGTGCCGGGACAAGGCCATCTAGAGCCCAGGGCGAACATGCTAAATTGTGCTCCCCCCAAGATGTATGAGTATTATGTGTCAGCAAAAATCCCCTTCCCCCTCACAGAAAACTGAGCACTAATCTGCATGCTTACCCCTAAGCATAAATCCACCCCCCTACTGAAACTCCCCCCTCCCAGCACAAATACCCCCCCCCCCATCTCAAATCCTCTCATCCCGGTTATGCTTCCAACACAATTCAATCCCCCCCCAAAAAATCCCCTTTCCTTGCACAAATCATCTACCCCTCATTTCCCCCTCCCAGCACAAACCCCTCTCCCCCAATTCTCCATCCTAGCAAACCTTCCCCCAACCCCCCCCCCCCCCCCGTTAGCACAGATGCCCCCCCCAAACATCTTTACTAGCACAAATCACCCTCCCAAAAATAAATCCCTTCCTAGCACAAATTACTTCACCCCTAACATATCACCTTTTCTAGCACAAACCCCCCCCCCCCCAAATCCTCCCTCCTAGCACAAATCCTCTACCCCTCAATTTTCTCCTCCAGGTACACATCCTCTTCCTCCCACTCTAAATCCTCCCTCCCAGCACAAACCCATCTCCCCCAATTCTCCATCCTTGCAAACCTCCCCCCGTTAGCACAGATGACCCCCCCCCCCCCAAAACATCCCTACTAGCATAAATCCCCCTCCCAAAAAAAATTCCCCTCCTAGCACAAATTCCCTCCCCCCTACCATAGTACCTATTATATCACAAACCCCCCTCCTAGCACAAATCCTCTACCCCTCAAATTTTCCCTCCAGGTACACATCGCCTCTCCCCCACTCCAAATCCCCCCCCCCCCCCCCCAAATGTCCGCTCCTAGCACAGATGCCACTCAAACATTCCTACTACCACAAATCCCCCTCCCCAAAAAAATCCTCTCCTAGCAAAAATCCCCTTCCCCTAACATATTACCTTTTCTAGCACAAATCCCCCCAAATCACCATTTCTACCACAAATCCTCTACCCCTCAAATTTCCACTCTGAGCACAAATCCCCCCCCCCACTCCAAATCCCCCCTCCCCCAATTCTCCATCCTAGCACAACCCCCCCCCCCCCCCACACACACACACACACAAATTCCCCCTCTTAGCACATACTGTATGCCCCCAAACATCCTTCCTAGCACAAATCCCCTCCCCCTACCATATTACCTTTACTAGCACAAACCCCCCAAATGCCCTCTCCTAGCACAAATCCTCTACCCCTCAAAGTTCCCCTGTTACCACCATTCCCCCCACTCCAAATCCCCCCTCCCAGCACAAACTTCCTTCCCCCAATCCTCAATCCTAGCACAACGCCCCACCCTTCCAAATTTCCTCTCCTAG
Source organism: Lithobates septentrionalis (assembly GCA_037952835.1). Lineage (NCBI taxonomy): Eukaryota > Metazoa > Chordata > Amphibia > Anura > Ranidae > Lithobates > Lithobates septentrionalis. Next base: position 534,921 of record JBBDGP010001070.1, read on the forward strand.
CACAGATGCCCCCAAAACATCCCGACTACCACAAATCCCCCTTCCAAAAAAAATGTCCATTTCTAGCACAAATCCCCCCCCCCCCCCACCATATTACCTTCACTAGCATGAACCCCCCAAATTCCTTCACCAAGCACAAATCCTCTTCCCCCATCCCTCCCCTCAACACAAATCCCCCCAAATCACCACTCCTAACACACCTCACCAAATAATTTCCCCTCCTATAACAATTCTTACCTCCTGCCCCCTTGAAATCACCCTTCCTAACACAAATCCCCTCCCCCTAATCTCCTTGTGGTGCCCCTTCACTACACATGATACAACAGTGCCCCATCCTGCCTACCCCTTGTCCTGGCCCTGATACACTCACCTGAGCTGTTCTTTCAGTCTTCTGTCCCCGGTGCCGATATCTCAACTGTGGGCACCAAGCTGTGACAGCTTAGGGATTCACGGCCGGGTGCCCACTGAGCATGCTTGAGCTGCACTTCCCATTGTGAATGGTCCCGCAGTCTTCTGGGACCTGTGAGGTGTGCCAGAAGATTGGAGGGATGGGGGGGAGAACTTCAAAACCAGGTACCGGCTCCCCCTCCCCCAAAAAAAGTGCTATCCACTACAGAGGAGGGGGAGGAAGCCCTCTAAGCAGAACTTCTCCTTTTGGCTGAAGCTCAGTTTTAATCTCATAGAGTCCGTCTGTAAAAGTGCTGCTCTGTGTCACTGCACACACTTTCCTTAGTATGTTACATTTAGGAGGGACACCACGGATCCCGTGTCCTCTGCACCAGTCCAGCAAACCTCAGCAACCTCACTCCAAGTGACAGAATGGGGCCCCACCATGCAAATAGCGCAGTCCTCATGCATGCACTTTTTAAACTCCTTTTTTCCCGTATTGTGTGACCAGGCCATGGATCTCCATGATGCAGGTTTGGTTCTAGTTGCTGCTACAAACTGACCACTGGGGAGGGAGCCAGAACATCAACCCCCTCCCTACCAGAGGACCTGTCACCTATACCAGGTACCACTCTTCACAACTGGCTGCAATGTACCTTGCACTAGACCATGGTTACACAGCAAATGCGTTACTCTTCCCACTTGTCTTGCGGAGCAGACCTTTACTGACTTAGCTTTATACCCCATACATCCTTTACTAAATTGAATCTTTGAATACACCAGAACCAACATTCCCCCCTTTGAATAACTTCAGGCCAGGCTCAGAACAATTAATGCAACTTTACTAAAAAATCCTTCAGCATTACAGTCCATAGTGAACATCAGCAAAAGAAAAACTCTATCTACTCCTAGCTGGCTGCCTAGGCATACATTTACAAGGTCCGTTGTTGGCGCTTTCCAAGTCTGGTTAATCTCTGGGTCCCCAGTGCCTCTGGCAGACTGCAAGGTGCAGCAGTCCTCCTCCACAGAAATGATGGCATGTTCTGCTCAGTGTGTCCCTCAGGCCCCCCGAACCCAGCCTTCCCTCCTTTTTATATCAGGTAGGCTGGAACCAAAAAGCCCATAAGATGCACACCTTTTCTCTTTAATGGCTGCCGCCATCTATCATACCCCAACTTTAAGTCCCCCTTTATCCTTAACTATAGTGACGACACCACACCATGTTGGAGTAAAACTGGCCATAGCAGCCTTTTATTAACCAATATAAATCTATATAAAATATATATATATTTCTGTAACATTTTAACGTAACAAAATCAACTGTCAGTTTCTCCTCCTGGTGGTCAATGACGGCACTTCCCAACGTAACTTCTGTTCCACATCTACACTGCGGGCCTTCTATCATAATAGGCCTACGGCCGTGATAACATCAGCCCAAAGACAACTCGTTACCCGCAGTGTCACCATCACCATCTTCAGCTAATCAGTGTTAACTGTACACACCAATAGGGGCCCATAACCGTTGAGTCCCCCCACACTTCCATCTCCTGGGTTAGTTACCATCATCAAAGACCACCACCACCGCCAACGCTAACAAGGGTGACCCCCTTACCCTTGGGAGCCCCTCCACACACGCAGTGCCCTCCGAATCCCCTCCTCCAAACCCAGGGACCAAAGATCAATGCCGACTTCGGACAGGTGAACCCCGTCCCTTCGCAGGTACAGCCCAACATCCTTCTCCAACTCCCAGTGGCGAACTACCAAACCTCCATTCCGTATAACAAATTGGCCCACCCTTTTATTCACCTTAATCCTTGTTTTGTTTATGCGGTCTACCGACCGTGTCAACCTCAAACTCGTCCTGGCCACAATATCGGACCAAACAATCAACATCCCAGGGAAGGAAGTTCTCAAACGCAAGAAATCAATCTTAACGTCCTTTATGAGCTCCCGGCTGGGACGTCCACCCAGGTCGTTGCCTCCAACATGGAGCACCAACACATCTGGTGGTCTGTCCAGGCGCGCGAAATGCTGGACTTCCGGCAACACCCTAGCCCATTGCATTCCTGGCCTGCCTACCCAACGTATACAAGCATCCTCCCTGAGAATCCCTAACTGCATCCCATTAGGTCTCATATCTGCCCGTTTCGCCCCCCAAAACACATAGGAGTGGCCCAATATCCATACGAGACCCCTCTTGATTCCACCTAAAAGAAAAGAAAAGACCACAGATAACCAAAGTCAAATAACATACACCATGATCAATCCCCTTCACCAAAACAAAACCCCCATCCTTCCCCAAAACTCCATTACTGAGCCGCACTTCACTCGACTACTAAGTGTGGCCGCACATATGTACGAAATCTCCTAGACTCCCAGCGGCCAATGCGCTTAACAGACGCTTCGTCCAACCTACATCGGGCCGCCTCTGTGGCCGCTCCAATGAGGAAGGAGTGCGAAGCATACTGCGTACCATCCAGACCCCCTGCTTTCAAGCATTTCTTGAACACTGCCACAAACTGAAATTTTGTTAAAGGTGAACCGTCGTTATGGATCAACAAAGACCCCTCCCTCAACGGGCGTTGCCCCAAAAATTCCCTCATCGCACTCACCGGGCATACCGGAGAATCTGGCATCCGATATAGCTGCACCTTAACCCCTTTGCCAACCTGATCTGTTTTTGACCGTCTCAACCATACCTCCAAGCTAAACCCCGTGACCTTCACATCCTGTACCCCCATGCCCCCCGAAACCTTCCTAGAAGGGCTAACCAGTTCACCTATCCTAAAGGCACCAAAAAAGGCCAGCGAAAAAGCTGCCCGGAACAACAGCACCTCATAATCCGACGCACATACCGTGCCCAACTGATCAGATACCACCCGCAGGTTGTTAAAAGTCAATGGCCTCCACGTGTCCTGACTTTTACGCGCCCGCCGATAACCTTTCATCGCTTGTCTTACCAAAAAATCCTTGGTAAAATCTGTCCCCCCTTGCAACTTGAACAAAAATGCCAGACCGGCGAGCTTGCGGTCCATCATCGAAACCGAAACCCCTTGCTCCAGATTCCTGGAGACAAACTATACCACCAGCAACCTCACGTCCCCAACTCCAGGGTCCACACCAACTTGCCTGACAAGCGCCCACCACTCGGACCACACTTTTTCGTAAGCCCCCCAAGTGGATACACTCACCGAGCCCTTTATCCATCGCGCGAGGGGTCCCAAACGATCGACCACAGCCCTCGGGGACACCGAACCCCTTGCTGATCTGCCGACGGAGCCAAGTCCCGGAATTTGTCCCACTGGAAACAAGACAAGGCAGCCAACGTGTTATCCACCCCCGGAAGATGTACCGCATACAAAAAGATATTCAACTGTAGGCAGCGCAGCACCAGGTGCCGCAACAGCCGAACGACCGGTAGCGATGAGGCTGAAATGCGGTTAATCACCTGCACCACCCCCAAATTGTCGCAGTTCAAACGGATCTTCAAATCCCTGAACGACTCACCCCAAACTTCCACTGCCAGCACCACCGGAAACAGCTCCAGCAGCACCAAGTTTTTGCAGAATCACGCTTCCTGCCATTCCCTAGGCCATGGTTCAGCACTCCAATGCCCCTGGTAAAACGCCCCGTAACCCGACGACCCAGCTGCGTCCGTGAACAGCTGCAAATCGCAATTGCTCAACGGTCCCGCCAACCACAGTGATTTACCATTGTATGTGGACAAAAAGTTGTCCCACACCTTCAGATCAGCCCGATGTTCACTGGTCATCCTAATAAAATGATGAGGGGACCTAATCCCTGCTGTAGCTGCCGACAGCCGTCGGCAGAACACCCTGCCCATGGGAATTATGCGACACGCAAAATTAAGCTTGCCCAGCAATGACTGCAGGCCTCTAAGCTGAATCTTACGCAACGCCACTGTCGTCCGGATCTCCCTTCTCAAAGCCACCAACTTATCCTCAGGCAATCGACATTCCATTGCCTCGGAGTCAATGACTATGCCCAAGAAACTAAGCACGGTAGTCGGGCCTTCTGTTTTATCCTGTGCCAATGGGATACCAAACGTACCAGCCATGTGTTGTAACGTGGCCAACAGCAGAGCACACGCCTTAGATGCTGGGGGGCCAACGCATAGGAAATCGTCCAGGTAATGAATTACAGAATTCAAACCTGAAACATCCCGAACCACCCACTCAACGAATGAGCTAAAAGTTTCAAACAATGCGCATGAAATCGAGCAGCCCATAGGCAAGCAACGATCGACATAAAACCTACCCTGCCAGCAACACCCCAACAACCAACAGCTGTCCGGGTGCACCGGGAGGAGGCGAAAAGCCGATTCGATGTCTGCTTTTGCCATAAGCGCTCCCTTCCCACAACGGCGTACCCAACCCACCGCTGCATCGAACGACGTGTACGAAACCGTGCAAGCATCAGGGTCAATCGCATCATTGACCGATCCGCCCTTGGGGAATGATAAATGGCGTATAAGTCGAAACTTATTCGGCTCCTTTTTGGGGACTACCCCAAGCGGAGAGACCACCAAATTCGGCAGCGGCAGCTCCTGAAATGGCCCGGCCATCCGGCCCAATGCCACTTCCTTCCCCAATTTTTCCCCAACCACACTGGGGTGACTCAGTGCAGAGCGTAAATTTTTTGCCACCGGCGGAATAACCGTCAATGAACTAGGAATTCTAAAACCCTCTATGAACCCTTCCTGCAGAAGCCGAGCTGCCGCCCGGTCCGGGTACCTACTTAGGAAAGACTGCATCTTTTCCACCTTCACTGGTGTCTTCCCTTTTGCTACCCATTTCTCCGGGGCGACTTTTCCCTTTTTTAAAACAACAGGATCCGGGGTGAGATCCACCGCAACCTGAGCATTCGTGTTTAAAACGACAGGCGCCCCCGAACGTACACGTCCCGTCATTGTATTGCCAACAGACGCCCCACTTTTTTGCGGCCGGCTGTCCGGGTGACGCAGAACCGCCGGCCCACCCTGGAAAAAACTGGTTCGGGGCCCGAGCTGAGGACATAAGCTTCATCCAGAGGCTAATGCCCTTGTGGTCCCAGCGAAGGGAGGGGGTGCACCGCCCTCCGTTGCCAGAACTGCTCGTCATACCTGAGCCACGCTGTACCCCCATACACTCTGTAGGCCTCCCGAATGGCGTCCAAGTAGCAAAAGAGCGCCGAACAATGTTCAGGGTTCTTTTCGCCAATTACACTCGCCAGAATCGCGAACGCCTGCAGTCAATTAGAAAACGTGCGCGGTATCAACCTAGACCGCCGTTTTTCTTCATCCTCCTTCTTACTGTCATCTGGCTTAACCCTATCCAGATTAAACTTCTCCAAGGGCAGAAGGGAAAAAATCTCCACATACTCCCCTTTCACGATTTTCTCCCGGACTCCCGACTTCAAATGTGCCCCAAGCGGCCCTTCGAAGCAGACGTAAACCTCGCATTTTGCGGCATCCGCAATGCGAACCACGTCCGTCCTTTTTTCCCCTTCACCTGAAGCAACCACACTAGTGGCCGGAGCGGGGCGGCACACCCACCGCAGCCGGAGGGGGCACTGCCCCAACCACCGGCGATTCTGCACATGGAGGGACCCACACTGCAGTATGTGGCGCCTGCCCATCCGTACCTGGCGCAAACCTCTGGACCAATTCCCGCAAACCCCCCAACAAAGCCTGCAACTGTCCATCCGTGCCCCCAGAAACAGGTCCTGAACCTGCTGGCTGGGGACCGGCCGTCGCTATAGCCCCCGATTGCAGCACACCCAATGTGGTCCCAGACCCCCCCATATCAGCCACCCCCAACAACCCCTGCAAAGCATTGGTCAGTGTGTGAGAGGACACAGGAAGTGACTTACCGGGCCGACCAGGGGGTGTCCCCGCCGCCGCTGCTCCTGAATCCGATGGCGCCGGACGCTCCTGCCTTTCTTCCTCCTCAGACCCGCTCAGCTCTCCCTCGGACCGGTCACCGGGCGCTTGCAGGGGCTCCGTGTCATCCATCCCCGGGGAAGAGGGCCTGGATGCTGCCGTCTCCTGACCGCGCTGGCCACGCCTCCCGACACTGGCTCCTCCCATCGCAGTCACCGTCTTCTTCATAGGCACTCTGATTACCTGGCTGCTGGGCCTCCCACTCCTCCTGGAAGGGGTATCGCTCCGGATTTCCGAGCCGCCCGCCGGGGATGGGGAAAGCCCGGCGGCCGTTGACGTCATCCTCCCACGCTGAGACCTCCCCCTGGCTGCATGTACAACACAGGGAGCGTCCGTCGCCTCACGCTGCCCTCATCGAGCGGGCGGGGGGGAAACGCTGGGTCCTGCCGACGCCCCGCCCACTGAGCTCCGCCGATGACGAGAATTCCGTCCAGGAACCACCACGGCAGAAACCGGGTGTCGTTTCGCCGGTGGTCCTGACGGGTCCCGCTCCCGGGGGCTCCTAACGTGGCGTGCAGCTCTGGGGGAGGCTTCTGGTGAAAAACGCTCCGGAGGCCGCGACCTCCGGGCGCGTGGAAGGTCCTGTCCCCTCACCTCCTCTCCAGCCTGAGGTCCGAGGAGTCTAGCCACTTGGCTGTGCAGCCATCCAGGGCCGTGGGTATTCGCAGCAGCCCGCAGCTGGGCCAATAAGCTGTCCAAGTCAGCCATTGCTCTCCAGCCTGGGGATACAAACAAAACTAAACTTCTTCCTCTCTGTAACTCTCCCCGCAATGCTGCCCGGGACCCCTACTGCCCCCTAAATAACCTAAACCCCTCCCCCTTCAACATTACCTGTACCCAATCCCCTTACCATAAATCTAAAACAACTTCCAGTTTAACCCTTGCTGTACCCTTATCCCCCTGTCATGCCGGCCTTCTGCTAGCTTCATTTCATTCCACCTGCTCCAGGCCTCTCTGGAACTGCAAAACACAAATGCTACAGTAAATATAGTGCCAACATGGGGCAGATAGACACAAGTTGTGGGAGAGCTACAGGTTCAGGTTTGGTCACTGACCTGCAATGCAATATAACCACTTGAGTCTATCTCCCAGACTCCCTGCTGTGTGTTAATAATCCCCATCATTTTGATGATCATGGCACAGCAGGTGCTCTATGGCTCTGTCACAGTGTCACATGGTTGTTAGGTGCTGAATTTGTTAAAGCGGAGCTCTACCCAGAAGGGGAAGCTCCGCTTGTTTGCACCCTCTCCCCTCTCTCCCCCCCCCCCCCCCTCCACTGCCACATTTGGAACTTTTTGGGGGCGAGCGGGTACCTGTTTTTTTTTTTTTTTTTAAATTATTTATTTATAGTAGAAAACTGGTTCACCGGGACATACAGCAATAATATGACAGTAATCAACAAAAAAGAAGGAAAAATAAAAAACACATACATAGGCTCGAAAACAGTGTATATCACATACAGATTAAGATGAGGATTATAGCATCTCTATTCCTTTTTTTAGAAGGTTTGGAAAAAAAATTACAGTGGTAACAGCGTATGTATATTACTACCATTTTCTCCCTGTAATGAAAGGTATTGAGCGGTGGAACCTTCCATCGCATGTTTCCCATTAGTCCTATGTCTCTTAATGTGTTCTGTATGTGGCTTCAGAGCCACCATGTAATTTAATCCCGGTTTAGGCGGTCTCCCATTTATTTTAAGTTTACAAAAGAGAAAGCAGTGTAGAAAAGGGAAAAGAAAAAGAAGGGGTAAAAAGGTGTCTAGTTAGACGAGGAGTCGAATAAAGGAGTGGAGAAAAAACAGACAAAGTGAGAGAAGAGGAGGGGGGGTAAGCTTGGGGATGGGGAAGGGGGGGGGGGAGGGAATTCGGATAGTGATCCACCAGTGTTTGTCTGTGTCTGAAACTGACTGCGGATATATACAAAAACAGATTGTATTATATCCTCAGCTGCCTAGAAGTGCCTGACCTTCATCTGAGTACTTGAACATGTTCCATAGTTGCCAAGTTTTGGTGTACATTTCTTGTCTGTTTTGGCTTGTGAGGATTAAGTCCTCAAACTGATTAATTTCCTCCACCTTTTGTATCCAGAGTGCTATGGTTGGTGATTGGGTGGATTTCCAGAGGATTGGGATGCAGGATTTCGCTGCATCTAGCAGGTGTCGTACCACTGATTTTTTGTAGACCCTAGCCGGGGTGTCATTGGCATGCAAAAGGAAATATGCCGGGTCTTCTGGAACAACTCGGTCTGTGAATCTCTGTGTTATCTGGCGGACTTCTCTCCAGAAGTTCTGGATCCTGGGGCAGGACCAGAAAATATGGAGGAGTGTGCCCTTTTCCTCTTGGCATCTCCAACAGACATCCGGTGACGAGGGGTAGATTGCATGAAGTAGTGCTGGGGTTCTATACCAATGAGTGATGCCGCGTACACACGGTCGTACTTTTCGTCTACAAAAGTCGGACAGCCTGTCGGACAGACTTCCGGCAGACTTTCGGTGGACTTGCCGCGGACTTGCGGCCTACTTTCTAACGACCGGACTTGCCTACACACGACCACACAAAAGTCGGTCGGATTCGTACGTGATGACGTACACCGGACTAAAATAAGGAAGTTCATAGCCAGTAGCCAATAGGTGCCCTAGCGTGGCTTTTTGTCCGTCGGACTAGCACACAGACGAGCGGATTTCGGGGTCCGTCGTAGGTACGAAGTAAAAGTTTTGAAGCATGTTTCAAATCTAAAGTACGTCGTATTTGAGGCTAAAAAAGTCGGTTGAAAGTCCGGAGAAGCCCACACACGATCGGATTACCAGCCAGCTTTAGTCCATCAGCGTCTGTTGGACTTTTGTAGACGAAAAGTACGACCGTGTGTACGCGGCATGAGGATTTTATAATTTGTTTCTTGAATTTTGGTGCATATGGAGGATTTGTGGGTGAAATGCAGGATGTGCTGCGTTTTGTTGGAGGAAAAGTGACATTTCAAATCTTTTTCCCATTTGGCGAGACTCTGTAATTTATAACCTTCTGTTGGGGTGGTAAGCATGCTATATGTTATAGAGAGTGAGTGTAGTAAAGGGTCTCTGCCGGAGCATAGCTCTTCCATAGGTGTGAGAGTTTGGTCAGTGACATTGGGTGGTGGCATGCTACTTAGGTAGTGATGGAGCTGTAGTGAGCGTAAAAAATCTAGGCGGAACTGTCCTTCAGGATCGGACAGCTCTGCGATGTTCTTCCACCTACCTCCGCTACTGAAGTGCGAGGCTTGGTATATTCCCGCTTCCCTTAGTTCCCGAAATCTTCCATCCCCCATCCCTGGTTCAAATGAGGGGTTCCCTAGTATGGGCTTGAGTGGTGAGTTACGGGCGAAAAGGGGGGACGTGTCAATCAGACGCGCACATATGCGTACCGTGTTGCCTATTAGTGGGTGACGTTTGAGGTCAGTCGGGAGTGCATTGTAACACCATGGGGTCCTGTGTATAGGAGACGCGCATTGCGCTTGTTCGAGTTGTGTCCATAACTTTGTGGTGGTATGTCGGCACCAGTCTATGAGCCTACACAAATGCGTAGCTCTGTAGTAGGACTGGAGTTCAGGCATTGCCAGTCCTCCGTGTCGTTTGGGTAACGAAAGGGTCTTCCTGTTTAGACGTGGTCTTTTCCCGGCCCAAAGGAATTTGATAAATATAGATCGTGCGTGAGTGAAGTAGTCCGCTGGTATGTGAATTGGAATGGTCTGTAGGAGGTAGAGGAATTTGGGTAGGATCGTCATCTTAAGGATATTGCAACGCCCAAACCAGGAATGGAGCCCCCCTGTGTATTTATCTAGTATTTGTTCTACTTTTTTTAATAGAGGTGGGAAATTCAGTTTAAACAATTGGGAAAAGTTCGGTGGTATGTGTGTTCCTAGATATTTCAAAGCTGTAGTGGTCCACTTCAGATGGAAACTATTTTGGAGTTGTGTGAGATGTGGTTGTGGAATTCCCAATCCCATCGCCTCAGACTTACTGAAATTAATTTTTAGGTTAGCTAGTTGGCCATAGATATGAAATTCTTTCATCAGGTTGGGGAGGGAGATGGTTGGGTTCGTGAGGGAGAACATCAAATCGTCAGCGTATGCAGAGACTTTGAATTGTTTCTTATTTACCTCTACTCCTGTGATGTCTGGGTTTAGTCTAATGTGGCATAGGAAGGGTTCTAGGGATAGCGCGAAGAGTAATGGTGATAAGGGGCAACCTTGACGGGTTCCATTAGTAATTGGGAAAGCTTCCGAGAGTACGCCGTTCGCTCTCACTCTGGCCGAGGGGTCTGAATAAAATTGCAGATATCCAATGCATCATTTTGTCCCCTAGTCCTATATGTTTCAGCGTTGCAAACATAAACCTCCAGCTGACCCGATCGAAAGCTTTTTCAGCGTCCGTTCCTAGTAGGATACATGGGGATTTGGTGCTGTTAGCTAAATGGAGTAGGTTAAGGACCTTAATCGTGTTGTCCCTAGCTTCCCTGGTTGGGACAAAGCCCACCTGGTCTAAGTGGATCAGTGAGGTAAGGTGTTGTTGTAGCCTGTTGGAGATAATTTTTGTGAAGAGTTTTAAGTCTGTATTCAACAGTGAGATCGGACGGTAGGAGCCGCATTGGCCTGGATCTTTGCCCTCTTTTGGTATGACGGAAATCTGTGCCTGCAGTGTTGATCTATGAAATTTTCCCCCAGAGCCTAGATTATTATAAAGTTTAACCAATTGCTGGCCAAGGGAGGGGAGGAGGGTCTTGTAATAAGGTATTGTGAGCCCGTCCGGGCCTGGCGCTTTACCCGATTTAGAATTTTTTAGGGCGGTTTGAAGTTCGCTCAGCGTGATGGGGTCTTCTAGCAAGGTTTTAACGTTATCTGGGAGGGTGGGCATTAGGGAGGATGATATGTATTCTGTTGTTTTTTCAGGGGGGGTTTGTGACTCTTTTAGGTTGTATAGAGATGAGTAATAGGAGCTAAACTCCTGCACAATATGTTGTGGTAACGAGGCCTTCCGGCCCGTCGGGGACAGAATGTGGGGTATATATGAAGCTATCTTCTGTTCTCGTAAGGATTGGGCTAACAGTCTCCCGCACTTGTTGCCAGATTCGTACTGTTTCCTTTTACTGATTTGTATCGCCGCTTTCGCTTTAAAGCGTAGAAGGTCGGTGATCTGTGTACGGGTCGTGTCTAGCTCTATTTCCAGTTGTTTGGTGGGTGTCTGTTTGTGACGTGCATCTAATGATTCTAATTTCCCGAGCAACGTGTTTAATTGTGCAGTTCTTTGTCGTTTGAGTCGTGCCCCGTGCTTGATGAGTATCCCCCTGATAACGGTTTTATGTGCCTCCCACACCAATCCTGTGTCACGGTCAGGTGTGGAATTAGTGGTGAAATAGTGTCCTATTTCTCTGGTTACGTCCGCTAGAATTTCCGGGTCTTTCAGTAGTCCTTCGTTCAGTCTCCACGGTGGTTTCTGTGTCGACCTTAAGTCTGGGAGAACGTATCGCATTGTTATCGGGGCATGGTCCGACCACGTGATTGGTCCTATAGTGGTCTCTTTAATCGCTTGTAAGTCTCTGTGGGGAATCAGAAAATAGTCGATTCTGGAGTATGTCTGGTGTGGTTTGGAAAAGAAAGTGTAATCTCTTTCCCCTGGGTGGAAGAGACGCCAAGCGTCGATCAGCTGTGAGTTATGTAATGTCGTTCCGATACGCTTACGTAAATCTCTCGATGTTGAGGAAGTTCCAGTGGAAGTATCCTCCGTAGGGGTGAGGGGAACATTAAGGTCTCCTCCTATAATCAAATGACCGTCCGAGAATTGTGATAGTAGGTCCAGGTGTCGCTTTAGGAATCTGTCTTGTTGTGTGTTGGGAACGTATAGGTTGGCCAGAGTCACCCTTGTGTCTCCAATCTTCCCCTTTACGAAGAGGAATCTACCTTCCCCGTCGCCCTTCACTTCTGTAAGTGACCATGGTAATGTAGATGAGATGAGGATGGAGACCCCTCTAGATTTAGCCTCAGTGTATCTCGAGTGGTATACCACTGGGAAGAATTTGCTCTGTAGTGTCGGTAAGGAACCCTCCCTGAAGTGGGTCTCCTGTAAGAAGACTATGTCTGCTCCCATGCGTCTCATGTCATTGGTTAACATTCGTCTTTTTTCAGGTGTGTTCAGGCCCTTTACATTAAAGGAGATTACGTTTATGGAGGTCATGGTCATGAGTGGTGGGTTTGTGGGTGGTTACAAGCTGAATCCCAAGGGGGGGGGGGGGGGGTTAGGGAGTTGAGGGGGGGAGGGGGGGGAGTTGAGGGGGGGGTGTTAGTTGAGAGTGGGTAGAGAAGGTGAAGAGCAGGTCAGATAGGAGGAGAAAAGAGAGCAAACTCAAGAGAGAGTAGAGGAGAAAGTAAAAAGGCTGTCACTAGATAGTGCAGCTTAGTGCAAGTACTAAGTTAGCCAATCGGGCTAATACGCTCCCCAGAAAATACCCTGGGATTGGAGCGTTGTCCTATGTGGGACAGTGGATAGACAGGGCCGGGTAGAGAGCTCCCGCACCTCTCCCTCCACCCCCGGCTATCTATAGTTTAAGTGTGTACACGTGTAGTGCCATTAGCAGTCACCTAACAAGCTATTAAGGTGTAGTATTCCAGACACAGTAATATTCTGAACAAAACCATAAGAAGGCATGGTATAAACATATCAAAGCAAATTAAAAATTGTAATGAGGTAAATTGGAGCTCTCCTAAATGGAGCTCAACGAGTGCAAATGTGTAGCACCATTAACCTAACAAGTGCAGTGACATATTGTCATGTTCCCCTCCTCGTCCAGCAGCATTTAAGGACGGATGAGCCGTGTAGAATGCACTCAACTTAAACTATAAAGTAACTGGTGCATCTATTCTGAGATTGGAACATCTATATATGAGTCAAGGCCCCAGAGATGTGGGTGTTCAGATCCTCATGGGACAATGGTAAAGTGGTCAGATCAGCTCGTGGCCAAAGGACCCATGACCGGTTAACTTGTAGGGGGTTCTCTCATCCACTCCCAGCTCAAGCAACAGGTCTGTAATGTCAGTTTGCTCCTTAGCGGTATGGCTAGTGACAGGGTCTGATGAATATAGCCGGAGTGTCTCATTGTGTGGAGTTCCTGTCGCGGTATTGGATCCTTGGTGGTCCCATCCCCAGAAGTAAAGCAAGTGGTGGTGAGTGTCGGTGGGGTTGTCTCCACTTGTCGTCCCCATGTCCCTTAGTCTCCTATGAATTCACATTCCGCATGGTTCCGCTCAATTAAACTAGAGGTGTATCTGAGCGTGTTACAACAGACCTCTCTGCAAGTAGGTGGGAGGAGACCAGTGTCGGCGGGCCATAGAGGACCGATACCCTGCCCCAAATCAAACAAATATTGGTGTTGCTTAGTTCCAGGGGTGGGGTGGGTATCCATCACTACTAGGTTAACAGTCATCCCATAGCCCTTCTGGGGATTCCCCAGGTCTCATTTCTATCCCGTCTCAGGCCCTGTATGTTCATTGAGACCAGAGAGGGGGAGAGAGGGGGGATGCTGTGTATGGGGGAACAGGTACAAAGTTTAGGCACTTCCCCCACCCTCTAAACGGCAAAGGTGACCATTTCAAAGTTCCCCATGTGAGAAGGCTCAGTTCCGTGTGATCTGCTTGGGATACTTAAAGCTGGACAAGGAGGGGGTGGCCATCGGCCTACTCACGCGGTTCTCCCTCCGATGCCGTCCTGCGTCTCCTTCTGTTCCTCTGGTGGCGAGGGGGGAGGGGTCCATGCAGCCTCAGGGGGCCCGATCGTCCTTGTAAACGTGGAAGGAACTGAAGCCAATCGGGTACCTGTATTGGTTCTGCATCCATGAATCTGAATAGCGCCGGTAGGTCTGCGGTTGTTTGAAGGGAGAAGGACCCAGTGTCGCCTCGGAACGTAACCGACAACGGGTATCCCCATCTGTAGGTCAGGCCTTTCTGCTTGGCAAGTTCCAGGAGAGGGCGGAGAAGGGCTCTACGTCTCAGTGTGGCCCTCGACAGGTCTGGTAGTATCCTGGCCTGTCTGCCTCCCACTTCCACATCTCCGTGTTCCCAGGCGCGTCGGAGGATAGATTCCTTTTGAGTGTAGCGATGTAGTCTACACACGACGTCACGCGGCCTACTCGGGTCTTCAGGTCTGGGGCCTAGGGCTCTATGCACTCTGTCTAGTTCGATGTTGAGTTCAGGAGCCCCGAGCACGGTGCGGAATATTTCTTTGACCGTGTCCCCTAGGTTCTCCGCAGTCGTTTCTTCTGGGATCCCCCGGAGTCGCAGGTTGTTCCTGCGACTTCGGTCCTCAATGTCTTCCAAATGTAACTGCAGGGCGACGGCAGATTCTCGGTGTAAGTTTCTTTCTCGTTCAAGCGCTGAAACTCTCCCCTCCAAAGAGGACACTGAAGCCTCACCTGTGGTCATGCGGTCTGCCAGCGTAGCTACCTCCCCCCGCACTTCTTGCATATCCCTCCTGTGGGTCTCTTCCAACTTGAGGATAAGCGCCTCAATGTCGGTGCGTGTGGGGAGGGCCTGAAGCAAGGCCCGAATGTCCTGTTCAAGCACAACGGGTTCGGGGGATCGTGGGGATGTCATTGTGTCTCTCGTAGGGTCTCCGGTAGTATCCAGGGAGCTGCTACTGGTGTCTAGGAGGCCGGATGTAGTTGGATGTTCGCTCTGTGTGGGGGCCTTCTGTTTCTCCCCGCGTGGTAGGCCGCTCGGTGCAGTTGCGGTGGCTCCCGGGGATGTGCACTGTAGCTGCTGAAAATAGTGGCGGATCTCTCCTGGGCTCCTTCCGACGGGTGTACCCCGTGTAGATGCTCTTGTCCTGTGCCGTTTAGTTGGTAGCATGCCTCTGGCACGATGTATTTAGCCGGGGTTTTCGGGACAGGCCGGGAGCTCCGAGGAAAAGCAGCTTCACTCAGCCATGTCCAGGCCACGCCCCCGCGGGTACCTGGTTTTGACGGTTCCCCCCTCTCCTTTCCCGCAGTCTTCTGTGGCACATCAAAGGTCCCAGAAGACTATCAGACCAAGCACAGAGCGCCACGTGGCTAACGCATGCGCAGTGGGCACCCAGCCAGCTTTTACAGCCGAGTGCCCACAGCTGAGATGTCCACGCCTGCCCCCAAAGCTGATTGAACAATAGGCTCAGGTGAGGACATTGCTGGATCCCTGGACATGTAAGTGTCATATTATTAAAAGTCAGCAGCTGCAGTATTTGTAGCTGCTTACTTTAAATTTTTTTTTGGAGGAGCCTAGAGCTCCTTTTTACCTAATGGTTGTGCTGTGTGCTACAGACTGTAACAGTACAGCTATAACAAAATCAGCACCCGACAGCCACATGACACTGTATTCATTCAGGTAGGACATCACTGAAGTCCTAGGTGTGAAATGCACAGCCTGTCAATGCTAAATGCATATAAATACATGAAATGATTTCTCAAAGGTGCCATTCATACTGTGCATTTACCTGTGTTTAGGTGTGATCAGTCTAGCTGCATTTGGAGAAAATAGAATTATGTGCGTCCAGAATTCATTTAGGCATTGTAAACATGTCTAAATGCATGTAAATAACATGTGTCAATGTGACTAAATGCTCCTAAATTTGGCTAAAGCAGGAAAAAGTGATATTGGAAGCATAAAAGTTGTTTGTACTTCCTAGATGACTTCTCCTGTGTTTAGAAAAGGAGGAAGCAGGAGTGTCAGTATCAGTGGCAGAATTGCCAGGGTCACAAAGGTTGCACTTGTGACGGGGTCCTGAGGTTTTGGGCTCTGTCGGGGGGCCCCGGTGGGGTTGCTTGCCGCAGGAGTCTGACTCAGCGTCTCTCTTATACAGCTCAGAGCCTGCTCTGACAGTTTCACCCTCCCTCACACAGATGGGAGAAGAGAGAGTCTGCTCCTTCTCCTCCCACCCCTCTCCTCCTGTGTGTGCATCGATGGAAGTGTGAAGCTAAGCAGATGAATTTGATCATTAGCTGCCAGGCTTCACACTTCCTGGGTGAACACAGGAGGAGAGGGGTGGGAGAAAGGAACTGACAGTGCAGGCTCTGAGCTGTATGAGAGAGATGCTCCCAGCTCAGAGTCCTGCTGAGGAGGCACTGTTAGGATGCACTGAAGGACACCGATAGGCAACATTGATGAGCACTGATAGGTGGTACAGGCAGCACTGATAGGCAGCATTGATGCACATTGGGAAACAGAAAAAGGGTGCACACACCGCTTCAGGCAAAAAATGGACACACCCAGTCCAAGGTGCTAATCCTGGCTCATCACCGTGGGCAATATCAAGAAGAGAAGAAAAGATTGATCGCACACTTGGATCCTAAAGATGCTGTAGAAATTTGTTTATTGTCATGAGCCAGACAAAATTGCATTGTTGATCAGTTGACGTGTTGCACACGAAAAGAACCGTGCCAGAACAAGCACGGTTCTTTTCGTGTAGAACGTGTCAACTGATCATCATTGCAATTTTGTCTGGCTCATGACAATAAAGATATTTCTACAGCATCTTTTGAATCCAAGTGTGCGATCAATCTTTTCTTCTCTTCTTGATATTAATGAACATTGATAGGTGGCACTTAGGGACACTGATAGGCGGCATTGATGAGCACTAATAGGTGGCACTGATAGGCGGCACTGATGAGCACTGATAGGCTGCACTGATGGGTACTGATAGACGGCATTGATGAGCACTGATAGGTGGAACTAATGGGCACTAGTAGGTAGCATTGATGAGCACTGATAGGCCGAATTGATGGGCACTGATAGGCGGCTTTGATGAGCACTGATAGACGGCATTAAAGAGTACTGATAGGTGGCACTAATAGGCGGTATTGATGGGCACTGATAGGCAGCATTGATGAGCACTGATTGGTGGAACTGATAGGCTGAACAGATAGGCTGCACTGATGTGCACTGATGGTTCTGCACTGATAATCAGGGCACTAATGATCAGTGCCCTGATTATCAGTGTGAACAATGTACTGACAGTCTTGCCGGTTAACGGCTCTCCTTTTCTCACACAGACACAGCGTGGGAGGAAAGGACTGCCGATAACTGACAAGTCTGTCTGTTTTTATCTCTTTATCGTGTGTGTCTGAAGGACACAGCAATCAGAGTATGGTGGATGCATGCCCCAGGGGGAATGCGGAAGCAGGGTCCATGGATGCCCTCCTAAAATGGGAAGCCTGGGGCTTGGACGGAAGGGGGGTCAGGGGGGCCATTCATGGTTTCTTACACTGGGACCCTGAAGTTATGCCTCTGGTCAGTATGCATGAGACCTGAGAGTTCCTGCACCCTTCCTACATGTCTCTTCAAAGCCACATTGCTTCTTTGGAGGCACCTGTACTATTGCATAGCTCCCAACTTTCCCTGATTTCGAGGGACTGTCCCTTATTCAGAACAAAGTCACTCTGTCCTTCTTTCCTCCTCATTTGTCCCTCATTTTGGTCTGATCTATATAGTTGTATATAAAATGCACTACTTATCTATCAAAAAGTGTTTCCCAGTGCTAAACCTTTCATCCAAATTCTACAATGCTGCATTTGTAGGCCTCAAAAGCCAGTATAAAGGAATAGTAGTAGTAAAAATCTCCTTTAAGGGGGGTGTGTCCTATCCCTACATACTTTTGCTAATAGGTGTCCCTCATTGCCATGTCAGAAAGTTGGGAGGTATGCTATTACTAATATGGATTGATAATATTGAGGTAACAGGTAGGACCAAGAGCACTTTTTAAACTGCAATAGCAGCCAGGAAGGCGTTTAATAACGGCACTGGTGGACATGTGGTTAAAGTGATTGTAAAGTCTTATTTTTTTTTCTATAAAAATAACAAACATGTCATACTTACCAGCTCTGTTGCAGTGGACTTAAACAGAGCAGTCCGGATCCTCCTCTTCTCGGGTCCCTCTTCCTAATCCTGGCCCCTCCCTCTTGTTGAGCGCCCCCACAGCAAGCAGCTTGTTATGGGGGCACCCAAACCGAGCCACAGCTCCCTGTTTCCATTCAGACACGGAGCCGTGACCTGGCCCCGCCCACTCTCTCTCCAGATTGCATAGCCGACTTTGATTGACAGCAGCGGGAGCCAATGGCGCCGCTGCTGTGTCTCAGCCAGGAGAGTAGGGTGAGTCTCAGACGACCGTACACTCGTGGACATCGTTGGATAGAGATGGGTCTCAGGTAAGTATTAGGGGGCTGAGGGGGCTTCTTTTTATTTTAATGCGTAGAACGCATTAAGATATAAAACCTTCTGCCTTTACAACCCCTTTACCATACATAAACCAGTTTGCCAGTTTACCATACATAAACCAGTTTGCCAACACACACATGCTGTAGACATATGTAGCACCCTGATGTTTAGGCAGGGTTGCTATTAAATTTATTTGCCAAGTGACAGTTGCCTTGGGCAATTGTTAGGAGGTCAAGTGATTTTGCCCTAATTCTAGAATTGCTGCACTTCTCTCTTCTGTCACTAGATGGCCCGGTATCTAGTAACATTAGATAAGACAAAGGCACTGCAAGGATAGATTAGGAGTGGGGTGTCTCAGCCAATGGGCAGGGATCTTCTTGGGTCTCTTGGCCTGCTGGGAGAACCTATTTATTTGGGTGGAGTCAGTTGATCGGGGTACTGTGCCACCTGGACTGGTGTCTGGGTGGACGTGTGTCGTATTGCCCCGCCCTGCTAGGCCAGAAACCTAAGGCCAATCCTGGGGACATCTGGCTGCTAGGTAGAGGGGAAGCTGTCGCCACAAAGGGATCATCCACGTTGCTACCGGAGACCACAGTGAGTGAGCTGAGGCCAGTACCAGAGCAGACTTCTCACCAACCGAGGACAGAAAAGAAGTGGGAAAGCATGAGCAAGTGCCAAGTCAGGGACCCAGCGAGACAGCAGAGGTGACGCTTGTGGAGTGCCAAGCCAGGGACCTAACGTGTCAGGAGGGGGGAAGCTTGAGGACTATCTGTGAGTGCCAAGCCAGTGACCCAGCAGTGAAGCGGGGGTGATGCTTGAGGAAGATACAGAGTGCTACTGCGATCTCAGGGGATCCAGTGGCTAGTGGATCTGAAGTCTAGTGAGAGAGACTGGGAGCTCGTTGAGTGAAGACCCACAGTGAGTGAGTGTGGGGTAAAGAGAGCGGTTCGTGGTGCAGATAGTTTAATACCTTTACTGTTAGTAACAGCTATAAGATTGTTGCCATAGGTGACAGCGTCCTTATACAGAAGTGGTGTCCAGCTGGAGGCCTTCACCTGTATAGCTGTCTACCTATAGAAGTCTTGGAGTCAATTAACATTACATTTACCTAGATTTACAATAAATCTCTTTGCATTCAAAAAGTGACTGGCGCCCAGCATGCCTGGTAACCCACTCTACACTGAAGGATGTCAGCTGTCCTTAACTTTGGAGGTCACTATTGGGCTTCAGGGGCCCAGAGACTTTGCTACACATACATTTATTTCATGGTGTCTTTTCTCTCATCCCTTTCCCAATGTGCTGACTGTGCATGAGTAAGAAGTATGAGCTCTAGTTTTAGACGCCAAGGCATGCTCTTCACCATAAAAATATAGTTGGGAATATCTCTAGCTGACATAGGCATTTCTAATTTTGCAGAACTTGCAACATAGTTTAAACTAGATGAAACAACGTTTTCATATTCTAGAAAGCAACACTCATGGAGGCTCAGCATCGAATATGGGCATTACTTAGGGCGGTCTGCATGCAAGTAGAGTCTACCAAGAATCCCAGATAGCGAGGATAACTTGCAATAAATTTGTGGCATTGTTGAATTGCAATGCCCCATACACACGATGAGATTATCGGATGAATGATCGTCCGTTTTTTATTGCATGCTAATCTCAGATCGAATCTGATGAGTTTACTAAAGTCACGAAAATTCCCACATGACAGAAAAAAAAATCAGAAGTGATGTCATGTGTTGTAATGCATTTGTATTGCATTTTCAAACAATAGCTGTACTGATTAAACAAAAATCGTACGATCTGGCATCGTACGAAAAAAAATTTCGTGCATGTCCGATAGAATAGTATCAGATGAACTGTCCTGATTGGCTCACAAAAGCTCTGTACTAACGATCCGATTATCAAACAATCGCTTTGAAAACAGTATTTTCCATACGATTTTATGATCGTGTGTACAAGGCTTAAGTCTTGTTAACTTGCTGCACATTTTCACTGGCAAGTTGTACACTTGCAGAGCACTTGAAGCACAAGTTCTAGTTGACACTTTTCCAATTTGTAGCAAATTTGCGTGGCAAATCTCTAGCAAGAGCAAAGTTGAAGTGATGAGTCTACAGCAAGAGCTCTGCAAGTCTACAGCAGGGAGCAAAGATGAAAAGTCAGCCACAGTGACCTCCTGTGGTGGGAGGACTATTGCACGACATAAATGAACCAGAACTTGCAGCAGACTTGCAGAATGTTTGCAAAGAAAGTTGATCTGGAGTCATGCAATGTGGACTTGCTACAATTGTGCAACAAGCTTGTGAGGCCTGGTAAGTCTAGTAATAGCTTAGCAAGTCATTTTCAAACTTGCAGCTCAATTGCTTGCTATCTGGGATGAGGCTTGGTTCACACTACCGCAACTTGGGATCCGACTTGTGAGCCCCCAAGTCGTGTGACATGTGAAATGCCATGTTTAGAGCTGTCTTAATTAGCACTACTGAAGTCGCTCCGACTTTAGAAAAGGTTCCTGTACTACTTCAAGGCAACTTCTATCCATAGACTTTAATAGAAGTCGCCTCCAAGTCAGATCCTCATCTTAATTGATGTGATTTGGATCCGACATTACAGGAAGATTACCCAGGCATTCCCTGAAGTTGCTTCTGTTTGCAGCAGTGTGAACCAAGCCTCATACTGACATTCAGCCATTAATTTAAGATTTGAATACCTCTTCCCCCACCCTGCTTGAATCAGAGCTGTGGGCTTTTGAAAGGGTAGTAGTAGTGATGGGCTTGGGCGTGTTTGAAACCCCACCGCCCGATCCCGCCAGGAAGCCAACACAGCGCTAATCACAGGCAGTAAGACTATTCCCGGTCTGCAGCTGCACAGATTGGGAAATGTCTCATTGCCTCTGATTAGCGCTGTGCAGTGTCGTCTTCCTGGCGGGTTCGGGCACGTGGGGTTTCGAACACGCCCAAGCCCATCACTAGTCCTGAGTTAGGCTGCTGTGATGCTTTCAGGAAGCAATGCACACCACGTTGCCATCCCTGCCCACCAGCCATGATCTGCCTGCATTGCATAAAGAAGCACAGTGACCCAGTGATCTAAAAAAAGGTATGTACAGCATAATGAAAAATAAAATGTTTTCTTTAAAAATGTCATCAGCAAGTTGATAGTGGGGAAAGGGGGGGGCTACACGTTGCTGTGCCAATAGAGTGTGCAATACAGGTGTACAGAAGTGCACCAGAGGATGATGTCACAAGACAGGTGCAAAAATCATGCTCTAAAAGGACTGGAGGGCCAGGGATTGTTTTTGGTTCCATAGACTTCAATGCATCAAATATGTGTATTGAAAAACGCAAAATGCACCTGGAATATGCAACCTGCATAGGTGTGAGTCAGGCCTATGTGCAATGGAATGTGTTTTGAGTGCAGTTGTAATTTAAGCGCCGGTTCACACAGGGGCAACACGACTCTGGCCGCGACTTTGCGAGGCGACCTGGACACGACCTGAGGGCGACACGACAGCGCGACTTGGGGCGACTTACAAGGCGACTTCAAGTCGCCTCCAGTACAGGCAACTTTCCAGTGGCCAATCAAACAACAATCAGCTCTGGGGGAGGGAGGGGTTTGCTTGAAAAAACCATCTTCTCTTCCTGTGAAGTCGCTTCACTATAGACCACGATCCGACTTGTAGGCGACTTCCATTGAAATCAATGGGTACAAGTCGCCTACAAGTCGCCTTGAAGTAGTACAGGGACCTTTTCTGAAGTCGGAGCGACTTCAGTAGCGTACATATAGACGGCTCTCATTCACTTACATGGACTTTCAGATGTCAAGCGACTTGGGGCGACTTGAGGTCTGACAAGTCGGATCCCAAGTCGCGGTAGTGTGAACCGGCACTAAGTGTTACTAAAGGCAAACCTTTTTGCTGTTGTGGAGCAATTGGGGAGGGCGGAGCGGGCCTGCACCTATTGTACCTGTCATTAGGCACACACATGCTTGCACTGCATTAGCATCATTGAAGCAATACAGCTCAGAAGCAACATGCAGCTGGCGATATAGGGTGAGTGTCTTGTTTTATTGTTATACATGTCATTTATTACATTATGTTCATTTTTGTAGAAAAGACTTGCGTGTGAGCGCTGCAGGAATTATTTAAAGTGTTTGTTTGATTTGTGCTGCTTTTGGAGGGTTAAGGCCAGGTTCACATATGTGCGATTTCCAAAAGGGTCCTGTGTGTTTTGGGTCTGGTTCAGGTGTGAATTCAAGCAAAAATTTGGACCTGAATTGCACCTGAACCAGCAGCGAACAGAAATGCACTGGACCCCAGGCTGGAAACCGCAGCCGCACATATGTGAACCCGGCCTTAGGCTGTCTCCTAGCTGGCCACCCCACAGATCTTGTTAACCCTTTGTTGCTCTCCTCTTTGCGCTTGAGTTCTTTAGTGTCCATTTCTTCAGATTACCCATTTACCCCACTTTCAAAATGAAATATATCCAGTGACTGCTCTGCGAATCTCCAGTTGAAATGTCTCACATTAAAGTAGAACTTAGGATGAGCTCCGGCGCGTTCGCACACTCCACGTGCAGAGCCCGCCGGGAAGTCGGCGCTGTGCTAATCACAGGCAGTGAGACATTTCCCGATCTCTGCAGCCGCGCATCGGGACAATGTCTCACTGCCTGTGATTAGCGCAGCGCCGACTTCCTGGTGGGCTCTGCACGTGGAGTGTGCGAACACACCGGAGCTCATCCTTAAGTAGAACTATAGGCAAAACTTTTTCTTTCATTTTAGGTAGAGTTAAGCCTCGTACACACGGTACGAAAATTACAAGGGAAAAGTCTGAAGACGAGCTGTCTGTGGATTTTCGGCTCTTTAGTATGGTACATTCGACAGACGATTTGAAATTTTATGTGCAGGCTATAAAATTTTTGTCTGATGTGAACTCATCGTTTGATTTTTGGATGGTCAGTACAGAAATCCGTAATACAAAAGTACAAACGCGCATGTTCGCAATCAAGGAACGACTGGGAAGCATTTGGTCTTGTAAACTACTGTTCGTAATCCAGAATTAACATTCGTGACGCGGCATTTGATGAACTTTCAAAGTTCTTATTTTCTTTAATGGGATAATAATAAAGCTGCTTTGCGTGTAGTTATGCCAAACGTATTTTAAAAGGCATTTGCACAAAAAATGTGAGTACACCCCTCACATTTTTGTAAATATTTTATTATATCTTTTCCTGTGACAACATTGAAGAAATGACACTTTGTTACAATGTAAAGTAGTGAGTGTACAGCTTGTGTAACAGTGTAATTTTGCTGTCCCCTCAAAATAACTCAACACACAGCCATTAATGTCTAAACCGCTGGCAACAAAAGTGAGTACACCCCTAAGTGAAAATGTCCAAATTGGGCCCAATTACCCATTTTCCCTCCCCGGTGTCATGTGACTCATTAATGTTGCAAGGTCTCAGGTGTGAATGGGGAGCAGGTGTGTTAAATTTGGTATTATCACTCACATAGGAAGTTCAAAAAAAAAAAAAAAAAAAAAAAAAAACTGCTACCAGGAATCGGCAGTATCGCCTGCTAAACTTCTTTTACTGCCCTCTTAAAATTGATCCACCACAGATCCACTCAAGTAGAATCCTCAGGGGCTCATTCACTTTGGCCCGCATGGTCTAACGGTCCGCGTGGGCAGCTGAGGTCAAGCGTAATGTTTGTTTATTCGTATCACTAAATCCTGTATAATAATAATAATCATCACACTGTTTGCAGTTTTTTTTCTTCCACCTTTTATTGAAATGTCAAAATGACATTTGATTTATCTCTAGGAGTAGGAACGGACATTACACAGAGTCAGAGCCCTTTCACACTGAGCCGCGCCGGGCGTCGGCGGTAAAACTGTCGCTTTTGCGGAGCTATTTGGCCGCTAGCGGGGTGCTTTTAACCCCTGCTAGTGGCTGAAAAAAGGTTAAAACCGCCCTGCAAAGTGCTGCTACAGCGGTGCTTTGCCGGCAGTTCGGCGCCGCTGTCCATTGATTTCAATGGGTAGGGGCGCTTTAGGAGCAGTGAGTTCACCGCTTCAAAAAAAAACATTTTCTGACGTCCTGCCAGCGCACCCTCGGGCTTTCACACTGGAGTGAATGGAGCCGCTGTTTCAGGGCACTTTAACCACTTGCCGACCGCCTCACGCCTATATACGTGAGCAGAATGGCACGGGCAGGCAAAATCACGTACCTGGTACGTGATTGCCTTCCCGCGGGCGGGGGGTCCGATTTTCCCCCCCCCCCCCCCGGTGCCATCGGCGGTCGGCATTTGTCTGGCAGCGATCAGAGATGAGGGGGAGGCCATCCGATCGTGGTCCCCCCCCCTCGCGATCGCTCCCAGCCAATGAGAAACATCCTCTGCCTCTGTATAGTACACAGAGGCAGAGGATGTGATGTCATCTCTCCTCGGCTCGGCAGTTTCTGTTCCGGCGCCGAGGAGAGAAGACATCTGAGTAAGTGTAAAACACACACAGTAGAACATGCCAGGCACACTAAACACCCCCGATACCCCCCCGTCACAAACTGACACCAAGCAGTTTTTTTTTTTCCTGATTACTGCATGGTGTCAGTTTGTGACAGTTAGAAGTGTTAGGACAGTTAGGGTTAGCCCCCTGTAGGTCTAGGGTACCCCCCCTAATAAAGTTTTAACCCCTTGATCACCCCCCGTCACCAGTGTCACTAAGCGATAATTTTTCTGATCGCTGTATTAGTGTCGCTGGTGACGCTAGTTAGGGAGGTAAATATTTAGGTTCGCCGTCAGCGTTTTATAGCAACAGGGACCCCCATATACTACCTAATAAATGTTTTAACCCCTTTGATGCCCCCTAGTTAACCTTTCACCACTGATCACCGTATAACCGTTACGGTTGACGCTGGTTAGTTCGTTTATTTTTTATAGTGTCAGGGCACCCGCCGTTTATTACCGAATAAAGGTTTAGCCCCCTGATCGCCCGGCGGTGATATGCGTCGCCCCAGGCAGCGTCAGATTAGCGCCAGTACCGCTAACACCCACGCACGCAGCATACATAGTTAGTAAGGTTGAATAAAGACACCAGTCCATCCAGTTCAACCTGAGTGAGTGTGTGTCTACAACCCTGACCCTTGTCCCTAACCCTGTACATCGCACACTCACATCAGTCCCTACCCTCAATCCAAGGTCCCCATTCATATACTAGGGCCAATTTTGGACAGAAGCCAATTAACCTACCAGCACGTCTTTGGAGTGTGGGAGGAAACCGGAGCACCCGGAGGAAACCCACGCAGGCACAGGGAGAGCATGCAAACTCCAGGCAGGTAGTGTCGTGGTTGGGATTCGAACCAGCGTCCCTTTTTATTGCTAGGCGAGAGTGCTAACCACTTCACCACTGTGCTGCCCTAACCTTCACCATACGCCTCCCTTAGTGGTATAGTATCTGAACGCATCAATATCTGATCCGATCAGATCTATACTAGCGTCCCCAGCAGTTTAGGGTTCCCAAAAATGCAGTGTTAGCGGGATCAGCCCAGATACCTGCTAGCACCTGCGTTTTGCCCCTCCACCCGGCCCAGCCCAGCCCACCCAAGTGCAGTATCGATCGATCACTGTCACTTACAAAACACTAAACGCATAACTGCAGCGTTCGCAGAGTCAGGCCTGATCCCTGCGATCGCTAACAGTTTTTTTTTTTTTTTGTAGCGTTTTGGTGAACTGGCAAGCGCCAGCGGCCTAGTACACCCCGGTCGTAGTCAAACCAGCACTGCAGTAACACTTGGTGACGTGGCGAGTCCCATAAATGCAGTTCAAGCTGGTGAGGTGGCAAGCACAAGTAGTGTCCCGCTGCCACCAAGAAGACAAACACAGGCCCGTCGTGCCCATAGTGCCCTTCCTGCTGCATTCGCCAATCCTAATTGGGAACCCACCGCTTCTGCAGCGCCCGTACTTCCCCCATTCACATCTCCAACCAAATGCAGTCGGCTGCATGAGAGGCATTTTTATGTCCTCCCGAGTACCCCTACCCAACGAACCCCCCCCAAAACAAGATGTGTTTGCAGCAAGCGCGGATATAGGCGTGACACCCGCTATTATTGTCCCTCCTGTCCTGACAATCCTGGTCTTTGCATTCGTGAATGTTTTGAACGTTACCATTCACTAGTTGAGTATTAGCGTAGGGTACAGCATTGCACAGACTAGGCGCACTTTCACAGGGTCTCCCAAGATGCCATCGCTTTTTGAGAGACCCGAACCTGGAACCGGTTACAGTTATAAAAGTTACAGTTACAAAAAAAAGTGTAAAAAAAAACAAAAAAAAACACAAACAAAAATAAAAAAAATAGTTGTCGTTTTATTGTTCTCTCTCTCTCTCTCTCTCTATTGTTCTGCTCTTTTTTACTGTATTCTATTCTGCAATGTTTTATTGTTATTATGTTTTATCATGTTTGCTTTTCAGGTATGCAATTTTTTATACTTTACTGTTTACTGTGCTTTATTGTTAACCATTTTTTTGTCTTCAGGTACGCCATTCACGACTTTGAGTGGTTATACCAGAATGATGCCTGCAGGTTTAGGTATCATCTTGGTATCATTCTTTTCAGCCAGCGGTCGGCTTTCATGTAAAAGCAATCCTAGCGGCTAATTGGCCTCTAGACTGCTTTTATAAGCAGTGGGAGGGAATGCCCCCCCACCGTCTTCCGTGTTTTTCTCTGGCTCTCCTGTCTCAACAGGGAACCTGAGAATGCAGCTGGTGATTCAGCCAGCTGACCATAGAGCTGATCAGAGACCAGAGTGGCTCCAAACATCTCTATGGCCTAAGAAACCGGAAGCTACGAGCATTTTATGACTTAGATTTCGCCGGATGTAAACAGCGCCATCGGGAAATTGGGGAAGCATTTTATCACACCGATCTTGGTGTGGTCAGATGCTTTGAGGGCAGAGGAGAGATCTAGGGTCTAATAGACCCCAATTTTTTCAAAAAAGAGTACCTGTCACTACCTATTGCTATCATAGGGGATATTTACATTCCCTGAGATAACAATAAAAATGATTTAAAAAAAATAAATGAAAGGAACAGTTTAAAAATAAGATAAAAAGGCAAAAAAATAATAAAGAAAAAAAGAAAAAAAAAAAAAAAAAAAAAAAAAAAGCACCCCTGTCCCCCCTGCTCTCGCGCTAAGGCGAACGCAAGCGTCGGTCTGGCCTCAAATGTAAACAGCAATTGCACCATGCATGTGAGGTATCACTGCAAAGGTCAGATCGAGGGCAGTAATTTTAGCAGTAGACCTCCTCTGTAAATCTAAAGTGGTAACCTGTAAAGGCTTTTAAAAATGTATTAATTTTGTTGCCACTGCACGTTTGTGTGCAATTTTAAAGCATGTCATGTTTGGTATCCATGTACTCGGCCTAAGATCATCTTTTTTATTTCATCAAACATTTGGGCAATATAGTGTGTTTTAGTGCATTAAAATTTAAAAAAGTGTGGTTTTTCCACAAAAAATGCGTTTGAAAAATCGCTGCGCAAATACTGTGTGGATAAAAAAATGAAACGCCCACCATTTTAATCTGTAGGGCATTTGCTTTAAAAAAATATATAATGTTTGGGGGTTCAAAGTAATTTTCTTGCAAAAAAAAAAATAATTTTTTCATGTAATCAAAAAGTGTCAGAGAGTGCTTTGTCTTCAAGTGGTTAGAAGAGTGGGTGATGTGTGACATAAGCTTCTAAATGTTGTGCATAAAATGCCAGGACAGTTCAAACCCCCCCCCCCCCAAATGACCCCATTTTGGAAAGTAGACACCCCAAGCTATTTGCTAAGAGGTATAGTGAGTATTTTGCAGACCTCACTTTTTGTCTTCATTTTCAAAAACAAATGAGATCTGCAAAATACTCACCATGCCTCTCAGCAAATAGCTTGGGGTGTCTACTTTCCAAAATGGGGTCATTTGGGGGGGTTTTATGCCATCTGGGCATTTTATGGCCTTCAAAACTGTGATGGGCAGTGAGGAGTGAAATCAAAAATTTATGCCCTTAGAAATCCTGAAGGCGGTGCTTGGTTTTCGGGGGCCCCGTACGCGTCTAGGCTCCCAAAAAGTCCCACACATGTGGTATCCCCGTACTCAGGAGAAGCAGCTGAATGTATTTTGGGGTGCAATTCCACATATGCCCATGGCCTGTGTGAGCAATATATCATTTAGTGACAACTTTTTGTAAATTTATTTTTTTTTTTTTTGTCATTATTCAATCACTTGGGACAAAAAAAATAAATATTCAATGGGTTCAACATGCCTCTCAGCAATTTTCTTGGGGTGTCTAATTTCCAAAATGGGGTCATTTGGGGGGGTTTTGTACTGCCCTGCCATTTTAGCACCTCAAGAAATGACATAGGCTGCGGCAGTCATAAACTAAAAGCTGTGTAAATTCCAGAAAATGTACCCTAGTTTGTAGGCGCTATAACTTTTGCGCAAACCAATAAATATACGCTTATTGACATTTTTTTACCAAAGACTTGTGGCCGAATACATTTTGGCCTAAATGTGTGACTACAATTGAGTTTATTGGATTTTTTTTTATAACAAAAAGTAGAAAATATAATTTTTTTTTTTCAAAATTTTCGGTCTTTTTCAATTTATAGCGCAAAAAATAAAACCGGCAGAGGTGATCAAATACCATCAAAAGAAAGCTCTATTTGTGGGAAGAAAAGGACGCAAATTTCGTTTGGGTACAGCATTGCATGACCGCGCAATTAGCAGTTAAAGTGACGCAGTGCCAAATTGTAAAAAGTGCTCTGGTCAGGAAGGGGGTAAAACCTTCCAGGGCTGAAGTGGTTAAAGGTGCTATTTTTAACGCTATAGCGCCTGCAAAGGGCCTCAGTGTGAAAGGGGTCTTGGGGTTCATTGCAAAAAAAAAGTATGCATGGTTCCACACTGCTCTGCTCAGCACCCAGGGGTTCCATTGCAGTGTGAATAATGTGATTTACTAAAACTGAAGAGCGCAAAATCAGGTGCAGCTGTGCATAGAAACCAATCGGCTTGCATGTTTTATTGTCAAAGCGTCATGGAACAAGCTGAAGTTAGAAGCTGATTGGCTACCCTGCACAACTGCACCAGATTTTGCACTCTCCAGTTTTAGTAAATCAACCTCTATGTGCCTTTGCTGTGATTGGCGTTGAAGGAAACCGCATAGTGTGAATGAGCCCTGAATGAACAAAGGTACAATGAGTCAAATCTGCACGTTTCATTAAATGAGCCTCAAGAAAAACTTCTACAACCCTGGTCATGTTAGTTTGGCCATTGTCAGAAAATGAAGCTAAAACAAAAAACGACGTTGTTGAGGAAATCGAAACACGAAAGCTTCTATGCTCACTGAAACTATAAACAACACATTCACAAACATTCTTTCGCTTTTCTTTTCCCAGATCATTTGCTGTTGCTAGGGTGTGTGTGACGGCCAATCGCCAGAGCAGGGG
Source organism: Lithobates septentrionalis (assembly GCA_037952835.1). Lineage (NCBI taxonomy): Eukaryota > Metazoa > Chordata > Amphibia > Anura > Ranidae > Lithobates > Lithobates septentrionalis. The sequence goes on from JBBDGP010001070.1 coordinate 564,923, forward strand.
GGGGGGGGGTCTTGTTTGCTTGCTATCCTTGGCCAATAGAGAGCAAGTGCACGGCAGCCAATGATATGAGCCTGCAACGTGTGATGTCATTTCAGAGGGTAAGAGAAAGCAGCCATGTTGTGTGTGGCAAGCCAGTGCAATAATGAATACAATGCTTGTTACTCATGTAAACAACTTTATTTATTCTATACACAATTCACTTTTTTGCTGCCTTCGCTCTTCACTTTTTTTTTTTTTTTTTTTTTCTCGTAAAACCCCAAAACGTTAGCCGTGGAATTCATAAAAGAGTGTCATAGATATTTATTATAAATCTTGGTGCGATTCTATAAGGCATTTGTGACGCATGTAGTGGGAAGCCTTGCGCCAAATGTGCAGCATTTTCATTGTTAGTGATGCGATAAATTCATGTCTTTTTTGTTTGACACTTCTACTGTCAGTCGCCATTGTTGTGACTAATGAAGAAATATAATTTTAATGGTGATAATTAAAATGGAATCATATATACCTATTCCTTCCTCTTCCATGGTGGAGAAAATTTTGTTGCACCCTTGAGACGACTCAGGTTATGGTCACACTAGAACGCAGTGCAGGAAAACCAAGTTCCGTGTGCGTTTCCCTCACCGCATTCAAAACGCACTGCAGTTGTGATCTGCAGCAGGTTTTAGTGTTAACGACACCTCAAATGCAAGTTCCAAATGCAGTGCGTTTGCCTGCACCGGATCACATGGTACAAAAGTACCATGCGTTCCGGTTGCAGTGCGTTTCCAAAAGTAGTGCATGCAAATGTGATCATTACTGATCAACTGCTGCACTTGCAGGGGTCTAATGAGGATAGTGGCAGGGTCTGAATCCCTTTAAATGTGATTAACTCTTTGGGAGTATGTCACCAAAACTGAAATGTTTGTTGCAGAGGATACAAAGAATTAGATTTGTATCTTAGACATTCACACTTCGCGATTTGGAGTCGAATCACTGTGATTCTGCCCGCAATTCCAAATTGCATAGCAATCACTGCACAACACATGCAGATGTGAGCACTTGGCTTGCTGCTGCCATGTTGGTTTGGAGTCCCTTTTTTTTCCTTTGGCATTTATGGTCCATCTTCGCTGGAATTTTTTGGAGGCGAACATTGATTGCCATATGGGTAGTATTCCTGGAATCACATCTTCCGAAGTGTTCCTTGTTGCCGCTGATTAGCCGTCCATGAAGGAGGTTGGTGGGACTTCAACAGAGTCTCCTGTGGGACATCCCCTGTGGTCCATATCTCTCTGCTGAGCCTATTTTGACCCCCTGAATAAGGGCGGTCGCAGGCTTTCCGGTAAGCCTCCATTACTTTATCACCAGGTGGTGGGCAGCACTAGAGGTGGAACATTGATCCAGGATTCCGCATTGAATACCATAACCTTTGGACTTTACTTCACCTTCACTTTATTATATGAATTGTTTCCTCACTACACTATATATTTTATTACGTTTTTGTAATAACCTATGAGCATGTATTCATATCAGTCGACATTATTTTATTGGTTTTCATTCACTGCTGTTGGTTATTACATTCCACATTTTCTGATATATGTCCAGCGCTGCACTGTTCTTTTTTTATAGTTGTACACAAGTCGATTGAACTAACCTGCCCATACCTGGATCGAAATTCAGCTGGTTCCTCCTGAACTGGCCGAAATTGTGATCTATGTATGGCCGGAGTTCAATACTTTGCACGCACACATCCTCATGTTTTGTCTCTTTAAAAAACATGTAAACACAGATAAAAACCTTCTGATCCTGCCTGAAATCCAGTGAACTTGTAACTTCCTGTGCACTCTCCACTGCTTCCACTGAATTCTGAAATCTCAAGCAGTGTTATCAGCCTCACCAAGTTCACTTATGTGAACTACAGAACACTTCCCCCTGTGTTTAAAGAAATGGGGGGTGAGGGGATAGGTGTTCTTTAGTCCTACCACACTTCCTGCACTCCATAGATACAGTACAATGAATGGAGGACAGGAAGTGTGTTATTGGTAGGATCACTAAGTGCAAATCACAGCTCCCCTCCACCCAAAAAAATAAAATAATGCAGTCGCCACCAGGGGCGGACTGACCATTGAGCCACTCGGGCACTGCCCGAGGGCCCTGGGCCACTAGGGGGCCCCATCAGGGTTGCCAGCCTCAGTAAAACCAGGGACAGCATGTATAAATCTGTGTTTTTTGTTTTTGTTTTTTTTACATCTGTCTGTGTATACTGTGTGATTGTATACTGTGTGGCCCCATAATCTCTGATTGCCTGGGGGCCCCATAATCTCCTATTGCCCGGGGGCCCCATGAGTTATCAGTCCATCCCTAGTCACCACATCTACAGAGCTACAGACTGGTAGACTGCTATTCATTACATTTTTCCTTGAATTTAGGTTTACTTTAATAATGAACTTTCACAAAGATAGCAAAGCAATAACACTAGTCATCAAAACTCTTCAAAAGGTTACTTTAGTAACTATTCAACAAAATATAATTCAGGAAGGAAAAAAAATCTAAGGTCAGGATTTGGAATCACAGCCTTGGAATTTTTCTGTGAGAACACAAAATCATACCATATTTTATTTGCATCAGAGAGCCCACATACAGTATATTTTTAAGTATGACTCAGAATCATATATTGGTTTAGGCTAAAGGTGACCATATACTATATAATCTTATTGTACAGTTTAATTTAGATCTACCGCCATCTATGTAGCACAAGGTCCTGCCTGATTTATCCTTTCAGGACGCCGGGCACATGAATTCCTATGGCGGGGGTGTGTTTTTTTTGTTTTTTAAAGCACCTGATTAGAGCCAGAGGCTCTAATAGGCTTCAAAATAGGGTGGGCTCGAGGCGCAGAGAGTGCTCCCTGATCCCACCCAATTGTGTGACCATAGCGACTTAAGATGAGACACGCTGGAGCTGGACCCACCGCTGCTGCTGCCTCTGCCCGGAGCACACAGGAGGGGAGGATGACACGGGAGGGGGGGTTTGCTGGCTTACAGTGCCGCAGGGCTGCTGAGGAGGGGGGGGGGGGGTTGCATCAGTGCCGCGCCGCCCGGAGGGGGGGTAGTGCTGGTTGTTTGCCATATCCCCAGAAGAAAAGCCCACCAGCCACCACTGGTTTAGGTCTAAACTGGTGTTATATTGTTCTAGTAAATCTAAACGAGATTGTACAATCAAATTGTATAGTGTATGGTTAGCTTAAAGGGGTTGTAAACCCTCATGGAAAAACCTTCTGTGGTGCTGCAGTCCCTCCAGCCGGGAACGAGCACACCAGCACTAGCTGGTGTCTCGTGTCCTGATTGGATAGGTTGATTGCAGCGCAGCCATTGGCTCTCGCTGCTGTCAATCAAATCCACTGACGCGGCGTCGGGGGGTGGGGTCAAGTCCTGCATTCTGTGTTAATGAACACAGATGTGGGACTCAGGAGCACGCCCGCATGGGTGTCCACCAATGAGAGCGCTTCTCCAACGTGAACACTCAATGCGGGGAGGAGCCACCAGCGCTGCTGAGGGACCCCAGAAGAGGAGGCCTGGGGCCACTCTGTGCAAAATGAACTGCAGAGTAGAGGTAAGTATGACATGTTTCTTAAAAAAAACAAAAAAAAAGAGGGTTTACAACCCCTTTAACGCTACGTAAAAGTGTTGCTCAACCGCAGGGTTTTACTGCCCCCTCCACCACTGCTAGTGTTAATAAGCCCTCAGAAAGTGAAACAAAGCAATAACAAAAAGAGTTTAATTTATTCATACGCATATAACTAAACAAAAGAATCTGTCTACACCCCTACAAATGATATACAGTACAGATTCTTTAAATTTCACTATGTCATGAAGTCCATAGACGTGCAAATGTGTCTGATGGGATGAAAACCTCAGGAGTTCCTAAAGTGTCTGTACATAAGTATCCGCCAAGTCAGGACATTATAAAACTAATTTGACATTAACTTACACTTGAATGGGGATTATTATTATTATTATTATTATACAGGATTTATATAGCGCCAACAGTTTACGCGGCGCTTTACAATAGAAAAGGGAGACAATACAGTTATAATACAAGAGAATTAGGAGGGCCCTGCTCAGAAGAGCTTACAATCTAATAGAATATGTAACTTCTTCTTTGTTCAGTTTAGATATTTTTTAGGTGGGGTGGAAAATGTGGTTTGATGACTTTCTGTCTGTGAATGTGGTCATTGTGCAACCGTATTTTTTTTATTATTGTTAAGAAATGCAAACTAGACTGTTTAAATATGGCTGCAGAGCCAACTATAGAAAACAGACAGATTCAATTCAGAAAATACTAAATCATAGATAACTATATTTTTTTGCTGCTTACTGTGCAAGCTATTGTGAATGAGTCCTAAAATAAATTAAAATGTAAATTCACCTTCAGCAACAATTTCCAAAAAGCCCCCTTTGCAATTCCATATCCCTTGCAGCACCTGCTCCCATTCCACATGCAGCTGTGGGGGGGGGGGGGTGGGGGTGGGGGGCTCTCTGCAAAAACCACTGGCCCCTCATTTCACATTGAAAGGGCACAGGACCAGAAAGTGGTCCAAGGTCTCCGATGCCCCCTCTGTCCCCTAGGTTTCTATATTTGAGATTTGCATGAAGAGTGTTGTCCATGGAACAACCTCCATGCAAGATCCCAAAACTTGTGCAGAATTCTAAGGAAATTCAGGAGGGCTAGTCCTCCCTCGCGGACCCTCTGAGGGCAGTTCTTTAAGGCCAGTGGCTTCAAAAAGGTCTGATGTCAGAACCACCTGGTACAGCTGCCACTGACCAGTTGATCCAACCTCCAGAGCCGATGTCCACCACTGCCTCAGTACCTTCAATGTTTGTGGGAAATTGGCTGGTAGATACAAATGTGAGTTCCTCAGATCACCTGCCCTGCCCCTTCCTCCCACCCACTCGGCAACAGCATTCATGACTCTTTGCATGAACGTTCCACAAAGAGGGACTAAAGATTGAATTTTACAAACATGGTAGTGTAAAACACTACTGGATTGACCATGTCCAACTCTCCTAACTTTCTCTGTAGGTATGCGACTTCCCTCTTGATCAGATTCAGTCTGTTCCCCCACAAGAGCAGGAAGCAGACTTCTATATGTCTTTGTGGTAGATTCATTCTTTCGAAAAGGTCTCAGAATTGCACCCCTGCATGACACTCGAGCCTACAGCAAAGGAATGGCCCACCCAGCCATTACCAAGAGGGAAGCTCTCTGCCTCCTTATACAGAACCTTAAGCCAATTGATAAACCTACCCGACATACTATACCTCCCCAGAGGGAGCCAGAGGTACTCATGGTTCACTCGATCAAAACATTTGCCTGGTCCAATGCCATATACTGGCCACAGCCCACATCCCTGCACCTCTCCATGGTCTCTCGGATGCAGAGAACAGCAATAAAGGTGCTTTGTCCAGCAACTATGCAATACTGCGCTGCAGACAGCAACCTGTCAGCCATAGCTGACAGATGTAGAAACAGGACCTTCGTCAGAATTTCTTGTCAGCATTGAGAAGGGCAATCCGATTGCCTCTCGAGATCAGGAACAAATTTTTTCCCCTGCTATAGCAAATTGGATCATGCTTTGCTGGGGTTTTTTTTGCCTTCCTCTGGATCAACTGTGGGCGAAGGATTGTGTACATGGGATTGTATTTTATTTTTTTTTTTTTTTATTTAATTTATACCCAAGCAAATAAAATCCTCCCCCAAAAATCTTTTGAGGCCCCCCCCACCCCCACATATACATACGCACGTAAACGCATGCGTCGGGTTGCCTACGCATGAAAACGACAATTGCGATTATATATGTGTGTTACATATCTCCGCCTACGCCGGAGTGAGAGCAATAATTCTAAGACCTCCTCCGTAACACTAAACTGATACCTAATAGGGGGCCTTTGAAGCGTTGCCTATAAAAATTATAGGGTGCACATAAATTTGGGTAATTCTTCACGTTTGTTTGCCCTAAAATTCACATTAGTGTGTTTTTTACTGAAATATTACATTTCCTAGACCTTTGCGATATCGTGTGACATAAAAAAACTACCACTATTTTATTCTCTAGGGTGTCTGCTTTCAGAAAATCTATAATATTTGAGGGTTTTGTGTAGTCTTCAGGCCTAAAATTATTTTTTAAACATGTGTTCAGAAAACGCAAAAATGGCTCTGGCAGTGAAAGGGTTAAGGGAAGTGTGTGTGTGTGTGTGTGTGTGTGTGTGTAATATAAATAAATATATATAATCTCTATCGCTAAGGGTTTACTACTATAGGTATTACAGTTGTTGTTGTTTTAAATTATTTCCCTCTAGTGCCTGCTGGGTTCTGTTAAGCTGGCCATACACTATTCAATTTTCCTGTTCAACTTTCCTTTAGATTTACCAAAACCATATAATAGGAGGTCAAACCTAAACACTTTCAATTTGGATGCAATCAGGCAGGCCCTTGTACTACATAGTTGAAGGTAAATCTAAAGAAAATTGAACAGGAAAATTGTATGGTGTATGGCCAGCTTTAGGCTTTTCTTCTTATTCCCGAGAAGAAATGCAGCAAAGTATTGTGAGAGATGTGGTTTGGAGGAGGAAGTGACTTGTTAGCTGGATCAGCCCTGAACTACAATACCGACAATGCAAAGCGCACAGCACTGCCTGCTGGGAGCAGTAATAAAAGGACCAGCGCGGTCTGTTTTCAGCCTCTTGGGATGCCATTCAACACCTGCCAGCAGGAGGTCTGTGTGAGTGATCAGGAGTGAAAGACTGCGGCCTATACAGCGGAGAGCCGGATCGCCTGCCTCTGAGGGATTTCAGAGTACAGCCTTGCCATTTTAGCAAGTGGACCGGCCTGCGCTTCAGAGCAACTTGAAGCCCCTGCACTTCAGTCCATCGGGAGTTGAAGAGCGGCGTGGAGGCGCCATATTCACCAGATGGAGACACCAGGAGGGGATTCTGGATGGAGCCTCACAAACCATTTGGAGTCCATTGTGGTGAGAGGGCACCTGCCCATTTCAGTAGAGAGTACAGTATTGCTGAGTGAGTTCATTCTACAGACTGCTGGTGAGACTTGTAGTTCCACGGAGGTGAATCTACTTCTTCACAGGCATCATGCAGCTGAACTTTGGGGTCTTGTTTTTTTTTCCCTGCGTTGTAAGGTCAGTACTGTATTGCACTCACATATAAGTGGTTATATTTCTTCAGTTAAGCAGTCATCAGCATATCATTTATTCTACAGTCATTTCTTTTCCTTTGCTTTGTGGATTACAAATACTGCAGTTTAACCACCTCAATACAGTGCATTTTCGCCCCCTTCCTGCCTAAGCCATTTTTCAGCTTTCAGCGCTGTCGCACTTTGAATGACAATTGCGCGGTCATACAAAACTGTACCCAAATGAAATTGTTATCATTTTTTCCCCACAAATAGAGCTTTCTTTTAGTGGTATTTGATCACCTCTGCGGTTTTTATTTTTTGCGCTATAAACAAAAGAAGAGTGAGAAGTTTTAAAAAAAACACAATAATTTTTATCTTTTGCGATAATAAATATCCAATTTTTTTTCTTTAAAACAAATTTTTTCTCAGTTTAGGCCGATATGTATTCTTGTACATATTTTTGGTAAAAAAAATCGCAATAAGCGTATATAGATTGGTTTGCGCAAAAGTTATAGCGTCTACAAAATAGGGGATAGATTTATAACATTTTTATTTTTTTTTAATTTTTTTACTAGTAATGGCGGCGATCTGCGATTTTTTTTTTTTTTTTTTTTTTTTTTTTTTTTTTTTTTTTTTTTTTTTTTTTTTTTTATTGTGACTGCGATATTGCGGCGGACACATCGGACACTTTTGACACAGATTTGGGAGCATTCACATTTATACAGCGAACCGTGCTATAAAAATGCATTGATTACTGTATAAATGTGACAGGCAGGGAAGGGGTTAACACTAGGTGGTGATCGAGGGGTTAACTGTGTTGCTAGGGAGTGATTCTAACTGTAGGGGGAGGGGACTCACTAGGGGAGGAGACCGATCGGTGTTCCTCTGTGCTGGGAACACACGATCGGTCTCCTCTCCTCTGACAGGACCGTGGATCTGTGTGTTTACACACACAGATCCACGGTCCTGCTGTGTTACAGGTAATCGCGGGTGCCCGGCGGACATCGCGGCCGCCGGGCACGCGCACCGGGTGCCTAGTGACACGGCGCCCCCTGGTGGCCTAGGAATGCGAGGCCGTCATATGACGCCCGCCCGCAACGAGAGCTGCGCCGCCTGGCCGTCAATAGACAGCCGGCGGTCAGCTAGCGGTTAAGCATCAAGCTAGCTAAAGATATCCGGAGTTAAAAGAACTTTCACCATCTTCCTCTTTTTTATCAAGCATTGCTGCTCTACTTATAATTTGAACTCTAAATTATAGTCTAGGGGGAGCCATTGAGTACATGTTAGACTTTACAGTGTGTTTATGAATGTAAGGAATATTATATTGCAATTTGGTTTTTGTGTTGAGGCCTCAGTGGGAAGGTATTTAATATTCATTTTAAAGATATTGAGTACTTATCCCTCTGTACACCTGTTCACATATACTCCCAGAAGTGACTATAAGCTTATAAGTTTTTTGCATATTTGAATTAAGTGATACCAATTGTCATACATTATACAATCTGTACAATCGTAAAAAAATTATAGCGACAATAATACTAAGATTAATTCTACTTATTATAAAATAATACTTTCTGGTTAAGATTTTTGTACCTAGTGAGAATAATTGTATACAAATTAGTAGAATATATCCAAAAAGCTGATTAGAGCTATACACTGTGTAATCTGACTATCCAAATTGCTGAACAAAGAGCCCAGCCCTAAATATTTTGTGTGTGTGTGTGTGTATACAACCTAGAAGGTGATGATAACGTTGTATACCCGCAGGCTATACAGTAAATTTGGGGGCATATTTGTTATCTGCAGTAGATCATTTTTGTATGTACTGACAATTGCTGTATGTGGTCTGATCAGTAAAACTGTGTCTGTGATCAAATATACTGACTCATGTTGATGGTCACGAAGAGATGAAACTTGAAGGCTATCTAGTGTCCGTAGACTGAATACTTGCAACATTAATGGTTGCAAGCTGGATTGGAGAGGATACCGCCATCACTAGTGATCAAAATGGTACACTCTGCCTTTACATACTTAAGCCACAGTCTCCTCCATCTTGTTGGAGGAATCGTCCTCAGACTCCGAGGAAGATAAAGCACCAAAACATTGGGAGAGGGGCAAGACCATGAGAATGGGGGGCAATGTGGTTTGGTGAGTGTTATTCCAAAGGAAAAAGGGCTCATTTTATTACTTTGGTGATGGATTTAAGATGTGTCGCCACCACCTGCTTCACCCCTAGGGAGCTCCTCCAGCTGCCTTATATACTCTAAATCTGGGCACAAAACCTGAAGCTGGCCCATTTTACAATCCAACCATGTTCAGCCCTGGCCTGCCTGCATAGCTGAGATCCATGTCAGAAGTTTTACCAACTCAACAGACAAGCAGCTTCAGCAAGCTCCTGGTTTCTGACTACTTCCTGTTTTGCAAGCTAACTAGGTTTCTCTGGCTGCTGAGGTTGTCCTTGGAAATATCCCTTTTCAGGGCTTGCCTCCCACGAGTATGTCATTGCTGTGGGTTTCCACCACTCCCGCTGCAGGCAACACATTGCTGGCTGACTCTCCTGGCTCTCTCACCATTGGGTTTTCCACCACTCCTGTTACAAGTGGCACACTGCTGGCCAACAGCCCTGGCTCTCTCACCGTCCGGGGGTTCCCACCATTCCTGCTGCAGATGGTGTGCTGCTGACTGCCTCTCCTCGCCCTCTCACTGCGGGGGTTTCCACCATCCCTGCTGTAGACGGTGAACTGGGTGGTTGACTCTTTCTCCATGCTGCCACATTCGCTGGCTTTATGCAGCCGGTTTACAATTGTCTCCAGAAAATCCTGTTCAGCAAACCCATTTCTTAAGAGACTGCCCAGAAGCTTCCACTGTGCATGACACTCTTTTCAGAAGGTCAATCTCTACGTTAAAGTGGCTCTAAAGGCAGAAGGTTTTTTATTTTAATGCTTTCTATGCATCAAGATTAAAAACCACCTGTGTGCAGCAGTCCCCTTCAGCCCCCCTAATACTTACCTGAGCCCCATCTCCATCCAGCAATTTTGCACGAGAGTCTCGGCTGTCCGAGACGCTCCCTCCTCACTGGCTGAGACAGCAGCGGGTGCCATTGGCTCCTGCTGCTGTCAATCAATCAAAGTCAGTGAGCCAATTAGGAGAGGGGGAGGGGGTGGGGCCGAGCTCCATGTCTGAATGGACACACAGAGCAGTGGCTAGGCTCAGGTGCCCCATAGCAAGCTGCTTGCTATTTGGGCACTTAGCAGGAGGAAGAGGCCGGTAGTGCCGGTGAGGGACTCGAAAAGAGGAAAATCTGGGCTGCTCTGTGCAAAACCACTGCACAGAGCAGGTAAATAGAACATTTTTTTGTTATTAAAAAAAAAAACTATTTTCTTCTCCTTGCTACCGCCTTTGCTTGACTTTCCCCAGGCTGCTGTGCAGTCCAGTCAAACAGGAAAACCTGTGAATAACTTTTTCTCAGAAGCTTTTTGCTCAACCGATCCCTACAGGGATCACCAGGCTGGGAGTTCATACTTAAGCCTGGGTTACAGGATTTCATGACAGGGCATTGCAGGAGCTCCCCACAAAAACATTTTAACATCATGGGTGCGGCACCAAACTTGCCTTCCAATACATCCTTGTTAAAGCGGAGATCCAGTCTTTTTTTTTTTGTTTATTAAAAGTCAGCAACTACAAAAAGTTTAGCTGCTGACTTTTAATAAACAGCTACTCACCTGTTCCGCGGTCCAGTGATGCGGCCGCAAGGCGCCTCGCTCCTCTCCCCCTTCTCTCCGCGGTGCCTCCATTGAAACTGGTGGGGGGCACCCGGCCGTGACAGCTTGTGGCTTCACAGCCGGGTGTGCACTGCGCATGCGCGAGTCGCGGTGCGCTCTTCTCCAAGTGGACAGGCAATCTTCTGGGACCTGTGGTGTGTCCCAGAAGATTGCCGAGAAGGAGGGGCCGCCTAGGGGGAGAGGAGGAGTCGCCTAGGCAGCCTGTACTCAGAAGCAGGAAGTGGGACATGAAGTCCCACTCAAAACTAAGCACTCACTCCCCCCCCCCCCCCCCCCAAAAAAAAAATTACATGCCATGTGGCATGTAAGGGGGCGAGGAGTGCTTAAAGTGTAAGTTCCACTTTTGGGTGGAACTCTGCTTTAAGGCTGGGCTCACACTATTGCGAATTGAATGCGCGTTTCTCTGCATCCAATTCGCATTTAACCACTTGAGCCCCGGACCATTATGCTGCCTAAGGACCAGAGGTCTTTTTCCAATTTGGCACTGCGTCGCTTTAACTGCTAATTGCGCGGTCATGCAATGCTGTACCCAAACGAAATTTGCGTCCTTTTCTTCCCACAAATAGAGCTTTCTTTTGATGGTATTTGATCACCTCTGCAGTTTTTATTTTTTGCGCTATAAACGGAAAGACCGAAAATTTTGAAAAAAAATGATATTTTCTACTTTTTGTTATAAAAAAAATCCAATAAACTCAATTTTAGTCATACATTTAGGCCAAAATGTATTCGGCCACATGTCTTTGGTAAAAAAAATGTCAATAAGCGTATATTTATTGGTTTGCGCAAAAGTTATAGCGTCTACAAACTAGGGTACATTTTCTGGAATTTACACAGCTTTTAGTTTATGACTGCCTATGTCATTTCTTGAGGTGCTAAAATGGCAGGGCAGTACAAACCCCCCCCCCCCAAATGACCCCATTTTGGAAAGTAGACACCCCAAGGAAATTGCTGATAGGCATGTTGAACCCATTGAATATTTATTTTTTTGTCCCAAGTGATTGAATAATGACAAAAAAAAAAAATTATTTACAAAAGTTGTCACTAAATGATATATTGCTCACACAGGCCATGGGCCTATGTGGAATTGCACCCCAAAATACATTCAGCTACTTCTCCTGAGTACGGGGATACCACATGTGTGGGACTTTTTGGGAGCCTAGCCGCGTACGGGACCCCGAAAACCAATCACCGCCTTCAGGATTTCTAAGGGTGTAAATTTTTTGATTTCACTCTTCACTGCCTATCACAGTTTCGGAGGCCATGGAATGCCCAGGTGGCACAAACCCCCCCAAATGACCCCATTTTGGAAAGTAGACACCCCAAGCTATTTGCTGAGAGGCATATTGAGTCCATGGAATATTTTATATTTTGACACAAGTTGCGGGAATGTGACACTTTTTTTTTTTTTTTTTTTGCACAAAGTTGTCACTAAATGATATATTGCTCACACAGGCCATGGGCATATGTGGAATTGCACCCCAAAATACATTTAGCTGCTTCTCCCGAGTATGGGGATACCACATGTGTGGGACTTTTTGGGAGCCTAGCCGCGTACGGGGCCCCGAAAACCAATCACCGCCTTCAGCGTTTTTAAGGGCGTGAATTTTCGATTTTACTCTTCACTGCCTATCACCGTTTCGGAGGCCATGGAATGCCCAGGTGGCACAAAACCCCCCCCCAAATGACCCCATTTTGGAAAGTAGACACCCCAAGCTATTTGCTGAGAGGCATGGTGAGTATTTTGCAGCTCTCATTTGTTTTTGAAAATGAAGAAAGACAAGAAAAAACTTTTTTTTTTTTTTTTTCTTTTTTCAAATTTCAAAACTTTGTGACAAAAAGTGAGGTCTGCAAAATACTCACTATACCTCTCAGCAAATAGCTTGGGGTGTCTACTTTCCAAAATGGGGTCATTTGGGGGGGTTTTGTGCCACCTGGGCATTCCATGGCCTCCGAAACTGTGATAGGCAGTGAAGAGTGAAATCAAAAATTCACGCCCTTAGAAAGCCTGAAGGCGGTGCTTGGTTTTCGGGGTCCCGTACGAGGCTAGGCTCCCAAAAAGTCTCACACATGTGGTATCCCAGTACTCAGGAGAAGCAGCAGAATGTATTTTGGGGTGTAATTTCACATATTCCCATGGCATGTTTGAGCAATATATCATTTAGTGACAACTTTGTGCAAAAAAAAAAAAAAAAAAAAAATCTGTCTCTTTCCCGCAACTTGTGTCGCAATATAAAATATTCCATGGACTCGACATGCCTCTCAGCAAATAGCTTGGGGTGTCTACTTTCCAAAATGGGGTCATTTGGGGGGTTTTGAACTGTCCTGGCATTTTATGCACAACATTTAGAAGCTTATGTCACACATTACCCACTCTTCTAACCACTTGAAGACAAAGCCCTTTCTGACACTTATTGTTTACATGAAAAAGTTATTTTTTTTTGCAAGAAAATTACTTTGAACCCCCAAACATTATTATATATTTTTTTTAAAGCAAATGCCCTACAGATTAAAATGGTGGGTGTTTCATTTTTTTTTTTCACACAGTATTTGCGCAGCGATTTTTCAAACGCATTTTTTGGGGAAAAAACACACTTTTTTAAATTTTAATGCACTAAAACACACTATATTGCCCAAATGTTTGATGAAATAAAAAAGATGATCTTAGGCCGAGTACATGGATACCAAACATGACATGCTTTACAATTTCGCACAAACGTGCAGTGGCAACAAAATAAATACATTTTTAAAAGCCTTTACAGGTTACCACTTTAGATTTGCAGAGGAGGTCTACTGCTAAAATTACTGCCCTCGATCTGACCTTCGTGGTGATACCTCACATGCATGGTGCAATTGCTGTTTACGTTTGACGACAGACCACCGCTTGCGTTCGCCTTAGCGCAAGAGCAGGGGGCGACAGGGGTGCTTATTATTTTTTTGCTTTTTTATCTTATTTTTAAACTGTTCCTTTCATTTTTTTTTTTTTTTTTTTTTTAAATCATTTTTATTGTTATCTCGGGGAATGTAAATATCCCCTATGATAGCAATAGGTAGTGACAGGTACTCTTTTTTTGAAAAAATTGGGGTCTATTAGACCCTAGATCTCTCCTCTGCCCTCAAAGCATCTGACCACACCAAGATCGGTGTGATAAAATGCTTCCCCAATTTCCCAATGGCGCTATTTACATCCGGCGAAATCTAAGTCATGAAATGCTCGTAGCTTCCGGTTTCTTAGGCCATAGAGATGTTTGGAGCCACTCTTGTCTCTGATCAGCTCTATGGTCAGCTGGCTGAATCACCGGCTGCATTCTCAGGTTCCCTGTTGAGACAGGAGAGCCAGAGAAACACACGGAAGACGGTGGGGGCATTCCCTCCCACGGCTTGTAAAGGCAGTCTAGAGGCTAATTAGCCGCTAGGATTGCTTTTACATGAAAGCCGGCCGCTGGCTGAAAAGAATGATACCAAGATGATACCTAAACCTGCAGGCATCATTCTGGTATAACCACTCAGTCGTGAATGGCGTACCTGAAGACAAAAAAATGGTTAACAATGGTTAACAATAAAGCACAGTAAACAGTAAAGTATAAATAATTACATACCTGAAAAACAAACATGATAAGGCCTCTTTCACACGAGGGATCCGTATGTCCGTTTTTCACCCTTCCGTTTTCGGATGAAAAACGGACATACATGTATCCCTATGGAGCGTCGGATGTCAGCGGTGACATGTCCGCTGACATCCGACCCGCTCCGGTCCGAAAAGTGTAACGGAGGAAAAACCTACTTTTCCATCCGTTATCGGATCGGATGACGACGGACACTACGGACCGTCATCATCCGATCCCCCCATAGGGGAGAGCGGCGCTCTGACAGGTCCGTCGCTGCACAGTGTGCAGAGACAGACCTGTCATCTTCCTGCTCAGCGGGGATCGGCGGAGCTATCCCCGCTGAGCAAGCGGATGTTCACGGGGCGGATCATGACTGATCCGCCCCGTGTGAAAGAGCCCTTAAACATAATAACAATAACAATAAAACATTGCAGAATAGAATACAGTAAAAAAAGAGCAGAACAATAGAGAGAGAGAATAGAGAGAGAGAGAGAGAGAGAGAACAATAAAACGACAACTATTTTTTTTATTTTATATATATATATTTTTTTTTTTTTTACACTTTTTTTGTAACTAACTTTTTATAACTGTAACCGGTTCCAGGTTCGGGTCTCTCAAAATGCGATGGCATCTTGGGAGACCCTGTGAAAGTGGGCCTAGTCTGTGGAATGCTGTACCCTACGCTAATACTCAACTAGTGCATGGTAGCGTTCAAAACATTCACCAATGCAAAGACCAGGATTGTCAGGACAGGAGGGACAATAATAGCGGGTGTCACACCTATATCCGCGCTTGCTGCAGACACGACATCTTTTTGGGGGGGTTCGTTGGGTAGGGGTACTCGGGAGGACATAAAAATGCCTCTCATGCAGCCGACTGCATTTGGTTGGGGATGTGAATGGGGGAAGTACGGGCGCTGCAGAAGCGGTGTGTTCCCAATTAGGATTGGCGAATGCAGCAGGAAGGGCACTATGGGCACGACGGGCCTGTGTTTGACTTTTTGGTGGCAGCGGGACACTACTTGTGCTTGCCACCTCACCAGCTTGAACTGCACTTATGGGACTCGCCACGTCACCAAGTGTTACTGCAGCGCTGGTTTGACTACGACCGGGGTGTACTAGGCCGCTGGTGCTTGCCAGTTCAATAAAAAGCTTTCAAAAAAACTGTTAGCGATCGCAGGGATCAGGCCTGACTCTGCGAACGCTGCAGTTATGTGTTTAGTGTTTTGTAAGTGACAGTGATCGATCGATACTGCACTTGGGTCGGCTGGGCTGGGCCGGGTGGAGGGGCAAAACGCAGGTGCTAGCAAGTATCTGGGCTGATCCCGCTAACACTGCGTTTTTGGGAACTGTAAACTGCTGGGGACGCTAGTATAGATCTGATCGGATCAGATATTGATCCGTTCAGATACTATACCACTAAGGGAGGTGTATGCTGCGTGCGTGGGTGTTAGTGGTACTGGCGCTAACCTGACTCTGCTTGGGGCTGGTGCTTGCCAGTTCACCAAAATGCTACCAAAAAAACTGTTAGCGATCGCAGGGATCAGGCCTGACTCTGTGAATGCTGCAGTTATGCGTTTAGTGCCTTGTAAGTGACAGTGATCGATCGATACTGCACTTGGGTGGGCTGGGCTGGGCGGAGGGGCAAAACGCAGGTGCTAGCGGGTATCTGTGCTGATCCCGCTAACACTGCGTTTTTGGGAACCCTAAACTGCTGGGGACGCTAGTATAGATCTGATCGGACCAGATATTGATCCGTTCAGATACTATACCACTAAGGGAGGTGTACGGTGCGTGCGTGCGTGGGTGTCAGTGGTACTGGCGCTAACCTGACGCTGCCTGGGGCTGGTGCTTGCCAGCTCACCAAAATGCTACCAAAAAAACTGTTAGCGATCGCAGGGATCAGGCCTGACTCTGCGAACGCTGCAGTTATGCGTTTAGTGCCTTGTAAGTGACAGTGATCGATCGATACTGCACTTGGGCTGGGCCGGGCGGAGGGACAAAACGCAGGTGCTAGCAGGTATCTGGGCTGATCCCGCTAACACTGCGTTTTTGGGAACCCTAAACTGCTGGGGACGCTAGTATAGATCTGATCGGATCAGATATTGATCCGTACAGATACTATACCACTAAGGGAGGCGTATGCCGCGTGCGTGGGTGTTAGCGGTACTGGCGCTAATCTGACGCTGCCTGGGGCGACGCATATCACCGCCGGGTGATCGGGGGGGCTAAACCTTTATTCGGTAATAAACGGCGGGTGCCCTGATACTATAAAAAATAAACTAACTAACCAGCGTCACCCGTAACGGTTATACGGTGATCAGTGGTGAAAGGGTTAACTAGGGGGCAATCAAGGGGTTAAAACATTTATTAGGTAGTATATGGGGGTCCCTGTCGCTATAAAACGCTGACGGCGAACCTAAATATTTACCTCACTAACTAGCGTCACCAGCGACACTAATACAGCGATCAGAAAAATGATCGCTTAGTGACACTGGTGAGGGGGGGTGATCAAGGGGTTAAAACTTTATTAGGGGGGGTTAGGGGGGTATCCTAGACCTAAAGGGGGTAATACTCACTGTCCCAACACTGTAACTGTCGCAAACTGACACTATGCAGTAATCAGAAAAAAAAAAAAACTGCTGGTGTCAGTTTGTGACAGGGAGGGGGGGGGTGATTGGGGGGGGATCGGGGTGTTTTGTGTGCCTGGCATGTTCTACTGTGTTGTGTAGTGTTGGTGCACTCACAGTGAAGTCTTCTCTCCTCGGCGCTGCAACGGAATACCGAGCCGAGGAGAGATGACATCATTTCCTTTGCTGCTGTTTAGCATACAGCAGCAAAGGAAGTGATCTGATTGGCCGGCGGCGATCGCGAGGGGGGGGCCACGAACGGATGGCCTCCCCCTCACCTCCGATCGCCGGGGGACAAAACGGGACCGCCTCGGGCACCGGGGGGGGGGTCCGATCGGACCCTCCACCTGCGGGAGGCAAATCACGTACATGTACGTGATTTTGCCTGCCCGTGCCGCCTTGCCGACGTACATCGGCGTGAGGCGGTCCTTAAGTGGTTAAGGAGATTGTGACCGGCTCTCTATGGAGTGAGTCCTGTGCGTCTTCGGGTCCATTTCAGGTCCAAATTTAGCCCATAATTCAGACTGAATTCGGACCTGAAGCGGTGAACAGGGACGCACCGGACCCCTGCTATGAGCCACTCAATGCGGCAGTGTGAACCCAGCCTTAAGCATTTAAAGTGTACTCATTCCAATGACGGGGCCTCAAATAGTCATGTATTGTTGTTGTTTTTTGTCACTGCCTCCCTGAGTCGGGAGTGGGTCATTTGCGCGCCTGCTGCCATCCCTGCATGTGGTAGCCGTTTTTCGGGCTCCCTCTCTGGAATCAAACTCTGATTCCCCATTACCCGTGGTCACCATAGTAGGCGCAGAAAGTACCATTGAAAGTTGATAAAGCAGACCTCTGAATGTATCGTTGCCATCACAGGGGCCTGCGATGAGGTTATCTAAAGTCACTAGCAAGAAAGTGCCTGGGGAGAAGCCGGGGCCCCGGGCCCCCAGATTGGTTTTGGTCTGATAAATGCATGCATCCCTGGGGGTCAGCGCTCATCAGCATTTACCAGATGGAGCAATCAAATGAACTTTAACTGATTTAATGAGCCACTTGCAGTTTCACTGTACCAACAACGTTTATTTACATGTGCATGACCTAATCTTTAATGCCGCGTACACACGGCTAAATTTCACGACAGAAAAAGTCAGATGGGAGCTTTTGTTCGGACATTCCAACCGTGTGTATGCCCCATCGGACTTTTTCTGTCGGCATTTCCGACGGACTCGGATATAGAACCTGTTCTAAATCTTTCCCTCGGAAATGCAGACGGAGTTTAGCCCGTTCGCAAGTCCGCTCGTGTGTACGCGGCATTAGACAAGCATATATTACTGGCAGGATCAACTAGGTAGCCACCAGGAGTGTCTACATGTGGCCCAAGGAAAAAAAAGGCACATGCCAAGTTGCTAGGGGCGCCGCGCCAGAGAAAACCCAGGTGGGCGTGCCAGGGGCAATGCCTGGGTAGAGTAAAGGGGGCCCTTGCATTGGGAAGGGCGAATGCCCGCTTCCCACAAACTGTCAGGTTCTCCCAGGGATGTGGAAGGCCTTGTGAGACCAGGGGCTGCAGGAGAAACTCTGCAATCCGCAGCCGGGTGCGGATGGCCAGGGGGTCGGGAGAGGAAGGATGATGGTGGCGTCTTCGGGCTGACCTTCTTCTTCAGGTTCTTTCAGACTCGCTGTCTTTTGCAGGGAAGGCCCGAGGTTCTTCCCAGCCTGAGGTGGGTACCCCCAGGCGGGCAGTAGCCAAAATGAAGAGCTGACATTGAAGGATCAAAAAATGAACACTTGGCCGTCACAAGCCAGCTATCCCTGCGATAACTTTTCTGACAACTGCTGCTTAAAACCGGTTTATGTAAAAGGATAACAGTGAACTTTTCTTATTTGCTACTTTTTGGTCTGTGTTTTGTTATATTTGTCCAATAAGATCAACAGATATTTTTTAACTTATCTGAAATGTAGAACTGTCTTCTTTCTTGTGCATACCCAAGGATTTAGGTTATCCCAAAGAGTCATATTTTGGGACTAGAAAATGATTAATGTCTATGTTTTGAAGATGGGAGAGGAGTGGGAGTGGGTGAGCAGTTTAGCAAAAGACATATTGGCAGGGCTGACACCAGGGCTGAATTTCTGTGTGTTGTCAGCCCAAATAGGACATTAGGAGCTGGGTGCATTCCTGGCAGAGCAACAGGTATTTTTCTGCAGGTCCTTTTAAGATAAAACATGGGAAAATGTGCACGTATTGCAGAAATGTTCTGCGCATTTTTTTTTTTTTTTGCCCTGACGTACACTTTAACTGCTTCAGATCCGGGCCATTGCCAAATGACGGCAACAGCGCGGATCTAAATTGCCGGGACTACGTCCATTGACGTCGTCCCGTGCACGAGCGGCCTGCGCGCCCGGTGATCAGCGAGTCTATGAGACTCGCCTGATCACAGATCAGAGTAAGGGGTTGGTCCCAACCCCTTACCACATGATCAGCTGTCAGCCAATGACAGCTGATCATGTGATGTAAACAGAGCCGGTAATCGGCTATTTTCCTCCTCGCGCTGACAGCGTGAGGAGGAAAAAAAAAACCCGATCACTGGCGGCCGTGATCGGGACATCAGTCCCGATCACAGCGATCTTGTGACACAGCAGTGCTGCCTACCAGTGCCCACCAGATTAACCCATCAGTGCCCACAGTGCCATCAATCAGCGCCACCCATCAGTGCCCACAGTGCCACCCATCAGTGCCCACAGTGCCACCCATCAGTGCCCACAGTGCCACCCATCAGTGCCCACAGTGCCACCCATCAGTGCCCACAGTGCCACCCATCAGTGCCCACAGTGCCACCCATCAGTGCCCACAGTGCCACCCATCAGTGCCACCCATCAGCACCCACATCAGTGCCACCCATCAGCACCCATCAGTGCAACCTATCAGTGCCCATCAGTGTCACCTACCGCCGCCCATCAGTGCCCATCAGTGCCGCCCATCAGTGCCGCCCATCAGTGCCGCCCATCAGTGCCACCTATCTGTGCCACCTATCTGTGCCGCCCATCCGTGGCCATCAGTGCCGCCTTATCTGTGCCCATCAGTGCCGCCTTAACTGTGCCCATCAGTGCCGCCTTAACTGTGCCCATCAGTGCCTGCCTTAACTGTGCCTATCAGTGCCTGCCTTAACTGTGCCTATCAGTGCCTGCCTTAACTGTGCCTATCAGTGCCTGCCTTAACTGTGCCTGCCTTAACTGTGCCTATCAGTGCCTGCCTTAACTGTGCCTATCAGTGCCTGCCTTAACTGTGCCTATCAGTGCCCACCAGTGCCGCCTCATCAGTGCATATCAATGAAGGAGAAAAATGACCTGTTTGCAAAATTTTATAACAAACTATTAAACATGATTTTTATTTTTTTTTCAAAATTTTCCATCTTTTTTTGTTTAGCAAAAAATAAAAACCCCAGCTGTGATTAAATACCACCAAAAGAAAGCTCTATTTGTGGGGAAAAAATGATAAAAATTTCATTTGGGTACAGTGTTGTATGACCGCAATTGTCATTCAAAGTGCGACAGCACTGAAAGCTCAAAATTGGTCTGGGCAGGAGGGGGGTTTAAGTGCCCAGTAAGCAAGTGGTTAAATCCATTCTTGTCAGTGTTTAACAGTGATTAATTCTAAAGCATATTGTCCTACTTTAAATAAGTGTCCAAAAATAACTAGTAACTACAAATTTTATGCATCAAACAAGCTGTAACATGCTTGCGCAGATTGCATGTGCAGAACAAGGTTTTATTTTTGTGTCAGATACAAAGTTCTCCAAAATGCTAGAAGAATCACAGGAATTAGTAAAATCCTCTTAAAACCTCAAGAATTTCAGAAATCCTGCCTATACATAGCTAAAAGAACATAGTGTAATCTGTAGGGAACTCTTTGCCCAAGGCGGGAATCAGAACACACAACATCAAAGGCAATACTCGGTCTGTAATACAGAACATTCAGAAGCTTTATAAGATATATTACTACGCTGCAGCTTATATATAAAATTGCTGTCTTCAGTACTCTGAACCTATTGGTACATGGACATTTCCTGGCTCGTTAAAACTATTTAATAGATTAGATTGGACATATCTCCCAAATGTCCCTGATTTGGAGGGACTGTCCCTGATTTAGAGCAATGTCCCTCTGTCCCTCATTCCTCCTCATTTGACCCTCATTTTGGTCTGATCTATATAGTTGTATATAAAATGCACTTTTTATCTATCAAAAAGTGTTTCCCAGTGCTAAACCTTTCATTTGATTTCTAAATTGCTGCATTTGTAAATTCCAAAAGTCAATATAAAGGATTAGTAGTGGTAAAAAAAAAACTTGTGGGTTTAACCAATCTTGTTTTTTTGTACAATTCTCCTTTAAGGGGGCGTGGCAAGGAGTGTGTCCTATGCCTGCATACTTTTGCTGATAGGTGTCCTTCATTCCCATCTCAAAAAGTTGGGAGGTATGTATTAGACATGATCGGCACTGGCATTGAACATGAGTGAAACATGATTGGACATATGACAGGACCTCTTAGAAACATTGCTCTTTATTCAAGCAAAGCTAGTACTGGCATATGTGCTATTCTAACAGCCATGTTACATACAGTAAGCAAGTTTTGATTCAGAAAGATTGGGGATTTATAACTGGCTTGTGGCTACAATGGTGGTGCCTGAAATGTGGCTTGCCAGTGCTGAGCCCCAGCAGCTCCGGCAGGTTTGAGGGCTGGAATCACAGACTGTCATTGACAGCCACAGCCCAGCACTAAAGCTAGGTGCAGAAGTGATCAGCTCCTGAGCTTGTCTGACTCTTGCAGCAACAAATCCCTGCAACAGTGAGTGATCTATTGCTTATTGATAAGAGTGAGCGATAGATCATCATTGTTCACACTTGAGCTTGAGCATTTTTGGAGCGTTTTTCTATGCATATTTGTACCCTTTTTGGGGGGGGGGGGGGGGGGGGGCCTTGGCAGCATTTTCAGGCTTGAGCGTGTTTGCTTTTTAGGAAAAAATAAAAATAAACACATAAATGAAAAGCTAGTTACTAGCTGGAGAGGCAAGAAATTACACAAAAAATGCATGTTACGCATGTTTTTAGGCATTTTTCCAGGAACCTCCATTGAAGTCTGTAGAGACTAGAAACGCGTGGCTCTGCACCAAAGAAGCTCATGTACTTTTTTTGAGCTTCGAGTGACACACCACTCGGGTGTAAATGGACACAACTGAATACTGTATAATGGGAACCTAAAGCCCTGTACACACGAACTGACTTTTCGACCGGACTGGTCGACGGACCGAATCCGCCAGACAATCCGACCGTGTGTGGGCTTCATCGGACCTTCAGCGGACTGTTTCTGTTGAAAATCTGACGGACTTTAGATTTGGAACATGTTTCAAATCTTTACGTCGGAACTCCACCGGACCCAGTTCCTATCGAGAAATCTGCTCGTCTGTATGCTAGTCCGACGGACGAAAACCGATGCTAGGGCACCTATTGGCTACTGGCTATGAATTTCCTTATTTTAGTCCGGTTGTACGTCATCATGTACGAATCCGTCGGACTTTGGTTTGATCGTGTGTAGGCGAGTCCGTTCGTTCGAAAGTCCGTCGGAAAGACTGTCGGACCTTTGTTGCCGAAAAGTCCGCCCGTGTGTACAGGGCATTAGTATGGAAGAGCCCTGGGGCCATCATAAAAAAAAAATATACAGAATAATGAGTTTGAAAAAAAAAATGTTTTTTTTTTTTTTCTTATAGAATTCTGAGTTTGAAAGTCAGAATTCTGAGTTTGAAAGTCAGAATTCTGAGTTTGAAAGTCAGAATTCTGAGTTTGCAAGTCAGAATTCTGAGTTTGCAAGTCAGAATTCTGAGTTTGCAAGTCAGAATTCTGAGTTTGCAAGTCAGAATTCTGAGTTTGCAAGTCAGAATTCTGAGTTTGCAAGTCAGAATTCTGAGTTTGCAAGTCAGAATTCTGAGTTTGCAAGTCAGAATTCTGAGTTTGCAAGTCAGAATTCTGAGTTTGCAAGTCAGAATTCTGAGTTTGCAAGTCAGAATTCTGAGTTTGCAAGTCAGAATCGTGAGTTTAAAAAAAAAAAATCTAAAGAATTCTGAGATTCAAAGTCAGAATTCTGAGATTCAAAGTCAGAATTCTGAGATTCAAAGTCAGAATTCTGAGATTCAAAGTCAGAATTCTGAGATTCAAAGTCAGAATTCTGAGATTCAAAGTCAGAATTCTGAGATTCAAAGTCAGAATTCTGAGATTCAAAGTCAGAATTCTGAGATTCAAAGTCAGAATTCTGAGATTATAAATATAGTAGTCTCTATTAGGAAGATTTTAGGACCAATGAGCAATAATGTAGTAACACCCACAGACCATCATTCTGCAGACATACATGTCTTCTGCTCTGTATATGAATATGTAAATCTATCTTAGTTACAGCACACAGTATAGGGAAGCAGGCAGTGCTGGGTTCTCTGGTGACTGTACTAATAGTTCCTCTGTTTGCTGTCTTATTCTTCTTCTCTTTCATCTGCTCCAACATAAAGAGCCATGCTGAAAACGTGTGTATTGTGTGTGAGTGGGGGGGGGGACACAGCTTCCATTGATAACAGAACACAGTGGCCATCACAGCTCTGCACCCCAACTTGTAGGAAATATTGCACTTTTGCCCCTAAATTGGGGAATTGTGAATCGCTAGAAAGCAGAAGGACAATGTGTGTCTATGGTCATAACGGATTGATCATAGCAATTACTTGTCTGGATTAATAGAGGTGTTTCACACACAATTAACCTCATATTAAACATAAAAGCACAATCAAACAACTAATGAGAGTTAGTGTAGTGGTTAGAGCAGCAGGCTTATATTGGTGAACTTGTGGGTTCTAATCTGGCTGAGGCTATGTTTTTTATATAAATATATTTTAAAATATGTGACAGTGAGGGCTTTAATTGTATTTTATCAATATATCCAAATTGATTTCAAGGTATATTAACAAAGACACACTGATATATTGAGCACACAAAGTTGTAGTATGCTGGCTACTATAAATTAGAGAGTAGAGATTTCAAAGAAAAAAAAACTGTGTGTCTCTCTCTCTCTCTCTCTCTCTCTATATCTATCTCTCTATCTCTCTATATCTCTCTCTCTCTCTCTCTCTCTCTCTCTCTCTCTCTCTCCTCTCTCTATATCTCTCTCTCGATAGATGGATAGATAGATAGATAGATAGATAGGTATCAGGGTGATCAGATGGGATCATTAGGTGTCATCTTCAGTTTCCCCGGGGGCAGTTCACAATTTCAGGAGACTGGTCATAATGGATCGATCATAGCAATTGTTTGTCTGGACTAATAATTATTTCACAGAGAATTAACCTCATATTAAACATAAAAAGCAATTACAAAGAACCTTTAAGTGATAGTATAGTGGTTAGAGCAACAGGTTATAGTGTTGAAAGTTGTGGGTTCTAATCCAGTTCAGAGTAGGTATTTTAATTATATATATTTTGAATATATTGATTTTATACTAAACATATTTTAAACTATGAGTTAGTGAGGACTTAAATTGTATTTTATTTATATATCCAAACTGATTTCAAGGCATATTAACAAAGACATAGTGATAAAATTGTTGTATAAGCTGACTACTATAAATTGGAGAGTAGGGATTTTTTTTTTTTTTTTACAAATCTATATATATATTGGGATGATTTTGGTGACATGGGGCCAGTTCTCAATTTCAGGAGATTGTCCCTGGAAGCTGCATGATAACCATCATATCTCATAACTCAACAGCAACAACAGCCCTGAGCTCTGCACTATAATGTAAACTGTGTGTACTACAATGTACACGCCCATATCTCCCCTTCACTGATTGGCTGCACTTTATCCCCACTGACACTAATGCAGCGCCATTTTCCTCTTACCTACACCGTTGACACAGAAATTTTTTTTTCCATCCAATGACACCACCGATGCAGGGTCATTTTTCCCATCCAATGACACAACCGATGCAGGGTCATTTTTCCCATCCAATGACACAACCGATGCAGGGTCATTTTTCCCATCCAATGACACCACCGATGCAGGGTCATTTTTCAGGGTCATTGAACTGCCCCCAGGGAAACTGAAGATGACATCCTAATGATCCCATCTGATCACCCTAATAGTATATACACACTTTTTTCTTTGAAATCTCTACTCTCTAATTTATAGTAGCCAGCATATACTACAACTTTGTGTGCTCAATATATCAGTGTGTCTTCGTTAATATACCTTGAAATCCATTTTGGATATATTGATAAAATACAATTTAAGCTCTCGCTGTCACATATTTTAAAATATATATATATATATATATATAAGAAATTCCCACAACTTCACCAATATAAGCCTGCTGCTTTAACCACTAAGCTATCTCTCAATACTGGTTTGCACTTGCTTTTATGTTTAATATGAGGTTAATTGTATGTGACACACCTCTATTAGTCCACACAAGTAATTGCTATGATCAATCCGTTATGACCATAGACACACATTGTCCTGCTGCTTTCTAACCATTCACAATTCCCTCATGTAGGAGCAAAAGTGCAATGTTTCCTATAAGTTGGGGTGCAGAGCTGTGCTGTGCTGGCCATTGTGTTCTGTTATCTATGGAAGCTGTGTCCCCCCCCACACACACAATACACACGTTTTCAGCATGGCTCTTTATGTTGGAGCAGATGACAGAGAAGGATGGGACAGCAGAGGAACCAGAGAATCCAGCACTGCCTGCTTCCCTATACTGTGTGCTGTAACTAAGATAGATTTACATATCCATATACAGAGAAGAAGACATGTATGTCTGCAGAATGATGGTCTGTGGGTGTTACTACATTATTGCTCATTGGTCCTAAAATCTTCCTAATAGAAATTGCTATATTTATAAACTCAGAATTGTGACTTTGAATCTCAGAATTGTGACTTTGAATCTCAGAATTCTGTAGAATTTTAAACTTACATTTCTGAATTTCAATCTCAGAATTGTGAGTTTCAGCCCTCATGCACACAGGCTGTTAAAAAAACGTTATGAAAACGCCAGTATCTTTGCAGTGAATTTTTTTAACTTTTTTCAGCTTTTTTCAGCGTTTTTGCAATAGCGGTTTTTAGCGTTTTTGAGCGTTTTTCCGCGTTAGCGTTTTTGAGCGTTTTTTTTTTTTTTTTCAAAAATTTTTTTTTTTTTTTTCAATGGATCAAAAACGCTAAAAAACGTTGGTGAATGACGTTTTTGAGCGTTTTTGAGCGTTTTTCTGCGTTAGAGCGTTTTTACAGCTGAAAAACGTCTTTCAGAACCCACTGGTCCTGGGTTTTTTTTACAGCTTAAAAACGCCTATGCCACTTGCAGCTCAAAAACGCCTAGGTGGGCATGAAGCCATAGACTAACATAGACAGGCCTTTTTAAGCTGCAAAAAAAGCTCAAAAAAGCAGCTGTAAAAACGTCCATGTGCATGAGGACTCAAAGTCAGAATTCAGTTTTTTTTTTATGATGGCCCCAGGGCTCTTCCATACATTAGGGCTCATGCACAATGCATCTCAATAAATCTCAAAGAAGCTGCTCCTACAGGCTTTTAAACTCTATTTTTTTTTTCTGCCTGAAGACTGCCATGTTAGCCAATGTGTCCATGCACACTATGGCTTTTTCAGGAGTTTACAGGCATATGCTATTACAGGCAGAAAAAAATCTAACTCGCATTTTTGAGAGGAGCTTTCGAGCAGAAAAGACACCCAAGTGCTCAAAAGAGCTTGAAAACACACAAAAAAAAAAAAAGGAAAAATGGGGGGAGAGGTTGTGAAAAAAACGCTTATGCCCAAAAAAACTCAAACAAGCTTATTCAAAAACGTGCAAAAGGGCCAAAAAAGTACAAGCTTCTTCAAGCTGAAAAATAAAAGCTCAAATGCCTGTAAAAGCATCTTCTTCTTTTTTTTTTTTTTTTTTTTTGCGCTGCAGCGTTCATAAGCCCTTAATGTTGATCATTAAAGCACTTCAGGAAATGCACTTCAAATAGTGAAAAGAGTCTTCTAAGTGATCTGTTGCTGCAGAGGTGCATTGTAATGCTGGATCAGGGAGGGAAACATTTTTAATAATTCAAATTTTATAGATAAAAAATTAAATAAATAATCCCCTACAATAACGCCTAGATCTCAGCAAACATGTTGGATGCCCTAGATCAGTGGTTCTCAACCTTCGTGAGAACAAGGCATAGTAAATTCTTTCAAAAATGTCCCAACAGTAGAAGGGGGAGGGGGGGAGAGTTTATACTCATCGATTCTAGGATTATTATAGATAGAATAGGATTATGTAGAGCATACAGTGCAGTAGTCAGGACTATGTAATGTACAACATATCCCATACTGCCAGGACACTGTAATTAATTACAGAGTGCAGAGGTCAGGAGTAAAGGCTGCCATGGATGGATCGGAATTCACCAGTTCAGTGAGAACCGGACAAATTTCGACCTACGTATGGCCATCCCTGTTCAAGAGAAGTCGATCGTTGCATGGGAATGTTCTTCAACTTTTGTCGATCAGAGGACACAGCCTATCAGAGAGTCCTGCTGTCAAAATACAAATTCCCGGAGGAGGGAATTCCTCCATCCACCTCTCTTGTGTGGATAGAGGGATCCGTTTGTTTTTTCTTCATTCCGCTCTCTGACTGAACCAAAAAAGAAAAAAAAAAACATCCATCTATGGCCAGCTGAAAGGGGTTGTAAACTCATGTTTTTTCACCTTAATACATCCTATGCATTAAGGTGAAAAAACACCTGGCAGTGACTGCCCCCGTTTTACTTACCTGAGCCCCGTATTTCCCTCGGTAGGGACGCGCTGTCCCTCTCTCCATGGGGTCCCGGCTCTTGATTGGATAGATTGATAGCAGTGCAGCCATTGGCTCCCGCCGCTGTCAATCAAATCCAATGATGCGGGGGGCGGGACCGAGTCCGGCATTTGTGTCTATGGACGCCGAATGCTGGGCTCGGGAGTGTGACCGCAAGGTAACCCCCGGGAGAGCGCTTCTCCTAGGGGGTTATCTGATGCGGGGGAGGAGCTACCAGCGCCGTCGAGGGACCCCAGAAGAGGATGATCGGGGACACTGCGCAAAACTAGCTGCACAGTGGAGGTAAGTATGATATGTTTGTTATTTAAAATTAAAAAAAAAATGAGGGTTTACAATCACTTTAAAGTAGAAGTAAAACCTCCTATTGTTTTCAGCCCAGGAAGCTGCCATCTTGGCCTCGGTTTAATCTGCAACTGCCATGATGCTGCACATGTGATCAGTTATGACACCAAGCATTGGATGGATTGACAGTTTAAGAGCACAACCAGTGTGACAGTTGCACATGGTGGGAATGTAACTGTTTTTTGAAACTGTTAAATCGATAGGTTTACTTCCACTTTAAATGTGTCTCCTTTATGTTGGTGATCATTGAGCTAGATTCACTCAGCATGACCCCTTACACTGCAGGTCGCAAGGCAATCTTAAGGCCCCTTTCACGCTAGGGTGGCGTCGGCAGTAAAATGGCGTGTAGTATTCGGCCGCTAGCAGGGGCGGTTTTACCCCCTGCTAGCAGCCGAGAAAGGATTAAAAACACCGCAAAGCGCTGCTGCAGTGGCAGTATAGCCGCGCTGCCCTATTGATTTCAATGGGCAGGAGCGGTGGAGGAGCGGTATACACACCGCTTCTTCACCACTCCAGTGGAGACACAGCAGTGGCTGTTTCAGGACGCTTTGTAGGTGCTATTTTTAGCGCTGTAGCGCCTGCAAAGCGCTCCAGTGTGAAAGAGGTCTAAGGCTTTGTGCATGCTGTGCTTTTAGCCCCTATTCATCAAATACCAGCTTTTTCCTGCACCTAGGAATCGGCCATGATTAAGGCCTAATTGGCGAAATGCATTGGCTTTTTTGACTGTTCACCTGCAATAAAAAAATGTTTTAGCCGACTCCCATGTTATGCTTACCTCCTCTGTGCAGTTGGTTTTGCACAGAGCAGCCTGGATCCTCCTCCTCTTGGGTCCCTCTTCGCTGCTCCTGGCCCCTCCCTCCTGACGAGTGCTTCCATAGACCAGCAGCTTGGGGGCACCCGAGGCAAGCTGCAGCTCTGTGTCCATTCAGACACGCAGCTGCCATTCAGCTCCGCCCCCTCTCTACCCTGATTGGCTAACTGACTTTGACAGCCACGGGAGCCAATGGTGCCGCGGCTGTGCCTCAGCCACTCAGGAGACAGTCTCGGCAGCCAAGGGAATCGTGGACATCGCTGGATAAAGAAGGGGTTCAGGTTAAGTATTGGGGGGTGCTGGGGCGACTGCTACACACAGAAGGTTTTTATCTTAATGCATAGAATGCATCAAGATAAAAAGAACTTCTGCCTTTACAACCCCTTTAAAGCGGATCTTCAGCCATTTTTTTCATCTTTCCATCTATTAAATCTTCTGCCCTTGTTGTTTTAACTTTGGATAGTAAAAACATTTTTCTACCAGTAAATACCTTTTATACAGCCCACGTCCTGTTTCTTGTCTTGTGATTAGCCTAGGCTTAAGTCCAACCTATGTGTGTGATTATATGTCAGTATTACATTGTATATCCCTGTATGTTGTGGTCGTTCAGGTGCTTATCTAATAGTTTTTTGAAAATATAGATGCTCCTTGCTGAAACCACTTCCTGTTGAAAAGAATTCCACATCCTTACCGCTCTTACAGTAAAGAACCCTCTATGCAGTTTAAGGTTAAACCGCTTTTCTTCGAATTTTAGCGAATAGCCACATGTCTTATTAAATTCCCTTTGCAGAAAAGTTTTATCCCTATTGTGGGGCCACCAGTACGGTATTTGCACATTGAAATCATATCCCCTCTCAAGCGTCTCTTCTCCAGAGAGAATAAGTTCAGTGCTCGTAACTAGGGATGAGCCCGCGGTTCGAGTCGAACGTAAGTTCGACTCGAACATCGGTTGTTAGTTTGTTGCAAAACGAACCGAACATATGGGGCGTTTGCGGAAAATTTGAGTGCCGCAAAACGCCCTATAATGCACTGCGAGATCGCAGTGCATTGCTGTATGATGATTGGCCAAAGCATGCACGTAACCTGGCCAATCGCGCGCTCTGCTAAGAGAACCATAATTGGCCAAAGGCAGGGTGTCAGGGGGACTAAGTCCACGCCCCACACTATAAAAGGCTGCTTACAGAGCGGCTGTGTGTAGTGTCGTTGGCGTGGACAGAGAGATAGCTTGAGATAGATTAAGCAAGAAGGTTACTTATTCATTTAGTGGCAGTGTATTTGAGATATATTATTTACACTCTGCATTCAGTGTAGCCTATATCTACAGTGCATTCCATGGTGTACAGTTGCTAATACAGTGCAGGCGGTGTACACAGTATCTAATACAGTGTGTACAGTGTTTCTACTACACTTCTGGTGGTGTACACAGTATACAATACAGTGCAGCCTTTGTACACTTTCGAATGCACTTCAGGCGGTGTACACAGTATCTAATACAGTGTAGTGCGGTGTTGTAAAACAAAATATACATCATGTCCAGAAGGCCACCAAGGAGAGGCAGACGCTCACAGGCCACTAAAAGAGGGCAAGCAGCCTCTGTGTCTACAGTAAGGTGACCAGATTTTTAAAATTAAATCCGGGGACATATATATATTTTTTTTTTTTACTAGTACTGGCAGCAATCGACAACTCTTTGCCTGTCTCCGCCGCCGCCCACCTCACAGCCTGTCAAGTCTAAAGCCCCATACACACTATCAGATTTTCTGCTGATTTTTTCCTTCAGATTTACCAAAACCATATAATATGAGGTCAAACCTTAGGAGTTTCAATTTGTATGCAATTAGGCAGGCCCTTGCACTACATGGTTTTGGTAAATCTGAAGACAAAAATCAGCAGAAAATCTGATAGTGTGGCTTTACTCTTCGGGCCCCGGCTACTACTGGGTGGGGAGCAGAGGAAGATCACTCCACCAGGGAAGGCAGGGAGATAAGCAGGCAGGTGGCTGGCCAGGACTTGAGCCAAGGCAGAAGAACATGCGAGTGGAGCTGAATGGGCATGTGCCCGAAACTGAAGAAATAGTCCCTCCGCTCCGACCAGCACATGATCATCAGAAAGGGGCACAGATAATGGTAAAAAATAACCCCCCATAAGCTAGTAGGAGCGGCAGAGGAGGGGGGGGTGCAATTCAGATTTTTTTCTTTTTATCCTGCAGGGGTTGTCTTTGAAATTGCCCCAGCCCCTGTTCAAATCCAATCCGGGGACAAAACTGGGGACAGATTTGGTCCGGGGACAGTGTCCTCAATCCGGGGACTATCCCCAGAAACCGGGCATGTCTGGTCACCCTAGTCTACAGTCAACAGTGCTGGTCGTGGACATGGTGCATCCTCTGCAGGTGGCCATGGGGCACGCTTGTCCTTTTTTGCTGCTTCTGGTATCGTGAGATTTCTGCAGCATGTTTGGCAAGTACAGAATCACAGTATATATAAAATAATATGCAAAGTGGAAATTATGTGAGCAGAATGCAGTTCCTCTTTAAGCCTAAACTTACCATTTTTTTAGGCATTTAAAAAAAAAAAAAAAAAAAGAAACCATTGAAATATAAATACCTTTACACTCTGTTGTGTAATAAATATATTCCTGAAATAGTTTCACAAATGTATTAGCAGCATCAAACCATATAACTAATTCCATAATTCGTTTATTCGTTTTCGAATCAAATTTGAATAGTTTTCCAATTTCCAAAGAGAATAAAATAGAATAGAAAAAAATGGAATATGATAGAAACGCACTGAATAGAAAAGAATATAACAAAAAATGAAAGAATAGAATAAAACAGAACAAAATAGAAAGGATATAATAGAATAAAAAAATTGATTATAACCATCTTCTGAAATTCAAATAGAATAGAAAAGAATAGAATTTAAAAAACAATAGAATAGAAAGAATATAACCATTTTCCAAAAGTCAAATAGAATCAATTCCAATTTGAAAAGAATAGAAAATAACAGAATAGTATAGAAAAAAGCAACAGAATGCTTGAATTTAACCATCTTTCTATTCTATTCAAATTGATTCTATATGAATTTTGGGAATGGTTATATTCTTTCTATACTAATCTATTCTATTGTTTTTTTAATTACATTCTCTTTTATTTGTTCTATTCTAATTTATTTTATATTCTTTTATTTTCTATTCCAATTTTATTCCATTCGAAATTTCAATTTCGGAAAATGGTTATATTCTTTCTATTCAGTTTTTTTTCTATACTATTCTGTTATTTTCTATTCTAGTTTAATCTAATATATTCTTTTCTATTCAAATTGATTTTGTTTGAATTTTGGGAAATGGTTATATTCTTTCTATTCTAATCTATTCTATTCTATTTTTTTAAATTCAATTCTTTTCTATTCTATTATAGTCTATCCTATTCTTTTTTTAATTCTATTCTTTTCTTATGTATTCTATTTGAATTTCAGAAGATGGTTTATATTCTTTCTATGTTCTATTCTATTTTTTTTTATATTCTAGTCTATTCTGTTCTTCTTTTATTTTCTATTTTTTGTTTTGTTTTACTCTATTATATTCTTTTCTGTTTATATTCTTTTCTAGTCTATTTTCGGATACATCCGAATGTCCGAAAAACGAAAATTTGTCCGAATTTTAATTCGGAACGAACTGCACATGTCTAAGATAAACAGGAACAGCCAACGAGGTGGTAATGCTACCTGTGAAATGTATAGTATGTGCATATTAGGTTAGATTAATTACAAAATAATATCTAAAAATCCTCTTGTAATGGCATTTTTTAATCTTTTTGAAATTAGTTCTCTCTACTGCATATCAACATGTAGGAACACTGGGGGCGATTTAATAAAGCTTTTTAATACAATTCCAGATTATGGCAGAATACAAAACTTTAGCCCCCAATTTAAAAATGGAGTTCAACATTACCCTAGGTAATTCCAACAAATGCATCAAGTTTTCTAATATATCTCTAATTCTCTATGGCTGTGACAGATTAAGTAGGAAATACCGCCATATCAAAGCTAAAGTATAACTTTTTTTTTTTTTTTTTGATAGTACCTCTTTTACCAATGGGACAAAGTACAAGTAGTATTTTATCCCATCTTCCTAGGTACCCTGTAATGCTAGCTGCAATGTCAGACAAGGCTTCCCTCCCCTCCGCTGCTCGACACCACTGCTAGTGTTACAGGGCACATAGGAAGATTCGACAGTATTACATGTACTTTGTCCCATTGGGAACTGAGTACTGTAAAAAAAAAAATAGAAACTGGAAGGGAAGTAAATGAGACTTATTTCATATCATTTGTATCTTCGCTCTAATAGCGACCATGTCTTGTTGTTAGTGCATGTAATCCGCTACAAATGGTTCCATGAGTAGAAATCTCTGCTATAGTTTGTATTAACTGCAGAACATTAATAAGACTAGAGTTTATCACACAGGAAACGAATATTAGGGTGTACATAATCTACCTATAGGTACCTAACTTGTAAACAAGGTACTGCTTTCCCTCCACACACACTCGCATAACAGTGAAGAGCTGTGTGATCCTCCTGGCCAGGGCTATGTGCATAGTTGTGAAGAGCTGTGTGATCCTCCTGGCCAGGGCTATGTGCATAGTTGTGAAGAGCTGTGTGATCCTCCTGGCCAGGGCTATGTGCATGGTTGTGAAGAGCTGTGTGATCCTCCTGGCCTGGGCTGTGTGCATGGTTGTGAACAGCGTGAATATCTAGTGCATTTGCATTATCACGCTGTCCCTTCAGGAACTGTATGGTTCAGCCTGCCATTTCAGGTAGTAGGGGGTTTCATAGGTGCTATAGGGGTGTGCTATCTATTGGGGTAGGGAGGAACCTCCCCCACTTGCAGGCTTCCTCGCTTTTCTAGGAGGGATTGTGTGCTGTTTACAGGGAGGGTACAGATAGATTGGTGGGATCCCCTACTGGTATTCCCACCATATCTCTCTTTAAGGGGTGGTTGTGTACTATTTTTTTTTTTTTTTCTGTGTTAAGCTATGCAAAGCTGAATAAACTTTTTTTTGTAGTTTACTCTGTTTGTTTGGTGTGCCTTGGTCATTTTTGTTTTTTTATTTTTATTTTTCCTTTTCATATATAGTTTTTTGATCACACCCCCTTTAATATATGTGGTGAGTACTACTATATTCCTATCCTGACGGGATTCCCATTCTTTCATATTTCATGGTTGTGAAGAGCTGTATGATCCTTCTGGGCTATGTACATGATTGAGGAGAGGAGCTCTCGGTGTGACAGCTTTTTTTTTTTTTTTTTTTTTTTTTTTTTTTCCTGGCCGCCTAACTCCCACAGTCCCGGCATAGCAGCTTGGAGGGGTTTCTACTACTTTCTAGCAATCTAGCACTTCTTTAGAAGATTGTAATTGACACATCCTTGCAGCAATGTTTCCGATATGCACATGAATTTGTCGCACACACCGACATTTGCCATGCAGATGTGAGACACGCTAGAGTGTCTCACATCTGCATTTTGTAATTCAGAAAGGGTGTAGGTGCCACTCTTTCTGAATTACAAAGCTTGTCTCCTATGCAAATTCTAGTAAACCGTTAGGATCTCTAAACTATTAGGATCTCTAAATCAGTCATTACGGCCTTTAGTTCAATGTTTTTTTTTTTTTAATCTGAATTATATGTGATGGATCAGAACACAATAGTATAAGTTGGTGAAGTAAAATTAGAAAAATATATACATAAAACTATTTTTCAGAAATAAAAAAACTGATAATTGGCATGTGCGTATGTATTCACCCCCTTTTTGTTATGAAGCTCATAAAAAGCTCTGGTGCAACCAATTGCCTTCAGAAGTCACATAATTAGTGAAATGATGTCCACCTGTGTGCAATCTAAGTGTAACATGATCTGTCATTACATACATGCACCTTTTTGAAAGGACCCAGAGGCTGCAACACGCAAGCAAGAGGCACCACTACCAAACACTGCCATGAAGTCTGCCAAGGAACTCTCCAAACAAGGGAAAATGTTGTTGAGAAGAACAAGTCAGGGTTAGGTTATAAAAAAAAAATATCCAAATCTTTGATCCCTAGGAGCACCATCAAATCTATCATAACCAAATGGAAAGAACATGGCACGACAGCAAACCTGCCAAGAGAGGGCCGCACACAAACTCACAGGCCGGGCAAGGAGGGCATTAATCAGAGAGGCAGCACAGAGACCTAAGGTAACCCTGGAGGAGCTGCAGAGTTCCACAGCAGAGACTGGAGTATCTGTACATAGGATGACAATAAGCCGCACGCTCCATAGAGTTGGGCTTTATGGCAGAGTGGCCAGAAGAAAGCCATTACTTTCAGCAAAAAACAAAATGGCATGTTTTGAGTTTGCGAAAAGGCATGTGGGAGACTCGCAAAATGTATGGAGATGAGACTAAAATTTACATTTTTTTGGCCATCAAAGAAAACGCTATTTCTGACGCAAACCCAACACATCACATCACCCAAAGAACACCATCCCCACAGTGAAACATGGTGGTGGCAGCATCATGCTGTGGGGATGTTTTTCAGAAGTTGGAACTGGGAAACTGGTCACAGTTGAGGGAAAGGTGGATGGTGCTAAATACAGGGATATTCTTGAGCAAAACCTGTACCAGTCTTTGTGTGTTTTAAGGCTAGGACGGAGGTTCCCCTTCTAGCAGGACAATGTCCCCAAACACACTGCTAAAGCAACACTTGAGTGGTTTAAGGGGAAACATGTAAATGTGTTGGAATGGCCTAGTCAAAGCCCAGACCTCAATCCAATAGAAAATCTGTGGTCAGACTTAAAGATTGCTGTTCACAAGCGCAAACCATCCAACTTGAAGGAGCTGGAGCAGTTTTTTAAGGAGGAATGGGCAAAAATCCAAGTGGTAAGATGTGGCAAGCTCATAGAGACTTATCCAAAGCGACTTGGAGCTGTGATAGCCGCAAAAGGTGGCTCTACAAAGTATTGACTTTTTTTTTTTTTTTTTTTTAATTTATTTTTATTCAAATTTTCCTTATAAGACACAAAGACATAAAGACATACAAATTGGTTGTCTAGCTTGTACAGGTAATATCGCAAGTACATCAGGTAAAAGAAAAAAAATGAAAGGGAAAGAAAAAGAGAGAAATACATCCATGCAATACAGTTTTAGCATGTAAGTGAAAAGGGGATTTTTGGAATTTTTGGGCCGCCCCCCCACTGCCCATAAAGGCCTATACCTATTAACTAGGAATTACATTTAATCGTCGATTCTTGGTATCGTAACTGAAGCTAGTCCAACATTAGTAAGCAATGTTCATTTCCTCCAGCCACCCACTCCAAACCTTATTAAATTTCAATTGGCAGCCTCTATTAAGATAGGTATCTTTATATAGTGGAAGATTATCGTTAACCAAACGTTTCCACTGGACATTTGTGGGGGGATAGGGCTTCTTCCATTGAAATGTTATGGTTTTCCTAGCGTAAAATAGAAGCAAACCAATCATCGTGCGTTTAGCTACAGCAGGAACTAATTTTTTTATAAGGCCCAACATACAAATCTCCATAGACAGTGGTAGATTAGTGGATGCAATTTTATTGATTAGGCCTAGTACCTCCCCCCAGAATTGTTGTATCTTTGGACAATGCCAAAAGATATGGGAAAAATCTCCGGGGGTGTAGCTACATCTCCAACACTTAGGGTATTGACTTTAAGGGGGTGAATACCCTGTTTCCTCGAAAATAAGACCTAGCATGATTGTCGGTGATGGCTGCAATATAAGACCTACCCCCCCCAAATAAGCCCTAGTTAAAGTACTTGTAGGGCTTATTTTCGGGGAAACAGGGTAGGGCTTATTTGGGGGGTAGGGCTTATATTGCAGCCATCACTGACAATCACGCTAGGTCTTATTTTTGGGGAAACAGGGTAGTTCTGCACATTGACTTTTTTCTGTTATTTTGTCCTATTTGTTTGCTTCACAATTTAAAAAAAATCTTCAAAGTTGTGGGCATGTTCTGTAAATTAAAAGATGCAAATCCTCAAACAATCCATGTTAACTCCAGGTTGTGAGACAACAAAACACGAAAAATGCCAAGGTGGTGAATACTTTTGCAAGGCATTGTATAAATGCCTCAGTTAATCAATGTGTGTCAATCTACAAAATATACAGTACCTGTGTCTCTCAGACAACAAAGGACCATTTAAATACAAACCAGACACGTCACCTCTAATGCTAATGAACCTGGACCTAAAAAAGGTGAAATGTTTCTGGTCAAGTTACTTAGATAATAGGTGTGAAGAACACGTGTAAATTCATTTATTCATTCTTTTGTATGCTTTTGAGAAGTGGAAGATGTATGACCCAAGTATCTATAAATTGCAGGGTCTGGAAGTCACTAAAGATAATCAGCAAGAGGACAGATCAGAAGAGGAGAGCTTTCTGGAGAGGCTGGAAAGATGATGATGAATTGGCCATATTTCCACAGACTGGGTACTGTGCTAATATAACTAATATGACTAATGTATGACTGTGTGTAGTACATATAATCCATCTAAAATGTTAATTTTGTTATAAAGCTGTTCCCCATTGAGGATTCTATGCTGGTATTTGTGAATAATTTAACATGAAAACACTACATTTTTGGCAAGCTATTATTGTTGCAAGGTTGACATGCTTGTATATTTTTTAATATATTGCTTTCATTTGTGTGTTTCTTTATTATAACTAATGAAGTAATGTCCTTGAAAATTTTGGCCTGCACATGTTTCAGACCTTGATCTGCTCATTTCTTTGACCTTTTACTGCTCATTAGTGCTGCATGTTTATAAATACCAGTTAAGGCCCATTTATGTTTGTACGGTGCGTTTAATGCACGTGTGTTCTCACAAGGCATAAATTGGCTATTGCCTATTGGCTGTTTCATTTTAGAGGCTTTTCATAAATACATGTCACTTTTTGGGATTGTGGCATGCTTAATGCTTTGGCTTTATACCCGTATAAGGTAATAGTATGTGGTTTGTTTATTCTACTCTACTATAGGAACTACATATAAAATCTGAAGCTTGGGTTTTCTGTGTATTTATAGAACGTTTTGTAAGAAGAAAGTATTAAAACTGCTGCATGCAACAGATTTAGACTGCAGTAGAGCACTACCGCACATATGTTACAAACTGAACATGAATAATTAAAACTACATTTTTACTGTAAATGAAATGTGAACAAAGCCTAAATACACCAATTTATGCTTCTTACCTATGTTATTGGTTTACTAAATGTAATTTAAATTTCAAGCCTAGTACTGTGCCCTTTTTGTTTTTTTATTTATTTTTTTACAGTGTTATGCATAAAGTGGTTGTATAGCTGGCACGTGTCCCTATTTTCTTCTTTAATTTTATAGCTTTATACACTACTTGTGATCTGTATTTAAAAGGATTTACCATTGCTTTTTTCAGTTTGCTTTGTAATGCATGCGTTGCAATGCACTAAAAATGCATGTGTCCAACTTCCCCATAAATATAGTCTGTTCCCATCCCAGCACGTCAGTTTTTTTTTTTATGTTTACACTGTTGGTAGGCCCATAGATATCAATGGCAACATATCAAAACATATGTTACATAGGATTTGATGCCTTGGGAACAGGTATTAACAAAACTTGGTAAATGGCTGTTAATTCTAGTCATTGTAAATACTAAAGTGCTTTTCATAACACATGTGAACGTGCATTAACGCATGACCACCTGCCTAATTGCTAAAAAAAAGGCACCTCTACACACACATAGATTCAAATGAGTCCTTCATTTTAAAGCCCAACTCCGGGCAAAAAAAAAAGTTTTCCCATGCAGTGGGGCTGTGCTCACACTGCACGGGTCAACAGCTTGTTTTTATTCAAAAGGGCACAATTCCTCCCATTCCTCCCTATGCCTTTCATTGACACCAAGGATGGGGCACAATTCCTTCCATTGACACCAACGATGGGGCACGGTCCTTCCATTGACACCAATGATGGGGCACAATCCCTTCCATTGACACCAACGATGGGGCACAATTCCTTCCATTGACACCATTAATGGGGCACAATTCCTTCCACTGACACCATCAGAGAGGCACAATTCTTTCCATTGACACCTACAATAGTCCTCCCATCAACACCAAAGACATAGCGTTGTTTACTCCCACTGGACTTCTACTCCCAATGGCGCTAGTCCGGCCCCCCTAAAGTCTGAAGGACAGTACACTGGCCCTTTGTTTAGAATGTTTGGAAGACCCCTGCCCTAGACAAAAATGAGCAGTTGACCCGTGCAATGTGGGCACAGCCCCAATGCATGGGAAAACTTTTTTTTGGGCTTTAAATACTTCTTACAGCTCAGTCACACCATGTCTGCTGAGCTGCATTGATCTACATAGACCAACACAGGCTCAACGCAAGGGCACATAGCAAACAATAGTGTTCTATGTGCTCTGCCCACAATATAGAGGTACGTTGTGGAATACTCCATAAAAATTCAGTATGTATGCGTTTTTACACAGTACATGCACACTGGTGTACGTATGTAGGGGTGGTGTGATGCTTTGTTTACTTTTTTCTTTTTTTAAATCAATTGAAGTGCCACAAAATGACAATTCATTCAACACGTTGTGACGTGATGTGCCCACAAAATGTCCTGGTGTCCAGTGGGAGTAAACAATGCTATATCTTTGGTGTCAGTGAGAGGACTAGCTCACCACACCACGTTGTTGAATGAATTGTCATTTTGTGATACTTCAATTGATGATGTAAAAAAAAAAAAAGTAAACAAAGCATCACATCACCCCTACACATGTACACCAGTGTGTATATGTTTAACCACCTCAATACAGTGCATTTTCGCCCCCTTCCTGCCCAAGCCATTTTTCAGCTTTCAGCGCTGTCGCACTTTGAATGACAATTGCGCGGTCATACAACACTGTACCCAAATGAAATTGTTATCATTTTTTCCCCACAAATAGAGCTTTCTTTTAGTGGTATTTGATCACCTCTGCGGTTTTTATTTTTTGCG
This sequence comes from Lithobates septentrionalis, assembly GCA_037952835.1. Classification (NCBI taxonomy): domain Eukaryota; kingdom Metazoa; phylum Chordata; class Amphibia; order Anura; family Ranidae; genus Lithobates; species Lithobates septentrionalis. Next base: position 605,151 of record JBBDGP010001070.1, read on the forward strand.
CTATAAACAAAAGAAGAGTGAGAAGTTTTAAAAAAAACACAATAATTTTTATCTTTTGCAATAATAAATATCCAATTTTTTTTTCTTTAAAACAAATTTTTTCTCAGTTTAGGCCGATATGTATTCTTGTACATATTTTTGGTTAAAAAAATCGCAATAAGCGTATATAGATTGGTTTGCGCAAAAGTTATAGCGTCTACAAAATAGGGGATAGATTTATAGGCTAGAAAAGAGGAAAGGGGACCACCCTATAAGTACCTGCCTTTAAAAAAAGTCACAAAGTCACAATTTTCCACCCAATGCTTCTCCTCAGAGTAAGAGGCCGTATCCGTAACCCAAAACAAACATACTATCAAAGGAAAGGACCGGGGGGAAGCACAAGGGAGTGATCTCCCTCGGTCCAAAAAGTGGTTACCATGGATATGGTGGGCAATAAAGGGAGGGAAAAGGATGTATGTAAAAATATATAAAGGTTTATTGGAAAAATAACAGGTGCTATACCATCGACAATAGATCACATATATGGAGCTGATCCACCTGACACAATTTAATGGGCCCGTCCAGTGCAAACAGCACGGGGCGCGCCTATCAACCTACAACACACAGACATACAACATATACACATATAGACATATGAAATAAAACATAGAGTGCAGGCGCCTTTATACCCACAGATGCATTAGGTCCCTATGGCCAATCGCCAGATCAAAAAGGAAAATAATGTTTGTATGGAATATAATAATAGAGGGACCTAATGCATGTGTGGTCCCCCGGGGAGATGGGGAAAGTGGAGTGGATATATACAATTGGTTGCCTAACTCAAAACCTCGCTAGATATCATCTACGTTGGCTGTATGGATATTGCAGCTAAATTGGTGGGTCAGGGGGACTCATACATTGTGTTGCATGCGCATGCTTAAATCATGAATTTTGCTGAGAGTCCATTCCTGTAGTTAGTGGGGATGAATATATAGCTGAGAGTCTCTATAGAGTTTAGGGGATATAGAAGCCGCACAGTGTAATGAATGCTGTTTGTACCAGGAACAGATCACATGACCACTCAGAATGGCTCGATATCTCTCAGGACTGCCAGTGTATGAGGATATGCTGGAAGTCTATACAGAGCTGAATGTCACTGTGCTCTTCTGTCCACATTGGTCAGGGCCATATCATTTCAGTTATTAAGAGTTCAGAGTCACCACTGCATATAGGAGTTAAAGGGGTTACATTACCACCTCTCTGTCGTACGAGCATTAGCTGTGTCTAATGTCCTGCAGCTGCTCCACCGCTCCGTGGCCTCTGCGCTGCCAGTGCCGACCGTGATATGCTCTATTCACCAGGCGTTCAGGTACATAATAATCCTTTCACTCGCTGGAGCACATTACAACTGTGCTTGTGTGGTGGGTTCTTTCCCCGTATGTGTGGCGGTCAAACTATTCATGTTTCCACTGAAAGGGAATCCCGTCTCCTGATCACCGCGGGAGATAGCTTCGGCGTCTGCACTTCTTGGTTACGTCGACGCGTTTCGCAACGTCATTGTTACGTAGCTTCAACAGGACGTACGTCCTGTTGAAGCTACGTAACAATGACGTTGCGAAACGCGTCGACGTAACCAAGAAGTGCAGACGCCGAAGCTATCTCCCGCGGTGATCAGGAGACGGGATTCCCTTTCAGTGGAAACATGAATAGTTTGACCGCCACACATACGGGGAAAGAACCCACCACACAAGCACAGTTGTAATGTGCTCCAGCGAGTGAAAGGATTATTATGTACCTGAACGCCTGGTGAATAGAGCATATCACGGTCGGCACTGGCAGCGCAGAGGCCACGGAGCGGTGGAGCAGCTGCAGGACATTAGACACAGCTAATGCTCGTACGACAGAGAGGTGGTAATGTAACCCCTTTAACTCCTATATGCAGTGGTGACTCTGAACTCTTAATAACTGAAATGATATGGCCCTGACCAATGTGGACAGAAGAGCACAGTGACATTCAGCTCTGTATAGACTTCCAGCATATCCTCATACACTGGCAGTCCTGAGAGATATCGAGCCATTCTGAGTGGTCATGTGATCTGTTCCTGGTACAAACAGCATTCATTACACTGTGCGGCTTCTATATCCCCTAAACTCTATAGAGACTCTCAGCTATATATTCATCCCCACTAACTACAGGAATGGACTCTCAGCAAAATTCATGATTTAAGCATGCGCATGCAACACAATGTATGAGTCCCCCTGACCCACCAATTTAGCTGCAATATCCATACAGCCAACGTAGATGATATCTAGCGAGGTTTTGAGTTAGGCAACCAATTGTATATATCCACTCCACTTTCCCCATCTCCCCGGGGGACCACACATGCATTAGGTCCCTCTATTATTATATTCCATACAAACATTATTTTCCTTTTTGATCTGGCGATTGGCCATAGGGACCTAATGCATCTGTGGGTATAAAGGCGCCTGCACTCTATGTTTTATTTCATATGTCTATATGTGTATATGTTGTATGTCTGTGTGTTGTAGGTTGATAGGCGCGCCCCGTGCTGTTTGCACTGGACGGGCCCATTAAATTGTGTCAGGTGGATCAGCTCCATATATGTGATCTATTGTCGATGGTATAGCACCTGTTATTTTTCCAATAAACCTTTATATATTTTTACATACATCCTTTTCCCTCCCTTTATTGCCCACCATATCCATGGTAACCACTTTTTGGACCGAGGGAGATCACTCCCTTGTGCTTCCCCCCGGTCCTTTCCTTTGATGGGATAGATTTATAACCTTTTTTATTTTTTTAAATTTTTTTACTAGTAATGGCGGCGATCTGCGATTTTTTTTTTTTATTGTGACTGCGATATTGCGGCAGACACATCGGACACTTTTGACACATATTTGGGACCATTTACATTTATACAGCGAACCGTGCTATAAAAATGCATTGATTACTGTATAAATGTGACAGGCAGGGAAGGGGTTAACACTAGGTGGTGATCGAGGGGTTAACTGTGTTGCTAGGGAGTGATTCTAACTGTAGGGGGAGGGGACTCACTAGGGGAGGAGACCAATCGGTGTTCCTCTGTGCTGGGAACACACCATCGGTCTCCTCTCCTCTCCTCTGACAGGACCGTGGATCTGTGTGTTTACACACACAGATCCACGGTCCTGCAGTGTTACCGGTAATCGCGGGTGCCCGGCGGACATCGCGTCCGCCGGGCACGCGCACTGGGTGCCTAGTGACACGGCGGGCGCGCGCGATCGCCGGCGGCGGCATGCGCGCGCCCCCTGGTGGCCTAGGAATGCGAGGCCGTCATATGACGCCCGCCCGCAACGAGAGCTGCGCCGCCTGGCCGTCAATAGACAGCCGGCGGTCAGCAAGCGGTTAAGTGCATGGGTTGCTGTGAACAGGTCTTGAAGCTTAGCGTAAAGCCTGGTACACACAATGAGATTATTGGACAAATGATCGTCCGTTTTTTTTTTTTTGTTTTTTTTTCGCATGCTAGTCTCCATATCGAAATTTCTCGTACAACAGAATAAAAATTCAGAAGTGATGTAATATATTGCATTGTATTTGTATTGTATTTTCAGACAAAAACTGTACTGATCAAAAAATCGTACGATCTGGTATCATAGGAGAAACATTTTCGTGTTTGTCCCATTGGATAATTTTGAACGAACTGTCGATCGAGCTGTGTACTAACGATCAGATTATCATATGATTGCTTTGAAAGCAGTAATTTGCATCTGATTTTCTAATCAAGTGTACTAGGCTCTACTCTACTTTTGTTGTGAAAATAACAATCCTCTCTGAGTGATCTATGTACATTGCAGAGATTTTAACAAACTGACAGGCTTGTGATCCAGAAGCCCCTGCCTGATAGTAAAGACTTTCAACTAAATTTACAGCACCAACACAGCCAGGGTCAAAATGCACCTCAGCTTGCTGATTAGACGATGAGGAAACCCAAACATATTGATTAGGGCAGGGCTTGACAAATTTGCTTTGAATCTAGGAGCGAGTTAAAAAATTTAGGAGCCAGTTTTTTTTTAGAGTGGTATGGATTGTCAGCTCCCGGGGTAAGGCCAGTAATTTTCGCCCCCTAACCCTAACTCACAACGGAGCACCCAGCCAATACCTCCAATGTAACGCTGTTACATCAGGGTTATGGGCTGGCCAGAAAGAGTAAGGCTGGCAACAGATGGCACTGGTTAGCTTAGGCAGGTGGCACTGGTTAGCTTAGGCAGGTGGCACTGATTGGCACTGGTAGGTGGCACTGGTTTGGAACTGACAGATGGCACTGGTTGGCACTGGCAGGTGGCACTGATTGGCACTGGCAGATGGCACTGGTAGATGGCACTGATTGGCACTGGCAGGTGGTGCTGGCAGGTGGCAGTGGCACTGGTTGGCACTGATTGGCAGTGGCACTAGTTGGCACTGGCAGGTGGCACTATTGGCACTGGCAGGTGGCACTGATTGGCGGTGGCACTTGTAGGTGACACGCGTTGGCACTGGCAGGTGGCACTGGGTGGCACTGGCAGGTTTCACACTGAGCTGAGTGTAACTGACAAGTAACAGAGAGGAAAGAGGAGCTGTCGGAATTGAGCTTATTGTCGGGGGTGGACGGGACCCAGCAGCTATTAAACACCAGCCAATGATTGGGCTGCTTAAGAAAAGGAATGGGGCCACATACACGTAGCGGCCTGCCCAGATCCCATCCCATTGGCTGATGTTTGATAGCTGCTGGGTCCCGCCTACCCCGACCGGGTCCCGCCCACCCCGACATCAAGCTCAATTCTGACAGATCCTCTCTCTCTCCTCTCTGTTACGTGTCAGTTTCACACACTCAGCGGCTCTGACAAGCATCAAGCGCTGTGCTTAAATTTTACAGTAAATAAAAGCTTGAAATCTTCATTTGTGTATTGTCGGTATTATAGGTTTATGGGGAAAGCAAACCTTCTACTTAAAGGGGAGAAAAGCATATATGTAAAGGAGACTTTTCACTAACCAAAACAGCTGTGTGAATAAGCTCACATGAAAACTGCCATTAAAGCCGCGTACACATGATCGAATTTTTCGGACGGGAAATGTGTGATGACAGGCTGTTGGCGGAAAATCCGACCGTTTGTGCGGTCCATCGGACAATTGTTGACGGATTTTCCATGGACAAATGTTGGATGGCAGGTTTTAAAATTTTCTGCGGACAAATGTCTTGCCGGATTTTCCGAGCATGTGTACACAAGTCCTTCAGACAAAAGTCCAAAGTACAAACAGGCATGGTCAGAAGCGAGCGTTTGTAATGGAGAATTAACATTCATGACGCGGCAAATTATGAAATTTCGAAATCCAGCGCACAATTCTCTTCTTCTTTAATGGGATAATAATGAAGCTGCTTTGCTGGTGATACTGATGGAGTTATTGCATACGGATTTTGAAAGGCTTTTTTTTTTCTAGTGATATCAAGAATAATATTATTATGCTTTTTTTTTTTTTTTTTTGGGCAAGTTACCACAACACCATTATCCCATAGTTTTTAATCTGCCAATAGAACTTAACCAAAAAGTGGATTCTATGCATCCAAAAATATAGAAAATATACCAAATCAAATCATTATTCAACCAAAAAATAATGTCAAAGCAATAACTCCAAGGCCAATAATAAATAACACGTTATCTCCTCCGATTTCGCAACATGTCTGGTTGACAAACGGCCGTTCAGAAAAGAACTGAACAGCGCAAACTGAAAAGTGCAAAATAAAAAGCACGAATCAACACTCACCAAACTTCTACTAACACAAAATTAGCAGAAGGAGCCCAAAGGGTGGCGCTACAGAGCTGAAAAACTACGTAGTACGTCACGTTTGTGTTTGTTGGCCAACAATTCCTTGCCATTTGTATGCAAGACAAAATCCAGGCACATGCCTTCGGACAAAAGTCTGAGGTTTTGTCTGCGGAAAATCCGATCGTGTGTACGAGGCTTTAGTCTTATTCAAATGCTGCAAAAATCCAACGTATTCCTGTGGCTGGATTCGCAGGTGGATGCAGATAGTTGTGGCTGCTCGGCCTGTACAAAATAATGGCAGGCTGACAATGGTCGCATTGAATACCTGTGGTTAGGGACAGATGATCGACCCTGATCATCTATGCTTAAATGCAAGTAATCGCTGCATGTGTGATTTACATCTAAACATTCGTGGACAGCTGCAGCCACTGTCAACCTGTCATTGCTTTGTGCAGGCTGAGGGGCCAGAACTATTCACATCCTCCTGTGAATCCAGCCGCATATTCTCCGCACTGCAAACATCGGACAAATGGACGGAGATGTATGGCCAGTCCTTCACACTTGTGGCAAAGCATGCCCAGCCCTTCGATCTCTCCAACTGTGTATAGTACAAACCTCCCCTGCGGCTTCAAACGAATGCCGGTATCTGTCGGCAGGGTTCCGGTCAGCATAGCACCCGCAGCAGTACTTGTAGGGAACATCCTAGATCCCATAGTTGACGGTACCAATGGAAAAGAAGACATGGCTGCACTCTGATCCTTCCAGCACGATCACGAGGCCTCTCTTCTCCTTTGGCGCCAAACACACACACGCATCCCACGCGGTAACAAGTAGGTCAGGCTCCTCCCACTTGTTCTTCTGATCACGTAGCTCCCGGGCTTTTACTTCTCACCCGCAGCCTACGCAGTCAAAAATAAAGTCCTGCAATTTAACCCCTTCTTCTCGTGGAAAAAATGACAAAGTCCAGAACTCCTTTAACATAAACTCCCGGTGAAATACTTCTCAGGGTTGCGGGAGGTTGACGGCTAACAATCCCGGATGACGCGCCCACATGTAGCACTAACTCACGGTGGAGCTGCTGGTTTAAAGCGGGCTGTTACCGTCACCTTCGTTACCTCAATTTCACCAGAACTGGGTCTAGGGTCCCGTTGAGTTTAATACCAGGCAGTGTAGACATCCGACACGAGTATCTTTTTCAATGCTTTAATAAAGGGTAACTGAAGGAAGTAGCAGGAAAGAGGTAGAAGAAGAGTTGCAGGGAAGTTCAAATACCTTTTCTTGATATAATATTAGGAATTGGAATCTTGTATATGAATGTACTCTCCTTTTTAGGGTTGAATCTTTGCCCGCCCGGATAGGTTTCTCTCACTAACCTAGCAGCCGGTACGCAGCACGAACAAAAGTCTCTGCCATAGACTTGAATAGAATAGAAACCCGTACGATCCTCTGCCACAGGATGTAATGTTTTACGATGAATAGCAAACGCAGTACTATGTGGTAGGTTAACTTTAGGATGCGTCCTCCAACTGAGTCACCAGTCTCCAGACCAGCACTCTGCATGATCCTTCCATGACGGGTCCTCCCCTGGGCTCTTCTCAGTTGTCCAGCTTCTTCCCGTAGGACAGACAGCACAGGACCATTCCCTCGCTGCTGTGGTAGACCCCAGACAGACTTCTGGGCTCACCCACACGCTGCAGCAATGTGGTCCTCCCGGTCGGAGGACCAATCGGTAGTTCTCCTAACACATACCTGTCGGCCAGGAGGGCCAGCAGGTGGAACGAAAGACCCCCTAAAACATGGCGTCTGTCCCATAAATACCCTCTCCCAGAATGCAACTTGGGGGACCACCCCCACCGAGTTATCTCCGGGACAGAAGAGCACTCATACGCTTCAACGTGATGCCTTTCCAACGCCGACCCATGGCAACAACGACACCCACAGGCACAGTGTGAAACTACATGCAACACAGCCAAACTGGAACAGAGGCTAAATCTGACTATGTATAAAACAGATAACCCACTAAATTTACCTATAAGCGGTAGATGAAAATCTACCAGCGCTACATGTATATAAAAATTGCTGCAGCATAAGGCATGCATCGTTGGAGCTAACTTATTTTTACTGTGCAATAAAACAAAAATAATTTTGGGCCATACATCATTATTATTATATTATACACGATTTATATAGCGCCAACAGTTTACGCAGCAATTTACAATGTAGAGGGGGGACAACACAATTACAGTACAGTTCAATACAAAAGGTACAGGAAGGCCCTGCTCGTAGAGCTTACATTCTAAAGGGAGGGGGTGGTGGTACAAAAGGTAATAGCTGCAGAGAATGATTTGATGGGGGTGGCTCGGGGACAGTTGTTAGGTGGGTGTGGGATAGGCTTCCCTGAATAAATTAGTTATTTTATTTTATACATTTATTTTGTGGTAAAGTGTGCTTTGTGTTATACACATACTAAAGTCTATATATGCCGGGAAATTATCTTATTTGGATAATGGTGTCCCTTTTAATCCACACTAATGATCAACTTGTAGTAAAATCATTATACTCCGTATGATAGATGTGTCAAAATGGGACTACACAAAGCTTTACATCATCTCCCCTGGCTGTTAAAGGTCAATCTGTCTCTGGGGAAAAAAAAAACACTTGCTTTTAGAGTCTGTATACACTCATGTTTTTATCCTTGCGCAATTGATATATACTTATATACCGTATAATTATATTTGTGATACATAGCTTTTTATTGTAATCATTGAATCAGATTGATGGCATTCTATCTTTTCATGCATACAGTATATTTTACAATGGCTTTTGGTAAAAAGTGGCTTTAGGACCTAGTTGTTGAGTAACTAAAATGTAATTTGTTTGCCTGTGTTGTTTAATCAAAGAGTTGACCAGCGCAACAGAAATGGTTAATGGTCAGCTTTCAGCGGAGTACTTTATTACACAAAGTCCCATTGTATGAGCACAGGAAGTCTTTCTGTGTACAGACACCATCTGAATGCAAAATTCACAGCCTTATTAAGCTGGTACTAATCACTGGCCTGAGAACTAATGACAAGCCTGAGACCCCAGGTTACCTCTGTCAGCTTACAAAACACGACACATTGACAGCTTGCTTGCTCTCCCTTCCCAAAATAATTTACATAATTTATATTTATTATTATACAGGATTTATACAGCGCCAACAGTTTACGCAGCGCTTTACAACATGAGGGCAGACAGTACACTTGCAATACAAATCAATACAGGAGGGATCAGAGGGCCCTGCTCGTTAGAGCTTACAATCTAGAAGAAATATATAATTACAAGGCATTCACCTTGAACAAAATAGTGTTATTTATGATGAGGTAACAAGTTAAAGGTCACAAACCAGCTTTTATTGATACCCTGGGCTGGACTAGAAACAATGCACATTATGTGCATAATACAGGATGAGTGACAATCTAATTTGAAACAACTTTGGGGGAACTTCGTCATCTACATCAAGTGTTTTGAAACTGGTTTGCGGACCACTTCTGGTCCGTCACATAGGTGGTACTCTGCATTCAAAGAGATTGGATTATTCTCATAGAAAAGGACACAGGTACTCCATGACTGAAATCACTGCCCCCTCTAGTGTCTGTAAGCTATCACTGGAGAGAGTGGAATAGTTCTTACAATAATATGGAGGAAGCACATGTATCCTTCAAAGTCCTTGCTTAGGATTGTGAATAGTAATAAAACAGGTAATGCTTACACAATTGCCCATTAAGTGGTGTAGGCACACAGTTGACCTCAGTTCAGAAAATGCTGTATTGTGTGCCCATGCACATGAAGTAACTAGAAGCAGTTTATGGTAATGGTCATTCGTTACTCGGAACAGCAATGCCTACATATTTATAAATGATGCTTAAAGTTAAACTTTTGGCAGATATAAAAGATTCAAATTCATGCTCTGTGTTCAATAAAATTTCTTTCAATTAATTTTAATTTAAATGCAAGCAGTATAAGTACTAGGGTTGCCACCTTTTCTTCAAGTCAAACCCGAACACTTCGGCGTTGCACAACAATTTTTTTTCATAGTATGCATAGATAAACAATGCATAGATGTTGCTATTAAATAACATTTCTAAACATATGAAGTTCTCACAAGAGTTCCCCTTTTACATCAGAGCTCGCAGAGTTCCCCCTTTTACATCAGAGCTCGCAGAGTTCCCCCTTTTACATCAGAGCTCGCAGAGTTCCCCCTTTTACATCAGAGCTCGCAGAGTTCCCCCTTTTACATCAGAGCTCGCAGAGTTCCCCCTTTTACATCAGAGCTCGCAGAGTTCCCCCTTTTACATCAGAGCTCGCAGAGTTATCCCTTTTACATCAGAGCTCGCAGAGTTCCCCCTTTTACATCAGAGCTCGCAGAGTTCCCCCTTTTACTGTAAGTGGGGGGGACTTGGCAGACTCTGATGTAAGAGAGAACTCTGGGGACTCTAACATAAGGGATGCTCTGGTGTACGAAGAGGACTCTGATGTAAGAGCCCTTGCACACTGGGGCGGTTTGCAGGCGCTATTGCGCTAATAATAGCGCCTGCAAACCGCCCAGAAAGTGCCGCTGCTTTCATTCCAGTGTGCAAGCCCCGAGGGCTTGCACACTGGAGCGATGCGCTGGCAGGACGGTAAAAAAAGTCCTGTCAGCAGCATCTTCGGAGCTGTGTGTATACCGCTCCTTTACCGCTCCTGCCCATTGAAATGAATGGGACGGCGCGGCTATACCGCCGGCAATGCGCCTCTGCAGAGGCGCTTTGCGGTGGTATTTAACCCCTTCTCGGCCGCTAGCGGGGGGTAAAACCGCCCCGCTAGCGGCCGCATACCGGCGGTAAAACGCCACTAATAGCGGCGTTTTACCGCCGACGCCGCCCCCCGCCCCAGTGTGCAAGGGCTCTAAAGGGGAGCACTGTGGCTTCTGGTGTAAAGGGGAGCTCTGATGTAATGAGTGCTCTGAGAACACTGATTTACCTTAGCGTACTAACTTAGAGGCAGGAGAGAGAAGGGGGGAGACTTAGTTCAATCTGAATAATGTGTTAGGGTCAGACAGTCTGAAACCTGGACGCATGATTCCAAACCCGAACATTTTGAAAATGTACAAATAGGAGCTCCTAAGGGCAATGTTCCTGCTGCTCAATAAGGACACTACGTAGCAGTACAGCACAGTCTCTGCCTTTTTGGAACCACAGATACTAGAAATTAACTACTATTTTAGTAAACGGCAAATTACATAAATCGATACCTATGCTTAGCCTTTGCAACAGCGTTCCTCACAGCAAAGTCCAATGTAGGTTTGGGTAGACAGGTGAGCAGCTGAAGGGATATCTGGGCTGGCACCACAGGCAAGTGGCTGGAGGAGTCCCAGATCTTGGTACCACAGGCAGGCATCTGGAAATGCAGAGCCACCCCACTTGACTTGCAGTATTCTGGTAGCAATTGGATCGGTGCTCCCTGCAATGGCTGGATCTTCCGTAGAAGCTGTGTGTGCTATTGGGCTCCAGCCTGGCTTCCTGCATGCCAGGACCAACAGTAGAGGACTGTACACCTGGCTGCAGATCACATGCTCAACCACCTCTGCCTCATTAGGAGAGGTCTCTCTGAGCTGCTGGGAGAGCTAAAGGAGCCCACAGCTGCATCCACGCATCATGAGTTAAAGTGGAATTTTGGCAGGCAGTGGCAGGATTTTTAATGCAGAAGAGACGTGCTTTGTCTCTTCTGCATTAACGTTACCCTACCTGTCTATCCACCCCTGTACAGTGAGCTGTGCACACGTATCTCATTGTATACATTTTGGTGATGCCAACTGAACTCCCATGCATGCACGAGAGTGACGTTGTATTGGCCCGGCCAATGAAAGGCGTCCAGCAACCAATACCCAGAAGCCAGATGTTCAAAGATGTCAGCAGCTGGAGGGGTGCCCCAGGACTCCACATTACTGCAGCCAAGGTGAGAATAGTTCCACTTTATGGGGCATTACGCTCAACCTGAATTTGACTTCATTTCAGCCTCCAATAGTCTTCCTGTACAACAGAGCTCAATGAGAGAGGAAGAAGCAGAGCAAGGAACCAAAAAAGTTAATCTGCTGACAAGAGGTGGAGGCCAATACATAGAAATAAGAGCTCATCACTGTGCTGCTTCTCTTAGAAAAGACTCATTACAATAACAGGCTGAAAGAAGATGTGTTTTTAACGATAAGGTATTACAACACATAAAGACTTTTTGCAGAACACCATCCAAAAATAAAAATATACACTGTTATAAGATAAAATAATAAACCCCACTTTTTCTGAAAGTTCCAGTTCCAAGATTTCCCCCATAGTACTTTTTTCTACAGCTAGATATCCACTGGCTAATAGCTAGCCTCATTTAACCTACGTCACCTGATCCCAGGTCATCCTGAACCCATCCCAACCTGTGACTGCGTGGTGACAGGAGAAGCAGCACAGTCATACGCTCATCTCTTTGTCACTCTACTTAATCTTCCTATACACATGCTTTTTTTCAGCACAGGAACTGGTTGGTGTGTTGTGCTGCTTCTTCTTTTCTCAGTTTAAGCTCTGCTGTACAGGAACTGGCTGATGCCAGGATAAATTCAGGTACTTACAGTGCTTGCATTTAGAAAATAAATGTAATGATGTATTAGGATTACAGAGCTGCAATAATTTGTGTCTTTTTATCTGCCCAAAGCTCCTGTTTATTATGGTCGCCTTAAAAGTATGCAATACCATGTCAATCTAATGACTTTTTAGCAATGGAACGCTTGTAAGTGACTAACATTAGAGGACAAAAACATTCTGTGGAATTGGAATATTTCAGCTACTTTCTATCTTATCTCTTTTTGCTTATCATAATATAATTGGACTCACATACACTATATTGCCAAAAGTATTGGGACACCTGCCTTTGCACACACATAATCTTTTAGGCTACATTCACAGAAACTAAGGTTATTAAGCCTAAGGCTCTGTTCACACCTAGGCGTTTCATTTTTCAGGCAGAAAGTCGCGCCTTTTTGTACAGGTAAAAAGCAGAAAACTGCCTGTAAATCTGCCCAAACAAGAATATCATGTACTTTTTTGAGCTTCAGGTGTTTTTCAGGCATTTTTACAAGCGTTTTACAAACTGAAAATGCACAGGTGTGAATGCAGCCTGATGGCATCGCAGTCTTATGCCCCGTACACACGGTCGGACTTTCCGACATAAAATGTGCGATCGGAGCTTGTTGTTGGAAATTCCGATCGTGTGTAGGCTCCATCGGACAGTTTCCTTCGGAATTTCCGTCGCACAAAATTTGAGATCCGGTTCTCAAATTTTCCGACAACAAAATCCGTTTGCGCAAATTCCGATCGTGTGTACACAATTCCGACGCACAAAGTGCCACGCATGCTCGGAATCAAGCAGAAGAGCAGCACTGACTATTGAACTTAATTTTTCTCGGCTCGTCGCACGTGTTGTACGTCACCACGTTCTTGACTCATTTTGTAGGGCTCTGGCAGTGCTCATCCTGTTCCTCCTTGCACAAAGGAGCAGATACCGGTCCTGCTGATGGGTTAAGGACCTTCTATGGCCCTGTCCAGCTCTCCTAGAGTAACTGCCTGTCTCCTGGAATCTCCTCCATGCTCTTGAGACTGTGCTGGGGGACACAGCAATACCTTCTGGCAATGGCACGTATTATGTGCCATCCTGGTGGAGTTGGACTGCCTGTGCAACCTCCTATAGGGTCCAGGTATCGCCTCATGCTACCAGTAGTGACACTGACTCTAGTCAAATGCAAAACTAGTGAAAAACAGTCAGAAAAGATGAGTAGGCGAAAAAAAAATGGTAACCTGTAAAACAATTCCTGTTTTGGAGGTCATCCCATTGTTGCCCAACTAGTGCACCTGTTAATCAGTTTCAGCTGCTTTGGTGTTAATGAAATTAACAACCCCCTCTGCTACTTAATGGACCAGATAAATATCCCAAGAGTTTATTTGACTAGATGCTCTACTCTGATTAAAAAGTGCTCCTTTAATTTTTTGGAGCTGTGTTTGTGTATTTTTATACATACATACATACATACATACATATATATATATATATATATATATATATATATATATATATATATATATCTCACAAAAGTAAGTACACCTCTCACATTTTTGTAAATATTTTATTATATCTTTTCATGTGACAACACTGAAGAAATTACTTTCCTACAATGTAAAGTAGTGAGTGTACAGCTTGTATAACAGTGTAATCTCTTTATTTCCGGGCATTGGTCTCGCCATTGTTTGTGCTGTTTGCTGAATTTGTTCTCACTTCCGCCCTTACTCTGTTTCCCTTTCGAAATCTCGCGCATGCGCCGTATCAGTAAAGAGATGATCAGAGCAGTATCGCGAGACTTCTCCTCTGTGCCGTTCTGAGGGGAAGCTCATCCATAGAAATGTCCCGACATGCAGGGAATACAGAAACGGCACACTTTAGGTGCCGTTAATGAAATGCCCTACTGCGCAATCGTGCATGACGTCATTTACAGGACGATTTACATGGAAACTACGGCAGTGAGTACACTTTCACAGGCAGCGATCAGCTGCCTGTGTTATCTACATTATGAAGAGCTAAAGTTGTCTCAGAGGGTTTACAACCACTTTAATGTCTAAACCGCTGGCAACAAAAGTGAGTACACCCCTAAGTGAACGTTTTAACCCCAATAGCCTTCAATGAGATTTGCCTCTAAGCTCAGGTTCAGTGAATTTTGAACAAGATTCACAGAATTTCTGGCAAATCAAACATAAACATAAAAACTATAGCACAAACTATAGCAACTACAAGCACAAGTTTGAACCACTCTTGTAAACATAAAAAATAAAGCAGATGCTGTTCCGAAGAGCAAACATGGTGCAAGCACCTTTGTTAAATCCCAACTGCCAAATCAAAATATACAGTATCTCTTGCAATGGGGCTGTGCCTGCACTATAAGGGATAATTGGTCATTTATGTCTAGACTAGAGGAACAATAAAAGATTTACTCAGCCGATCCTCTGCTCCTCTCTGGACTGCACCCCCACACTCCACTGGTCTATTGTACTGATGGCATCAAGAACAGAGCACAGGGTCCACAGCCCTGCATTGCACTGGACACCCTGGGGGACAGCCCACCCACCACCGAATCATGAAAGATCGCCACTCTCACCTAGACAAAACAAGCTATTAAACGCTGCAGTGCAGGCACAGCCCCACAGTAAGCGATAATTATTTTATTGCCTGGACTTGGCGTTTAATTAGGAATTATCAGTTCTCTATTCTATGGCTGTGACAGATACAGCACTCAGCACAGAGAATAGAGAGCTGGAGCTGCTCACTCCAATGTATCTGCCATCCCCACCCCATCCCCCACTCGGCTCACATCAGGAGGAAGGAAGAAGGTTGTTAACACCATGCTCTGCTCGTGTAGTGTAATCCCTGCACAGGCAGAGAGAGGGATGTGTGCTTCCCCACCCCATCCCCCACTCGGCTCACAGGAGAAAGGAAGAGGGTTGTTTACACTCTGCTTGTGTAGTGTAGTGTAATCCCTGCACAGGCAGAGAGAGGGATGTGTGCTTCCCCACCCCATCCCCCACTCGGCTCACAGGAGAAAGGAAGAGGGTTGTTTACACTCTGCTTGTGTAGTGTAGTGTAATCCCTGCACAGGCAGAGAGAGGGATGTGTGCTTTCTGCTGACAGCTCACTTGCCCTACAACAAGGTCACATCTGATGGGAATTGATGGCTAAGGATTTCAGGATTTAAATTATTGAGTATTGTGCATGATGCTTTTTTTATTTGCACTAACATACAATTTTTCAGGACAAGCTTTTGGCGTATGTCCCCTTCTTCAAGGTCCCAGAAGTACTGGTTCACAAAAAGTTTTAGCAGAATGTTAAAAAAACACTCTGAGGGAAAGGGAAAAAAAAGAAAAACAAACACACACAAACAAATGTACATGGTAATAAAACTAGCATAGTTATTGAACTAGTGAACATGAAGGGGACGTACCCTGAAAGCTTGTCCTGAAAAATTGTATGTTGGAGCAAATAAAAAAAGTATCACGGACAGTACTCAATTGTCTCTGTTGCAAGTGCACTAATATGGCTAAAATCACCTTAACCACTTGCCGCCCGCCCACCGTCAAATGACGGCGGGACGGTGCGGCTCTCGTTGGACATCATATGATGCAGCACCTGAACGGCCACTCCTGTGCGCACACGGGGGGCGGCAGCGCGGTGGTCGCGCCGTTTTGCTAGGACACGGCGTGACCCCAATCTCTGTAAAGAGCCACTGAGGCGGCTCTTTATTCATGTGATCGGCTGTGTCCAATCACAGCCGGTCAAATGTAAACAAGGAAGTGCCAGTAATCGGCTCTCCTTGCCTCACTGACAGAGTGTGTGGTGAGGGGAGCCGATCAGCGGCATTTCCTCGCAGGGGACAGTGAGAGATGTAATCAGGGCACTGATTACATTAGAGCGCCACCAATGCCAGCAACTCATGCCAACCAGTGCCAACCACCAGTGTCAACAATCAGTGCCCACCACAGCCAGAAATCAGTGCCCATTAGTGATGCCAGTCAGTGCTGGCTTGCAGTGTAACCTATCAGTGATGCCCATCAGTGCCACCCATTAATGCCCAACAGTGCCGCTTATCCATGCCGGCTATCAGGGTCCGTCAGTGCCACCGATCGGTGCTCATCAGTGCCACCTATCAGTGCCCATAAGTGCAGAATATTAGTGCCCCCCCCATAAGTGCCACCTCATCAGTGCCCATCAGTGCAGCCTCATCAGCGCACATCAGTGAAGGAGAAAAATTACTTGTTTACAAAATTTACCTACAGAAACTAAGAAAAACCTTTTTTTTTCAACATTTTCGTTTTTTTTAAAGAAAAAAGTAAAAATCCCAGCAGTGATTAAATACCACCAAAAGAAAGCTCTATTTGTGTGAAGAAAATAAAAATTTCACATGGTTACATTGTTGTATGGCCGCGCAATTGTCATTCAAAGTGTGACAGCGCTGAAAGCTGAAAAATGGCTTGAGCAGGAAGGGGGTGAAAGTGCCCAGTAGATAAGTGGTTCAGCAGGATTTAAAGTATGAAATTATAGTATGAAAAACCCTTTTTTGGGTGTTTGTAAACCTCATTGGCGCCAAACATTTCTGGGCCAAAAACTTATTTTTGGCACTAGTGTATGTCTATGCTGTAAACTGGGGTTTGCTGGGTGAAAAAGTCCTGTTTATGGAGTGACCTTTGCCATGAAAGTGTGCGGGGAGAAATATATCCATCTTGTTGCACAGCAAGGCAGTAAAAAACAAAATGAGGCTCTATTCACACTAGTGTGACTTGTCATGCAACTTTAGACACATAGACGAATGACAAGTCACACTCCATTGATTTCAATAGCACCGGCACCAGCAATCTATGCGACTTAGAAAAGGTTCCTGCACTACTTTGAAGTGACATTCTTGCGACTTGAGTGGCAGAAAGTTTAAAGTGGTTGTAAAGGCAGAATGTTGTTTGTTGTTTTTTTTTGTTTTTTTTTTTTTTTCATTCTATGCATTAAGATGAAAAACCTTCTGCGTGCAGCAGCCCCCATCAGCCCCCCTAATACTTACTTGAGCTCCATCTAGATCCAGCGATCTTGCAGCAGTGTCTCGGCTGCCCAAGACTCCCCTCCTCATTGGCTGAGACAGCAGCGCTGCGCCATTGGCTCCCGCTGCTGTCAGTTAGCCAATGAGAAGAGAATGGGGGGCGGGCCACGGCTCCGTGTCTGAATGAACACACGGAGCTGTGACTCGGCTCGGGTGCCCCCATAGCAAGCTGCTTGCTGTGGGGGCACTGAAGAGGAGGAAGGGGCCAGGAGCACCGGCGGGGGACCTGAGAAGAGAGGATCTGGGCTGCTCTGTGCAAAACCATTTCACAGAGCAGGTAAGTATAACATGTTTGTTATATTTATCTAAAAAAAAAAAAAAAAAAAAAAAAAAGACTTTACAATCACTTTAAAGTGGCATCAAAGTCTCTGCTCTCATGCACACTGCTGTGTTTGTTTGGTTCCTTGCTGAATGGAAGTGAAAGATAAACCTGTTTGGACTGTTCCAGATAGTCCCTGTCTCTTGCATGGTTTATTGCTGCCAATACCAGTTCAGCATGTCCCCCTTAGAGTAGACAGGAAGTGGCTGCAAAGAAGCCAGAATAGATCAGCAACATTAAATTATAGAAGAAGGATGAACAAATGGTGAAAACAGTATTACTAACAATTAAAAAGGTACGTGTCAATTGTTAAAGATACACAATGTTACTAAACGATATGCTCTGTCTCCCCCAGTGTTCAGACTGCAACATTACAAGTTTGTAACAAGTCTTGGGGCCGGTTCACACCATATGCATTGGATTGGGCTGGGCAGCTTTGCAACAATGTAGTCCCAACGCATAGATGAGGTAAAAAGCTTTGTTCCCTATCATGGCATTTCACACCAATGTGCAAGAAAAAAGTATGGTATGCAGTCCTTTTTTATCTAAACGTGGTGCGACGCAATGCACCACATCGTACTGCACTGTGCCCAAGAGTACTGCATGAATTGTCACTGAAATGTGAACTTAAAAAAGTTATGAAAAAAAAAAAGGGGTTACAGCAGGGGTCTCCAACCCCGGGCCGTAGTCTCTGCAGCCGGGCCGCAGCGGGTGGCATGACATTGCAAGGCGGTGGGCGGGTGAGAGAGCCCGGTGGATCAGAGAGGCGGGCAGATGAGAGAATCGGGCTGGCGAGCAGAGATGACATAATCTTTCTCCACCCGCCTAGCATCACCGCTCTTCCGCCCTCACAGCGTGAATTCGGAGGTGTGGCGGGGAGCAGAGAGATGACATCATCTCTCACCGCCCGCCCCGCATCACCGCTCTCCTGCCCTCACTCAAGAACGACCACTTTAGCACAGAGGCAGGCCTCTGTGCTAAATGAACCAGTGCCACCAATGCAGTGACAATCCACATCTGGTGGCAGGCAGCATGGCAAGTGGCATTCCTCATCTGGTGGCAGGTAGCATGGCAAGTGGCATTCCTCATCTGGTGGCAGGCAGCTTGGCAAGTGGCATTCCTCATCTGGTGGCAGGCAGCGTGGCATTCCTCATCTGGTGGCAGGCAGCGTGGCAAGTGGTTTTCCTCATCTGGTGGCAGGCAGCATGGCAAATGGCATTCCTCATCTGGTGGCAGGCAGCATGGCATGTGGCATTCCTCATCTGGTGGCAGGCAACGTGGCAAGTGGCATTCCTCATCTGGTGGCAGGCAGCTTGGCAAGTGGCATTCCTCATCTGGTGGCAGGCAGCGTGGCATTCCTCATCTGGTGGCAGGCAGCGTGGCAAGTGGTTTTCCTCATCTGGTGGCAGGCAGCATGGCAAATGGCATTCCTCATCTGGTGGCAGGCAGCATGGCATGTGGCATTCCTCATCTGGTGGCAGCCATCGTGGCATTCCTCATCTGGTGGCAGGCAGCGTGGCAAGTGGCATTCCTCATCTGGTGGCAGGCAACGTGGCAAGTGGCATTCCTCATCTGGTGGCAGGCAGCGTGGCAAGTGGCATTCCTCATCTGGTGGCAGGCAGCGTGGAAAGTGGCATTCTTCATCTGGTGGCAGGCGACGTGGAAAGTGACTAGCTGCATCTGGTGGCAGGTGACATGGCAAGTGACACATTTTGGGGCTCCCACTGATTCTGCATTATGGTGAGTTGAACTATTTCATTTACATTACAATGTAATATAAGAAATAATGCGCTTCAATCATTCTAACACCATACCAACCATGGTGTTGTGATGATTGAAGCGCCAACACCAGAACACCAGCTATTGCCCCGATAAATTGCCCGCAAAAAAATCACTTAACCCCGTGCACGCGTAGTATAGCACATTTGCCTTCACATCACAGACCAGTGGCCTTGTGGTAGTGCACATTATCAGGATTTAACTGAGTGCCCATTCATACCTGAACGCAGTGTGGGAAACCTGTGTTCCCTGCATGTTTCCCACAGAACATTCAAAGCACACTGCAGATGCTATCTGCAGCTTGTGCCAATGTTAAGTTAACAACACCCCAAATGCAGGTGGCAAACACCACCTATACACCTCTACAAATAGCGAGTTGTCATTAGGAGCACCTTAAACTGACAGGACTAATCTGTGTACCACATGAGCACATACTGTAGCCAGTCTGTGTGAGCCAGAATTATTGTTGGTTGGTAGGGGATCAAATACTTACTTTACTCACCGAACTGCAACTCCATTTATAACATATATTGTGTGTTTTTTCTGAATTTTTTTGGTTGATATTCTGTCTCTATCATTTAAAATACACCTAGGATAAAGATTATAGACCCTTAAAGTGGTTGTAAACAATTTTTGGTGACTTTTACCTATAGGTAAGCCTAGAATAAGGCTTACCTATAGGTAGTGGAAATATTTCCTAAACGTGCGCCGTTTAGGAGATATTTCACTTGTAGTGCGCCAATGTCGTCATCGGCGCATGCGCTGTAAAGCCGTCATGGTACGTTGGTACCATAGATGGCCACTAGGGGGCGCACGTGCCCCCCCCTGCTCGCCCATGGCGCCGATGCAAGTGCCTGGTGGTCGCAATCACCGCCGGCCTTCCGCGATCGCTCAGGGCACACAAAGAACCGGGATCACAGTTTCCAGTTCTCTGAGGGGAGAACAAATAGTCTGTTTATACAGAGTATGAACAGCGATCTGTCATCTCCCCCGCACAGACCCATCCCTCCTTCGGTTAGAACACACACTAGGACACACTTAACCCCTTCACTGTCCCCTAGTGGTTAACCCCTTCACTGCCAGTGACATTTTTACAGTAATCAATGCAATTTTATAGCACTGATCGCTGTAAAAATGCCAATGGTCCCAAAAGTGTGTCAAAATTGTCCGACGTGTCCGCCATAATGTCACAGTCCCGATAAAAATCGCAGATCGCCACCATTACTAGTAAAAAAAAAAAATGCTATAACTTTTGCGCAAACCAATCAATATACACTTATTGTGTTTTTTTTTTTTTTTATTTATTTATTTTTTTATACCAAAAATATGTAGAAGAATACATAGTCAGGTCTATAAATATTGGGACATCGACACAATTCTAATCTTTTTGGCTCTATACACCACCACAATGGATTTGAAATGAAACGAACAAGATGTGCTTTAACTGCAGACTTTCAGCTTTAATTTGAGGGTATTTACATCCAAATCAGGTGAACGGTGTAGGAATTACAACAGTTTGTATATGTGCCTCCCACTTTTTAAGGGACAGAAAGTAATGGGACAATTTGCTGTTCAGCTGTTCCATGGCCAGGTGTGTGTTATATCCTCATTATCCCATTTACAGGCCATTATGTATTCTGTTACATATTTTTGGTAAAAAAAAAAAAAAATCCCAATAAGCATATATTGATTGGTTTGCGCAAATGTTATAGCTTCTACAAACTATGGTGTGTGTGTGTATGTGTATGTATGTGTATATATGTATATATATATATATATATATGTATATGTATATATATATATATATATATATATATATATATATATATATATATATATATATATATATATATATATAAAATTACACACACTGGAGTTTTTATTTTTTACATTTTTTTTATACTAATACACTTACCAATTACTTATAGTAATGGCAGCGATCAGTGACTTATCTTTCTGTGAGTGGGGGATCTGATCTTAAAGGGGGGTTCTTTTTGTGAGTGGTGCATCTGATGTTAAAGGGGGGGCTCTTTCTGTAAGTGGGGGCTTTGATGGTAAAGGGGGGCTCTGATGATAAAGGGGGGGGGGGGCTCTTTCTGTATGCATAGGAGGACAATGGCAGTCGGGACATATCCAGCTGCCTTGGGGTGGGGGGACGCTAAAATGCACCTTTGCCTAAGTAGACAATCATTGCACTGGCCCTGCACATGGATCAGGAGGCTGTGTGCGAGTGGCCAGAGCCAGCTGTGCTGGAGCTGTCAGTGTCAGTTCAATGGATTGGAGCTCTTCTGCCCTTCCTGCCAGTCACTGCAACCTCCGGATCACACCAAGGATTACTTCTATATCTTCCACCACCTGACACCATCACCATAGGGGGGTCACCTGACACCACTTCCATACACCATAAGGAGTTAGTCATACATCACAAAAGAAACAATCTAGCCACCTAGAAATGTAACAATAGTAAAATGAGCTGACCAATTGCTATGGTGTTGTACCAAACATCTACACCACTAGGCCCAAGACCATAATTTTATTGTGTAAAGAGAGGAGGGGAAATCAAATGGTTGAAGAAGTAGGCTTCCAATATATCTTAGTCCCAATCATACCATCCTTTTCCCTTGTGATCTGAAGATCTAGAAAGTTTATACTGTTCTTTTGCATCTCTCTAGTAAAAAACATCTCTATATTATTGGTAGACCTGTGCATTCGTTTTCGTCCAAATGCATTTTTGTCCGAATTTTGGGTATTTTCGTTATCGTTTTAACAAACGATAACGAACGTGCAGAATCCTAAAACTGAAAGATCCGACATAAATGCTTCATTTTCGTTTTCGTTGTGACAACAGTTCGATATAGATAGGAGATTCGACATGATGCTGACAATAGCGATCTGTGTCCATCGAACCTGTGGTCGAATGTGCCTAACCTTAGCTCTATTACTTTAAGATTATTCTACATAGAGAAAAGATGTGATATAGAGAGAAAAGATTCGACATTATAGAGACAATAGCAAAAAAGGTTGAATGTGCCTAACCTAACTCTATTAGTCCAAGATTATTCGACATAGAAAGAAAAGATTCGACATGAAGATTCGACGAAGTAGTTGCCGCGAGCGGACATTTATGGTCAAATGCTCCGCCCATAGGCTATAGAAGAATTCTAATGTTGGTTGACTAGTAATAATAATTAATATAATTATTACTAGTGTCATACAACATTCTACTATAGCTTGTAGGCGGAACATTCGACCGGAAATGTACAATTGCGGCGTCGTACAGTTTAGCTGCTCCGTCGAATCTTCTTAGAACATTCGATAAACACCATAAGCCTTCAATGACCGATTCCACCTTAATTATTTCGGATTTTCGGACGAATGCATTTTTTAACGAAACAAAACAAATTAAAAACTAATTTCGGGAGTAACTAAATGTATTTTTCGGACGAAAACGAAATTCCGAAACAAATTATTTCAGTCTGCACATGTCTAATGTTGGTGTTGAGGAGATTCACAAAATCATAGAAATGCTTGTTTTGTCCTTGCCAAAGTATGAAAATATAATCTAGCAGGCGATTGTGGCAAGTGACACGCTGCATCAGGTGACAGGCAACGGTGGCAAGTACAGGCTGCATCTGGTGGCAGGTGACGGTGGTAAGTGACAAGCTGCATCTGGTGGCAGGCGGCGGTGGTACACTGCATCTGGTGGCAAGTAACAAGCTGAGGATTCCCACTGATTCTGCATTATGGTGAGTTGAAACTATTTCATTATATATTACAATGTAGTAATAGAAAAAATGTGATTTGATCATCCTGACACCATATCAAACATGGTGTCGGGATGATTTACATGCTAACACTAGCCATTCGTCTGACCAATCACCCCCGCCACCGAAATCACCATCAACCCCGAGACTTCATCCCCCCCCTCATCTTTTTTGGGAAGGGGGGGTGTCCCTGAATGGCAGTTTGGAAATGTGGTCACCCTAGTGACAGCCTGTCAAATTAATGGCTGCGCGGCTCGTGCAGCCATTACTTTGAGCAACACTTTACTGCCAGAGTTGGGCTAGGCCGGGGGGCAGGGTGGCATTAAGTTACATGCAAAACGGCTGGTGGCCGCCCGCTGCTGATTTTTTTTTTTTTTTTTTTTTTTCTTCTTTGGAGAAAGTCGGGCAGAGGGGCAGGGGCACAGGCGCAGCGGCTGGCCGCCAGCTAGCTGACACACGCTGTTGCATTCTGGGAGTTGTAGTCCACTCCATGCACGCTCAAGCTCCCAGTGGGTGGAAAAGCAGTGCAGCGAGGAAACTACAACTCCCAGATCTTGGAAGCAGAGCGCACCAGGGAGTCAGAACTTGGGACTGGCTCGGGCTGCAACTTTACTTGACCCCAGGACAGGAGCATCACCCCCCCCCCCCCCAGAACTGGAGGAGGTCAGGCAAGGACCTGCTGAGCTGGCACTGTCATCGCTGAGGTGATAGACCCTGACACCCTCCAGGGCCAGCTGGCCCCACATGCCATCTGTCTACCCCCCCCCCCCATTTAACCTGCCCCAGTGCCCACCCAGCACCTCAAAAAAGGTCTTAACACTGTGGGTCCTGATGGGAGCTGGCCTGTAGGTCCTAGCTGGCCATGGCCAGGACCCACAGGTCCGTGGCCAGCTCCCAGCAGGACCCACTGTCTGTGGGTCCTGCTGGGAGCTGGCCGCAGACCTGTGGGTCCTGCTGGCCATGGCCTGTGGAGCCTGCATGGCCTCTCGGCCACTAGCCTAGGATGACCAGACGTCCCTGGTTTCCAGGGACAGTGCCCAAACTGAGGACACTGTGCCTGGACCAAGTTTGTCCCCGCTTTGCAGGGCCGATCCTAGGCGGGTGCACCACAAGCAATTGCGTATAGTTTATATACTGTTTTTGTGCGTGTTTGCAAAATGAAAGTGGGCTGTCTGGATAAAGTCCAGGGCCACATTTTTGTCCCAGTCCAGCCTTGCCCAGGAATGTGTTCCCTCCGCACAGTTTTTGTGGACATAGGTTTGGAAGACTGAGGTTGAGCTCTGAAGTCACTATTGCAGCAGTTTTTTCTTATTCCGAGTCACTTTTCTGTGCAAAGTCCTTGTCTCTTTCGGTCAGTTGACCATGTTGATTGCGCTTATGCTTATCAGATGACTTTTTCCCAGAAACTGTATATGCTGTCGTAACCTTTTCCTTTTATACCTCGTGACACCGCAAATAAATTGGTAACTTCAGTTACAGAGGCACCAACTAAGTGGGTATCAACAATGTTCCCTTTTTGAAACTCCGTAAGCCTGACATAACCCTGTATTACTAGCAATGCATGCAGTGAATGATGATGGTGAGGCTTCCCACCTGTTAGCTAGGTGTCTCATCACACAGCAGATCCAAAAGGAATGTTACATCACTTTCGCATTCGATGCAAAACATGTGACTTTCACACCTGCAAATCATGTAGTGTTTCCATATTTTTGTCCAACCCCTGTATGTTAAACTGTGTTTTATTATGCTTCAGTTTGTGAATGAACAGGAAGCTCTGTACAGAGCTATTCCTGTTCATTCTGTGCAGCGGAGGCTGCAGAGATGAAGGTTGAGGACTGTGTCCTCAATCTCCTTTCTCTGTCTCACAAGTGAAACATCAGGGGTGTGTTTAGACGCCTGATATTTAGACAAAGCCCCCCAACAGGGCTGATAAAAAAAAATTGCAAAAAATAATAAACTGCTGACACTGTCCACTTTTAAGGTAGGCTAAATTTAAATTATATTAACTTTTTATTGTTTAGTAACATTTTATTATGTTTTTCTAAATTTTCCTTACTACAGTGCCTTGAAAAAGTATTCATACCCCTTGACATTTTGTCATGTTACAACTAAAAACATAAATGTATTTTATTGGGATTTTATGTGATTGACCAACACAAAGTGGCACATAATTGTGAAGTGGAAGGAAAATGATAAATGTTTTTCAAAATTTTTTACAAATAAATATGTGAAAAGTATGGCGTACATTTGTATTCATCCCTCTACTCTGATACCCCTAACTAAAATCTAGTGGAACCAATTGCCTTCAGAAGTCACCTAATTAGTAAATAGAGTCCACCCGTGTGTAATTTAATCTCATTATACATACAGCTGTACTGTGAAGCCCTCAGAGGTTTGTTAGAGAACCTTAGTGAACAAACAGCATCATGAAAACCAAGGAACACACCAGACAGGTCAGGGATAAAGTTGTGGAGAAGTTTAAAGCAGGGTTAGGCTATAAAAAAATATCCCTAGCTTTGAACATCTCACAGAGCACTGTTCAATACATCATATGAAAATGGAAAGAGTATGGCACAACTGCAAACCTACCAAGACATTGCCGTCCACCTAAACTTTTATAGGCTGAGTAAGGAGAGCATTAATCAAAGAAGCAGCCAAGAGGCCCATAGTAACTCTGGAGGAGCTGCAGAGATCCACAGCTCAGGTGGGAGAATCTGTCCACAGGACAACTATTAGTCGTGCACTCCACAAATCTGGCCTCTATGGAAGAGTGGCAAGAAGAAAGCCATAAGAAGTCCCGTTTGCAGTTTGCGAGAAGCCATGTGGGGGACACAGCAAACATGGAAGAAGGTGCCCTGGTCAGATGCGACCAAAATTGAACTTTTTAGCCTAAAATCAAAACACTGTGTGGCAGAAAACTAACACTGCACATCACCCTGAACACACCATCCACACCGTGAAACATGGTGGTGACAACATCATGTTGTGGGGATGCTTTTCTTCAGCAGGGACAGGGAAGCTGGTCAGAGTTGATGGGAAGATGGATGGAGCCAAATACAGGGGAATCTTAAGAGAAAAACTGTTATGCCGCGTACACACGGTCGGACTTTCCGGCATACTTGGTCCGGCACACTTTCCGACGGACTTTGTCCGCCAGGTGCGCCGGACTTTAAAACGGACGGACTTGCCCACACACGCCGGGACTTTCCGGCGGGCTAAGTCCGCCCGTCTTTCCGACGGACTTTCAGAATGAACGGACTTGCCCACACACGGCCAAGTCCGTTCATTTTGAACGTGACTCAGGTGCGACGGGACTAGCAAAGGATGTCAATCTTGCCGCTTTTATCGGCGAGATTGACACCTTGCGAGCCCCGTTGCGGGGCATACCAGGCCCTTAGGTCTGGTATGGATTATAAAGGGAACCCCGCTACGCCGAAAAAACGGCGTGGGGTCCCCCTAAAATCCATACCAGACCCCGATCCGAGCACGCAGCCTGGCCGGTCAGGAAAGGGGGTGGGGACGAGCGTGCGCCCCCCCCCTCCTGAACCGTACCAGGCCGCATGCCCTCAACATGGGGGGGTGCTTTGGGGGAGGGGGCGCCTTACGGTGCCCCCCCACCACAAAGCACCTTGTCCCCATGTTGATGAGGACAAGGGCCTCTTCCCGACAACCCTGGCCGTTGGTTGTCGGGGTCTGCGGGCGGGGGGCTTATCGGAATCCGGGAGCCCCCTTTAATAAGGGGGCCCCCAGATCCCGGCCCCCCACCCTGTGTGAATGAGTATGGGGTACATGGTACCCCTACCCATTCACCTAGGTAAAGTGTCAATAATAAAACACAACACAGGGTTTTAAAATAATTTATTAAACAGCTCCGGGGGGGGAATCTTCCTCCGGCTTCGGGGGTCTTCTTCCGGGGTCCCTCCGGTTCATCTTCTCCCGGCGTCCGGTTGGTTCTTCTCCGCTCTCCGGCCTCTTCTCCCGGTGTCCCCAGGTCTTCGGCCGGTCCCTCCACTGTCTTCATGTAGCTCTATTGCCAGCGGAGGTCCGGACTTCTGGTCTTCTTGTCTTCTCTTCCCCAGATGTTGACACGACGCTCTCTCCTGCTGGACTGGTCTCCGAGGGCTGCGTTGTGACTTATATAGGCGGAGACCCCGCCCCCTTTTGATGTCACAGTCCCTGGGCACAGTCCCTTTATAATCCATACCAGACCTAAGGGCCTGGTATGCGCCGCGCTCGCCGCAATAGGAAGATTTGTTTTTCCTATTGTAGCGAGCGCGAGATGCAATACCCTGCCCTCGTGTCGTATTTGGTCTGTCGGACCAGCCTACACACGAGCGGGCTTTCCGTCGGACCAGCACACACACGAGCGGACTTTCCGCCCGAAACTGAGTCCGACGGAAAGATTTGAAACTTTCTTCAAATCTAGGTCCGGCGGGCTTTTGGGAAGAAGTCCGCCGGAAAAGTCCGCCGCTGCCCACACACGGGCGGATTGTCCGGCACACTCTGGTCCGCCGGACCAACTATGCCGGAAAGTCCGACCGTGTGTACGCGGCATTAGAGTCTGCAAAAGACTTGAGACTGGGGCGGAGGTTCACCTTCCAGCAGGACAACGACCCTAAACATATAGCCAGACCTACAATGGAATGGTTTAGAGCAAAGCATATTCATGTGTTAGAATGGCCCAGTCAAAGTCCAGACCTAAATCCAATTGAGAATCTGCGGCAAGACTTGAAAATTTCTGTTTCCAGATGCTCTCCATCCAATTTGAAAGAGCTTGAGCTATTTTGAAAAGAAGAAATGTCACTCTCCAGATGTGAAAAGCTGGTAGCGACATACCCAAAAAGACTTGCAGCTGTAATTGCAGCGAAAGGTGGTTTTACAAAGTATTGACTCAGAAGGGCTGAATACAAATATACGCCACACTTTTCACATATTACTCTAAACTGATGACCTACAGGGGCATTTAAAATGTTGTCTATACAAAATATAGGGTACTGAAGTTTGTTGTAGTTTCACAGGCACACGCAATATTAGGGTTTGACATTTTTGGTATCAATTTACATGGCGCAACCTCATCTTTTATATTTTACCAAACAAATTGGGTAATTTTATGTTGTTTGTGTGCCCTAAAATTAACTTTCTTATTGCTGTGTTTTTTTTTTTTACCAAAATTTTGAACTTCCTTAAAGTGATTGTAAAGCTTGGATTATTTAAAAAACACAAACAAACATGTCATACTTACCTCCACTGTGCAGCTCGTTTTGCACAGAGTGGCCCCGAACACCGTCTTCTGGGGTCCCTTGGTGGCTCTCGCGGCTCCTCCCCCACATCAGGTAACCCCCTAGGAGAAGCGCTCTCCTGGGGGGTTACCTTGCGGGCATGCTCCTGAGTCCATCATTCGGCGTTCATAGCTGCCGAATGTATGACTTGGCCCCGCCCCCCGCGCCATTGGATTTGATTGATAGTGGGAGCCAATGGCTGCACTGCTATCAATCTATCCAATCAACAGCCGAGAACCCCGGGCAGAGGGACAGCGCTCCCCCCCCCCCCGGTTGAAGTTTCAGGGCTCAGGCAAGTAAAACGGGGGGCTGGGGGGCCGGTCACTGACAGGTGTTTTTTTCACCTTAATGCATATGATGCATTAAGGTGAGAAGAAACACAAGGGTTACAACCCCTTTAACCATTGCACTAATATTATGTGACAAAAAATACTATTATTTATTATTCTCTAGGGTGTCTGCTTACAGAAATTAATGTTTTGGGAGTTTATGCAATCTTTAGGCCTAAAATTATTTTATAAAACTTGCAAAAATGGCTCTGACAGCGAAAGAGTTACCGGGAGTGCCTGAAACAGGAGTTTAATCAAAGGCATTCAAATGTAAAAGTCTGAGGACAAAAATGTACAAGTTTTTTTTCCTCTACTACCAGTTAATTTCTACCTATTCGACAGTAAAATATACCAACATGTTAGAGGCACTGTGATGGGCACAGTGTGTGCCTCCACCTATTCCAACCTCTTTTTAGGCTGGTGGGAACAGACAATTGTATTTTGTAGATGATTTAGAGATGTTTACATAAAAATATTGCTATGGGCAAGGTTCATAGATTATATTTTCATACTTTGACAAGGACAAAACAAGCATTTCTATGATTTTGTGAATCTCCTCAACACCAACAATGTTTTTTACTAGAGAGATCCAAAAGAACAGTATAAACTTTCTAGATCTTCAGATCACAAGGGAAAAGGATGGTATGATTGGGACTAAGATACAGTATCACACACAAGTGAGTACACCCCTCACATTTTTGTATCATATCTTTTCATGTGACAACACTGAAGAAATGACACTTTGCTACAAAGTAAAGTAGTGAGTGTACAGCTTGTATAACAGTGTAAATTTGCTGTCCCCTCAAAATAACTCGACACACAGCCATTAATGTCTAAACTACTGGCAACAAAAGTGAATACACCCCTAAGTGAAAATGTCCAAATTGGGCCCAATTAGCCATTTTCCCTCCCGGTTATCATGTGACTCGTTAGTGTTACAAGGTCTCGGGTGTGAATGGGGAGCGGGTGTGTTAAATTTGGTGTTATCGCTCTCACTCTCTCATACTGGTCACTGAAAGTTCAATATGGCACCTCTTGGCAAAGAACTCCCTGAGGATCTGAAAAAAAGAATTGTTGCTCTAAAGAAAGATGGCCTAGGCTATAAGAAGATGGCCAAGACCCTGAAACTGAGCTGCAGCACAATGGCCAAGACCATACAGCGGTTTATTAGGACAGGTTCCACTCAGAACAGGCCTCGCCATGGTCGATCAAAGAAGTTAAGTGCACGTACTCAGCATCATATCCAGAGGTTGTCTTTGGGAAATAGACATATGAGTGCTGCCAGCATTACTGCAGAGGTTGAAGGGGTGGAGTGTCAGCCTGTCAGTGCTCAGACCATACCCCACATATTGCATAAAATTGGTCTGCATGGCTGTCGTCCCAGAAGGAAGCCTCTTCTAAAGATAATGTGCAAGAAAGTCTGCAAACAGTTTTCTGAAGACAAGCAGACTAAGGACATGGATTACTAAAACCATGTCCTGTGGTCTGATGAGACCAAGATAAACTTATTTGGTTCAAATGGTGTCAAGCGTGTGTGGCGGCAACCAGGTGAGGAGTACAAAGACAAGTGTGTCTTGCCTACAGTCAAGCATGGTGGTGGGAGTGTCATGGTCTGGGCCTGCATGAGTGCTGCCGGCACTGGGGAGCTACAGTTCACCGAGGGAGCCATGAATGCCAACATGTACTGTGACATACTGAAGCAGAGCATGATTCCCTCTCTTCGGAGACTGGGCCACAGGGCAGTAATCCAACATAACGACCCCAAATACACCTCCAAGATGACCACTGCCTTGCTAAAGAAGCTGAGGGTAAAGGTGATGGACTGGCCAAGCATGTCTCCAAACTTAAACCCTATTGAGCCTCTGTGGATATCCTCAAACGGAAGGTGGAGGAGCGCAAGGTCTCTAACATCCACCAGCTCCATTATGTCATCAAGGAAGAGTGGAAGAGGACTCCAGTGGCAACCTGTGAAGCTCTGGTGAACTCCATGCCCAAGGGGGTTAAGGCAGTGCTGGAAAATAATGGTGGCCACACAAAATATATAGATACTTTGGGCCCAAATTGGACATTTTCACTTAGGGGTGTACTTACTTTTGCCAGCGGTTTAGACATTAATGGCTGTGTGTTGAGTTATTTTGAGGGGGCAGCAAATTTACACTGTTATACAAGCTGTACATTCACTACTTTAAATTGTAGAAAAGTGTAATTTCTTTAGAGTTGTCACATGAAAAGATATGATAAAATATTTACAAAAATGTGAGGGGTGTACTCATTTGAGTGAGATACTGTATATTGTAAGCCTACTTCTTCTACCATTTAATTTCCCCTCCTCTCTTTACACTAAAAAATTGTGGACATGGACCAACAAGTGGTGTAGATGTTTGGTACAACACCATAGCAATTGGTCAGCTCATTTTTTTTTTTTTTCTTAATTGTTACATTGCTAGGTGGCTAGATTTGTTTCAGTTGTGAGGTATGAAAAACTCCAACTGAGATCTGGTTACTGTAGAGAGAGAGGTTTCCTTTTAATACCCCCAATTCTTAAGCAGTGGGATAAAAAAATGTTCCTACCCACTAGCTTTTCAATGCTCATGTCCCCTATCCTAATGCCGCGTACACACGGTCGGACTTTTCGGCTACAAAAGTCCGACAGCCTGTCCGACAGACTTTTGATGGACTTTTGTCGGACTTTTGGCGGACTTGCGGCAGACTTTCTTATGAACGGACTTGCCTACATACGATCACACAAAAGTCAGACGGATTCGTACGTGATGACGTACACCAGACTAAAATAAGGAAGTTGATAGCCAGTAGCCAATAGCTGCCCTAGCGTCGGTTTTTGTCCGTCGGACTAGCACACAGACGAGCGGATTTCTGGGTCCGGCGTAGTTACGACGTAAAGATTTGAAGCATGTTTCAAATCTAAAGTCCGTCAGATTTGCGTCTGGAAAAGTCCGCAGAAAGTCCGGGGAAGCCCACACACGATCGGATTGTCAGCCAGCTTTAGTCCCTTTTTTGTAGACGAAAAGTCCGACCGTGTGTACGTGGCATTAGAGTATTAACACGCACTTGTTTCACATTATCTATTAAAAACTCAAAAATTTGAGCTTCTTTATTTTTCCATTGGTTTTTCGTGCGTGGGTATAGGCTCTCTTGTTTCTTTGTTTCTCCTGTACTTGGCAGATTAACGGAGTTTCTGAAGTATAGAAGGATATTTGTTAAAAAAAAAAATTGCGTAAGTTGTGCGTATTAGTGACTGAGCCTGGGTTCAATATCTTGCAAGATACTATTTTTGAAGCATTCAGACGTATGCTCAATGTTTATAGAAAAACACACGAGGAGTTGGTGGGAGGTAGCCAGCTTAGATATGTATATTCAAAAGAAGATAATTGTTCGTGGCTTAAGAATCACAATAAAACATCACTCTCATACGAATGACTCCAATTTTGTGGCGAGATGGTAGAAACTGCAGATCGAAAATAAGTTCAGGATGATGCAGTATCTACTTGACCATGAAAGAAGTAAATTTGAGTTTAATAAGCAGTTGAAGGATGAACAAAATAACATTCTGAAATTCAAAGACCATCCTGAATTTAGGAAACTTGAGGAAAGACTCCAAAAACAAGTTGAATATCATAAGGAGTCTATAAATAAATTTGCGATTCTCAATACTTTGCTAGTGGCAAAGTCTGATAAAATGAAAGGATCGGGATATCACTCGGCCACCGATATTGAATTGGGTACATCTAGAGAATCAGACCATTCTGAATCGGAGGGGGTGGGGTGTATTGGACCAAACAAAGGTAGTCTAATGAAGCAAGAATTTAGACGCACCCTGGGCAGAGGCTGAGGTAGACGGGGAGAAAACCTAATAATGCCCCCAAGAATAGACAGGGATTTTTTTGGGGGGGACCCACTCAACAACTAAGAGACCACGGCTAGTGGGGACACATGGGCGCAAAGAGAGGCATGAGACAATAACTAATAATATCTAATGATCCATCAAGTACCGACCACCATGATGATAACAGTGATCTTCAGATATTTAATTTGTACAACTGTCATCTGATCACATCGCAGTGTTTAAAGGTTTGTCTTTCGTACCCACTCATGATTTTGATTTATTTGAGTGGGTGAAAGTTGTAAATCTCTTTGCAAGGGAACTAGCCCTCGAGAAGGAATTTAAGAACAAATCAGCACCATCAAGTCAATTTAAAATGTCCAGGGATTTTGAAACCGAAAGCAAAAGGGGGTTTTGGGACTTTAAATGAGGTGCATGATCACATGCACCTCCATCCCTAAATAAGAAAGGGGATTTTGAAACCTTGATACTAGGGATGAGCCGAACACCCCCCCCCCCCCGGTTCGGTTCGCACCAGAACATGCAAAAAATTTGTGCGAACACCGTTAAAAGTGCTAATTTTAAAGGCTTATATGCAAGTTATTGCCATAAAAAGTGTATGGGGACCCAGGTACTGCCCAAGGGGACATGTATCAATGCAAAAAAAAGTTTTAAAAATTTTTTTTTCAGGAGCAGTGATTTTAAGAATGCTTAACCAATTCAGCTCCGGAAGATTTTACCCCCTTCCTGACTAGAGCACTTTTTGCGATTCGGCACTGCGTCGCTTTAACTGACAATTGCGCAGTCGTGCGACGTGGCTCTCAAACAAAATTGACGTCCTTTTCTTCCCACAAATAGTTTTCTTTTGGTGGTATTTGATCACCTTCTGCGATTTTTTTTTTTTTTTTTTTTTTTTTTTTTTTTTTTTTTTTTTTTGCGCTATAAACAAAATAAGAGCGACAATTGTGAAAAAAACACATTATATTTTACATTTTGCTATAATAAATATCCCCCAAAAATATATAAAAAAACATTTTTTTTCCTCAGTTTAGGCCGATCGTATTCTTCTACATATTTTTGGTAAAAAAAAAATCGCAATAAGCGTTTGGTTTGCGCAAAAGTTATAGCACTTTACAAAATAGGGGATAGTTTTATGGCATTTTTATTAATAATTTTTTTTTTTTTTAACTAGTAATGGCGGTGATCAGCAATTTTTTTTTTTTTTTGTGACTGCGACGTTATGTCAGACTTTTTTTACACATTTTTGGGACCATTGTCGTTTATACAGCAATCAGTGCGATTAAAAATGCACTGATTACTGTGTAAATGACACTGGCAGTGAAGGGGTTAACCACTAGGGGAGGGGTTAAGTATGCCCTAGGGGAGTGATTCTAACTGTAGGGGGGGATGGGCTGTGTGTGTCACTACGCTGATCACTGCTCCCAATGACAAGGAGCTGTGATCAGTGACACTTGTCACTAGGCAGAACGGGGAGATGCTGTTTACATCAGCATCTCCCCGTTCGTCCTCTCCGTGAGGCGATCGCGGGTATCCCCGCAGCGATAAAGTCCACGGGACCCGCGACCCGACTCACGGAGCTGCCGGCGGGCGCACGCACGCAATGGCACGGCGCGGAATTCAAATGGACGTACCTGCAAGTCCATTTGTCCAGCCGTGCCATTCTGCCGACGTACATTTGGCGTGCGCCGGTCAGGAAGTGGTTAAAGTTCAACAATAAAAATGAAATATTCCTTTAAATATCGTACCTGGGGGTCCTCTTAGTCTGCCTGTAGTGCATCTGTCTCATGTGTTTTACAGTCCCGCAGCAAAATGACATTTCTAAAGGAAAAATGTCATTTAAACTTGCTCGTGGCTGTAATGTATTCCCGGATCCCGATAATATAGATAAAAATCTAAGAAAAAAAGGCATGGGTCCCCCACCCCACGACGTCAGAAGGGGCGGGGTCACTCGGTTACGTCACCGGGTGGCCCCACCCTTGCCTATATAACAGCTGTCACAGCGAAAAGACAGCAGTCGGCGGGAAGCCTCCCATCGAGGCAGAGCTTTTTTTTTTTCTATTTTTCGGGTCCGTCGGTGCCGTGATCAAAGGATGGACATCGCGGGACACACTTTTTTTTTTTTTTTCCTTTTTAATAAAGGAATTGTCAACTGTCTTTTGTGATTTTTATATTTTGACACTTTTTTGGTGAATGGGTATGTTTACAATGTATCCCATAACCATAGAGTGGGGCAGGATCTGGGGCCCCCTTGTTAAAGGGGGCTTCCAGATTCTGATAAGCCCCCCACCCACCGGGGACCCCAAAGCACCCTCCCCATGTTGAGGGCAAGCGGCCTGGTATGGTTCAGGAGGGGGGGCGCTCGCTTGCCGTGGGGTTTTCCTTAAAATCCATACCAAACCTGAAGGGCCTAGTGTGGATTTTGGGGGGACCCCAATCCATTTTTTTTTTTTGTAAAACTTTGGCACGGGGTTCCCCTTAACCACTTAAATACACTGTTATATATATATATACACTGTTCAAAATTTTAAACGCAACACTTTTGTGTTTGCCCCTATTTATCATGAGCTGAACACAAAGATCTATGACTTTTTCTATGTATATAAAAGGCCTATTTCTCTCAAATATTGTACACAAATCTGTCTAAATCTGTGTTAGTGAGCACTTCTCCTTTGCCGAGATAATCCATCCACCTCACAGGTGTGGCATATCAAGATGCTGATTAGACAGCATGATTATTGCACAGGTGTGCCTTAGGCTGGCCACAATAAAAGGTCACTCTAAAATGTGCAGTTTTACTGTATTGGAGGGGTTGGGGTCAGAAAACCAGTCAGTAAATGGTGTGACCTCCATTTGCCTCACGCAGTGCAGCACATCTCCTTCGCATAGAGTTGATCAGGTGGTTGTTTGTGGCCTGTGGAATGTTGGTCCATTCCTCTTCAATGGCTGTGCAAAGTTGCTGGATATTGGCAGGAACTGGCACACGCTGTCGTATACGCCGATCCAGAGCATCCCAAACATGCTCAATGGGTGACATGTCCGGTGAGTAGGCTGGCCATGCAAGAACTGGAATGTTTTCAGCTTCCAGGAATTGTGTACAGATCCTTGCAACATGGGGCGGGCTCATCCCTACTTGAGACTCTTGGAGTCACTACGGCAAGAAAGTG
The DNA here is from genome assembly GCA_037952835.1 of Lithobates septentrionalis. Taxonomy (NCBI): domain Eukaryota; kingdom Metazoa; phylum Chordata; class Amphibia; order Anura; family Ranidae; genus Lithobates; species Lithobates septentrionalis. The sequence goes on from JBBDGP010001070.1 coordinate 641,115, forward strand.
AAGGTGGGAGTGGAGGGATTTAAGGTCCTTTTACACCATTGAAAGCAAGATCGGATTACACCTCACCATTTCCTCAGGGGAGTCAGATACAACTTTTTGTGAAATTAGTTGAACAAGAACTACATACCCTTTGGGCTAAAACCCAAGGAAACAAAAGGAAAAGATCCTTCAATCTTTCCTACCCTGAATGGCAGGCGCTAAAAGATCTGAAAGAGAATTAAGAATTGATTAATAAATCCGCGGACAAAGGTGGCAACATAGTATTGATGGACAGAACCTGTTTACCTTACAATGCGTTATGACATCCTTAGTAATGTAGCTAATTACATAATTTTGACTAAAGATCCCACTCAGGATTATCTGAGCCAACTAAAGTGCTACTAAACCCACAACAGTAAAATCAGTTTATATATGCAGTAAAACATGCTTGTTATACTCATTGTGGAACCTAAGGGGATAATCCTCTGCATTGTGTAAAAAGGCTGCTTGATCTTGTATGCACAGATCCTCCTCTACCTACACTGTCCCCCCTGGACAAGTCCAGATAAGACAGAGCCTTTAGTCATGCTGCATGGTCAGTTCGTGGTCAGTTTGGTGTGTATTGCTAGAGAGTTTTTTTTCTTCTTGGGAGACTTCATGTGATCAACACAGGGCCAATCAGCACTGTCCAGACAGAGGTTCAGGAGCCCTGCAGCCTCATAGGACAGCTCAGTGCAGTATGAAAACTCCTCCTACCAGCTCCACCAGGAATGGATATAAATCACAAGACTGCCATATACTGCTGATGGGAAAAGGTATTTAGCAGTTTATATTTACTAAAATAATTGCATTGCCATGTTCTGGGTACTGTTGGGGACCAGATATAGTGAATGCAGGGTCCTGGGTTTAGTAACACTTTAAGACGCATTTTGAAAGAGGCAAAAGGGTATAAGATCCTGTCCGAAGATGAATTTGCTTATTTTATCAACTATCAGCCTATGATGGCCACCTTTTACGCTTTGCCTAAACTAAACCACCCGTCCGCCCGATTGTCTCTGGAAAGTAAAATCTTACAGAAAATGCCAACAAGTACATTGATTTTGTATTGTGGCCATATGGATTGTCTTCTTATATTGAAGACACCAGAAACTTCTTAAACTAGAGAGGGTGGTTTTAATGGATGATATGTGACTGGCCAGCCTGGATGTAGAGGCACTTTATAGCAATATTGAACAGAAGTTGGGTGTGGAGTGGACGCCTGTAAATATGTTTTAAATACTCGAGGGACTGCATTCCAACAACATACCAAGTTCATTCTGAAGCTGTTGCACTTCATATTGGAGCATAATTTCTTCCTACTCTACAGTAAAATATACCAACATGTTAGAGGCACTACGATGGGCACAGTGTGAGCCTCCATCTATGCCAGGGGTCTCAAACTCAAATTGCCTGAGAGCCACATGACGAGTTTTCATATCCCATGGGGGCCGCATGCAAACTTTTAAAACTTTAAAAGCAATAAACTATACCAGCAATAATATACTATACTATACCCAGCATTGGTGTCAGCAAACGCATTATTAACCCCCAGCACTGGTGTCAGCAAACGCATTATACCCAGCACTGGTGTCAGCAAACACATTATTAACCCCCAGCATTACCCCCCCCCCCCACACACACACACACTGCACAAATAGCCCCACACTCCATAAAATACCCCCGCACTCCATAATTAACCCCACACTACACAATTACCCCCCACACTGCACAATCGCCCTCCACACTGCATACAATACCCCCCACACTGCACAAATTTCTACTCTACTCAGTCACCCCACTAAGGACTTTGCCTCAGTGTGATGGCTCACTCACCTCTCCTGGGAGTCAGGATCATCTGCCTCCCGAGTCCTCTCCTCCTGGCTTCCACTCAGGCCTAGTGACAGGGGACCCAGAGAACACAATCTCCCGCCCTGAGGTGGCAGCAGGACCCTGGTTTGGGGCTCTGGTCGATCGTCAATGCCTAGGTGGGTGGATAGATGAGCGGATCCTTCCTCTGCTCCTTCCTCTGCTATGTTCTCTCTCTGGGCTGCAGCAGCGTGCTGCGGAGAGGACAGAGGAGATGGAGAGGTAAAGCTCTTTGGCGCCTCCCTCTCTGCGGTGCCTGGGTGCAGTTCAAAAAGACGTCCTGGATAGAGGTCGACCGATATGGGTTTTTCTCTGGCCGATGCCGATACCGGTATTTAGAAATCGGGGCGGCCGATATATGATGCCGATTTTTGTGGCCGATATTTTAGGCCGATTTTAAAAAAAACCTCACCCACTCCACTCCTCCCTGTTTGCTCCTGTCACTCTACCACACACTTGATGTCCTCAGTACAGATGGCACTGGTTGGCTGTGGCAGGTGGCACTGGTTGGCTTAGGCAGGTGGCACTGGCAGGTGGCACTGTCTGTCACTGGCAGGTGGCACTGATTGGCAGGTGGCACTTATTGGCACTGACAGATGGCACTGGCAGGTGGCACTGATTGGCAATGGCACTGGCAGGTGGCACTTATTGGCAGTGGCACTGGAAGGTGGCACTGTCAGGCATTCGCAAGTGGCACTGGTTTGGAACTGGCAGGTGGCACTGGTTTGGCACTGGCAGGTGGCACTGATTGGCGTGGCACTGGTAGGTGGCACTGGCAGGTGTCACTGATTGGCGTGGCATTGGCAGGTGGCGGAAGGTGGCACTGGCAGATGGCATTGATTGGCAGGGGCACTGGTTGGCGGTGGCATTGGCAGGCACTGGTTGGCGGTGGCACTGATTGACGGCACTGGCAGGTGGTACTGGTTGGAGGTGGCACTGGCAGACTGGTTGGCACTGGCAGGTGGCACTGATTGGCGGTGGCACTGGCAGCTGGCACTGACAGATGGCACTGATTGGCACTGGCAGGTTTCACACTGAGCGGAGTGTAACCATGTGTGAAACTGACAAGGAGCTGTCCACACTCAGCGCTTGATGCTTGTGTGAAGTTGACACGTAGCACAGAGGAGAGAGACAGAGGGATCTGTGAGAATTGAGGTTGATGTCGGGGTGGGCGGGACCCGGCCGGGGTGGGCGGGACCAGCAGCTATCAAACACCAGCAAATGATTGGGCTACTTAAGAAAAGGGGCGGGCCGCTACCAGATCCCATTGGCTGGTGTTTGATATTGGCTGGGTCCCGCCCACCCCCGACATCAAATCTGACAGATCCCTCTGTCTCTCTCCTCCTGTTACGTGTCAGTTTCACACAAGCATCAAACGCTGAGTGTGGAGAAGGGAGGGGAACGGCGGCCAGTGCTATATATCGGCCTAATGGCCAAATAATGGTCGACCTCTAGTCCTGGATCGGCCCTGCCTGCGGGCCATTTTTAACCGGTCCGCGGGCCGCAAATGGCCCGCGGGCCGGTACTTTGAGACCCCTGATCTATGCCAACCTCTTTTTAGGCTGGTGGAAACAGACAACTGTATTTGCAGATGCTTTAGAGAGGTTTACATCAAAAATATTGATATGGGCAAAGTTCATAGATGATATTTTCATACTTTGGCAAGGACAAAGGGAAAATTTCTATAATTTTGTAAATCTCCTCAACACTAATGCCCCGTACACACGGTCGGATTTTCCGATGGAAAATGTCCGATCGGAGCGTGTTGTCGGAAATTCCGACCATGTGTGGGCTCCATCGGACATTTTCCATCGGATTTTCTGACACACAAAGTTGGAGAGCAGGATATAAAATTTTCCGACAACAAAATCCGTTGTCGGAAATTCCGATCGTGTGTACACAAATCCGACGGACAAAGTGCCACGCATGCTCAGAATAAATAAAGAGATGAAAGCTATTGGCCACTGCGACATTTATAGTCCCGACGTACGTGTTTTAAGTCACCGCGTTCAGAACGATCGGATTTTCCGACAACTTTGTGTGACTGTGTGTATGCAAGACAAGTTTGAGCCAACATCCGTCGGAAAAAATCCTAGGATTTTGTTGTCGGAATGTCCGAACAAAGTCCGACCGTGTGTACGCCCTATAACAGTTTAGGGATGTTTTTAACTAGTGAGATCCAAAAAGACGGTATAAACTTTCTAGATCTTCACACAAGGGAAAAGGATGGTATGATTGGGACCAAGATATATAGGAAGCCTACTTCTACCAATAGTCTACTACATTGGGATAGTCAAGAAAGGCACCCCAAAGCTGGTGAGAGCAAGAAGAAATTGCTCTTCAGAGGGAGCCTTCAGAACAAAGAGTAGTCCTCTTTTTAAATGATTTACTAAAAGGGGATATAAACCGATGGATTTAAAACAATCCCTTGAAAAAGTAGAGCGCATCCCGGGGGAAACCCTTTTAACCCCTTGACAAAGAAAGAATGAGGAGGAAGGGAGCACAGGGATAATTGGTACATAAGGTAAACAGTCCAGACAAATATTCAACACAGTAAAAAGATACTGGCATGTCCTATTAGATGACAAAGATCTGTCCAGCTCATTGCCAGGTCCTCACTTAATCACATATCGAAAAGAAAAAGTCTCCGTGACTTGCTGGTGCATAGTCATCTGGAGAAAAAAAAAAAAAAAAACTGTTGGTAGCCATAAATGCGGCCACTGTAAAGCGTACACATATATGCCAATGATTAAGAACTTTGTCAATCCAAAAATGAAGAGAGCATTACCATCCGCTCTTTTTTCAATTGTAGCACTGAAGGTGTTACATGTGGCAAAATGCCCCTGCGCATTATTATACATTGGAAAAACAAATCTGCCAACTATGAAGTCACATTCTAGAACATGTCAATGATGTAATTCTTAAGAGACAGACCGATTGCCAGACATGTATGGTTGAAGCATAATGGCAAACCAGAGTGTCTGTCATTTTGGGCAATCCAGCAAGCAAGCTTGGGCCCTAGAAAGGGGAATCAGGATAAAATCATTCTTAAAATAGAAAATAGGTGGAGATATATATATATATATATATATATATATATATATATATATATATATATATATATATATATATATATATATTTTGGGGAGTAGTTTCTTGTGTGTTTTTATGTTGAGTGGTGTAATTATATATCAATTAAGTTTGGTCTGCCCAAATACATATCTGGTGGATTAAACATGGGAAGAATAAAAGTTAGGGGAAGCCTACCGTACGATCTTAAATAATTTCAGAGGAAATACACATACTACTTGTATTGTATTTATTTTACCATGTCGTTGTATATAGCAGGGTAGTAAAATACGATTTTAAAACTTAATTAATAAAATTAATAGAAAATAGAAACATACATGATCCTACTCTGAACGATGAGCTTCTACACTCATCAGTTCGAATATCATACATATTTTTCCTGGCTCTCCCAAACCTGTCACCCTGGAGAAAAAGGGCAGTATATGCTGTCCCTATTTAATCCATAAGTAGGCAATTATAGTATGTGTGCTGGTTCTCAGGATATTATCTCAATGGGGTAATAGTTGCAATCCCCAATTGATCCACTAGATGGTGTGATCATATGGCCTGCTGGCTTTATCTGTAAGGATCCCTCTTTTATCTCAGAGGTGGTGTGGATATCGCTACTGCTCAGGCGCTAGCGCTATGACGTAATGGCGCATGCGCGTGATGATATGACCACGCAGGGATGCACGGTGGCCATTTTCCCCCTCAACATTATAAATAGGGGAGACCAAACAACAGGAAGCCATTTTCTTTTTCACCATGTGCTTTATGTTTGTATTATAATGTACACTTAAAGTGGTTGTAAAGAAAAATATCTGCCAGCCACTCTGTTCTATCAATCCATCCTACACTGTGTAAAGGTATTTACAGGCATCGTTTTATAAAAACCTTATCTCATATCTTTTATGGCTGGTCACATGACCTCCAGCCGTTCTCCGATCTAAGGGCTACAGCGGGAGGGGCCGAGATCCCCCTCTGACGTCAACCGGGGAGGTCATGTGACCGATGTGCTGGCCGCTCAGCCCCTCCTGCAGTAGCACTTAGATGGGGGAGGAGAGCAGCCAGAGGTCACGTGACCGGCCATCATTTTATAAAAACATTTACAGTGTAGGATGGATTGATAGAACAGAGGGGCTGGCAGTAATATTTCTTTACTTTACTGCAAGCTACTAATAGCGGCAGGAGGGGGGGTGGAGAGACGGCTCGCACACGCAGGAGCTGACAGGCAGGGTGAGAGGGGAAGAGAGGAGAGCAGGGGGATGACAGAGTATACCATGGTAAGCACACACAGGAACTCCAGGTTTTTTACAGCTCGGAGAGGGACAGATTAGAGAGCACAAGCACTGTGCTGTTTAATCTGCTATAAGGGAACAGGATCATTTTTTTTTTTTTTTTTTAAAGTGCAGTTCCACCCATTTTTCCAACTCTTCAGCATCCCTCACAAAACTGTGCACTGTAAACGAATTGGATATTTTTAATTTTTTTTTTCTCAGCACCTACTGTATATCTGCTGTATTCATTTTTCACTTCCTCCTCCCTGGCCGCGGCCCATCGCATCATTTCCTGTTTGCAATGCCTTCTGGGAAGGGGCGGCAACTTCCTCTAACATTGCCGTTGTTATGGAAACCTGACCTGAAACCTATTACACTGCTTGTGCTGCACTGAGCATGTGCGAGATCTGCAAGGATGAGATCCAGGAAGAAATACAGTCTGGCTTTAGATGCCCACGGCCTGCTGTAAGTTTATAAAATAACAAACTACTGCTATAAACCAACAAAACAGACCTTAGTTTACAGACTAACTTTACTAGAATACATTAATCTTGTGTATTATAGGGGTATTTTTATTTAAAAAATATAATTTCGTCCGGAACACCACTTTAAGGTTATAACCACTTTAAGTGTGTTACTCCAGATGAAGCTTGCCATAATGGATCTGAAATGACAGGTGGTCTATAAATGTAAGGACTTGTTCTTGCTGGTAGTTGGAATCTTTAATATTTGGAAATAAAATGAAGATTTCCTATTTAGAATAATAAACTGTCAGATTAGTAAAACGGCAATATCAGAACCGATTTTAGGTTAAGCACACATAGAACTCAAATTCTTTTATTTAATTAAAACAAAAAACATATTTACATATTCTTGTATTTGAATGTAAAGTAGAAGTATAGCTGAAGCTTGTTTGGCTGTACTCTTCTATGGATTACAGAAGTGCAATTCGTTTTGCACTCCCGTGACCCGTTTTCAGCGGGGGGCGGTCTGAAGTCCGCTCTGTCCTGACGTCACAGAAGTCGGCCCAGGCACCGCGTCATTGCGGCAATGGAGTCTGGTTTCGCCAGGTGCCTGGACCGACCCGGCTTAGCCTCTCAGTGAGCCGCTGAGAGACTGAGCCGGCCGCCCCCTCCACAGCTCAGCGCTCCAATGAGCGAGGAGGGAGCAGAGACTGACAGTCTGCAGCTCTCTGCTCGGGGAGCTGTCATAACCGAGCGATCGGTGATGTTCGATTGATCGGTTCTCAGTGCAGAGGTGCCGGGGAACAGATGCAGCATCGGACCCATGCTGCATTCACCTAGGTAAGCATTAATCTAAAAAAAAAAAAACATTGTTCCCTTTTGAACTAAATATATCAGCTAGGTCCACGTAAAAAACAAAAAAAAAAAACTTTCAAGTCCTTTCATCACAGCACGTCTTCTCATGATGTTGTTTCATTGGGGCCACCAGGCCTTGCATCTTTGTTGCATTGCTTACATTTTGTACACATACCTGCTTTACCCATAGGTAGAGGAACTTCATTAACCACTTGCCGAACAGCCGTCGCAGTTATACTGCAGCTGGGTGCCTCTATTGCGTGAATCGCCATACTGGTACGGCGCTTTGTGTGATACAGTGGGCGCATGTCCACCGGCCACCCACAATCGCTTCACAGAGAGGCAGAACGGGTATCTGCCAATGTAAACAAGGCGGATCCCCATTCTGGCAGGGGAGGAGAGAGAGAGATCAGCTGTTCCTAATGATCAGGAATAACGATCTCTCTCCACTCGGTCAGTCCACTCCCCCTAGTTAGAAACACCTATCTAGGGAATGCTTAACCTCTTCATCGCCCCCTAGTGTTAACCCCTTCCCTGCCAGTGTCACTTATACAGTAATCATTGCATTTTTATAGCAATGATCACTGTATAAATGTCAATGATCCCACAAAAGTGTCCAATCTGTCCACCACAATGTCACAGTCCCGCTAAAAATCACTAATCAACGCCATTACTAGTAAAAAAAAATAATAATAAAAAGGCCATAAATGTAGACGCTATAACTTTTGCACAAACCAATCAATATATGTGTATTGTGATTTATTTATTTATTTTTTTAACCAAAAATATGTAGCAGAATACATATTGGCATAAACTAATGAAGAAATTTATTTTTTTTTACATATTTTTTTCAGGATATTTATTATAGCAAAAAGTAAAAAAATTATATATATATTTTTTCAAAATTGTCGGACATTTTTTGCTTATAGCGCAAAAAATAAAAACCACAGGAGGTGATCAAATACCACCAAAAGAAAGCTCTATTTGTGGGGAAAAAATGACATTAATTTTGTTTGGGTAAAATGTCGCATGACTGCGCAATTGTCAGTTAAAGCAACGCAATGCACTATCACAAAAAATGGCCTGGTCATTAACCGCTAGCTGACTGCCGGCTGTCTATTGACGGCCAGGCGGCGCAGCTCTCGTTGCGGGCGTCATATGACGGCCTCGCATTCCTAGGCCACCAGGGGGCGCGCGCGCCCGCCGTGTCACTAGGCACCCAGTGCGCGTGCCCGGCGGACGCGATGTCCGCCGGGCACCCGCGATTACCGGTAACACAGCAGGACCGTGGATCTGTGTGTGTAAACACACAGATCCACGGTCCTGTCAGAGGAGAGGAGAGGAGACCGATGGTGTGTTCCCAGCACAGAGGAACACCGATCGGTCTCCTCCCCTAGTGAGTCCCCTCCCCCTACAGTTAGAATCACTCCCTAGCAACACAGTTAACCCCTCGATCACCACCTAGTGTTAACCCCTTCCCTGCCTGTCACATTTATACAGTAATCAATGCATTTTTATAGCACGGTTCGCTGTATAAATGTGAATGGTCCCAAATATGTGTCAAAAGTGTCCGATGTGTCCGCCGCAATATCGCAGTCACAATAAAAATCGCAGATCGCCGCCATTACTAGTAAAAAAATTTAAAAAAATAAAAATGTTATAAATCTATCCCCTATTTTGTAGACGCTATAACTTTTGCGCAAACCAATCTATATACGCTTATTGCGATTTTTTTTTTTTTTTACCAAAAATATGTACAAGAATACATATCGGCCTAAACTGAGAAAAAATTTGTTTTAAAGAAAAAAAAATTGGATATTTATTATCGCAAAAGATAAAAATTATTGTGTTTTTTTTTAAAACTTCTCACTCTCTTTTGTTTATAGCGCAAAAAATAAAACCGCAGAGGTGATCAAATACCACTAAAAGAAAGCTCTATTTGTGGGGAAAAAATGATAACAATTTCATTTGGGTACAGTGTTGTATGACCGCGCAATTGTCATTCAAAATGTGACAGCGCTGAAAGCTGAAAAATCGCTTGGGCAGGAAGGGGGCGAAAATGCACTGTATTGAGGTGGTTAAAGTGGTGGTAAACCCTTACAATCCCCTTTTTGCTACAGGTAAGCCTATAATAAGGTTTACCTGTAGCGACCCTGAATATTCCTAAACCTGCATGGTTTAGGAGATATCCCCTGTATCTGCATGTGCCGACGTCATTGGCACATGCGCACTGATGCAATGGCACGTACATGCCGTTTGCTTCAGTGAGTGTGCCGTTACCGGTGTCTCCTGTGCGCATGCGCGGGAGATATGTCATCGCGGCTCCGGCCAATCACAGCGCCGGATACCCAGAAGTAACTCCGGGGAGAAATGTCGCCGGCCGGTGCTGTGTACGGGCACCGCAGCGGGGGCTTCGATCTCAAGTGAGTATTGCATAATGAGCTAGCATGCTATGCATACTAGCTCATTATGCCTTTGTCTTGCAGGTTTTTTTCTTTTTTCATGTGGGCTTACAACCACTTTTAACCACTTCCGGACCGCCACATGACGATGTACGTCCAAACTTTGAAGGGGGATACCGTTGTTATGGCAGCAGCTAGCTGCCATTAACCCGGTATCCCCGTTTTCGTGCGGCAGCCGGCTTTCTGATAAAAGTGGTCCTTGCGGCGATTCGCTGCAAAATCACTTTTTTCGGTGGCGGGAGAGGGCCCCCCCTCCCGCCGCTTACCGGAGCCGTCGGTAGCGGTGGAGGCGATCACATCCATCTCCGTCCTGTGCCTGGAGACGAGTGAGGCTAAGATGGCGCCCACTCGTCTCCATACACTGCTGCCTCTTAAAGGCGTATTTTTTTTAAATGACTTTTTTTTTTTTTTTTTTTTAATTGCATTTTAGTGTAAATATGAGATCTAAGGTCTTTTTGACCCCAGATCTCATATTTAGGAGGTCCTGTCATACTTTTTTCTATTACAAGGGATGTTTACATTCCTTGTAATAGGAATAAAAGTGACACCATTTTTTTTTTTAAACCGTGTAAAAAAAATAAAATAATGTAAAATAAATAATAAAAATATTTTTTTTTAAAAGACTCGTGTCCCGAGGAGCTCGCGCGCAGAAGCGAACGCATACGTGAGTAGCGTTCGCATATGAAAACGGTGGTCAAACCAAACCTGTGAGGTATCACCGCGACTGGTAGAGCGAGAGCAATAATTCTAGCCCTAGACCTCCTCTGTAACGCAAAACATGCAACCTGTAGAATTTTTTAAATGTCGCCTATGGAGATTTTTGAGGGTAAAAGTTTGACACCTTTCCACGAGCGGGTGCAGTTTTGAAGCGTGACATGTTGGGTATCAATTTACTTGGTGTAACATTATAAAAAAAATTGGGCTAACTTTACTGTTGTCTTATTTTTTTATTCAAAAAAGTTAATTTTTTCCAAAAAAAGTGCGCTTATAAGACCGCTGCGCAAATACGGTGCAAAAAAAAAGTATTGCAACGACCGCCATTTTATTCTCTAGGGTGTTAGAAAAAAAAACATATATAATATTTGGAGGTTCGAAGTAATTTTCTAGCAAAAAAACCTGTTTTAAACATGTAAACACCTAAAATCCAAAACGAGGCTGGTCCTTAAGTGGTTAAGGGGGTAAAGCATTCCGGGCTGAAGTGGTTAAAATATTCCCAAACTGGGTCTCTTTTACGGCCTGGTGCCATTTTGCTCCTCAAGAGAGGAATAAAGCACTTCAAGCTATGTGTAGAAAGATCACGAGGTTTATAAGCTGCTTAGAAGGTTTCACTTTTATTTTTACTGCTTGCCCTTCCTCCTCACACTTAGAGCCTGGTACAGATGCATTTCTCTTCAAAAAAAATTATAGTTTGTAGTGTACATAGATTTGCAAAACAATGGGAAAAGGAATATTCCTAGATTTTGTTTTATCTCATGGTTACTGTGAAATTGAGTGAATGCATCAATGCAGTGCATGTTATCTCAGTTTGCAGAGCTTAGATTCATTAAAATTAGCTTACCAAAAATGTAAATATTGCAGAATATACAGCCTCATGCTATATAACTAACTAAGCTCCACTTCATGCTAAATAAATTAAATTATTAATGTAAGAAACTATCTTTAAATAGATTTTTACTCCAAAAGCATTTTATGAAAATAAATTTGATAAAAATCAAAAAAATCAGTTTTTTTTTTGTTAAAAATTGATTTTTATCCACCCTGAGGAGTGGTTTAGACGATAACACCGCACCACAGTATTCGCTCGGCTAATTTGATATTGTTTAATTGTAGCAGGCAGGCTGATATAACAATATTTGATAACTTTTTATTTCCCCCTTTCTATTTAACACAGTAACATTGTGGACTTGGACCCAAGAGTGGTGTAGATGTTTAGTACAACACTATAGCAATTGGTCAGTCCATTTACTATGGTTACATTGCAGTAGGTGGCTAGATTGTTTCAGCTGTGAGGTATGAAAAACTCCAACTGAGATCTGGTTACTGTAGAAAGAGATTTCCTTTTTAATGCCCCCAATTCTAAAGCAGTGGGGATAAAAGGTTTATATCCTACCCACTAGCTTTACAATGCTCATGCCCCCCCCCCCCCTATCCTGAGTATTAACACACAGTTGTGCCCCATTATTTATTACCTACTTCCCGCCCGCACTGTAGCCAAATGACAGCTACGGCGTAAGCTAACTTTGCCGGGATGCCGTCATTTGACGTATTCCCGTGATCGTGCTGCCCCTCCCCCCCCGCACTCTGTGATTGTTGAGTCCTTTGGACTCAGCTGATCACGGATCGGGGTAAAGAGCCAATCACAGCGGCCCTTTACCACGTAATCAGCTGTGTCCAATGGCAGCTGACCACGATGTAAATAGAAGTCGGTTATCGGCACGCCTTTCCTCATGCTGTCAGCGTGAGGAGTGGCAATAACTGGCTTCTGTTAACCACTTTGACCAGGCCTTTTTCTGACATTTGTTTACAAAGTAAAAAATCTGGTTTTTTTTTGCTAAAACCCCCAAACATTTTATATATAAAACAAAAAAATTATTTTGTAGCAGAGACCCTAGAGAATAAAATGACGGTCGTTGCAATATTTTATGTAACACTGTATTTTCTTTGGAAAAAACACACTTTAATGCATTAAAAAAAAAACAAATCAGTAAATTTAGCCCAATTTTTTAGTATAATGTGAAAGATGATGTTATGCCGAGTAAATAGACACCTAACATGTCATGCTTTAAAATTGCACACACTAGTGGAAGGGTAGCAAACTACGGTACTTAAAGATCTCCAAAAATTTTTTACAGGTTACCTGTTTAGAGCTACAGAGGAGGTCGTGCGCTAGAATTATTGCTCTCGCTCGAACGATCGCAGCGATACCTCAAATGTGTGAACAATGTTTATTTATGAGGGTGCGACTTACGTAGGCGTCCAGAGGGGCTATCTTGCCCTCACTCAGCTTCCCGCCCAGGCATCAGAACGATCGGATCGGCTCCAGGCTTACCAACAGCTCAAGTAAGCTTGGAGACGACCAGGAAGCTGCAGGAGGGGGGAAGGCACCTCTCCTGCTGCCTATAAAAGTGATCCCGTGGCGAATCAGCTGCTGGGACCACTTTTTTAAAAGAAAGCCAACTGCCTGAGAGAAATAAAAAAATGATAGTTATGGTAGCTAGTTGCTGCCATAACCCCGGTACTTAACGTCAAAGTAATGATGTACATTTAGGCCTCTTTCACACGGGCGGCTGTTGAAAGCGTGTTTTTGTTTTGAAATTCCATAACTCCAGGCACAGCGATCAGTTGCACATTGCAATTAGCTGTGTTTACATGCGGCTGCGTTGGAACATTCTTGCCATTTCTGATGTGCTTCCTGTTTTTCTTTCCTTGTTGTTGCTGCTATCTGCAGGTGAAATAATACACTGCGATTACCTGCAGGTTATGCGCAGATAGCTGCAATAAATCGGTCCTGGACGCAGTCAAATTTATCATTTCTAACTGCACAAAACCCCATGTAACGAAACCGTTGCTAAACGCAGTGTGTGAATGGCGCCATAGGAAAGCATTGTGTGAGTTTAGCTGCGGTAGATAACTTGATCTATAAGCTGAATTCTATCCGCCCGTGGGAAAGGGGCTTTACAGTTAGGCCATCGGCAAGTGCTTTAAACGGGACATCTACACTGATAATCAGTATGCTGATTATCAGTGCCACCTATCGGCGCACATTAGTGAAGGAGGAAAATATAAGTTTGCAATTTGTTTTTAACTATATATAAAAAAAAAGTCTTAAATTTTCGGTCTTTTTTTAATTTGTATAGCAAAAAATAAAAAACCCAGTGGAGATTAACCGTTGCTGTAATTATACTGTGGCAGGTCGGCGCGATTCCGCGAGCCGTCGTAGCTGTACGTCGGCTCCTTTAAATTGGATAGCAGGTGGATGCTCGTGGCCGACGGACGCGATGACCGCTGGCCACTGGCACAGGAGGCAGAACAGGGACGTGTGTCTGTGTGTAAACACACAAATCCCCGTTCTGAAAGGAGTGACAGATCGTGTGTTCCTAATAGCTAGGAATCACGATCTGTAATTTCCTCTAGGTCAGTCCCCTCCCCCTACAGTTGGAACACACACAGGGAACACACTTAACCCCTTGATCGCCCCCCAGTGTTAACCCCTTCCCTGCCGGTGACATTTATACAGTAATCAATGCATTTTTATAGCACTGATCGCTGTATAAATGCCAATGGTCCCAAAAATGTGTCAAAATTGTCCGATGTGTCCGCCATAATGTTGCAGTCCCGATAAAAATTGCATATCGCCGCCATTACTAGTAAAAAAAAAATAAAAAAAAAATGCTATAAACCTGTCACCCATTTTGTAAATGCAATAACTTTTGCTCAAACCAATCAATATACGCTTATTGCGTTTTTTTTTTTACCAAAAAGATATAGCATACATATCGGCCTAAACTGAGAAAAAAAAAATTTTAAAAAAAATTAGGGATATTTATTATAGCAAAAAGTACAAAATATTGTGTTTTTTTTCAAAATGGTCTTTTTTTTTTTTGTTGTTTATAGCGCAAAAAATAAAACCGCGGCGATCAAATACCACCAAAAGAAAGCTCCATTTGTGGGAAAAAAAAGACAACAATTTTGTTTGGGTGCGGCGTCGCACGACCGTGCAATTGTCAGTTAAAGCGACGTAGTGCCAAATCGCAAAAAAATGGCCTGGTCATTAAGCAGCCAAATCTTCCAGGGCTGAAGTGGTTAATTTTCGGTCTTTTTTAAAAAAAAATATTGTATAGCAAAAAAAAAAACACCCAGTGGAGATTAAATACCACCAAAAGAAAGCTCTATTAGTGTGAATAAAATAAGATAAAAAAAATGTATGTGTACAGCGTTGTATGACCGTGCAATTGTCCTTCAAAGTATGAGAGCGCTGAATGCTGGCCTGGGCAGGAAGGGGGTAAAAGACCAATAAATGTGAGGTTCTTTTTGTTCCCCTCCCATTGTGGGTATACACACCTCGTTTGTTTCTAGTGTACTACCAGTTATGTCTTAAACCAGATGAAAAAAACTGCCTGTAAATTGTCTCTGCTCATACCATTAGTGAATAAGGTCTAATAGATAATGTCACAGGGGTTCTAACCCCCCACCTCTCCCCCCAAATAATAGAAAGCCGTCTCGCTTTTCTCACACACTTGGAACCCTGACATGGTCTCTCTATGGAATCCTCCTGCTCTGTCTGGAGTCACGCATGAACTCCGCTGTCATTCCCTCAGTGAGCTCTCCTTAGTGCCTTGCCACAACAAAGATGGCGGCACGAGTCCCCCGTGTGACTCTCCTGGCCAAGCATGCGCACTAGGGAGGGCCGGGGCTGGAATACAAGATGGCGGCCCCGGCGGGGAGGGAGAGGCGGAGGCGGGATAGCAGCGAACGGACAGGAGTCAGTGACGGAGATTGCCTCGGCCCCCAGGTGAGGCTCCCGGGGCGTCCCACGCTCTGACACCAGCACCGTCCGGCGCGGCAAACCCCCGAGCACCCGCAGAGCCCGGCCCGAGCGGCCAGCGCGCCCCCTACACCCCCGAAAAACCACCGCAAAGCTCCCTCCCCCCTCCGAGCCGCCAGCGCAGCCCTCAGCGCCATCTTGGAACCGCCCGGGGAGCGCGCTCAATGTGGCGCGAGCACGATCAGAAAAAGGCGGCTGGCTGCCTGAGCGCGCCAAAATGTGAGGGAAGCGGAGAATAATCCCAATTACAATAAAAGACGAATCAACAAAATATGTCCAGCTTGGGGCGGCGTGTGCGGCTTCACAGGCGGCCATGGCTGTCTGTGCTTTGGTTTTGTGGAGCGATAGGGGTGCGCTTACTTACATCATAGACCCAGTCGGGCACCTATAGAGCGCCATGGCCGCCTGTTTACATCTCTGTGATCACCTCACGGTTTAGGCGGGAAGACGGGGCGCCGTGAGGCGATCACTGAGATGATGCTGCTGGTGGTGGTGGCCACTGCGTTTGTCAATATACGCAGCATTGTGTGCATGGAGGAGTGGTCTGTGCCTGTATGGCTGGAGCCCCATTTATTATTATGAATATGTGCCCGACCGTCATGGAGCCCGCCTAATTACAAATTCTCTCACACTTCTCAGTCACCGTCCTGTCCTTATACTTCATCACTATGAATTACTCTCCACACACCTTCATCCCTTCCTCCTACTATGGATTACACTCAGTTGCATCATTTGAAATCAGAGGCTGAGCCACTGAATCGGGCTGCTGATCAGTAAAACATTTGCATGTATAGTGTAGACCACAAACCTCTCCAAATAATAAAAATGGAAATAGTCTATGCATTATTAATGAATAAGCCTGTCATATGATAATTCTTATGTCATACCAGGTCACATCACATACAAAGTTATATCATTGTTTCTGACTGTCACTCATTTCGAGATATGGTTCCTCGTTCCTTTCTCAGACTTCCCACTATAGAGTGTCCCTGGCTTTTCCTCAGATGTCCTGCATTTTATGAGAGACTGTCTCTCTCTTTTCCTCAGATGTCCTGCATTTTATGAGAGACTGTCTCTCTCTTTTCCTCAGATGTCCTGCATTTTACGAGAGACTGTCCCTCGTGCCTTTCTCAGATGGCCCTCATTTGGAGAGACTTTCCCTTGTTTCACCTCAGATGTCCCTCATTTGGCAAAACATCCCTCATTCCACCTCAGATGATTGCCCTTATTACTCCTCAGATGTCTTTTGTTCCTCCTCAGATGTCCCCCATATGGAGAGACTGTACCTTGTTTCTCCTCACATGTCCCTCATTTGGTGAGCCATGTCCCTAATTCCTCCTCAGTTGGCTCTTGTGTCCCACATTACTCATCAAATGTCCTTCATTTGGAGAGACTGTCACTTGTTTCACTTCAGTTGTCCCTTATTTAGAGATAAGTAGATATTCGCCAGCACATCAAGGGTCATCAATTTTGTCTAAATGGTTTTTATTCAAGAAAGATCACATCACAAAATGAAGCAGTGCAATGTTTTGGAGCCATGCATGACCCCTTTGTCAGGCATGTGATTATTTAGAGAAACTGTACCTTTTGTTCCTCCTCACATGTCCCTCATTTGGAGAGACTGTCCCTCGCGCCTCCTGAAATGTTCCTTGTGTCCCACATTACTCTTCAGATGTCCTTCATTTGGAGAGACAGTCCCTTGTTCCTCCTCACATGTCCCTCATTTGGAGAGACTGTCCCTCGTGCCTCCTCAAATGTTCCTTGTGTCCCACATTACTCTTCAGATGTCCTTCATTTGGAGAGACAGTCCCTTGTTCCTCCTCACATGTCCCTCATTTGGAGAGACTCCCTCGTTCAGATGTCCCCTTGTCTCTCATTCCTTCTCAGTTGTCCTTTTATTCGGAGAGACTGTCCCATATTCTTCTTTAGATCTCTCTGGTGTTCCCCATTCTACCTCCAGATGTCCCTCATTTGGAGAGACTCTCCCCCCTTTTTTTCACAGATGTGCCTCATTTGGAGGGTACCTTCATTGTTTTACCTCAGATGTCCCTCATTTTGAGAGACTGTCCTTCGTTCCTCCTCAGATGTCCCTCATTCTTCTTTAGACGTGTCTCATGTACCCCATTCTTCCTCGCATGTCCCTCATTTGGAGAGACTGTCCCTTGTTTTTTTTTTTTTTAAGACGTACCTTATTTGGAGAGACTCTTTCTTGTTCTACTTCAGATGCCCCCCATTTGGAGAAACTGTCCCTCATTCCTCCTTAGATGTCCTTTATTTGGAAAGACTGTCTCTTGTTTCTCCTCAGATGTCCCTCATTTGGAGAGACATGTCTTTCATTCCTCCTCAGATGTCCCTCATTTTTAGTCTTCCTTCATTGCATTCCAAAAAATACATTCCCATATACACAATTTTTCACCCACAGTTGATCCAGAGGAAGGCGAAAAACCCTAGCAAAGCAGGATCCAATTTGCTACAGCAGGGGAAAAGATTCCTTCCTGATTCCCCCAAGAGGCAATCGGATTTTCCCTCAATCAACTTTACCTATAAATGTTAGTACCCAGTTATATTATGTACATTTAGGAAAGAATCCAGGCCTTTTTTAACTATTTTCTGCCCGCCCTGTAGCAGAATGATAGCTAGAAAGTGGTTCGGTTATCCTGACTGGGTGTCATATGACGTCCAGCAGGATAAGCCACAATCGCGTGCTCGCGGGGGCGCGCAGTGATTGGTGGTGTGGTGTGTCAGTCTGACACACCGCTTCTCCGCTCTAGGTGTTCTGTGTCCATCGATGCCAATATTCCCTCCCAGTCTAAGTCCTGGAGAGCAGCCCTTATCCTTGGAAAATTTGCTTTCTTAAAGTTATGTTTTTATCTTACCCGTATGTGTTTGTTCCTTACAGCTAATATTAAATGAGATCATGTTATGGTCACTGTTACCCAGCTGTTCTTTTATAGGAATATTGGTAATAAGCTCTGCATGGTTTGAGATTACCAGGTCCAGCAGAGCGTCATTCCTAGTCGGGACCTCAATAAACTGGACCATAAAACGTGTAGTTAAAATCCCCCATTATTATCACTATCCCAGCCATTGCAGCTCTTTCCATCTGTGCAAGGAGCTTAGTCTCCACCTCCTCACTAACACTGGGAGGTCTATAACAAACTCCAATGACAACCTTTTGTAGTACGCACCCCCGTGTAAAGTTCTACCCATAATGTTTCAGACTCATCACTCTCTCCATCAACTAGGTCCTTTTTCACACTTGCTTTGAGGTCACGTCTCACATAGAGACAGACACTACCCCCCTCCACTTTACCCTGTCTTTCTGAAAGAGAGCATAGCCAGGAATATTAATAGCCCAGTCATGAGAAGAATGAAGGCAAGATTCAGCAATATCAATTAGATCATAGTTCTCATGCACCAGAGCTTCCAACTCGCCTATTTTGCTTTGTTTCTGACATTGGTGAACAAAAGGGTTAATTCATTGTCAGATTTTGCAAATGTATGTTGCATATTTCTTTTATTTTAGTACAAATAGTACCATTTCTAATGGTTGATTGTAACATAGGAACCTTCACATCATCTGCATAGTTGCCAATATTGTAAAAAAAAATTTAGGGACACTTTTTTGGCTGTAGGCGGAGTCGCATTATAATTAGGGGACGGGCCATACATTAGTAGGCGTGGCATAGGAAGTAACAAAAATGCGGCCCGTGCCGAACAATGGGCGTGGTTTACTTGAAATAGTGGGTGTGGCTTAAATGGGCGTGACTCGAAGGGGATGTAGTTAGAGTCTGAGATGAACGAGGGATGGAGGGAGAAAGAAAGGGATGGAGGGACAGCAGGCTCAGATCCTACACCACAATAGAAATATGTGTATTTCAGAAAGTTTAACAATCGGCAAATAAAGATACTCCAAACTCCTGGTGTTAGCGCTTCAGTCATCCCGGCACCATGGTTGTTATTGTGTCAGGATGATTGAAGCGCATTATTATTATTACATTGTAATATAAACTTAAATAGTTCAACTCACCATAATGCAGAATCAGTGGGAGCCCCGAGTGTGTCACTTGTCACGTCGCCTGCCACCAGATGCCATCAGGTGTCCCCAGTAGAGTCCATCCTTACATCTCAGGTTGGTCAGTATGCAGTGTTGCAGTGTAGGGGTCCTTCTATGATAGGGGGTAGGTGAGTGTGGGGGTCCCTCTATGACAGGGTGTAGGCCAATGTGGAGTGTAGGAATCCCTCTGACAGGGGGTAGGTCAGTGTGGAGTGTAGGGGTCCCTCTATGACAGCGGGTAGGTCAGTGTGGAGTGTAGGGGCCCTCTATAAAAGGGGGTAGGTCAGTATGGAGTGTAGGGGTCCCTCTATGACAGGGGCTAAGTCAGTGTGGAGTGTAGGGGTCCCTCTATGACAGGGGGTAGGTCAGTGTAGGGGTCCCGGGCGGTGGGGGGCGTAGTACACACATGTAGTGTGATGAGGTGGGCCCCCATGCATTCTCCCGGTGCAGTGTTGCTCGCAGTCTGGGCACACATGTTCGGTATATGGTGTGCTGTACAATGCTGAGCCAGGGGCACATCCATGTCTATGCGGGGAGCCTCCGGCGCGCTGCCCGTCTCCTTCCCATACACCGGCACAGGATGAGTGCAGCCTCTACGCACCCTTCACACGTCAGAGCACCGAGCCCACACACCGCACAGAGCACCGGGAATCGGATTGATTAGTAGGCCAGGACCGGGAGACACTAAGTTGGCGGATAGAGACTGAGGGGGAGGAGGCCTGACACAGGCGGAGGCTGGACCTAGTACAGCACTGCTCCAAGCATCGGGGGATGCCCCTTCCATTTAGATGCAAACCATCTTTAGCATATAGCTTGCACCCCAATGAAAAGTCAGCCCAGTGCTCTAAAAACCCAAATCCCTCCTCCTTACACCAGGTCTTTAACCATGCATTCAGCTCTCTAATCACCCCCTGCCTTTCTTGTGTTTCTCATGGCACAGGCAATATTTCAGAGTATATCACCTTAGAGGTCCTTCCCTTCAACTTGCAGCCTAGTTTTTTAAATTGGTCTCACATCTCCCTCATGTCCCTCATTCATCTTCAGATGCCCCTAAATTGGAGAGACTGTCCCTGATTCTTCCTTAGATGTCTCTTGTGTTCCTCACTCTTTCTCAGATGCCCCTCATTTGGAAAGACTCCCTTCTTCCATCTCAGATATCCCCCATTTGGAGAGACTATCCCTCATTCCTGCTCAGATGTCCCTCGTTTGGAGAGATTGTTCCTCATTGCGCCTCAGATGTCCCTCTTATAGCAATGGTTTAGAAATCTGTTTGAATAAATGTACTAATTGGCTGAAGAATTATTTATATTGCATTAAACTTTATATCTGTACGTCTGGTTATTGCACTGGTTATTTGTAAATTCTAATTCTGAAGTAGAGGTGAGAAATGCCCAGTGGGTTTCAGGCTGGATTTATGTTACCTTCAATTGCATTTAGGATAGGTTTACACTTGAGTGCTCCAGTGAGCGCAGGGGGCAGAGCAGAGGGCAGAAGACTGACAGTCCATGGCTTTCTGCTGATGGAGCACTGGGAACCGAGTGATTAGCAGTCTTTGATTGCTCAGTTCTCAGTCTTAGAGCCGGCGGGGGACAGATGCAGCATCGGACTAATGCTGCATCTACCTAGGTAAGTATGATTTAAAAAAAAAAAAAAAAAAATTACAATACTTTGCTTACAAATAGTATGGGTATCATTTGTGACTGTTGCGTAATGCTGAGGCATTCACACTCAAATTGCTTGAAATATACCTCATTGTGTGAATAGGCCCTTAATATTCTGTGCTGGAGGTATCTCTTTCTCATCTCAGAAAGTTTGTCACCATACGTCTGTCTTGAACGGATTGGCTGGAAGACGAGTGTCAGCAGACACGTCTCCGCTGACACCTGTCTGCCCATAGGAGTCAATGGGCAGCCCGTTCAAATCCGCTTTAAAAACAGACAGGCGGATCCAGGCGGGCTTATCGTGTAAAAAGGGCCTTACTTTAAATTGCACTCCGTTGCATAATTTGATAAGAGAAGGTGAGCCATTAAATTAGGTTTCTAACCAGTAAATATTTGAATGCATGGTATGAGGGTTTTAGCAAACTTTAGATCACAAACATTGGACATATCTGAAGCATTATTAAACAATCATGTGATATGTTAATTCTTATACAATACAAGGTCCTATCCCATGCCAAGTATTATCATTGCTTCCAACCATCTCTCATTTGGAGAGTCCCTAGTATCTCCTCAGATGTCCCTCATTTATCTCTGGTGTAGAGATCTGTATGAATAAACCTACAAAAAAAATATAATATTGAAATATGTTTTAAGCTCACCACGCATGTTGCAATCTGGCTGTACAATCTCCTTTAGGCTGGGTTCCCATATGAGCACGCAGCGGCTCACAGCAGGAGTCCAGTGTGTCCTCGTTCATCGTTTCAGGTCCGATTTCAGCCCGAAATTTTGGCTGAATTTGGACCTGAGACGGACCAAAAGACGCACAAGGCTCCTGCGCAAATCGCACCAAAACCGTTGCGGAGATATGTGAACCGGCTCCATAGAGAGACGGTCACTATCTCCTGCTGTGCGAATTGGATGTGGATAAACCTCTGCATCCAATTCGCACTAGTGTGAACCCAGCCTTAGATCTGCCAACACATATGTAGTGCAAGGTCCTGCCTGATTGGATACAAGTTGATAGGATACGTTAGGTAGGCCCTAATAGTACATAGTTTTGATAGATCTGAAGTTGTTTGTGCAGAAATTGTACGGTCAGACTTAGAGCTGCACGATTGGCTGAAATGAAAATCACAATTTTTTTGCTTAGAACATAGATCACGATTCTCACGGCGTAACATCATCTTTCACATTAAAACAAAAAAAATTGGGATAATTTTACTGTTTCGTTTTTTTTGTTTTTTTTTATTCATTGAAGTGTATTTTTCCCCAAAAAATTGCGTTCGAAAGACCGCTGGGCAAATACAGTGTGACATAAAATATTGCAGCAATTGACTTTTTTTTCCCTAGAGTCTCTGCTAAAATATATATAATGTTTGGGGGTTCCAAGTAATTTTCTAGCAAAAAATATTGATTTTAACTTAAACAAGTGTCAGAAAAAGATTTAGACTTTAAGTGGTTAAACTTCCTTGTTGTTAAAGACTTGGCAGACTGCCCATATGTTTTTTCTTTTGACAGCTGAGTGAGCAGATAAGTCTCTCCACTTGTTATATGAAAGAATCGGCAAACTCTGCAATAGAGATTGTCAGGGGGGTTGAATCGAGATCACGATTTTTTAACGATTAATTGTGCAGCTTTAGTCAGATTGTAATGTGTATGGCAAACCTTAAAGTGGAAGTCCATGCTAAAACTAAAATCCCTGCATCTATAGACACCCACGATCTAACACTAATCTATCTAGCCCTGTAATGAAAAAAATAGTATACATACCTTTTCTGAACCTAATCCGACTCGATCTCCAGCGGTGGAAGCTCTGCAGAGGACGTGGTCGACAACGGCTGTGAAATGAATGGGAAGTGACGTCACCCATAGACTTACTATGAGGCTTCTGTTGTCAGACGTGTCCTGTGCACCCTCCTCCACAAAGAAGCCACGGCTGACAGCTCAGCGTGGGATCGGGTCGGATCAGCTTCAGAAAAGGTATGTATACTGATTTTTTTCTTTACAGGGCGAGATAAGCAAGTGTTAGATCTTGGGCTTCTATAGATGCAGGGATTTTCGTTTTAGCATGGACTTCCACTTTAATCAGCCTGTTCCATGTTATTTATTTTATACCAGATCATACAGAACCCATCCTCATAGCTTATTTAGAATCGGATCCCTCATTCCCTAATTCTTCTTCAAATATTACCTTTTTTATGTCTGGTACCATTTAACTGCATATTGCACACAATTTTTCATCCATCCTAGAGATTGTTGCATTCGTTATTTTTATAATAAAGGAAATTGTGATCACTTTTACGCTTTAATTTAGGAAGACAATGTCTGGGGATGTTGGTTGGACACAGAGGTATAAGCTGGTGGTTGGAAGAGGTCTTTCTGACCAGTTTCACGAAAGAGGTCTAGTTTCATGTGCTGTGCAAGGGAATTTGGGGGTGATAATGATTGGCCCCAGATTGCAAGGCTGATCGATATTCCTATTCTGAAAGTAGTTGGTGGTCTGCTGCTCAGATAGACTTGATATTTGTATCCAGTCTGACCAAAAACAAACCATCTTTACCCAACATACAGGCTTATTTTTAAAGAAAAGGAGTGTGCAGAAACATATAGAAACCAAACGGACCAACTCATGTTTGCCATATAAGTAAAAAAAATTGTTAGGTTGCCATAGGTTAGTGCATATTGTCATTGTAGTTTTCTCCACCTTTTTTGCCTGCCTGCTTAGTGTCCTTTAGCAAATAAGCTGCGCATTTACAATCCGCTCAGTTAACTTTTTATTTGATGTGTGCATCCCAAGTTTATGTCTTTTTTCAATTCGTATGCTTAGATTTTCACACAGGTTTGTGAGAATAACATCTGGACTCCATGGCTACATTAACTTGGAACACTTAAATGTTGTTATTTATGAGATATAAAAAAATTGAAGAAAGAACAACCCTAAAGCGATGTTCAGTAAAGCAGCTAATTTATTTAAATTGTCACACATTACTCATAAAATATGACTTTCATCTTCTGAGAGTGTGTTACAGCGGCATGATAAATAAGGAGCGATATCTGATTGAAATGTTTGTAGTACATAATTAGAGAATGCTCAACTTAACAAAAGGTAGGCGTACCTTTTAATTAAAGTACATGTTATTTTCTGCAAATTATATATTGCTGTAAAGCCTTTACATGTGAAATCAGTATGCCTGGCAACTTAAACAATAAATATATATATATATAATTTATATTGAGCAGGTGAAGTAATTGTTTTACATTTACTGGTATTCTTCACAATGGATTCAACAAACGTAACCACTTGCTTACCATGCCAATTCTGACACTTTGCTGCTACATGTAAAAATCAGTGGGGTTTTTTTTGCTAGAAAATTACTTAGAACCCACAGACATATATATATTTTTGTTAGCAGAGGACCTAGAGATTAAAATAGCGGTCATTGCAATTTTTTATGTCGCACAGTATTTGTGCAGCGATTTTTCAAATGCAATTTTTTGGGGAAAAAATACACTTTAACCACTTCAGGCCCGGAAGGATTTACTCCCTTCCTCACCAGAGCACCTTTTTTGCGACAAGGCACTTGCTTCGCTTTAACTGACCATTGCGTAGTCGTGCTACGTTGCAACCAAACAAAATTGATGTCCCTTCCCCCCCACAAATAGAGCTTTCTTTTGGTGGTATTTGATCACCTCTGCAGTTTTTATTTTTTGCGCTTTAAACAAAAAAAGAGCGTCAATTTTGAAAAAAAAAGCAATGTTTTTTACTTTTTGCTATAATAAATATCCCCAAAAAATATATAAAAAAAACAAATTTCTTTCTCCGTTTAGGCCAATATGTACTCTTCTACATATTTTTGGTAAGAAAAATCGTAATAAGCGTATATTGAATGGTTTGCGCAAAAGTTATAGCGTCTACAAAATAGGGGATAGATTTATGGCATTTTTATTATTCATTTTTCTTTTTAATTAGTAATGGCGGCGAAAATCTCCATAGACGACACTTTAAAATTTTCAACAGGTTACCAGTTTAGAGTTACAGAGGAGATCTAGTGCATAAAAGTATTGCTCTCACTCTTGACATTCGCGGCGATACCTCACGTGTGGTTTGAACACTGTTAAGATATGTGGGCTTTACCTATGTATGCGTTCACCACTGCACTGGGGGGGACCGGGGCAGTTTAATCTTTTTTCTTTTTTACTATTTATTTTATTACATTCATTATTTGTACACAGTCCCTTTTTTAAAAAGAAACTTTTGATCACTTTTATTCCTATGTAAACATTCCTTGTGATAGAAATAAGCAGTGACAGGTCTTCTTTATGGAAAGATGTGGGGTCAATAAGACCCCACATCTCTCCTCTACAATGTAAAGCATTAGATTAAAAAAAAATGGCCTTGATTACATTAGGCCAGAACCAGAAGTGCCATCATGACGTCACTCCGGTCCTCTTAGACCGTAGAGTTGAGCGAAGGCCATCTCTCCTCTGCTCATCTCTGTGACCAGCAGCCACAACTGCTGGATCAGTTTTTGGCCTTCCTGATCCGCCAGGTAAGGCCAAAAACCACCGGGAAGTGGCGGGAGGACCGTTGCTCGGATCTTGTAGCAGTTAGAGAATCGCCAGCTGAAAAAAACAATATTGAGGTTTTGGAATATTGCCACAGCCATGACCCCGGTATTCCACCTTCTACTGAGGATGTCTTTTGACTGTGGCCCGGTAAGGAGGTGGTTAAAGTGTCCCTATTTGCAAGTATAGCTTATGTGTAACATTTAAAAAAAGTGTCTAAACTGTATAAAATCCAGTAAGAACTTGTCACACCCTGCTCCCCACATGCTCAGTTGCTCTCTATTCTGATTACTGTGCCTAAAATTAGAGCCACTAGAGGCTGATCAACTTTAAGATTTATTGTTGCTGAAGGGGGAAGAAAGCAACGGGAATGGCTGTACGGCAAGAACACAGATTAGGGAGGGAGAAAAGAAAAGCAGGAGAGGTGGCAGAACAAACTCTGCTGCCAGGGAGACAGAAAAGTGATTGTAAAGTCTCAGGTTTTTTTTAGTTAAAAATAACAAACATGTTCTACTTACCTGACCCTGTGTAGTGGTTTTGCACAGAGCAGCCTGGATCCTCCTCTTCCTGGGTCACTCTTCGGTGCTCCTGGCCCCTCCCTCCTGTTGAGTGCCCCCACAGCTTGCTATGAGGTACCCGAGCCGAGTCATAGCTCTGTGTGTCCATTCAGACACAGAGCCCTAGCCCGGCCCTGCGGCCTTTCTCTTCTCATTGGCTGAGGGACTTTGACAGCAGCGGAAGCCAATGGCACTGCACTGCTGACTCAGTCAATGAGAAGGGGAGTTCCGGGCAGCCAAGACACTGCTGCAACATCGCTGGATCTAGATGGAGCTCAGGTAAGAATTAGAGGGGTTGAGGGGGGTTGCTGCACACAGAAGGCCTTTTTTCCTAATGCATAGAATGCATTAAAATAAAAAAAACCTTCTGCCTTTACAACCACTTTAAACTTGCAAAGGCGGTCTTTTCTTATCTCCCTGGTATTCTCTTTTTTCTCCCTTATGGGCAGCCTGTGAACATCGGTACTGTAACTGCCGGTTCACACAGGGGCGACTTGTCAGGCGACCTAGCCACCTGACAAGTCGCCTCCCGTTCTGTGCAATGGAGCCGTTGTAATAGGAGCAACGCAAGTCGCTCCGACTTAGAAAAAGGTTCCTGTACTTCTTTTGAGGCAACTTGCATAGACTTCTATACAGAAGTCATTTTGCAAGTCGCCGTGGCAGTCGTGTGCAGGTCGCCTCGGTGAGGCGACCTGCAAGTCGTGCCACCCCTGTGTGAACCGGGGCTTAAGCTTCTGTCAGCCTTCCTCTCTAACTGAGCCAAGACATACAATCAAGAGTGGAAATGTACATACAGTATTTGAATTGAAGAAAGTAATATATAGTTTTTGAGACCAAGGAGAGGGTGAGAGTTTCCAAGGAAGTGATTGCACTGGGCTTCAACAAAATGGCGGCATTTTAAAGCATACACTAATTTTAATAGCATCATTATTAATGTGGAGTGTATGTTATTTTGTTAAACAATAATAATGGTTATGGGTAAAGTTCCACTTTAAGAGTTGCTCATAGAAATAGAACTGCATCTTCATATTCTATTATGGTCATATCTGTCTCTTGTGCACATGTCCTGTTTGCATTTAAGCCTTTATATTACAGGTCTAGTCATATCTGTTTCATTGTACCCTTTTTGTATTTCCAGTTTACCCTCATCTTGACAACATGGCTCGAGAGAACCATGGAAGTCCACAAGAGGATGCCGCCTTGGTCAGCTTGTCTCCAAGTACCTCCAGCTCACCTCGACCACCCCGTCCTGTCTCTGACCTGCCAGGTAAATAAATTCCTATTCATAATGGTTCATTGAGGTTGAGTATGCCATAAAAAGCCATATTCATAAAATTTTAATTTACTGCTGAATAACAAGTTAACTCAGCACCCATAACGCCAAGCTCATTTGTTGGGATTGTCACTTGTGGAACCAAATTCTTCTGTCTACCTTTTTTTTTTTTTTTTTTTTTTTTCTTCGATTCCCTCTTTCTGGTCCAATCTATAGACCTGAATAAAAAATGTACTATTTAATGTGACAGCGTTGTCATCAAATTTTATCTTAAAAGCACTTCCCTGTGAAAGAAGAGATATTATACTTACCTCTCTGGTGGCCTGTATCTTCTATCTTAGCTTTCTTTAACCATGACTGCCTTTCTCAGCATTCAACACTACCAGGATTGTTGGATGCCTTTGTTCCCCATTGTACTTTGTGATGCCTTGTATGTAAATACAGGACATAGTGATGTGGGGTCATCGGATGAAATGATAGCATACTGTGTGTGTGGGGGGGCACAGGCATACGACACTCTCGGAAGTGGCGAATGCTGAAGATTGTGACAGAGGCTGTAGTGGGTCAACAGGGAATGTTAGTTTAACCACTTCAGCCCCGGAAGGATTTACCCCCTTCCTGACCAGAGCACTTTTTACAATTTGGCACTACGTCGCTTTAACTGCTAATTGCGCGGTCATGCAATGCTGTACCCAAACAAAATTTGCGTCCTTTTCTTCCCACAAATGGAGCTTTCTTTTGATGGTATTTGATCACCTCTGCCGTTTTTATTTTTTGCGCCATAAACGTAAAAAGACCGAAAATTTTGAAAAAAAATGATATTTTCTACTTTTTGTTATAAAAAAAATCCAATAAACTCAATTTTAGTCATACATTTAGGCCAAAATGTATTCGGTCACATGTCTTTGGTTAAAAAAATGTCAATAAGCGTATATTTATTGGTTTGCGCAAAAGTTATAGCGTCTAAAAACTAGGGTACATTTTCTGGAATTTACACAGCTTTTAGTTTATGACTGCCTATGTCATTTCTTAAGGTGCTAAAATGGCAGGGCAGTACAAAACCCCCCCAAATTACCCCATTTTGGAAAGTAGACACCCCAAGGAAATTGCTGAGAGGCATGTTGAACCCATTGAATATTTTTTTTTTTTTGTCCCAGGTGATTGAATAATGACAAAAAAAAAATAAAAATTTACAAAAAGTTGTCACTAAATGATATATTGCTCACACAGGCCATGGGCATATGTGGAATTGCACCCCAAAATGCATTCAGCTGCTTCTCCTGAGTACGGGGATACCACATGTGTGGGACTTTTTGGGAGCCTAGCCGAGTACGGGGCCCCGAAAATCAAGCACCGCCTTCAGGATTTCTAAGGGCATAAATTTTTGATTTCACTCCTCACTACCTATCACAGTTTTGAAGGCCATAAAATGCCAAGATAGCACAAAACCCCCCAAAATGACCCCATTTTGGAAAGTAGACACCCCAAGCTATTTGCTGAGAGCCATGGCGAGTATTTTGCAGCTCTCATTTGTTTTTGAAAATGAAGAAAGACAAGAAAAACCTATTTTTTTTTTTCTTCTTTCAATTTTCAAAAGTTTGTGACAAAAAGTGAGGTCTGCAAAATACTCACTATACCTCTCAGCAAATAGCTTTGGGTGTCTATTTTCCAAAATCGGGTCATTTGGGGGGGGGGTTGTGCCATCTGGGCATTCCATGGCCTCCGAAACTGTGATAGGCACTGAAGAGTGAAATCAAAAATTTACGCCCTTAGAAAGCCTGAAGGCGGTGCTTGGTTTTCGGGGTCCCGTACGTGGCTAGGCTCCCAAAAGGTCTCACACATGTGGTATGTTCCTTTCATTTTTATTTTTTTAAAATAATTTTTATTGTTATCTCAGGGAATGTAAATATCCCCTATGATAGCAATAGGTAGTGACAGGTACTCTTTTTAGAAAAAATTGGGGTCTATTAGACCCTAGATCTCTCCTCTGCCCTCAAAGCATCTGACCACACCAAGATCGGTGTGATAAAATGCTTTCCCAATTTCCCAAT
Source organism: Lithobates septentrionalis (assembly GCA_037952835.1). NCBI lineage: Eukaryota > Metazoa > Chordata > Amphibia > Anura > Ranidae > Lithobates > Lithobates septentrionalis. The sequence goes on from JBBDGP010001070.1 coordinate 670,836, forward strand.
GGCGCTGTTTACATCCGGCGAAATCTAAGTCTTGAAATGCTCATAGCTTCCAGTTTCTTAGGCCATAGAGATGTTTGGAGCCACTCTGGTCTCTGGTCAGTTCTATGGTCAGCTGACTGAATCACCGGCTGCATTCTCAGGTTCCCTGTTGGGACAGGAGAGCCAGAGAAAAACATGGAAGACGGTGGGGGGGGGGGGGCATTCCCTCCCACTGCTTGTAAAAGCAGTCTAGAGGCTAATTAGCCGCTGGGATTGCTTTTACATGAAAGCCGACCGCTGGCTGAAAAGAATGATACCAAGATGATACCTAAACCTGCAGGCATCATTCTGGTGTAACCACTCAAAGTCCAGCAACATACCAGTACGTTGCTGGTCCTTGTTGGGCATACATTGTAAACTTTTTTTTTCATGCAGCCTGTGGGCTGAACGAAAAAAAGATATTGATCGGTGGGTATGCCCACCATTAGAATACCTCCCTTCATCCACCCACTTCTAATGATGGGCATACATGCATCGTATATATATGCCGAAGCATGCGGGCATCCTCCCGCAAAAGGCAGGAGCAAATCGCTCCTCCACCCACTGCTGCCCCCACGCTTCGGCATATATGCTGAAGTATGTAACTGTGGTGGTGAAATCACCTCCGACAGCGCTGGAGTCACGGCTTTATGTATCGTGGGAGCAAACGCTGTTGCTGTCAAGATAAACAAATCCGTGCTGCAACTGAATGGCGTACCTGCTAAGCAAATGATGGTTAACAAAAAAACAAAGTAACATTACAGTATAACAGTAATACTTACCATACCTGCAAAGCAAAATACAAAAAAAAAACATAGTAAAAAATAAAACATTTAACGCAACCTGTGCCTACCTAAAATATATATATGCCGAAGCATGGGGGCATCCTCCCCCAAAAGGCAGGAGCAAATCGCTCCTCCACCCACTGCTGCCCCCACGCTTCGGCATATATGCTGAAGTATGTAACTGTGGTGGTGAAATAACCTCCGACAGCGCTGGAGTCACGGCTTTATGTATCGTGGGAGCAAACGCTGTTGCTGTCAAGATAGATAAATCTGCTCTGCAGCTGAATGGCGTACCTGAAAACAAAAAAGTGGTTAACAATAAAAAAAAAAGTATAAAAAAATTGCATACCTATAAAGCAAACATGATAAAAACATAACAATAAAACATTGCAGTATAGAATGCAGAACAATAGAGAGAGAACAATAAAACAACTATTTTTTTGTTTTTTTTATTTTATATATTTTTTGTGTTTTTTTTTCTTTTTTTTTTTTTACTTTTTTTTGTTTTTTTTTACACTTTTTTTTGTAACTTTAACTTTTTTAACTGGTACCAGGTTTGGGTCTCTCAAAATGCGACAGCATCTTGGGAGACCCTGTGGAAGTTTGTCCTAGTCTGTGCAGTGCTGTACCCTACGCTAATACTCCACTATTGTATGGTAGCGTTTTAAAACATTCACCAATGCAAAGACCAGGATTGCCAGGACAGAGGGGACAATAATACCGGGTGTCACGCCTAAATCCGCGCTTGCTGCAGACACCACATCTTTTTTGGGGGGTTCGTTGGGTAGGGGTACTCGGGAGGGCATAAAGAAAATGCCTCTCATGCAGCCGGCTTACTGCATTTGGTTGGGGAAGGTGAGGTAGAGCACCGTCTGGATACAGAAGGGCTCTGACGATCTCTTCCTGGAATTTAAGGAAGGATCCAGTCCGTCCTGAAGCTCTGTATAGCACATGAGCGTTCAGCAAAGCCAATTGAAATAAATAAACAGACACTTTTTTGTACCAGCGTCTGGCCTTACGGGCAATTAGGTACGGCGCCAACAACTGGTCGTTGAGGTCCACCCCTCCCATATTAAGGTTATATTCGTGGACACAGAGGGATTTCTCCACAACACCAGTCGCCGTAGGAATTTGGACCGTCGTGTCTGCATGAAGGGAGGTGAGAACGAAAACATTCTTCTTATCCCTCCACTTCATAGCGAGCAAGTTATTATACTTCAAGCAGGCTCTCTCCCCCAGCCTAAGACGGGAATTTACAAGCCGCTGGGGAAAGCCCCGGCGATTAGGTCGCACGGTGCCACATGCTTCAATCTGATGATCAAAAAGGTGGCTAAAAAGTGGCACGCTCGTATAATAATAATTGTCCACGTACAAGTGGTACCCCTTTCTGAATAAGGGTGACACCAAGTCCCACACTATCTTGCCAGCGCTTCCTATGTAGTCAGGGCAGTTTATCGGCTCTACGTGACTATCTTTGCCCTCGTAAACCATAAATCTACATGTATAGCCTGTGGCCCTGTCACAGAGCTTATACATCTTGACCCCGTATCTGGCACGCTTGCTGGGAAGGTACTGTTTTTGAATGACAAGCGGCCAAAAAATTTAACCAGGGACTCATCAACGCAGACAACTTGATGGGGAGTAAACAAGTCTGCAAAACGTTGGTTGAAGTGGTTTACGAGGGGCCGAATTTTGTAGAGCCGATCGTATTTAGGGTCTCCACGAGGACGACAGAGTTCATTGTCGTTGAAGTGCATGAACCGCAAAATCTGCTCGTATCGTGCCCTGGCCATGGAAGCAGAGAACAAGGGTGAATGGTAAATTGGGTAAGTGGACCAATATGACCGCAACTCACTCTTTTTATTCAAGCCCATGAGGAGGGAAAGGCCCAAAAAGATCTTAAATTCGGAAACCGTAATTGGTTTCCAATTTCTGGCAAGGGAGGACTGGGGAATAGTGGCGATGTGTTGACCAGCGTACAAATTGTTTTGGTCCACAATAGATCTATAGAGATCTTCGGTGAAAAACAGCGAATAAAAATCCAGTGGCGTAAAGTCAACTGTTTCCACCTGAATTCCGGGTTGGCCAGTGAATGGGGGAAGTACGGGTGCTGCAGAAGTGGTGGGTTCCCAATTCGGATTGGCGAATGCAGCAGGAAGGGCACTATGGGCACGACGGGCCTGTGTTCGTCTTCTTGGTGGCAGCGGGACACTACTTGTGCTTGCCACCTCGCCAGCTTGAACTGCACTTATGGGACTCGCCACGTCACCAAGTGTTACTGCAGTGCTGGATGTACGACCAGGGTGTACTAGGCCGCTGGTGCTTGCCAGTTCACCAGAAGGAATGGCGGCACTAGTACTTCTCTGCTCCATACGAGGGACCTGCGGTTCTTGCACTTCAAGGACAGAAGAAGAAGATTGGGGTCTGGTACGCCTGACCTTAGCAGGGACCACAACTCCGTCGTCAGAGCTATCTGTCATGGAGCTGCTGTCCTCTACAGGATCGTATTCTGAGCCTGAATCTGACAGATGAGTGACTTCCTCTTCACTATCTGTCATGCTCAGAAACGTGTAGGCCTCTTCACTAGTGTACCTTCGATTTGCCATTTTGGGCTCTAAATTTAGGGGTACACTAGTGAGACTCACAGGCAAAAAAGCTCCTGACTGTTAGCGACTGATTCAAAACGCTACCAAAAAACTGTTAGCGATCGCAGGGATCAGGCTTGACTCTGCGAACGCTGCAGTTATGTGTGTTTAGTGTTTTGTAAGTGACAGTTATCGATCGATACTGCACTTGGGTGGGCTTGGCTGGGCCGAGGAGCAAAACGCAGGTGCTAGCAGGTATCTGGGCTGATCCCGCTAACACTGCGTTTCAGGGAACCCTAAACTGCTGGGGAGTATAGATCTGATCGGATCAGATATCGATCCGCTCAGATACTATAGCACTAAGGGAGGTGTGTGCTGTGTGCGTGGGTTTTAGCGGTACTGGCGCTAACCTGACGCTGCCTGGGGCGACGCAGACCTTATCTGACCCTAAAAACGTAACTTTTTTCACCGTCGGGCAATTAGGGGGTTAAACCTTTATAAGGTAATAAACGGCGGGTGCCCTAAAACTATAATAAACTATAAAAAAACAAACTAGCTAACCAGCGTCACCCGTAACAGTTATACGGTGATCGCTGGTGAAAGGGTTAACTAGGGGGCAATCAGGGGGTTAAAACCTTTAGCAGGTAGTATATGGGGGTCCCTGTCGCTCTAAAACACTGACAGCGAACCTATATACTTACCTCCCTAACTAGCGTCACCTGTGTCACTAATACAGCGATCAAGAAAAACGATCGCTTAGCGACACTGGAGACGGGGGGTGATCACGGGGTTAACCTTTATTAGGGGGGGTTAGGGGGGTACCCTAGACCTAAAGGGGGCTAACCTAACTGCCCTAACACTTATAACTGTCACAAACTGACACAAATGCAAAAAAAAAAAAAAACCTGCTATTGGTGTCAGTGTGACAGGGGGTACAGGGGGGTGATTGGGGGGTGAAGGGGGGTGAAAAGTGTGCCTGCGTGTTCTACTGGAAGTGTAGTGTTGGTGCAACTTACTTGGATGTCTTCTCTCCTCGGCGCCGGGACGAAAAGACCGGCTCGAGGAGGGATGACATCACTTCCTCTCCCTCTGTTTACATTACAGAGGGAGAGGAAGCATTTGATTCGCTGGGAGCGATCGGGAGGGGGTGGCCATCAATGGATGGCCTCCCCCTGACCTCTCATCGCCCGCGAACAAGAGCCGACCGCCTATGGCACCGGGGGAGGGGGGGGGTCCGATCCCCCGCCCGTGGGAAGGCATCACGTATCAGGTACGTGATTTTGCCTGCCCGTGCCGCTCTGTTCACGTATATAGGCGTGAGGCGGTTGGCAAGTGGTTAAGAATACCTGAATGCTGTTGAATGTTACTATAAGAATACCTCTTCTTTTGCAGAGATGCTATTGTGGTTTTTCTGCTTAAAGAGAATAGTTCTACGTTAACCTAAAAAAGTGTTCTAATCCACTAAACCTTTCGTCTTCCCTCTAAATGATCACGTTTGTTATTTTAAAGGTCGGTATAATGGAGAAGCAGTAGTGGCGAAAAAAAAGCCCTTTTGAGTTAAATGTTGAACTCCAGATATGTTTATTGCATAATTACATTGGTCCAGCTTGTACCATTGTAACAATCGCTGTAGTAGTTGACGCACCTGTGACACTCTCTTTAGTAGTTGGTGAATATAAGGCATTCTTTGAATGAGGTGGAGACCTTGATTTTACCGCCCTTCTGTCCCACCTTATCCAATCAGACAACACTTTGTATTTATTGTAAAAAATTAAAGGCGTACTGTAAATGGCAGGGGTGGCGAATCCCCTGTGGTCAGTATGCAATGGGCAACCACTCAGCACAGAACCCAAAAGATCGTGGCTATCACTGTAGTAGCACCAACTACTACAGTGATTGTCAATTTCCCAAGCATTCTCTTAGGTAGAGAAATGCATAGTTACATTGGTCCAAGCTGGACCAATGTAACTATGCAATAAAGATTAACTATGCACTTATTAAGATCGGTTCAGCTTTAGCCAATTATTTGCGTATTAGGCCCGGTTCACACTGCTGCGATTCGGGAAACTCTGCGCTTCAGTGCCGGTTCCTGCATCATACCTGAATTGCACACTGGTTCACACTGTTTTCTGCGAACCGCTGGGTTTGTCAATGTAAAGTCAATGACTCCCCTATATCGGTTCGCAGATTGCAGTGCGAACTGTGAAATGGTGCAGAAATCGGATCGCATAGGTGTGAACACCCATGCAATCCGATTCCAGTGCGGACCAAAAAAAGAGTCCTGCACCATTTTGGTGCAAATGCGATTTCAGCCATGCCATTTTTATGGCTGAATTAACATCGCACCGACATTGCATGTGATCTGCAAAGCAATGCGGTGCAAATCGCATGCAATGTCTGGCATTGCACTAGTGTGAACCGGGCCTTAATTCTTCAAGATTTTTTTAAATGAGGGTGTTGTAGGAGTGTGTCCTCTGCCTGTATATATTCTTTATAAAACTGCCCCTTCTCATATCAAAACTTTGGGAGGTTGGCCGCACCTCTTGAACAGATTCAGAGTAAATATGTAGTGATCAATATTTTGTTTTCCCAGATGAACTTGTACAAGCTGGATGGGAGAAGTGCTGGAGTAAGAGGGAGAGTCGTCCTTATTATTTCAATCGTTTTACCAATCAGTCACTTTGGGAGATGCCTGTCCTTGGCCAGCATGATGTCATTGTAAGTACAAATACCAACATCATAACACGATGCTGAAGATCTTGAATTGTCATTGCAAATTGGAAATGTAATTTTCTTGTATTTATCTTCACAGAATCCTGTTCTTGTATGAGCCAGCACTGTCATAAACAAATGGGGCTTTCTGAATATATTCACATTTTGCTTTCTAAAAAGCTCCACCCATTTGTCTAGTCTGATACATTTTTTTAAGGGTTAAGCCTAGTACACATGGACCAAATGTCAGGCAGCTTTGGGTGGTTCAATAGAAACTGGCCAACATTCGGCCTGTATGTACTGGAGTCGGTCTGACAGAAGCCGGTCGTTTGGCTGGCTTCTGTTGAAGGGGCATGACCAAAAAAGGCCTGCCAATCGCCTCCCGAGCGTTTACCGGAGTGTTCTGGTAGGGAGGGCGTCCCCCAACACAATAGCACAGTAGGGGAGATTGCTGTACTAACATTTGATTGTTAGTACAGCGGCTCCAACCTGAGCTGTCAGGTTTTTTGTTTTTCGTTCAACCCACTGGGTTGACGGGGAAAAAAAACTAGTAGTGTGTACGAGGCTTTATCTTGCATAATCTGATATTTAAAAGTAGTGGACTTACAACTAAGGGCTTTCTGTGCAGAATGAGTCAAGGCCCTTTATATTGATACTTGGCTACTTCTCTGCAGCTGTTTATGCCCATAAATTTCAGTCTAGCAGCGAGCAGCTACTCTTGCATGCAAAGCCTAATATTTAAAAGTAGTGCAGCTGATCTGAATATTGCTTGTTTTGATTAGGCCTTATAGGAGTTCAGAGCAATATTCAATGCTTTAGAAAATACGTGAGATAACCCAATGCTAGTTGTTCCTTTTCTTTATAGAAAGGAGAATAAACCTTTAATCGTGAATGTACCACATTGTACTTTTGGCTGAGCTGGGAGAAGATCACAGCAAATCCTGATGGTAAAGAAAATGAAGAAATGTGTTCACTAGGGTTGAGGTCAGGGTTCTGTATAAGGCACTTGAGTTCCTCCACAACAAACTCATCACACCATCTCTTTATGGACCTCGACTTGTGTAAAGGGGCACATTCATGCCAGAACAGAAATTGGCCATCTCCAAACTGTTACGGCCTTTACTCTTAAAATAACTTTACGTTTCTAGGAAACCAGTGCTTATAATTACTGTGTCCACAGTTCATGGCACATTGGCTCTAAATTGGTGCTCATTGGGAAAAGGATTCCTTTACATTGGTGGTCATTGGGAGAAGGGCCTCCTTACAAAGGTTGTCAGTAAAAAGAATGATCGTTACCTTGCTGGCCAGTGGGAAGAGTGATCCTTACATTGGTGATCAGTGAGAAGAAGGCTCCTTACACTGGAGATCAGTGGAAAGTATGCTTGTGATATTGGTTAGTGGGCAGAATGGCCCTTACCATTGGTGGTCGGTAGGAAAAATTCCCCTTATATTTGGTGGTTAGTGGGAGGAATGCCCCCTTACAGATAGGTTAAAATACAAATGGTTTGCTCCTCCCTATCACCCTTTCCCCACCTTCCCATTCTACACCTCATAACCTCCCCTCTATACCCTACTTCCCATTTCTTCTATCAACATACTTGGCACCCTTCTGCCATCCTAGATTTTCCCAGGGTTTTTTTTTATATTTACAATTCGCACATAAATTAAAGTGATTTGTAAGGTAAATTTAAAAAACAAAAACATAACAAAAAAATGTCTATACTTGCCTGCTCTGTGCAATGGACTTGCACAGAGCATCCGTAAACCTCCTTTTTGGGTCCCCCGCCAGCGCTCCTGTCCCCTCTCCTAGGTCCAGTGCCCCCATGGGAAGCCGCTCGCACCCAGGCCCCGCTGCTGTGTCCATTGACACAGACAGCGAGACTCGTTACTGGCTTTGATTGACAAAAGCTCCCTGTGCCCCAGCCAAGCCAGCGAGACCCCAAAGGGAGGGGAGAAAGAAGCTTCAGATGTGCACAACGCTGGATCGAATCAGGGCTCAGGTAAGTAAAAGGATGGGGGGGGGGGATGCTGACACCTAAACATTTTTTACCTAATGCAAGGAATACATTAAGGTAAAAAATGTTTAGGCTTTACGACCACTTCAATGCTCAATTTATTTGCTAAATATTTTATTGTAGGACAAGTTATTTTACTATATTAAATGGAAGACTTTGGATCTATTCCTTCAAAGGTCATATCTATTAGGCAGGCCATACATGGGTCGAATTTCGAAAGAATGTTTTTTTTTTTTAAATCTTATCTAAGAATTTTCGTTCGTATTTCGCACCATTAGTGGGCTGCAGCAACAGCCGATTTTTGTGCGGCCATCGAATTTGAGTAATCGGACATTTTGGAAATTTTTTGAAAAACAAACTATTTTCTAATCAATGATGGGAGAATCGTGCGAGAAATGTGATCGAAAAAAAAATGCCCATGTGCAAGGAAAGAAAGTTCCTGGAAAGAAAAGAAGATTCCCAGCCACGAAAATTCTTTTCTGTAGCAACATGAGGTGAAATTGAAGGCTTGGTTGGTCGAATTTTCAAAATCAATGGTGGCATCATCGGATCACAAAATGCACAAATTTTCTGATTTTCAAAAGAAAATTCATTCGAAATTCGACCACGTATGGCCAGCCTTAGTGTTGTATCTGTTATTTACTATTAAAGCCTAACTATTGTACCAATTTGATTATGTATCTTTCTGTTCATGACATACATGCTTGTCTTGCCATTAAATATTTTGGAGGGGTGTCCCACTATTGGCCATAGTGTAGGTATGGTGGTCAGGGGTCCACCAACTTTTGGCCATAAATTGTACATCTTTAGATAGTAAGCTTGTCATGCTGAGCTCCCTTCTATTGTACAGTATATTGTTGTTATATAGGTTTTGTTGCGAAAATGTATGCATTGGATATTGTAAACATTATATTGGTTTGTATCTATTTCGTAAAACTCTCTGGAAGATGCTGGTGCCATATAAAGTAGTTATAAAAATAAGATAGCTGTCAGATCCAGCCAAAAATGTTTGGGTGATTCAGCTGTCATCTCTTTTCTGTGGGCGGCCTAAAGAGTTACTACAGGCAAACACATGAAAGATAAATATCAGCACTAAAGAAGTAACCAGCCCACTAATCCTAAATACACATAAAAGTCAATGGCACAAATGAAAAAAAAGAGAGAAATCTTCCGATTTACACCCCGTCACACTTATTGTGAGGTTGAAGTCGTGCTACTTCACTTGAAGTAGCACGATTTCAAAGTAGCATTTCAGTGCTATTTCAGGTGCCACTTAGAAGACACCTGTGTGACTTCATGCACAGATGTCTATGCAGGTCGCACCTGTACTTGCAAAAAGTAGTGCAGAAACTACTTTCAAAATCAGTGCGACATCGGAGTTGCACCGGTTTGACCGCTTCCAATGTAGACAATATGGTGCGATTGGAAACTGTCAAATTGCATGACAAGTCGCACCGGTGTAACCGGAGGCAAAATCTACAGATCAGGTGCTTCGTCAGAAATCTGGTGATGAACTCACTCTGCTGCCCTCTTCAGAAATTCAGGAAATCCTTATGTAAGCTCCAAAGCACACAAATAGGGCTTGCACCAGCCTGGTGGATTACTATCAAACCATTTTATTGGAATGAAACGTGGAAATATTTTCACAAAGTAAAAACAGGCACATCAATGATCCAAGAATACAGTCCAGTGCACTATATATAGGTGATGGGCATCACCTATACATTGCACTGTAGCAAGACTAACGTGTTTCCAGGGCAGAACCCTCTTCATCAGAGCAGAACTGATAAAGAGGGTTCTGGCCTAGAATAACGTTAGCCTTGCTCCATGCATATGGGCATCACCTTTTCGTCGCACTGGACTTCAATGTTGGATCCTTGGATTCAGTCTTGTGCCTGTTTTTACTTACGTTTGAGAGTATATTTCCACGTGTTTCATTCCAGTAAAATGATTTTATGGTAATGCACAAAGCCCTTTTTATGCTTTAGAATAGAGTGGGAAAGGACTAGAGCCATTTAGTTTTTATTGCTGTGTCCCAGTTTGGGATATTTCCTATAGTTTCCCACCCCTGAAGACATCATAAGAAGTGAAAGAATATTTCCCCATAATGAAGGGAATGTCACTTTTGACAGTTTTCTATGAGAGAATTCTCTATGAGAAATTTTCACTCATCCGTCTGGGCAGTTGTGGATTCCCTCACTCAACAGAACAGTAAATGAGGGAAAATGTTCCAACAAGAACAGTTGAAACCCCTCCTTGCCCTAAAGGGTGTGGAGAGAGCTGGTAAAAAAGAAGCTGAAAATCTGAAAAATAGACCATCCTTACACATTCCTTCTAAGCCAAACAGTTTAGATTTAAAGAAAAGAGATTTTCTTTCTCGAACATCACGGGACACAGAGCCTCAGTAATAACTGATGGGTTATATAGGTATCACTAGGTGATTGGGCACTGGTCACACCCTAAACAGGAAGTTCAACCCCCTATATAATCCCTCCCCTTGCAGGGATACCTCAGTTTTTACGCCAGTGTCTTAGGTGATGGACATGTAAAGATGTCCTGTGCTGAGCTCCAAAGGGAATATCCTATATCCTATACTGGGGCAAGCCAGGCGAACCGGATCCATTTCAAAGTGTCTTTTCTAGGCCGAATTGGATGGTACCCGGGCCTCGTGTCTGGAAACAAGGTTTTACCTGTAACGCTTCCTCTTTTTAGAGAGCTGGACCTCGCATATCAGAAAATGGTTTTCTATCCTTATTTCTGTCCGGGTGCTTTACAGGCCCAGAACTGTGGATCCCCCTATCCATAGGGGGCCCCAGTCTCTGAAGGTTTTTTCAAACGGAGCCCACCGTGAGAGGTGAAGATTGGGTCTGTATAACAAAACCCTGCGGCTGGATAAGGTAAGGGAGATTCCACAGAATTTTTTAATTCTAGTAGGTTTTCTCCTTTAAGGTAAATGCATGCTATGCCTATTGTCGCCACCGGGGGCTGCCAAGAGCACATACCTTCTCATGCTGATGTCTGTCTCAAGTGTTCTCACGCTGCACAAGCTCCTCCGGCCAGTGTCTTGCCGAGAAAGTTCCCTCGGCGGATAAGGACCCCCTGTACTGCGCAGCGTCCAGCGTGCTCAGACACCCACATTGCAGGCTGCAGGCTATTAAAGGCACCCTTTATAGGTGCACAAAGCCTTTGGAGGGACACAGAGCTGACGGTCGCATGTAAGGTGGGACACAGGCATTCTCCTAGGCAGCATTTACTAAGGGAACACCAGACTGGGCATTTGGTAGCAAGGCTTTTGCCAGACTACATCGCTCAGCAGTCAGTGTTCATTTTGTGATACCTCCACCTTTGTTGCTTTGCACTATGGGTAGAGGAGGTTCAAATACCCCAAGAACCAGAGACTCTAGGGGATCTCCTTCAGGTTCTGAGGACTCCCTTTCTGCAGCATCTTCCCCCCCTTAGGGGCCAGGGACGGCTAATTGTGGACAAGGAAAGATTACTCCTGCGCTTGTGAGGGTGTATTAGGTTTAAAATGGTAGTATTGTGAGCTGTAGAAGAACTGAAAAGGATTGTGTTGCGTGTCCCGCTGCCCAAAAAACGGACCCTGGGGTGGTCAGGGTAAGACTATATGGAGAAAGATGGATGGAGGGCGTGTGATCAATTGCTCACATCAAAAAGTGTAAAATTTATTCATATGAAATAAAAACAAATAAATAATACCAATACTACGTATCATGCAAACAGGTAACAAAATATGTAAAGCATGGAAATTAAAAATAGGTTAAAAGTAACACAAGCCCATGTTGAGGTAAGTGTTTAGAGTCGGCTGATGCGTTTAACTTCTTCATCAGAGCCTTTGAGAACCAGGTCACAGTCTGTATGGGCCAGTAGGCCAACATGTGTACATAAAAGGAATGGCTAGTTCCCATTACCATTTCTAAATGGATTCGACAATTAATCATTCAGGATTACGGTTTGAAACAGAAGATTACTCCATTTCAGATCAAAGCACATTCCACAGGAGCTATTGGTGCTTCTTGGACAGTGCATCACTGGGCCTCTATGGCTCAAATCTGCAAGACCGCAGCCTGGTCTTCAGTTCATACATTCACCAGATTTTATCAGGTGGATGTGAGAAGGCATGAGGATATCGCCTTTGGGCGTAGTGTGCTGCAGGCAGCGGTACGAGGTCCTCAGGTCTGATTGCACCCTACTTGGTTGTGGTTCCCCTCCCCTCAGGTAGCATTGCTCTGGGACATCCCATCAGTTATTACTGAGGCTCTGTGTCCCTTGATGTTCGAGAAAGAAAATAGGATTTTTCTTTTCTCTGACATCACGGGACACAGAGCCACAGTAATTACTGATGGGTTATAGGGTATCACTAGGTATTGGACACTGGTCACACCCTAATCAGGAAGTTCAACCCCCTATATAACCCTTCCCCTTCCAGGGATACCTCAGTTTTTACACCAGTGTCTTAGGTGTTGGACGTGCAAAGATGTCCTGTGCTGAAGCTCCAAAAGGAATATCCTAAGATCCTATACTGGGGCAAGCCAGGTGACCGGATCCATTCAAAGTGTCTTTTCATGGCCGAATTGAATGGTACCCGGGCCTCGTGTCCGAAGAAACGAGGTTTTACCTGTAACGCTTCTCTTTTTAGAGAGCTGGACCCGCGGATCAGAAAATGGCTTTAAGCTTCCTAATTTCTGGCGAGGTGCTTTACAGGCCCAGAACTGAAGGATCCCCCTACTGATGGGGGCCCCAGTCTCTGACGGTTTTTCACAAACGGAGCCCACCGTGAGAGGCGAAGGCTGGGTCTGTGTAAACTGAACCCTGCGGCCTGGATAAGGTAAGAGGAGATTCCACAGAATTTTAAATTCTAGTGGCTCTTCTCCTTTAAAGTGAATGCATGCTGTGCCTATTGTGACCACCGGGGGCGGCCAAGAGCACAAACCTTCTCATGCTTGATCTGTCTCAGCGTCCGCTGCACAGGCTCTTCCTCCAGCTCCAAAGGTAGATGGTGGGGGGTTTTCTCTGCTGGGATGGTCCCCCCAGGCTAGGGAGAGGCTCAGGTAGGCTGTAAGGCGGGTGAGACCGCACTGTCACAGCCGCTACCGCCGCCGCCACCGAAGCCGCATTGCGATGCAGGGCCCATCACTGCCGGCCTCCTCCTTATTCCCCCAACCCCAGCCTTCCTTCAGGCTTGTCAGAAAGGGTCGGCTCGCGCGGGAAGCGCTCGTTTTTCAAAAACGAGGGGGGGGGAGGGGGGGCGGGGCGTCAGCTCAGCGCGCCCAGACGCCCACAGTGCCTGAAAGCATGGCTATTTAAAGCACATTGTACAGGTGCTCTGAGCTTTGGAGAGACACAGAGCTGACAGTCACATGTAAGGTGGGACACAGGCATTCCCCTAGGCTGCATTCACTAAAGAACACCGGATTGGGCATTTGGTAGCAAGGCTTTTAGCCAGACTACATCGCTCAGCAGTCAGTGTTCGTTTTTGATACCTCACACCTTGTTGCTTTGCACTATGGGTAGAAGAGGTTCAAGCACCCCTAGAACCGGAGGCACTAGGGGGTCTCGTTCAGGTTCTGAGGACCCCCTGTCTGCTACACCATCCCCTCCTGAGGGACCAGGGGCAGCTGGACAGGGAGAGCCATTGGGGTTAGGGGCCACATCTGCTGCCGGCACTTCAGCCCCTGTGTACATTACACAAGAAGTTTTTTCCTCAACCATTTCTGGATTAGAGAAAAAACTAATGGCCGCGATTACATCTTCACTGAGTGGAAGAAAACGCACAAGGCCTTCCTCTGCTCCCCAAGACCCTCAGTCAGAGGAGCTCTGGGATAAAGGAGATGAATCCCTTTCAGAGGATCGGGATGGGACAGATGATTCCTCTTCAGAGGATTCAGGTGGAGAGGGACCCTCTGTGACTTCCCAAGAGGAGAAAGTCTTAGTGCAGATCCTCACTGGTTTGGTCCGCTCCACATTTAAGTTGCCCATACCTGAAACTACTACAGAAACCTCTTCTGCTTTGGGGTCACTGAAACCTTTCCAAGCAGCACATGCTTTTCCTGTTCATAATTTACTTGAAAAGCTGCTTTACTCTGAGTGGGATCACCCAGATAAGCGATTTCTTCCGCCGAAAAAGTTTTCTACACTTTATCCTATGGAAGAAAAGTTTATTAAGAGGTGGGGAATACCGGCCATTGATGCGGCCATTTCCTCTGTAAATAGTAATCTGACTTGTCCTGTAGACAACGCTCAGATGCTCAAAGATCCTGTGGATAAAAAGATGGACTTCTTATTGAAAGATGTGTTCTCTTTAGCAGGATCAGTGGCCCAACCTGCAGTAGCAGCGATTGGAGTCTGTCAATACTTAAGAGACCATGTTAAGCAGGTCATCAAAGTATTGCCTGAACAGCAGGCCCAGGGGTTTGCTAACCTTCCTGCGGCTTTATGTTATGCTGTTGACGCCATTAGAGATTCTATCGTGCAAACCTCTCGCCTCTCGCTTGGGTTGGTGCATATACGTAGAATCTTATGGTTGAAAAACTGGTCAGCCGAAGCACCATGTAAGAAGCTTCTGGCTGGGTTTCCCTTCCGTGGTGAAAGGTTGTTTGGAGAGGACTTGGATAATTATATCAAGACGATCTCCTGTGGGAAAAGCACTCTCTTACCTGATAAGAAGAAGAGTAAGCGCCCCTCTTTTAAACGGACTCTTTCCCCAGCGCCAGGGGCATCAGCCTCCAGGCAGTCACGACGGTCTCCTCCGTCTGGGGCAAGAAACAAGAGTGAACCCCAGGGACACAAGAAATCCTGGGGGAAAAGGTCTTCTAAGCAAGACACTAAGACCTCCTTCATGAAGGGGCGCCCCGCTCGCTCGAGTGGGGGGAAAGACTGCTGCAGCTCTCAGGGCCCTGGCAGAAGGACTTCCAGGACAGATGGGTAATCTCCATGGTAACCTTAGGGTACAGACTGGAGTTCCAAGAATGTCCCTCTCCTCGTTTCCTCAGATCAGGTGTTCCCAGAAAACCAGAAGAGAAGCAGTCGCTCCTTCTAGCGATAAAGCGACTTTGGTCGCAAGAGGTCATTGTGGGGGTTCCCACAAAGGATCAAGGATTGAGACTCTGTTCCAATCTTTCTATGGTCCGAAAACCAAATGGGGACGACAGACCCATTTTGGATTTGAGAGATCTGAAACGATTCCCAAGGATGCAGTCCTTTCGTTTGTAATCAATTCAGACAGTAACCTCCGTCCTGCAGGGAGGAGAATTTCTGATATCAATAGGCATCAGAGATACAGGCCTATATGTGCCCAGTTTTCCTGCTTAACTGAAGTGTCTGCAGGCAAAGATCACTGCTCTAAGGGAGCTGATTCTGACAGTCAGGGCCAAGAAGGGTCTTTCTGTCCGCCTTTGTATGAGGCTGCAGGGGAAGATGGTGGCTTCATTCGAAGCAGTTCCCTATGCGCAGTTCCAAGCAGAACTGTTGCAACACAGTATTCTGTTGACCTGGAACAGGAAGGTGCAGGCATTAAACTTTCCAATGCACCCTTCGCATGCGATGCGTCAGAGCCTCAGTTGATGGCTCATACCCGAAAACCTACAGAAGGGGAAATCCTTCCTACCGGTTGCCTGGGATCCTCTTGCAGGCAGGACGGATGCGTTGGTGATTCCATGGCATCGGCTCTCACCGATTTATGCATTCCCTCCCATTCTGCTACTGCCACGGCTCCTTCGCAGACTCAGGCAAGAAGGGAAGTCGGCACTTCTGGTGGCCCCCGTGTGGCCCAGAAGAACCTGATAAGCAGAAATAGCAGGGATGATGGTGGGTTCCCGGTGGACCCTACCGATACACCCAGACCTGTTAGCTCAAGGTCCGGTGTTCCAACCTGCCTCACAAATGCTAGATTTGACGGGTGGGCTATTGAATCCCACGTTCTGAAAAATCGTGGGCTTTCAGGTCCTGTCATATCTACCTTGATCAATGCAAGGAAGCCAGCTTCCAGAATGATTTATCATAGAGTCTGGAAAGCTTATGTATCCTGGTGTGAATCCAGGGGTTGGCATCCCAGGAAATATGTCATAAGTAGAATTCTGGATTTTCTACAATTAGGATTAGAGATGAAGCTGGCCTTGAGTACCATCAAGGGCCAGGTGTCGGCCTTATCAGTGTTGTTTCAACGGCCGCTTGCTTCGCATTCTCTGATCCGAAACTTTATACAGGGGGTGATGCGTCTTAATCCTCCGGTTAAGGCGCCCCTAAACCCCTGGGACTTGAACTTGGTTCTATCAGTGTTACAAAAACAAACTTTTGAACCAATACGTCAGATTCCTTTGGTCTTACTGACGAGGAAACTAGTTTTCCTGGTAGCTATCTCTTCTGCTAGAAGAGTATCAGAAATAGCAGCTCTTCCTGTAAAGAGCCTTACTTGATTATACACAAGGATAGAGTGGTACTGCGTCCTCATCCTAGTTTTTTACCGAAGGTGGTTTCAGATTTTCATCTAAACCAAGACATTGTGCTACCTTCCTTTTTTCCAGAACCTTGTTCTTCGGAAGAAAGGTCATTACATTCTTTGGATGTAGTAAGAGCAGTCAAGACCTATCTGGAGGCAACTGCTCAGATTCGCAAGACGGATGTCTTGTTCGTGCTGCCAGAGGGTCCCAATAGAGGACAGGCAGCGTCAAAAGCGACCATTTCTAAATGGATTCGACAGTTGATTATTCAAGCTTACGGTTTGAAACAGAAGATTCCTCCGTTTCAGATCAAGGCACATTCCACAAGGGCTATTGGTGCTTCTTGGGCAGTGCATCAACGGGCCTCTATGGCTCAGATCTGCAAGGCCGCAACCTGGTCTTCAGTTCATACATTCACCAGATTCTATCAGGTGGATGTAGGAAGGCATGAGGATATCGCCTTTGGGCGTAGTGTGCTGCAGACAGCGGTACAGGGTCCTCAGGTCTGATAGCACCCTACTTGGTTGTGATTCCCCCCCCCCCCCCCTCAGTTGGCATTGCTTTGGGACATCCCATCAGTAATTACTGTGGCTCTGTGTCCCGTGATGTCCGAGAAAAGAAAATAGGATTTTTTATTACAGCTTACCTGTAAAATCCTTTTCTTTCGACGGACATCACGGGACACAGAGGTCCCGCCCCTCTTCTAATACACCTATACTGCTTTGCTACAAAACTGAGGTATCCCTGGAAGGGGAGGGGTTATATAGGGGGTTGAACTTCCTGATTAGGGTGTGACCAGTGTCCAATACCTAGTGATACCCTATAACCCATCAGTAATTACTGTGGCTCTGTGTCCCGTGATGTCCGTCGAAAGAAAAGGATTTTACAGGTAAGCTGTAATAAAAAATCCTATTTTTATAACGGCTTACCTGTAAAATCCTTTTCTTTCGGTGGACATCACAGGACACAGAGGTCCCGCCCCTCTTCTAATACACTTATATTGCTTGGCTACAAAACTGAGGTATCCCTGCAAGGGGAGGGATTATATAGGGGGTTGAACTTCCTGTTTAGGGTGTGACCAGTGTCCAATCACCTAGTGATACCTATATAACCCATCAGTTATTACTGAGGCTCTGTGTCCCGTGATGTCCATCGAAAGAAAAGGATTTTACAGGTAAGCTGTTATAAAAAATCCTATTTTTTTTTTGAACGCTCTAGTTACTGAACTTTCCCACACAGCATTATTTGTACAAAATATATTTCAGAATGAGTGCAAATTATAGTGTATAGAATTTTATATCCAAAAACAGTAACAGTAAATAATCACTAAACAGCAAACATCCACTTTCCTTCAGCGCTCATATATCTGTTAAAATGAACAGGTCACAGACCCTTCAGCTGCTGCTATTAAGTGAATCGAGAAGTAAAAAATATGTCTACACACCTTAAAGTGGAGTTCCACACAAAAATGGAACTTCCACTTTTCGGACCCCCCCTCCCTCCGATGTCACATTTGGCACCTTTAAAGGGGGGGGAGGGGGGTGCAGATACCTGGATAATACAGGTATTTGCACCCACTTCCAGGCATAGACTCCTGCAGGAGCTACGCCACTTCCCGTCCCCCCCTGTCTGCTGGGAGACACACGGGTGCCAGAGACAGCAGGCACCTTTCGGATTGCGCAGCTTGACTCACGCATGTGCAGTAGGGAACCAGGAAGTGAAGCTGCAAGGCTTCACTTTCTGATTCCCTTACCGAAGATGGCGGTTGCAGCATCCGAGGGACAGATCGGCTTCGGGTGCCGACATCGCAGGCTCCCTGGACAGGTAAGTGTCCATATTTTAAAAATCAGCAGCTGCAGTATTTTTAGCTGCTGACTTTTAAAAAAAAAATAAAAAATTTGGTGGACCTCCGCTTTAATGGCCCGTACACACGATCCGAAAATTGGACATAAAATACCACTTTCGACGCGATCATACGATAATCGGATCGTTAGTACAGAGCTTTCGAGAGCCGATCACAACAATTCATCCGATATTATTCGACCGGACAAGAACGAAAATTTTCCTCGTACGATACCAGATCATATGATTTTCGTTTAGTTAGTACAGTTGTCGTCCGAAAATACAATACAAATACATTACAACACATGACATCACTTCCGATTTTTTTTTATTTCTGTCGTACGAGAATTTTTGTGACTTTAGTAACATATTCTACTTGCGACTATTAAGCGAAAAAAGTCGTACGATCTGTCGTACGATATTCGGATCCTGTGTACGGGTCATTTGGAGATATAGGCATTAGCAACGATAAACTCTTGTATAAATCCCTGAAAGATATTCATTTTAAACACATAATATATAAAACCAGCACAATGTCCTCATTATAAACAAGAATAAAAAGTATTAAAGTCTCTTTAGAGCAATCAGCTGTAACAAAATAACCAACAGTCCATCGCTCCCTTAAGATTTTACACTCACTAGAAATCAGGTGAAAATCGGCCTTAAATTCCACAAATAAGCGGACTTCCTCCTCTGGTCATCGGATCATGGTACGGACTACCTCTTTAGCTTCTAACGTAATTTCATCAGTATTAGGTCTGTATGGGTTCACGCTGTGTTCTGTCCTGGAATGCCAGACTCCAATAGATTGCTACTGGATCCCAAGCTCATCAGCGATCATGCCCAAAGGATAAAGACGCTCTCATAGCATAATTCTGTTTTTAAACAGTTTTTAACCACTTCAGCCCCGGAAGATTTTACCCCCTTCCTGACCAGATACTTTTTACAATTTGGCACTGCGTCGCTTTAACTGACAATTGTGCGGTCATGCAATGCTGTACCCAAATGAAATTTGCGTCTTTTTTTTTTTTGCAAAAATAGAGCTTTCTTTTGGTGGTACTTGATCTCCCTGCGGTTTTTATGTTTTGCGCTATAAACAAAAAAAGAAGCGACAAATTTGAAAACAAAACCATATTTTTTACATTTTGCTATAATAAATATCCCCAATTTTTTTCAAAAAAACAAATCTCTTCATCAGTTTAGGCCAATATATATTCTTCTAAATATTTTTGGTAAAAAAAATCGCAATATGCGTATATTGATTGGTTTGCGCAAAAGTTATAGCGTCTGCAAGCTATGGGAAAGATTTATGGCATTTTTATTATTATCATTTTTTACTAGTATTGGCGGTGATCTGCGATTTTTAGCGGTATTGTGACGGACAGATCGGACACTTTTGACACATTTTTGGGACCATTGACAATTCTACAGCGATCAGTGTTATAAAAATGCTCTGATTACTGTGTAAATGTCACTGGCAGGGAAGGGGTTAACACTAGGGGGCGATCAAGGGGTTGTGTGTTCCCTCAGTGTGTTCTAACTGTATGGGGATAGGACTGAGTAAGAGAGGAGACATTTCGCTGTTCCTACTTACTAGGAACAAACGACATCTCTCCTCTGACAGCACAGGGATTTGTGTGTTTACACACACAAATCCCTGTGCTCGTGCACGTGATCGAGCGTGGCCGGCGGCGACCGCCGGCCATGCGCATCGGGTCCCCCGATTTGCAGCAAGCGCGCGCCCTCTGGTTGGGAACCGGTAATTTAAACCCCAATTCCCCCCTTACTTATTGCACTTAGAAATATAGGATTAAAAACGAGCATGTAAACAGTAGCTTGTCTGCCTGGTGTCACTCCACTGCTCCTAGTATTGAAAGGATCGTGGGGATGCCTGGGTTGAGCTCCACGAAGGTGAAGCTGCACAGCCTCTCAGCTTGTCTACCCTCGTGGAGCTCAACCCAGGCATCGCCGCGATCCTTTCAATACTAGGAGCGGTGGAGTGACACCAGGCAGGCAAGCTACTGTTTACATGCTCCTTTTTTAATCCTATATTTGTAAGTGCAATATGTAGGGGGGATTTGGGGTTTAATTAAAAACTGTTTAAAACGGAAGAATGCTATCAGAGCTTCTTTATCCTTTGGCCATCATCGCTGATGAGCTTGGGATCCAGTAGCAATCTATTGGAGTCTGGTATTCCTGTATAAAACACAGTGTGAACCCATACAGACCTAATACTAGTGAAATTACGTTAGAGGCTAAAGAGGTAGTCCGTACCATGATCCAAAGACCAGAGGAGGAAGTCCGCTTATTTGTGGAGTGATTTTCACCTGATTTCTAGTGAGTGTAAAATCTTAAGGGAGCGATGTTCCACGAGGTGTGGTGAAGGGATGAAGATTCTGAGGAATTATAATTACAAATTTTTTCAACACTCCCACACACACACTGTTGGTTATTTTGTTACAGCTGATTACTCTACAGAGACTTTTTTTTTTTACTTTTTTATTCTTGTTTATAATGAGGACATTGAGCTGTGTTTAAAATTAAAATCTATAGAATTTTATAGCTGGGAGGATCCCCAGGGCAAGCCCATGTTTGTTGTACTTCCTTCAATAAGTATGACTTAGGTCTCAGAATCATATAGCTGGGGAAAGTGTCGGTATCACTCGTATGCAGTTTGTGGCTAAAGCTGCTTTACAGTCTTGTGTATGGGGGTTTTTTGTTTTTTGGAGTTTGCATTCAACATTATATCGGCATAGCTGGTCTACTTTGTTACTCTTCTACACAAAAGGGTAAGATTTTTTTTTTTTCATTGTATTTAGGTGTTCTTTTATTATAATGTCCTGGAGCATTACATACAGAATGAAGCTTCTCTTTGAACTTTCTCTGTTAAGCACTATACCTAAAGCGGAAACCTTGGCAGAAGCAAGGTTACTTATTTAATCTACATTTAGGCCGGGTTCACACTGCTGCGATGTCAGACATCGCATGTGATTCACACCGCACTGCATGTGATGTCTATGAGATGCAAATTCAGCCATACAGATTGTATGGCTGAATTTGCATCGCATTCGGACCAAAGTCATACAGGACACCCATGCGATCCGATTCCTGTCCGAATTGGCAGTTCACACTGCGATATGCGGGGTGTCATTAAAGTGGATTTCCGCTTAAAAAAAAATAAGTCAGCAGCTACAAATACTGTAGCTGCTGACTTTTAACAATCGGACACTTACCTGTCCCAGGGTCTAGCGATGCGGGGGAACAAAGCCCCGCTCGTCTCCCCCCTCCTCTCTGCAGCACCGTCATTGTCACTGTAGGCGCCAGAGGCGTGCTGTGACTGTCCGCGCTATCATCTGGGACCTGTGACGTGCCCCAGATGATTGCTAAGAGGGAGGGGGGAGAGATGAACTGACTTCCAGCGCTGTGGAGCCCCGGGATTAAGTGGGAGCTGGAACCCTCTAAAAAGAGGGTTTCCGCTCCCTCCCCAAAAAAATGACATGCCAAATGTGGCATGTCAGGGGGTCACCTTCCCTTAAAGCAGAGGTTCCATTTTTGGGTGGAATTCCGCTTTAACTTTGTATTGACAACTGCAGCATTTCAAATAGGGCAGTGTGAACTGCTTGCGAGTTGTATGCGATGCTGGAACCCGTACTGGATTTGCATGGGTTCTCACATCGCAGCAGTATGAACCGAGCCTTAATCTAGTTATAGAGTCATTAAAAATTATGTTTCTTTCTCGGACATCACGGGACACAGAGCCACAGTAATAACTGATGGGTTATGTAGGTACCACTAGGTATTGGACACTGGTCACACCCTAATCAGGAAGTTCAACCCCCTATATAATCCCTCCCCTTCCAGGGATACCTCAGTTTTTACGCCAGTGTCTTAGGTGTTGGACATGTAAAGATGTCCTGTGCTGAAGCTCCAAAGGGAATATCCTGATACCCGGGCAAGCCAGGCGAACCGGATCCATTCAAAGTGTCCTTTCATGGCCGAATTGGATGGTACCGAAGAAACGAGGTTTTACCTGTAACGCTTCTCTTTTTAGAGAGCTGGACCCCGCAGATCAGAAAATGGCTTTAAACCTCCTAATTTCTGCCAAGAGCACATACCTTCTCATGCTGTTTTCTGTCTCAGCCTTCGGCGCTGCACAGGCTCTTCCAACCGGCTCCAGGTAAGATGGATGGGGGGTTTTCTCATCTGAGATTTTCCCCCCAGGCTAGGGGGAGGCTGTAGGTGTGCTGTAAGGCGGTTTTACACCGCACTGTTACCGCCGGGGCCGCCATTGCAATGCAGGCCCCATCACTGCCGGCCTCCTCCTTCTTCCTCCACCCCCAGCCTTCCTCCATGCTTGTCCAGGAAGGGTCGGCTCACGTGGGAAGAGCTCGTTTTTCGAAAACGAGGGGGGGCGGGGCATCAGCGTGCTCAGATGCCCACAGTGCCAGAAAGCATGGCTATTTAAAGCACACTTTACAGGTGCTCTGAGCCTTGGAGGGACACAGAGCTGACAGTCGCATGTAAGGTAGGACACAGGCATTCTCCTAGGCTGCATTTACTAAGGTAACACCAGACTGGGCATTTGGTAGCAAGGCTTTGCCGGACTACATCGCTCAGCAGTCAGTGTTTATTTTTTTGGATACCTCACACCTTGTTGCTTTGCACTATGTGTAGAAGAGGTTCAAGTACCCCCAGAACCAGAGACACTAGGGGATCTCGGTCAGGTTCTGAGGACCCCCTGTCTGCTACACCCTCCACCCCTGAGGGGCCAGGGACGGCTAGCCAGGGAGAGCCGTTGGGGTCAGGGGCTACACCTGCTTCCGGCACTTCAGCCCCTGTATACATTACACAAGAGGTTTTTTCCTCAACCATTACTGGGTTAGAGGAAAGATTAATGGCCGTGATTACAGCTTCACTCAGTGGAAGAAAACGTACTAGGCCTTCCTCTGTTTCCCAAGACCCTCAGACAGAGGAGCTCTGGGATAAAGGAGATGAATCCCCTTCAGAGGATCAGGATGGGATGGATGATTCCTCTTCGGAGGAATCAGGTGGAGAGGGGCCCTCTTCGACTTCCCAAGAGGAGAAAGTCTTAGTACAGATCCTTACTGGATTGGTCCGCTCCACATTTAAGTTGCCTGTACCTGAATCTGTTAAGGAATCTTCATCTTCTTTGGGGTCGCTGAAACCTTCTCAAACAGCACATGCTTTTTCTGTTCATAATTTACTTGAAAAGCTCCTTTATTCAGAGTAGGATCTCCCAGATAAGCGATTTCTTCCGCCAAAAAAGTTTTCAACACTTTATCCTATGGAAGAAAAATTTATTAAGATGTGGGGAATGCCGGCCATTGATGCGGCCATTTCCTCTATAAATAGTAGTCTGACTTGTCCTGTAGACAACGCTCAGATGCTCAGGGATCCTGTGGATAAAAAGATGGAATCCTTATTAAAGGATGTTTTTTCCTTAGCAGGATCAGTGGCCCAACCTGCAGTAGCAGCGATTGGAGTCTGTCAATACTTAAGAGACCATGTTAAGCAGGTCATCAAAGTATTACCTGAACAACAGGCCCAGGGGTTTGCTAACCTTCCAGCGGCCTTATGTTATGTTGTTGACGCCATCAGAGATTCTATCATGCAAACCTCTCGCCTTTCACTTGGGTTGGTGCATATGCGTAGAATCTTATGGTTGAAAAACTGGTCAGCCGAAGCACCATGTAAGAAGCTCTTGGCTGGGTTTCCTTTTTCGTGGTGCAAGGTTGTTTGGAGAAGACTTGGATAACTATATCAAGAGAATCTCTTGTGGGAAAAGCACTCTCTTATCTGTTAAGAAGGAGAGTAAGCGTCCCTCTTTCAAACTGACTCTTTCCCCAGCACCAGGGGCATCAGCCTCCAGGCATTCACGACGGCCTCCTCCGTCTGGGGCAAGAAACAAGAGTCAACCCTAGGGCCAAACGAAGTCCTGGGGCAAGAAGTCTTCTAGACAAGACACTAAGGCCTCTTTATGAAGGGGGGCCCCCGCTAGCTCGAGTTGGGGGAAGACTGCTGCAGTTCTCAAGGCTCTGGCAGGAGGACTTCCAGTACAGATGGGTAATCTCCACGGTAACCTTAGGGTACAGGCTGGAGTTCCAAGATTTTCCCTCTCCTTGTTTCCTCAGATCAGGTGTTCCCAGAGACCCAGAGAAGAAGCAGTCGCTCCTTCTAGCGTTAGTGCGACTTTTGTCGCAAGAGGTCATTATGGTGGTTCCCACAAATGATCAAGGATTGGGCTTCTATTCCAACCTTTTTACGGTCCAAAAACCAAATGGGGATGTCAGACCCATTCTTGATTTAAGAGATCTGAATCGATTCCTAAGGATTCAGTCCTTCCGCATGGAAACAATTCGGACAGTAGTCCTGCAGGGAGGAGAATTTTTGCCATCGATAGACGTCAGAGATGTATATCTACATGTGCCCATTTTTCCTGCTCATCAGAAGTTTCTACGCTTCGAGTTAGGAGGGCGCCATTTCCAGTTTGTGGCTCTGCCCTTCGGGATAGCCACTGCACCTCGAGTGTTCACCAAGATCTTGGCTCCTCCTCTGGCCAGATTAAGGGCTCAGGGTATAACTGTTATAGCATACCTAGACGACCTGCTCTTGATAGACCGGTCGGTAGCCTCCTTGAACGGGAACTTGAGGACCACGGTCAATTATCTGGAACACCTAGGTTGGGTCCTCAACCTAGAAAAGTCTTTCCTAAAACCAGTAAGAAGACTGGAGTATTTGGGTGTGATCATAGATACAAGCCAGGAGAAAATATTTCTACCTCAGGCAAAGATCACTGCTTTGAGGGAGCTCATTCTGGCAGTCAGGACCAAGAAGGGTCCTTCTGTCCGCCTTTGTATGAGGCTGCTGGGGAAGATGGTGTCTTCATTCGAAGCAGTTCCCTATGCTCAGTTCCATTCAAGACTACTTCAACACCGTATTCTGTCAGCCTGGAACAAGAAGGTTCAGGCATTAGACTTTCCGATGCACCTATCGCATGCGGTGCATCAGAGCCTCAATTGGTGGCTCATACCCGAAAACCTGCAGAAGGGGAAATCCTTTCTAGCGGTTACCTCGATGTTGGTAACAACAGATGCCAGTCTGTCAGGTTGGGGAGCAGTTCTGGAACAGTCTGCGATCCAGAGGCTATGGTCCAAGATCGAGAGGACCTTACCCATCAACATTCTGGAGATTCGGGCGGTATACCTAGCCCTAAAAGCCTGGACTATCAGGCTACAGGGTTGCCCGGTCAGGATCCAGTCCGACAATGCCACAGCAGTGGCTTATGTCAATCATCAGGGAGGCACCGGAGCCGAGCTGCTCAAAAGGAGGTGAACCAGATCTTAGTCTGGGCAGAGATGCATGTGCCATGCATATCGGCAGTTTTCATTCCAGGGATAGAGAACTGGCAGGCGGACTATCTAAGTCGCCAGCAGTTACTCCCAGGGAAAGGGTCTCTGCACCCTGACGTCTTTTGGGCCATATGCCAAAGATGGGGGGGTCCCAGATGTAGATCTCTTTGCATCCCGATTCAACAAAAAGACAGATTTGTGGCAAGGACGAGGGATCCTCTTGCATGCGGGACGGATGCGTTTGTGATTCCGTGGCATCGGTTCTCACAGATTTATGCATTCCCGCCTATTCTGCTACTGCCACAACTCCTTCGCAGGATCAGGCAGGAAAGGAAGTCAGTACTTCTGGTGGCCCCCGCTTGGCCCAGAAGGACTTGGTATGCAGAAATAGTAAGGATGGCGGTGGGTAAGGTGACCGGTACGCCCAGACCTGTCATCTTAAGGTCCAGTGTTCCATCCTGCCTTACAAACGCTAAATTTGACGGTTTGGCTATTGAGACCCACGTTCTGAAGAGTCGTGGGCTCTCAGGTCCCGTCATATCTACCTTGATTATTGCAAGGAAGCCAGCTTCCAGGATGATTTATCATAGAGTCTGGAAAGCTTATGTATCCTTGTGTGAATCCAGAGGTTGGCATCCCAGAAAATATGTGATAGGTAGAATTCTTGATTTTCTACAATTAGGATTAGAGATGAAGCTGGCCTTGAGTACTATCAAGGGCCAGGTCTCGGCCTTATCAGTATTGTTTCAACGGCCACTTGCTTCGCATTCTTTGGTCCGAAACTTTATGCAGGGGGTGATGCGTCTTAATCCTCCGGTTAAAGCGCCCCTAAACCCCTGGGACTTGAACTTGGTTCTGTCGGTATTACAGAAACAGCCTTTTG
Organism: Lithobates septentrionalis; assembly: GCA_037952835.1. NCBI lineage: Eukaryota > Metazoa > Chordata > Amphibia > Anura > Ranidae > Lithobates > Lithobates septentrionalis. The sequence goes on from JBBDGP010001070.1 coordinate 697,502, forward strand.
AACCAATACATCAGATTCCTTTGGTCTTGCTGACGAGGAAACTCATTTTTCTGGTAGCCATCTCTTCTGCTAGAAGAGTCAGAATTGGCAGCTCTTTCCTGTAAAGAGCCTTACTTGATTGTACACAAGGATAGAGTGGTACTGCGCCCTCATCCTAGTTTTTTACCGAAGGTGGTTTCAGATTTTCATCTAAACCAAGACATTGTTCTGCCTTCCTTTTTTCCAGATCCCTGTTCTTCGGAAGAAAGGTCACTACATTCTTTGGATGTAGTAAGAGCAGTCAAGACCTATCTGGAAGCAACTGCTCAGATTCGCAAAACGGATGTTTTGTTCGTGCTGCCAGAGGGTCCCAATAGAGGACAGGCAGCGTCAAAAGCGACCATTTCTAAATGGATTCGACAATTGATTATTCAAGCTTACGGTTTGAAACAGAAGATTACTCCGTTTCAGATCAAGGCACATTCCACAAGGGCTATTAGTGCTTCTTGGGCAGTGCATCACCGGGCCTCTATGGCTCAGATCTGCAAGGCCGCAACCTGGTCTTCAGTTCATACATTCACCAGATTCTATCAGGTGGATGTGAGAAGGCATGAGGATATCGCCTTTGGGCGTAGTGTGCTGCAGACAGCGGTACAGGGTCCTCAGGTCTGATTGCACCCTACTTGGTTGTGATTTCCCCCCCCCCCCCCCCTCAGTTGGCATTGCTTTGGGACATCCCATCAGTAATTACTGTGGCTCTGTGTCCCTTGATGTCCGAGAAAGAAAATAGGATTTTTTATAACAGCTTACCTGTAAAGTCCTTTTATTTCGATAGACATCACGGGACACAGAGGTCCCGCCCCTCTTCTAATACACTATATTGCTTGGCTACAAAACTGAGGTATCCCTGGAAGGGGAGGGGTTATATAGGGGTTGAACTTCCTGATTAGGGTGTGACCAGTGTCCAATACCTAGTGGTACCTACATAACCCATCAGTTATTACTGTGACTCTGTGTCCCGTGATGTCCATCGAAAGAAAAGGATTTTACAGGTAAGCTGTTATAAAAAATCCTATTTTTACATAAGGCTGACAAAAGTACTTGGATCTGCCTTGGAGTCAACCTTCTGCAATATGCTTTATGGCAATATTTCACTCCTGAGCCGCTGCTCTGCGTCTCTATTCACACAGAGCAGTGGCTCGTCCCTGCCCCCCCCCCTCTCTTTTCATTGGATCAATGTGATTGACTGCCGCAGCCAATGAGGAGTGAGAGTACCAGGAGAGCCAAGGCTCTCGTGCACATCGCTTGATCACTTACCTGAGCCTGATCTCGATCCAGCTCTATGCCTGAGAGCAGCTGCTCTCTCTCTCCTTCCTCTCCAGCTGAAGGCAGTGGCTCCTGCTGCTGTCAATCAAATCCCGTGCTAAGGAAGCAGGGGGCCGAGCCGCACTGTATGTCTGTAGACACACACGGCCAGGCTCGGGATCGAGCCCACACATGTGCCACCATAGGAATCTGCTTCCTATGGTGGCACACAGAGAAAAGGAGGAGCCCAGAGTGCCAGTGGTGGACCCCAGAAAAGGAGGATCGGGGCTGGTCTCTGGAAAACAATTGTTTGTTATTTTAAAAAAGAAAAATAACTTTACAATCCCTTTTAATAGTATGTCAGAAGGCTTTTAATATGGAGGTTGGAAAGCCAGGGAATTGCATAATAATTTAGCTTTGGTTATTCTTCCCATGTATTTATGTTTCTCAGCTCCTTTGCTCTCTCTTAGCTCTATATTGCTGGTGAAATAAAGGCAATGCAAGACTATACTTACATAAGACCTTATACCCAGAGCAGTCATCCAAGCTTTACCGCAACATTTCTAAATTCTTTTTTTTTATTTTTATTTCTGGCCAAAGAAAGGCTTTTTCTTACAGGCAGTTGAGGCTGTAAAATAAAAAAAAATGGACGTTGGGCTTATAAATGGCAAGAGAATTACTCAATGTATGCTGATCACAAATCCGAAAACGATCAGTTGTATTCATAATGTGTGTAGTTGTCTGCAGACACATTTTCTGCTCTAAACAGGAATTCTCAGTTTGAATGAGGATGAGGACAATAAAGATAAACAATTGTAGTCAAACAGGTTTTTTTAAGCAATCCAATCATTTTATCTGCTAGAGAACTGTTTACAGGCACAGTGGCTGTAAATCATATCACAACGATTTGCAAGGACATAAAGGTGAAGACAATTAGTGCCTGATGTGCCTTTGTATTCATTTAACAGTCTGATCCTCTGGGCCTCAATGCGGCACCGATTCCTACTGAAGCATGTATTCCCACAACTCCTAAAGAATCCATGCCACGCAAGAGGAGGATATCTGAGGAGGCTCCTCCAGTCACCGACAGCACCAAGAAGATTAAGGTAAGGGTGCATTTTGGTTTTGTGGCTTACTTTTAAAAAAAAGTTTTTTCTTCTTCTTTTTTTTTTTTTTTTTTTTTTCTTTTTATAAACATGCACCACTGGTAATGGGGAAAAAAGGAAATGTAATAGGTAAATTTGTTATACATATTGTGCATATACAGTGTAGCATCTTTTCAATCAGGCAGAACTTTCGCAAAAAGTATGCTGGTTAACCTTGGTTGCGGGTAGGGTTTCACCTGTACCTTTTGCGGTGCAATTTGAGCCCATACAAAATGAATAGGCTCAAACCGCACTTCAAAGAATCACATGAGATCTGAACAGGAATGCGGTTCGATTCCTGTCCGAATCACATGCGGTTTTCTGCACCGCACCTGTGTGAACCCAGGCTGAAGTCACTATGACAAGCCTGGGTTCACACAGTGTGAATAGAGCCCATTCATTTTGTATGGGCTCAAATCGCACAACAGAGGTATCAGTTTCAGGTGTCGGGGCATTTGCATGCGTACGAGCACTCGTGCAAATGCTTAGTATCCTCACCGATACTGGTGTAACCCTAGTTGCAGGGTACAGTATAAAGTAGAACCTGGGTACTTTTTTGTAATTCAGAATTTTTTTTACCATAGCTTGTATTTAAAGTGTGTGTAAACTCTAATTATTGAAAGCATTGTTGTATCTCTTCGATAAGTGCAAAATAAAATACATGTTGACCCTGCCAGAAATCTAGTGAGCTACTAAATTCCTGTGCTCTCTATGTCCACTGGTATCGGTTAGCATTGTTCTCAGATCTCTGAAATTGAAATGAAACGAACTAGATGATGTGCTTTAATTGCAGACTTTCAGCTGTAATTTGAGGGTATTTACATCCAAATCTGGTGAACGGTATAGGAATTACAACAGTTTGTATATGTGCCTCCCACTTTTTAAGGGACCAAAAGTAATGGGACAGATTAACAATCATCCATCAAACTTTCACTTTTTAATACTTGGTTGCAAATCCTTTGCAGTCAATTACAGTCTGAAGTCTGGAATGCATAGACATCACCAGACGCTGGGTTTCATCCCTGGTGATGCTCTGCCAGGCCTCTACTGCAACTGTCTTCAGTTCCTGCTTGTTCTTGGGGCAGTTTTGTCTTCAGTTTTGTCTTCCGCAAGTGAAATGCATGCTCAATCGGATTCAGGTCAGGTGATTGACTTGGCCATTGCATAACATTCCACTTCTTTCCCTTAAAAAACTCTTTGGTTGCTTTCACAGTATGCTTCCGGTCATTGTCCATCTGCACTGTGAAGCGCCGTCCAATGAGTTCTGAAGCATTTCGCTGAATATGAGCAGATAATATTGCCCGAAACACTTCAGAATTCATCCTGCTGCTTTTGTCAGCAGTCACATTATCAATAAATACAAGAGAACCAGTTCCATTGGCAGCCATACATGCCCACGCCATGACACTACCACCACCATGCTTCACTGATGAGGTGGCATGCTTTGGATCATGAGCAGTTTCTTTCCTTCTCCATACTCTTCTCTTCCCATCACTCTGGTACAAGTTTATCTTGGTCTCATCTGTCCATAGGATGTTGTTCCAGAACTGTGAAGGCTTTTTTTAGATGTTGTCTGGCAAACTCTAATCTGGCCTTCCTGTTTTTGAGGCTCACCAATGGTTTACATCTTGTGGTAAACCCTCTTTATTCACTCTGGTGAAGTCTTCTCTTGATTGTTGACTTTGACACACATACACCTACCTCCCGGAGAGTGTTCTTGATCTGGCCAACTGTTGTGAAGGGTGTTTTCTTCACCAGGGAAAGAATTCTTCGCTCATCCACCTCAGTTGTTTTCCGTGGTCTTCCGGGTCTTTTGGTGTTGCTGAGCTCACCGGTGCATTCTTTCTTTTTAAGGATGTTCCAAACAGTTGATTTGGCCATACCTAATGTTTTTGCTATCTCTCTCATGGGTTTGTTTTGTTTTTTCAGCCTAATGATGGCTTGCTTCACTGATAGTGACAGCTCTTTGGATCACATATTGAGAGTTGACAGCAACAGATTCCAAATGCAAATAGCACACTTGAAATGAACTCTGGACCTTTTATCTGCTCCTTGTAAATGGGATAATGAGGGAATAACACACACCTGGCCATGAAACAGCTGAGCAGCCAATTGTCCCATTACGTTTGGTCCCTTTAAAAAGTGGGAGGCACATATACAAACTGTTGTAATTCCTACACCGTTCACCTGATTTGGATGTAAATACCCTCAAATTAAAGCTGAAAGTCTGCAGTTAAAGCATATCTTGTTTGTTTCATTTCAAATCCATTGTGGTGGTGTATAGAGCCAAAAAGATTAGAATTGTGTTGATGTCCCAATATTTATGGACCTGACTGTATATATATTTCCCCTTTGTTATAAGTGATCACATCCCTCTGCTCTCAGCTGCATAAGAGCTAGGGGAGGAGAAACAGTAGCACACTGATCTTCTCAATGAATGGCTGTGCAGGGGTGGTGTGTCAGGACAAGTCTGATCATTGGAGGAAAGCAGGCTGAGTTCCCAGCACAACTCGAGAACTGACCACGTGTGTTCTTCTGCTTAGCTTTTAATAGGAAAGCAGAGGGACTGTCAGGATCAGGAACACCAGGGATTTTCACACAAAGAAAGCAATACAAAGAGAAAAGGATACTTTCTCATACAAGTACATGGTACAGCAGGCACATATCAGGAATATGAAGTGTTGGATTTATATATTCTTTAATGGCAAGATCTCCAGTTACAATAAAGGAAAGAAGCCTAAAAAAAAGAAAAGTTATGGAACAACCAGAGCTACGGATGAGTAAAAGGTGCAATGCATTATTTTTTGTTATTGGGTTTAGATATGCTATATGAAAAAAATCAGTAATCCATTCTTGGATCTTCTCCGTGTTTGGCATGTACAATATAATTTAGGTATGCTAGATGGGACATCAAACCATACATTTGTTAATAAATAATAACCATTCATTTTTTTAAATGCCTGTTTATCATTATTGAAACTATATTTTCAATTGACTTACCGTAATGTTGTCTTCTATTACCTTAGATTGAGTCTGTGCCTGCGACGCCGGCTACCGTGCCCAGCTCCCCAGCCTGTCCAGGGATTTCTTTAGAGGAGAAGTTTGCAAACATGGTGAAGCCAACCGAGTGAGTTTTTCAGATTTCAGTGTTAGAATGTTGTAGTTGGGCAAGACATCGTTAACAGAGAACCCCAATCAAAAGTAAACATTTCACCTTGCAACTGTAAAGTTGATAACAATCGTTTTTCTGTTTCTTGACAGTGTTTACTGGGATTTGGACATACAGAGTAATGCATTGGTTAAGTCACCTCCACCCTCTCACCTATTACCACTCCCATCACAAGCTTTAGCAGTCCACCCTGAAGTGGAACTTCTACGGGCACAGCTTATCCTGAAACTACGACAACATTACCGAGAACTCTGCCAACAAAGAGAGGGTATGTGTTTTCTTTTATGTAATAGGATGTGTTGCCAGTTCTTGATCCCTAATGCAAAAATATAAAATTGACCCAGCTGTATAATGGATATCATTTTTTTTTCCATCCTTGTGCCAGTTACCAATGTGCTGAGGCTGCTGAAAGGTGGAGTGAAAAATCTGCTCCTCCTGTTAGTGGTTGTGGCCCCTGGTAGAAGCATTTATCATAACACAACAGACTGAAAATAAGATTTTAAGAGAAATGCAGAGAGGTTGCAGTAGATCTTTATATCTAGTTCTTAGTCCTTGGAGTTCTGCATTGGCAGCAGGATTTGCTAGGGATTGGGACAATTACTAGATGTCAGGAACACCCATACAGCTTCTGGTTCTAGGTCTTTGGCGTTTTTCGTTGTTAATAAGATTTTCCAGTTTTGGGACTATTACTAGGTGTGAGGAAAATTCACGCAACCTGTGGTTCTCGGTCTTGTATTTCTGCATTAGTAGTCAGATTTACTAGATCTAATAGGATCCAAGAAGACATTGAGGCTGATTCACTAGAAATTGAGAATATTTCAACAATGCACTGTATGAATATTTACTTCATTTATCCAATCAAGTGCAGATTAAAAAAGTAAACAGGCATTTGCTTTTCACATGCTTGGATCATTGAAGTGAATCTTCACACAATTTTTAGTGTGTGAACATTCTCAACTCCCTTAGTAAATCAGCCTCGGTATGTCTATAAAATACAGAAGGAACCAGTACAGCAGCAAAAATGCTTGTGTTATGCTACAGACAATGTTCACCTTACTGGGATCGAGTTTTTCGGTGAAGCCTACTACTTGACCAAAGATAATTTTGAAAATATACATTTTATAAACACCACAGCTTTGTACCTGGGTAAAATATTTTTGTATAAAAATGCAATACATCATTTTTTTATTGCTGTTTTCATTAATATGTAAACCCAGTTTGTAGTATCTTCAGGGGTCTGGCATGTAAAATACATGAGAGAGGTGTATGCTGTTTCTAAATTCCTGAGTTGGTTGACCAGGAAAGTGGAGCTCACTGGATGGTTTATAGCCTGAGCAGAGACATTAGAGGGTGGTCATACATTTGTGTCCTTACATTGATGGAGCTTTTGAAAGTGGCTCAACTTAGCTTAAAAGCAACCTTCTTGGATAGATTAGGGAGACAGATTAGGGAGTGGAACTGGCGTCAGTTTATCAGCTGGAGAACAATATTACAAGGATTGTCTCCCCTGACAGTGGTAAGATGTGAACACCGATCTCCCTGTATAGATTATTAGCTGACAGCCGCTTCTCCTTTTCTCTCTCTCTCCTGCGGCTGTCAGCTAAAAAGCTATACAGGGAGATCAGTGTTTACAGCTCTTCCCTGCCGCACCCATCATTCCCTGCTGTTTCCTGTATGCTCCTCCCTTGGCCCCCTCCGCGTCCTTCTCTGCCCCTCCTGTCCTCCTCCTCTGCTCCCCCCACAGCCGGCTCCCCTCCTCTCCTCTCTCCCGCCGGCTGCACGGGGGGGGGGTTTGTACTGTCAGGAATTGGACACAGTGAGGAAGATCGCTCCTGTGTGTCCTTTGATAACTGAGCAGAGTAAACTGTGTTTACTCTGCTCAGTTTATGAATGAACAGGAGCCTCTGTCTCCTGTTCATTCCTCTTCAGTGCTGAGAAAGGGACTGGGAATCTATGTCTCTAGTCCCTTTCTCTGTCTCAAAGGGGAGATGTCAGGGGTCTGTTTAGACCCCTGATATCTCGCCAAAGTCCCCAAAAAATATAAAAAAAATTATTCTAAATTCTAAAAAAAAAAGTGTATTAAAATAAACTACTGACACCACTCCCCCCTGCCCTACCAACACTGTCCACTGCCCCAACCCCCCCCCCCCCCCCCCCCCAAAAGCATTGTGAAAAAAAATTAAAAACAAATTAAATTGTGAAAACAAAAAAAAAAACATAAAAATAAAAAACTACTGACACTGTCCATTGCCACATACCCCCCACCCCCTTCCCCAGAAGCACTGTGAAAAAATATTGAAAAGGTGATTTAAAAAAAAAATTTCCGCGGCGGAGGCTCGGTGGTTGCGGTCGCGGAGAGCCACTTCCCTGAAATGAGTTTGCCACCTCCCTGGGATTTTGCAGGTTGGGATGCCTGCCTGCAGCTGAAATTAACATTTGCCCGACTATGTGATGCTTTTCCACTCTTGTGCACTCTGTAGCATGGTCTTTTACTGGTATGATCCCGTCTTATTGAAGGTTACGTTTTTTTGTGTGTTCAGAAATGGAGTACTGGGGTTGATTTACTAAAACTGGAGAATGCAAAATCTGGTGCAGCTCTGCATAGAAACCAATTGGCATCCATTTTTTTTTTTTCAAAGCTTAAAGCAGGCCCCAGTCATTTTTTCAGCTTTCCATCTATTAAATCTTCTGCCCTTGTTGTTTTAACTTTGGATAGTAAAACTTTTTTTTTTAATGATACACAACAGAGTTATATATATATAGCATACTGTATACATGCAGATATGGTTTTCCACTAAGTCATGAATGTGGTTTAAGTTTGTTTATTCACAGTATTTATTATTGATAATAGCGCCGCTTATATTGATTTATTTGGGAGTCACATATCAATATAGACTATTTTTTGTGCACATTTAAAGTGGCAGCTGTATTGAACACTAGTGTTATATTTGATTCACAATCTATATAGACACTTTATTTAGATTCACTGAAGAGGTGCAACAGACACTTCCCCTAAGCGCAGTGGCGGTAACTCAAGGAGGGCGCAATTCATTTGAGAACCAACGATCATATTTAAAACTTTTTTTCTGCCAGTAAATGCCTTATACACTTCCTGTTTCTTGTCTGGTCATTAGCCTAGGCCTATGACATCATGCACAGCTCTCTCTCTCTCACTTTTGTGAGAGTTTGCCAGGGAGGTAGGGGGGATGAGTCATAAGATGGCCAATGAGAGCTGCAGAGCTGGAGGTGTGCCTCTTTGTGTCTATATAAATTCAGGAAGTGAACAGACAGCAGCTTCAGCTGCCCACAGTTAAAATGGATACAGCCAGACTTGGTGGAGGGATTTCTGCAGCATATTTGGCAAGTACAGAATCACAGTATATATAAAATTATATGCAAAGTGGTTAGAGGGAAGCTTCAGGATGGCAAAGATGTTTTTATTAAAAATTATGTGAGCAGACTGCAGTTTCTCTTGCCCTCCGGAAGATTTACCCCCCCCCCCCTTTTGTGACCATTTTTCGCAATACGGCACTGTGTTACTTTAACTGACAATGGCACCATCGTGCAACGCTGTACCCAAATAAAATAAACTGTATGTCATTTTTTCCCACAAATAGAGCTTTCTTTTGGTGGTATTTGATCACCTCAGCGGTTTTTATTTTCCGACAATTTTGAAAAGAAAACAAAACAATATTTTTTACTTTCTGCTATAAAACACATCCAGTAAAAAAATCGAATTTCTTCATCAATTTAAGCCAATAAGTATTTTGCTACATATTTTTGGTAAGAAAAATCCCAATAAGAGTATATTGATTGGTTTGCGCAAAAATTATAGCATGTACAAACTATGGGATGTATTTCTTTATTTTATTTATTTTTTTTACTAGTAATGGCGGCGATCATGTGGGACTGCGATATTGCGGTGGACATATTGAACACCTAACTGACACTTTTTGGGGACCAGTGACACTAATACAGTGATCAGTGCTAAAAAATATGCACTGTCACTGTACTGATGACACTGGCAGGGAAGGGGTTAACATCAGGGGCGATCAAAGGGTCAACTATGTGCCTAGCTGGTGTTTTCTTGCTGTGGGGGAGGTGCTTGTACTAGGGAAAGGCATAGGTCCATGTCCCTGTCCCAGTTTTGCAGGAACACAGGATCCGTACCTTCTGTACTGACAGAACGGGGCTCTGCCTTGTTTACATAGGCAGACCACCGATCTCCCTCTGTACCGAAGGATCGGCGGGTGCCGGCGGACATCGCCGATCCCCTCCCTCTGTGTAGAACCAAAGTGGGAGCGGGCCTCCAGTGGTGCGCATGTGTGCCCCAGTCCCTGAAGTGTGGGATCATGCACTAGGTACGTGATCCGGTGGAGCCGCGCCACTTTGCCGCTTTATATCTAAGTTATATGCTCGTCAAGTGGTTAATTGAACAAGCTGACGTTAGAAGCTGATTGGCTACCATGCACAGCTGCTCCAGATTCTGAGTGCTCCAGTTTTTTAGTAAATCAACCCCACTGTTTTAAGAAGAAGTTGTTTGTTTGGACCCACTGTCACCCTAAACAAGACTGACCATTCTCTTCTGACTTCTTTCAACACAAGTTAGCCCACACAATTTCTGCTCTGTACACCTTTGACTCATTAGTGCAGGGATATGCAATTAGCAGAACTCCAGCTGTTGCAGAACTATAAGTCCCATGAAGCATAGCAAGACTCTGACAGCCACAAGGATGACACCCAGGGGCAGAGGTTGATGGGACTTGTAGTTTTGCAACAGCTGGCGGTCCGCTAATTGCAGTATATGAGAATCCAACAAATCAGTATTGTTTGGAATATTGTAAGCTGTCATGTTTGTCTTGCACAGTTATTCCTTGAGCAAACTCACTCTGGTCTTGCTTGTGTCTTCCTCTATTGTATGGTCAAAGTGTGTGTAAATACTGAATATCATTTATGTAAATATATATTTATATATACACACACTAATTATTTAATGACACTTCTTATGTGACTAAATATAGCACAAGCTAGAAAGTTTATATGTACAGTAGGGTTGTCCCGATACCATTTTTTTAGGACCGAGTACAAGTACCGATACTTTTTTTCAAGTACTCGCCGATACCGATTACCGATACTTTTTTTTTAATGTCACGTGACAGTGTTTTTTTTTTTTTTTTTTTTAACAGTGCTTTTTTTGGGTGGGGGGGTTGAACGGTGTATGTGTGTGTGTTTTTTTTTTTTGTTTTTTTTTTATTTATTGCAATATGTGTTTTTTTTTGTTTTTGTTTTTTTTTTAATCAGCCCTGTTTGGGGGGCTTTGGTGAGATATCAGGGGTCTTAACAGACATCTGATATCTCCCCCTTGAGACAGAGAAAGAGACAGAGGATAGAGATTCCCCAGTCCCTTTCTCTGCAGCCTCAGCTGCACTGAAAATGAATGGAGAGAAGTCAGCGGCTCCTCTCCATTCATAATCACAGGAGATTACAATGTTTCAGTTATGTGAATGGACAGAGTCAGCTGACTCTGTCCATTCACAAAGGAAGGAGGAGGAGGACGGCGGAACGGAGGGGGACAGAGAAGGAGGGGGACAGCGGAGAGGCTCAGAGAAGGAAAGAGGAAGGGAGGGGACAGCGGAGAGGCACAGAGAAGGAAAGAGGAATGGAGGGGACAGCGGAGAGGCACAGAGAAGGAGAGGGGAACGGAGGGGACAGCAGAGAGACACAGAGAAGGAGAGAGGAACGGGGGGGACAGAAAAGGAGAGAGGAACGGAGGGAGACAGCGGAGGGGGACAGAGGAAAGGAGGGGGCACGGAGGAGGATGCAGTGACAGTCAGCGGTGAGCGATCACTGCTGTATGTCACTAAAGCCGCTGAAAGCCGCTGGGGAGAATCTTGTAACTCCCCCACGCGCCGATCACAGCTGACTTCCAGGTATCGGGGGAAGCATCGGGAGCATTTGCCCAAGTACAAGTACTTGGGCAAATGCTCGGTATCGGTGCCGATACCGATACTAGTATCGGTATCGGGACAACCCTAATGTACAGCTAAACATGAAACAACCCTCAAATGAGATGACAACGTTTATGGTTAACCACAAAACACAAAAATACATCCCAAGGCTTACTTAGTCACAATCACAAGTTCTCTTTGTGCTGTAATGCCCCGTACACATGGTCGGATTTTCTGACGGAAAATGTGTGATAGGACCTTGTTGTCGGAAATTCCGACTGTGTGTAGGCTCCATCACACATTTTCCATCGGATTTTCTGACACACAAAGTTTGAGAGCAGGATATAAAATTTTCCGACAACAAAATCCGTTGTCGGAAATTCCGATCGTGTGCACACAAATCCGACGGACAAAGTGCCACGCATGCTCAGAATAAAGAGATGAAAGCTATTGGCCACTGCGCCGTTTATAGTCCCGACGTACGTGTTTTACGTCACCGCGTTTAGAACGATCGGATTTTCCGACAACTTTGTGTGACCGTGTGTATGCAAGACAAGTTTGAGTCAACATCAGTCGGAAAAAAATCCTAGGATTTTGTTGTCGGAATGTCCGAACAAAGTCCGACCGTGTGTACGGGGCATAAGATATTAATTTTATCAAAAAAAAAGATATTCATTTTATCAGCTACAGGATTTTTTTAGCCTTCTTGGCACATGACTTTGCTTTTAAGGGAGATACACATTGTAGTAAAAAAAATGTTGAATATTTTTAAAGCTCTACAAAAGTTAAATTTAAAAGAACTACCCATGCAGTGGGGCTCCCCTTGCACTCAAGGGTTAAATTCTCAACTTTCCATCACTGTCCTGCATTGTTAGGTAGGCTATAGACGGTGCAAATTGGTTGCAGGAAAGAAATTTGCATGATTCCCACATCAACACAGACAGTGCTGACGGAAATCCCTTCTGCCGAGACATTGTAATCTCCCGGTGGGGGAAGCCGAGAAAACGGTGATTATTGCCAGTGGCTACTGTATACCAGCCGCTTACAATAATTGCAAGTAAAGTCCGGCAGGCTGGTTGTACCCAAGTTGATTGACCAATCAACTTGATACATTCAGCCTACCCATAAATGGTTCGAATCACACTCCGTTCCTAATGAACCAGCCAAGATTTGAACTGTCTATGTAAGGGCACAGAGGGCCTGTCCACTTTTTAGTGGTACCCCAGGCAAAAATGAACATTTATCCTTTGGGAGCCTCACTGCAAGATTTCTTTTTTTTTTAGTTTAACTGGAGTTCAGCTTTTATATCTTTTTGTATTATGTCTTTACGCAGTCAGTCGTTACTTCTTCTATCAAGCAAAAGCACAACACCCCATTAACACCATTTACTACTTTTAAATAAAATCTGGGCTAAACATCATGTTTTCCTTTATCCATTTTGGATATATTCTTGTGTCAAAAAAAACTATTGTTCGATAAGATTGGAGAGGAGCAATTCTCACATCTTTGTACTGAAGCCCTCAGCTTCAAAAAATACTAATAATGATACCAGGTAAAAGTAATTTGGTATCTACTGTCCAGTTCTTTTATTATCAATGCAGACTAAGCATTATTTTGTTTTTTTTAAGAGGGGGGGGGGGGCGCAAGTGGAGATGTGGGAGCACTGACCATAATGTGCAAGTATGAATGCCATACTTTGACATTTTGCAAAATTACCTCTCAATTTTCTTTGCCCCAGCAATGACAAATCCACAGCCACTGAAGGGATAGAGAGGGTAAAAAGGGGCAGGGGTATGTCTATATATCAAGAATAATGTACAAGTGAATGTGAGAGATTACATCACTAAGGGAGTTGGGGAGGAGGTGGAATCCTTATGGGTAGAGCTCCAAAGGGATGAAGCTAAGGGGAAAATAATACTGTGAGTATGCTATAGGCCCCCTAACCTGAGGGAGGAAGGGGGGAGTCAGATCTCCTATCACAATTTGGATTAGCAGCAAGGATGGGAAGTGTCATCATAATGGGGGATTTTAATTATCCAAATATAGACTGGGCGGAGGGAACCGCGCATTCGTCTAAGGCTAAATGTCTTGCAGGACAATTTCATGGGTCAGTTGGTAGACGCAACAACTAGAAATAAAGCGTTACTAGACCTACTGATTACCAACAATACAGACCTGATCACGGATATGGAAATAAGGGGCAATTTAGGAAACAGTGATCACAGGTCAATTGGCTTTAGTATAAATCACACAAATAGGAAACAAAAGGGGAATACAAAGACACTGAATTTCAAAAGAGCCAATTTCCCTAAACTAAGATCCTTGCTAGAAGACATACATTGGGATAAAATCTTAGGAACAAAGAACACGGAGGAGAGATGGGTTCGCTTTAAGAGCATATTAAATAAGGGCATTAGCCAATGCATTCCATTGGCTAATAAATTTAAAAGAGCGAACAAAAGTCCTGGATGGCTTAACTCCAATGTAAAAATGCATAAAAAAAGCAAAGGAGAAGGCCTTTAAAAAATACCAGGTTGAGGGATCATCATCAGCGTTCAGACTTTATAAAAAATGCAATAAGGGCGGCTAACATAGAACACGAAAGACATATAGTGGAGGAGAGCAAAAAAAATCCCAAGAAATTCTTTAAGTATGTAAACAGTAAAAAAGGGAGGACAGACCATATTGGCCCCATAAAAAATGGGGAAGGACATCTGGTTTACAAAGGATGGGGAGATGGCGAAGGAATTGAATTTATTCTTCGCAGTCTTCACGAGGGAATCGGGGGGCTTCAGTAACCAAAACTGCAGTGTTTATCCTCATGACACATCACAGGAAGCACCCTCATGGCTAACAGAGGACAGAATTAAAATTAGACTTGGGAAACTTAACATTAATAAATCACCGGGACCAGGTGGCTTGCACCCGAGGGTACTTGGGGTACTCAGTCAAGTAATTGCCAGACCATTGTTCCTAATTTTTACTGACAGTCTACTGACCGGAATGGTACCAGCTGATTGGAGAAAAGCCAATGTAGCACCAATATTTAAAAAAGGCCCAAAATACATCCCTGGAAATTACAGACCAGTTAGCCTAATATCAATAGTATGCAAGCTCTTGGAGGGGATGATAAAGGGACTATATACAAGATTTTAGCAATGAAAACGGTATCTTTAGCAGTAATCAGCATGGATTCATGAAGAATCGTTCTTGCCAAACCAATTTATTAACCTTCTATGAGGAAGTAAGTTGCCATCTAGATAAAGGAAGGCCCATAGACGTGGTGTATCTGGATTTTGCAAAAGCATTTGACACAGTTCCCCATAAACGTTTACTGTACAAAATAAGGTCCGCTGGCATGAACCATAGGGTGAGTACATGGGTTGAAACCTGGCTACAAGAGTTCAGAGGGTGGTGATAAATGGGGAATACTCGGAATGGTCAGGGGTGGGTAGTGGGGTCCCACAGGGTTCTGTGCTGGGACCAATCCTATTTCATTTCTTCATAAACAACCTGGAGGATGGGGTAAAAAGTTAAATCTCTGTATTTGCAGATGATACTAAGCTAAGCAAGGCAATAACTTCTCCGCAGGATTTGGAAACCTTGCAAGAAGATCTGAACAAGTGAATGGGGTGGGCAACAACAGGGCAAATGAGGTTTAATGTAGAAAAATGTAAAATAATGCATTTGGGTGGCAAAAATATGAAGGCAATCTATACACTAGGGAAGGGGTAGGCAACCTTTTGAGCACAGTGTGCCGAAAAATGTTTTCAAAGAAATTGAGCGTGCCGATTTTATAACAAACAAAATGTCAACTTCACACTCTCAATCACGAAAATGATTTTTTATAAAGTAAATGCTGTAAACTACTAGTAGTGAGAAATTAACATCCTGCACTCACGCCTCAGATCAGCCCCAATTTCTGCAACTCCACACCTCAGATGAGCCCCAATTCATGCACCTTCACACCTCAGATCACTGCTCATCTGCCCCACCACTGTACTCCCTGCTCATCTGCCCCACCACTGTACCCCCCCCTGCTCATCTGCCCCACCACTGTACCCCCCCCTGCTCATCTGCCCCACCACTGTACCCCCCCTGCTCATCTGCCCCACCACTGTACCCCCCCTGCTCATCTGCCCCACCACTGTACCCCCCCTGCTCATCTGCCCCACCACTGTACCCCCCCTGCTCATCTGCCCCACCACTGTACCCCCTGCTCATCTGCCCCACCACTGTACCCCCCCTGCTCATCTGCCCCACCACTGTACCCCCCCTGCTCATCTGCCCCACCACTGTACCCCCCCTGCTCATCTGCCCCACCACTGTACCCCCCCTGCTCATCTGCCCCACCACTGTACCCCCTGCTCATCTGCCCCACCACTGTAACCCCCTGCACATCTGCCCCACTTCTGTACCCCCCCCCTGCTCATCTGTACCTACCACCACTGTAACCCCCTGCTCATCTGCCTCACCAATGCACCTCCTTTCACATCTGCCCCACTGCTCTACCCCCCTGATTTTCTGCCCCAACACTGAACCCCCTGCTCATCTGCCCCACCAATGTTCCCCCATTTTGATTTGCCCCACCACTATACCTCCATGCACATCTGCTCCACCACTGAACCATCTTCTCATCTGTCCTAGCACTGAACTTATCTGCTCATCTGCCCCAGCACTGTAACCCCCTTTCTCATCTGTCCCACGACTGTACCTCCTGCACATCTGTCCCACCTCTGTTCCCCCTGCTCATGTGTTCCACCGATGTACCTCCTTTAACCTCTGCACCCCTCTGCTCCTTTGCCCCACCGCTGTAACCCCCTGCTCATCTGTCCCACCAATGTGCCTCCTTTCTCATCTGCCCCAACACTGAACCCCCTCTGCTCATCTTTCCCACCACTGTAACCCCCTTCTCATCTGGCCCATCACTGTACCCCCCTGCTATTCTGTCCCACCGCTGAACCCCCTTCTCATCCCTCCCACCTCTGTACCTCCTGCACATCTGCCCCACCACTGTACCCCCTTGCTCTCCTCTGTCCCACCACTGTAACCCCCATGCTCATCTGCCCCATCAATGTACCCCTCTTCTCATCTGCCCCTCCACTGTACCTCCTTGCATATCTGCTCCACCTCCGTATCCCCATGCTCTTCTGTCTCACTTCTGAATGACCTTCTCATCTGTCCTAACACTGAACCCATCTGCTCACCTGCCGCACCACTGTAACCCACTTTCTCATATACCCCACTAAGGTACCTTCTCTACAACTGTTTCTCCTCTGTGCCCCACCACTGTAACCCCCTGCTCATCTGCCCCACCAATACACCTCCTTTCACATCTGCCCCACTGCTCTACCCACCTGCTTTTCTGCCCCAACACTGAACCCCCCTGCTCACCTGGCCCATCACTGTACCCCCTGCTTCTCTGCCCCACCGCTGTAACCCCCTGCTCATCTGTCCCACCAATGTACCTCCTTTCCCCTCTGCCCCAACACTGAACCCCCCTGCTCATCTTTCCCACAACTGTAACACCCCCTTCTCATCTGGCCCAACACTGAACCCCCTGCTCATCTGCCCCATCACTGTACCCCTTTTCTCATCTGCCCCAGCACTGTACCTCCCTGCACATCTGCTCCACCGCCGTATCCCCATGTTCTTCTGTCTCAATACTGAATCACCTTCTCATCTGTCCTAACACTGAACTCATCTGCCCCACCACTGTAACCCCCTTTCTCATTTGCCCCATGACTGTACCTCCTGCACATCTGTCCCACCTCTGTTTCCCCTGCTCTTCTACCCCACCACTGTAACCCCCTGCGCATGTGTTCCATCGATGTACTTCTTTTCTCCTCTGCACCGCTGTACCCCCTGTTCCTCTACCCCACTGATGTAACCCCCTGCTCATCTGTTCCACCAATGTACCTCATTTCTCCTCTGTGCCAACACTGAACCCCCCCGCTCATCTTTCCCACCACTGTAACCCCCCCCCCCCCCCCGCTCATCTGCCCCATCACTGTACCCCCCTGATTTTCTGTCCCATTGCTGAACCCCCTTCTCATCCCTCCCACCACTATACCTTCTGCACATCTGCCCCACCACTGTACCCCCTTGCTTTTCTTTCCCACCACTGTAACCCCCTGCTCATCTGCCCCATCAGTGTACCCCTTTTCGCATCTGCCCCACAACTGTACCTCCCTGCACATCTGCTCCACTGCCGTATCCCCATGCTCTTCTGTCTCACTACTGAATCACCTTCTCATCTGTCCTAACACTGAACCCATCTGCTCATCTGCCGCACCACTGTAACCCGCTTTCTCATCTGCCCCACCAATGTACCTCCTGAACATCTGTCTCACCTCTGTACCCCCCTGCTCTTCTGCAACCCCACCTCTGTTCCCTCTGCTCTCCTGCCCCACCACTGTTTCCCCTGCTCATCTGCCCCACCACTGTTTCCCCTGCTCATCTGCCCCACCAATACACCTCCGTTCATATCTGCCCCACTGCTCTACCCCCCCCAGCTCATCTGGCGCAACACTGAACCCCCCTGCTCATCTGGCCCACTGCTAAACCCCCTTCTCATCTCTTCCACCACTGTACCTCCCTGCACATCTGCCCCACTGCTGAACCTCCTGCTCTTCTGTCCCACCCCTGAACCCCTCCTGCTCATTTTTACCACCGCTGTACCCTCTTCTCATATGTGATATCTGTGATATGCAGAGTGGGGAAAGGAAGCAGAGATGAGACACATCTACCTGTCCTGGCACTCTCATCCTGCTGATCCATCTCTCGCATCCAGCCCACGTGCTTGTATGGGATGTATGAGATGTCACATGCAAGCATATGGAATGGATGCGCAATGATGAGCTCAGGTCAGTGGCATTTTCTGAAAGTAGTGGGCCTGTGCAGGATCATAAGTTGGGCCCCCACAGCTGAGAAAAAGTGGTTGGGTGTGATTTTCATTGCGCTGAATACTGGCTGTGGCTTAAAGGGACACATAGTGCAGGGATTCAGTAGTAAGTGACGCAAAGGTTCAGGAATAATTTCAACAAAGTTCCCAGAAGCTCAACAGTAATTCCACAAACTGTCACCCGATTGGGGTTTTCTCAATCACAGTGAAATCCCTTCTTTCTGAGATTGGTAGTGGCAACCAAGCGAGTCATCTTCCTCCAGGTGGTTGGCGGGGCTATCAGGACTGTGGTTGGCTTTAGCAGTGGCCAATGACAGTCCTCCTCTTCCTGGAAGCAGGGACCCGCCCCCCAGCAGAACTGCACCCAAATCTCTTCCCCATCACAAAAACTGATGATTGCAGCTACAGCAAAGTTAGAGAACCAAACAATGTTTCCCATCTTTTATAATCTGTGGGGGCGCAGTGCCTCCCCCTCAGTACAGGTGCGGTGTGGGGAATTCTGAAATTGGAATGCATTAGTGTCTCATTGACACTTCCCTGCGCTGCTCTGCTGATGGGGGGGGGGGGGGGGGGAGTCGAATGCCGGCAAAAGAGGCTTGGCGTGCCGGGGGTTGCCTACCCCTGCACCAGGGGGGGGACCTCTGGGGGAATCTAGGATGGAAAAGGACCTGGGGGTCCTAGTAGATGATAGGCTCAGCAATGGCATGTAATGCCAAACTGCTGCTAACAAAGCAAACAGAATATTGGCATGCATTAAAAAGGGATTTACTCCAGGATAATTCTCCCGCTCTACAAGACTCTGTTTCGGTCACACCTAGAGTATGCTGTCCAGTTTTGGGCACTGGTCCTCAGGAAAGATGTACTGGAAATGGAGCGAGTACAAAGAAGGGCAACAAAGCTAATAAAGGGTCTGGAGGATCTTAGTTATGAGGAAAGGTTGCGAGCACTGAACTTATTCTCTCTGGAGAAGAGACGCTTGAGAGGGGATATGATTTCAATATACAAATACCGTACTGGTGACCCCACAATAGGGATAAAACTTTTTCGTAGAAGGGAGTTTAACAAGACTCGTGGCCACTCATTACAATTATAAGAAAAGAGGTTTAACCTTAAACTATGTAGAGGGTTCTTTACTGTAAGAGCGGCAAGGATGTGGAATTCCCTTCCACAGGCGGTGGTTTCAGCGGGGAGCATCGATAGTTTCAAAAAACTATTAGATAAGCACCTGAATGACCGCAACATACAGGGATATACAATGTAATACTGACATATAATCACACACATAGGTTGGACTTGATGGACTTGCGTCTTTTTTTCAACCTCACCTACTATGTAACTGCCAAGGCCTCTTCCACTCCTGATTTGCTCTTTGTTCAGCAGCCAGGGGGGGAGGGAGGTGGGGGCAGTGATGATACAACACACAAGATGGAGTAGAGAATGTGCACTGCACAAACACCATAGGCATAGTAAACACATTTGTAATAAAAAAAGGAAAGAACAAACATACAAAATGTCTACTAGTAGGCTCGCCCTACTAGTACATTTTTCTTCTGCTTTAACTATCAAAAACACATAGATGAACATGATTCCGACACTGCATGTCTACAAACATACACACATTGAAGGAGATTTACTAAAACCGGAGCATGATAAATCTGGTGCAGCTCTACATAGTAACCAATCGGATTCCATGTTTTATTGTCAAAGCTTAATTAAACAAGTTAAAGTTAGAAGCTGATTGGCTACCATGCACAGCTGCGCCAGATTTTTCACTCTCCAGTTTTAGTAAATCAACCCCATTGACTTTGCAAAGCTAACACATTAGAATTAAAAAAAAATGTTAAAATGAGGTATTTTTAGCTGAGTCCAATGAGATTTGACATTTCAGTCACATGGCTAAAATAAAGATCCTTACCTTTTTGTGTTTTTGTTTTGTGAGTTGGAAGGGGAAGCAGGCAGTGTTCAGTGCTTCAGGATTGGATTAGCAGTTGTGGATTTATTTCACTTGTCTGCAGTTGGTGTTTTTTTTTAATTCACATTCCTGGCCAATGGAATAAGGATTTTAGGCTAGTGGAGATGACCGAGCTCCTGTTTAATGTTAGTGATTCCTGTTACCAATTCTCTACAGCATTGCTCATTCTTCCCTAGATCAATATATGAATAGAATGCACTGGAGGCATTTTCATATTAGCAAGTTTGAACAAGGGCCCACACTATACATTTCCTCTCTGATTTCTGGAGTGGCTAGAAATGCCCTTTCTCCGGGTTTTTATTTGTATGATGATTTTATGCAAGGCAGCATTGTCAAGTATCAAAACTACAAAATTTTCAAAGTGTTGCTGCCAAACAAGTACCAAATCCAATATCAACTATTAAGCAAAAAAATTAAAAACTAAAGGGGACTTTACTGGTGCCAGGCATGACACACCTTTCAAAATTCAAGTACTTTTTTACAACATTTTTAAAAAAGCATAAGGAATATATTTCCTCATAAAAGTTACATCTTTATTTTCCAGAGGGTATCAGTCATTTGATTGACACCCTTTGGAAACGGAAGATGTAACTTTTATTAGGAATATATTTTATAGTTTATAATTATATCATTTTTTTAAATTGTGTTTTTTTTTTAAAATAATGTTGTAAATAAGTACTTCACTTTTAAAAGATGTGTCATCCCTGGTACCAGTAAAGTCCTCTTTAGTTTTTTTTTTTTTTTTTTTTTTTTTTTCGTTTTTTGGTAAAAAGTATCAAACCTGTTCATATCTCTTATACGTCCCAGAAGTGTATTTAGCTTTTACAAGAGCAAGAACACTCAAAGCAAGCCCCTGAAATAGAGATATTTGAGCAAGAACACAACAAAATAAACATAGTAATCACAAAACTTCTACGTGTATCTATTTATTATAACGAAGGTTATAACTGCAGGGGGGCTTTAGGAGCGGCGCACCCGCTCCAATGTGAAAGCACTCAGGCTTTCACACCGGAGAGACAGGAGAGGCGCTTTACAGTCGCTGTGCAGGCGCTATTTTTAGCGCTGTAGCGCCTGTAAAGCGCCTCAGTGTGAAAGCAGTCTAATACACATACAACATATAAACTCATGTATTACATGGTACAGCCACATGGTGTCGGCAAAACAAAGATGTTGGTGTCCTGTAATTGCACTTAAGAGGAGCTCCACCTTAAACAAAAAATATTAAAAGCCAGCAGCTACAAATACTGCAGCTGCTGCCTTTTAATAAATGGACACTTACCTGTCCCAGGGTCCAGCCGAAGCCGATAAATCTCTCGGCTGCCCCCATCGCCATCCTCGGTCAGGGAATCAGGAAGTGAAGCGTTGCGGCTTCACTGCCCGGTTCCCTACTGCGCATGCGCGAGTCGCGCTACGCGTCTACACTGGTCCCCGTTGTGTTGTGGGAACTGTGTGTTTCCCACAACACAACAAGGGGGGGTGCATTTGCGGCTAGCTATTCCCGGAAGTGGGTGCAGATGCAGAAATCTCCCGAATTACAGAGAATATGCCTCTTAGATAGCTGTCCCCGAACCATTTGACGATTTCCCCTTACCTCTTGTTCTGGGGACAGCTCAAAAATGTTGGATTCCCTCCTATATTCTTTCTCAATGACAATGGTAACCAGTACAAAGAGAGGGGCAGATCTTCCCCGTCTAATCCCTTCTCCGCTCTAATGAAAACAAAAAAGTTTTGCCTAGACATACACTTTAAGGGACCCTCAGTAAATATTTTTTGCATTATTATAACACATTCAGGCTTAGGTAAAGCGCAAAGTATTAATAGCAATTTTAATTGTGCAGATTTTCAAACAGAAATGTAATATATTATATGCTGGCCATACAAAAACAATGTCTCCCTTCAAAAAAAATGTAATTTTAAGAACGTTCGTTCGATTTTCTAATCGTTAGTGGGGTCAAATCGACGTTTGTTTTCAACCACAGTGATGGGAAAATTTAGCAATAGAAAACTGCTTGGTCAAAGGAATTTTTAGACAGTATCATTCAGAAATTTCATTCATTTTAAAACCGAATGTTAAAAGCAAGTGACATTTTCAAACCAAATTCTTTCATTCAGCGAATGTACAAAGATTTTTCGTATTGGCCAGCATAAGGCTCAGTACACACCTACGCAGTTTGCTTTTGATCTGTTTCTGCAGTGCTTTTTGCTGTGATTTTGCTGCGATTCGCGTTTTTGCTCTTCTTTTTTTTTATGCTTTTTTTTTGGCCAGTTTGTTGTTGGGCAGATTAAAAAAACACAAATTGCTGCAAAAACGCATTACATGCTTTTTTCAGCTTCTCCATTGAGAGTCTATTGAACCAAAAAAGCTCAGTTTTGTGTTGAAAAAAGTCTTTGACCCTTTCCAAATACGCAGCAGCTGAAAAAAGCATAGATGGTAAAGTGTCCCATAGGAAACCATGTTAAATGAACTGTAGTGCGTTTCTGCAAAAAGCACCAAGAAACACATAGATGTGAACCAGGCCTAAGACGTTTAGTAATGTAATCGGCGATAAAAAAAACTAAAATTAGGCCTTTAATAGTACAAAAAGAGCAAATAATCGCTACTGTAAGGGGTTCTTTTTAGCGATCATTGGCTCTTTTTGTACTATAAAGGGATAATTTTTAGTTTTTTAACCCCATTATGTTACTGCCCGATTAATCGATTATGAAAATTTGTATTTGATTAATTTAATAATCGATTAGTTGAAGATTAATCGATTAGTTGTTTTGGCCCTAGTGTTTAGGTGCATTCATGTTTTTTAGGCTCTATGCTAGATTAACAAAATGCTCCTAGCAGCATCTAATGAGCATTTTTTCTGCTTCTAGAAGCAAATAGTGATAATAAAAATGATCACTGTTTATGTATGTGGGGACACTACTAGGAAGGGCAGCTTTACCCTCTGAACATTATTCACGGATACACTCTTTATAATTATTTTACATTTGTTTTTGGTTATCAAACACAGAGTAGCACGCCAAGTTCCAACACATATAAAAGCAAACCGTGTTATCCCATGTGTCCATGCACACTACTAGTCTACAAGCGTTTTTGAAGCTTGGGCTTCTAGGAGCAGAACATTTTTTTTTTTTTTTTTTGTGTGTGTTTTTTGGAACGATTTGCCAGCAGAAAAAAAATGCTTTCACGCTGGGGGGCTGCGCTGGCAGGACGTTAAAAAAAAAAAAAAAAAAGTCCTGCAAGCAGCATCTTTGGGGCAGAGGAGAAGTGTTGTATACACTGCTCCTAAACTGCCCCTGCCCATTGAAATGAATGGGCACCGCTGCCCAAGCACCTGCAAAGCGCTTTGGCAGCGGTTCTACACGGGCGCATTTAACTCTTTCATCGGCCGTTAGTGGGGGTTAAAATCACCCCGCTAGCAGCTGAATAGCGGCGCTTTACCGCTAACGCTGCCCACGGCTCAGTGTGAAAGGGGTCTAATTGTTTCTCAAAACCGTTACATTCAAGGCATGCTGTAAATGATAGCTGTTACTCTTGCTTGTTGTCACAACCGAACTGTCAATGGATCAAATGGCTGGCTTCATAACGGATCACATGTGCAGAAACATGGCAACTTGAAATAAGAAATCTTCAGTTTCAAAGCATATTTTGCATTCTGTATTGGAATGGCGAGTAATACAGTACTGTATATCATTTCTGGTTATACATTTCTGAATATGCAGCTGGGAGCTCCACAGATTTGCCTGCTGGGGATTATTAGGGATTCACACCATTTTTTTTATGGATTACTACTAGGGTTGTCCCGATACCGATACTAGTATCGGTATCGGCACCGATACCAAGCATTTGCCCAAGTACTTGTACTCGGGCAAATGCTCCCGATGCTTCCGCCGATACCTTGACTGTCAGCGGTGATCGGCGTGTGGGGGAGTTACAAGCTTCTCCCCCCGCGGCTTTCAGCTGCTTAGTGACATACAGCGGTGATCGGTGCTTGTAATTCCCCCACACGCGAACACCGCTGACTGTCACCTCCTCCTCCTTAGTCCTCCTCCGTCCCTCTGTCCCCCTCCGCTGTCCTGCTCCATTGCTGTGTCCCCCTCCGTTCCTCTGTCGTCGTCCCCCCCCCCCCCCCCCCCGCTGTCCTCCTTCTTTGCTCTGTCCCCCTCCGCTGTCCCCATCCGTTCCTCTGTCCCCCCCGCTGTCCTTCTTCTTTGCTCTGTCCCCCTCCGCTGTCCCCATCCGTTCCTCTGTCCCCCTCCGCTGTCCCCATGCGTTCCTCTGTCCCCCTCCGCTGTCCCCCTCTCTCTTCGTCTGTCCCCTCCGTTCTGCTGTCTCTCCGCTGTGTGTATGGAGAGAGTCAGCTGACTCTTTCCATTCACATAACTGAAACATTGTAATCTCCTGTGATTACGATGTGTCAGTTTATGAATGGAGAGAAGCTGCTGTGTTCTCTCCATTCATTCTCAGTGCAGCTGAGGGTGCAGAGAAAGGGACTGGGGAATCTCTATCCTCAGTCTATTTCTCTGTCTCAAGGGGGAGATATCAGAGGTCTGTTAAGACCCCTGATATCTCACCAAAGCCCCCCAACAGGGCTGATTAAAAAAAAACAAAAAAAACACACACAGTGCAATAAAGAATAAAAAAAAAAAATTGTAAAAAATAATAAATATAAATGAAAAAAACCAAAACAAAAACACACACACAGACACCGTTCACTATACCCCCACCCCCACCCCACCCGCCCCCCCACCCCCACCCCAAAAAAAAAAAAAAAAACTGTCACGTGACAATAAAAAAAAGTATCGGTAATCGGTATCGGCGAGTACTTGAAAAAAAGTATCGGTACTTGTACTCGGTCCTAAAAAAGTGGTATCGGGACAACCCTAATTACTACTTCATGTTTGTAAAATGGTGGCAGTAAAATTAAAAATCTGTCTGTTGCTGGCTAGTGTTGATTTGATTAAAGCATGACACAGCACTACCAAATTTTATGTTGACATATGTAGGGATGGCCCTAGATCTTATCTGGCAGTCAGATATGAGCACATGATCTGACCACCAGAATATTTAATAGATACTGATGTAAGTGTGCAGCCTTAAAGGAGTTGTAAAGGCTTGAGGATTTTCACCTTAATGCATTTTATGCATTAAGGTGAAAAACCTTCTGTGCTGCAGCAGCCCCCCTTTTTCATACCTGAACCCTATCGTTCCAGTGATGAGGATGAGCGCAACAGCTCCAGCTGCTGTCTCTGGTTCTTAGCCATTGGCTCCTGCTGCTGTCAATCAAATCCAGTGACACGGTAGCTGGGGGGCGGGGCTGAGTCCTGCTGTCTGTGTCAATGGACACAGCAGCAGGACTCAGGAGCGCGTCAGCAGGAGTGCCCCCTATGGAAAGTGGCTCTCCATGGGGGCATTCAAAGAAGAGGAGGGGCCAGGAGCGTCGCCGGGGGACCCTAGAAAAATCAGGATCGGGGCCGCTCTGTGCAAAACCCTTGCACGGAGCAGGTAAGTATGACATGTTTGTTAGTTAAAAAAAAAACAAAAAACCTTTACAATCACTTTAAGTTATCTCAGCATGCATGCTTATGTTTGTAGAGATGAAAAAGAGAAGTGCAAACAACAGAAATCGAATAATTGGCCAGCCATATGCAACAGAGCCAATCGCCATTTTCTCTGGAATTGGTTAGTTTTATGACCCAATCAAACTAAAATTGGGGAGATTGAAGCAGGGGTAGGCAACCTGAGCACCCCATCTGTGGTGAAACTACAAAATCCCATGACACATTGCAAGACTGACAGCTACAGTCATGATGGGATTTGTAGTTTCATCACAGCTGAAATGTTGAGTTTGCCTATACCTGGATTAGAGAGTGATTATCTATGGGCAGCCACTTTTATATGAAAATGTCACTTTGAGTTTAAAATATTGTAAACGTGAGAGTTGAAATACTTTTTCTTCTATTAAAATGCAGCCAGCCTTAACTAAAATATATTTAATGCAAGATATATGCCATGGTCCTGACATGGCAGTATAAACACAAAAAATACACTAAAACGTGGACATCATGTAATCTGTTTGTCTACTATGATGAGGGTAATGCTCTGTTTGAATCATAAATTTGATGATTGTAAGTCGCTCCCACCTTCAGGTTAACATCGGCCCCCCCTCTCCCTAATTTTTTTTTTTTTCTCTCCCCAGTTCCCCTTCCACCTTACTTTCTCTCTTTTTCTCTTCTTCTATCTATTTTTCTGTATACATCCACTTGTTTCCTTACTATAGTGTTTTAATAAAACTAAAAATGGAAGGGTAGTCATATGTTCTCCTCGTGGTGACCAGTCTCATTAGGGATTTTCCCTTCTAAAGCCTATTGAAGGTATTGTTGTACACATACTAGACGTGCACTCTGGAAATTGTAGTTGATTGTTTATGATCAGTTTTCATTTATCGATTGAGTTATGACTGTTCTATGCATACTGGTGTACCGCTAATTTTTTTGTAACAAAGCCTAATTGTTTGGACTTGCCTTTCTGCTGGAAAATAAAATATTTGAAAAAAAATGTATATATATTTAATGGTCTTCCAGGTATTGATCCACCCAGGGAATCATTTAATCGCTGGTTGTTGGAACGGAAAGTACTAGATCGAGGACCTGACCCCCTTCTTCCCAGTGCTTGTGACCCAGTGGTATCTCCATCCATGTTCAGGGAGATTATGAATGATGTCCCCATAAGGTGATTCTTCTATTTATGTTTGAGATTCTGGTTTGCATGCAGTGGGTCCTAGGCATTTATAAAGACAGTTCTAGAACTGGACTGAATTTCTTTAGGAAATATGTGAAATCCACGTTGTAGCAGACTCGTGAGTGTTTAGAAACATTTGACTTGTCTTTCAGAGTCCAACCTCTTATTTTCTTCCAGGTTATCGCGTATTAAGCATCGGGATGAAGCAAAACGTTTGCTGTTTAAATATGCCGAGGCTGCTAAGCGACTTATTGAATCTAGGTGAGACCTTCTAAAATCTGCGTTTTAGTCCCAATGCTCCTGTGCTATAACACTAGTTCACATCTTCTATGGTAAATGTTGTTTATGCATGTGTTCATGAAGGTATTTACCAAGAGGCAGCACTGACCATGGTCTAGAACAGCAGCTAGGAATTGGAAATTCACCACTGTCAAAGTGTGTCAAAGCTTCAAGAATACATGCACTTATTCTTTTCTACTCCCCCAGAATTTTTTGTATGGGTCATGTCCAGAGCCAGATCTTTCACGAGGCGACCTACAGTATGCATTTGCCTTGAACTCTGTTGATGTGCAGGGGGCCCAGCTGCAAATTTCATTTTTCTGCACTAAGCCAGGGGGATAGCACAATTGGACAAAGCTGTGTGCCTTTTTGTCACTTCAAATTGGAGGATGCACTTGTAGGCAGTTGGTGTCTGATGAAGCCAGGTCAATAGGGGCAGCTTGTCTGTGCCTAATGCAGTCCCTATCATTGTTGGCCAAAAAGATGGTGGGCCAAAGCTGCTACGTTACTTAGGGCCTTGGTCTACCTTAACCTCCCTGGCGGTATTCCCAAGTCTGGCTCGGGGTGGATTTTTCATACCAAAAGCGGTATCCCCGAGCCACTCGGGATTGCATCGCAGGATCCAGGAAGAGTTTACTTACCTCGTCCCCTGGATCCTGCGATGTCTCCCCGCTGTGATCGGTGAGCCGATGTGTCTCGCTCGATTCACAGTGCCGAGCTCCGTTCCCTGCGAGCGTTGCGACGCACAGGGACGGAGTTCGGCGGTAAATTCAAAAGTGAAACACACAGTACAGATACAGCATACTGTAATCTTACAGATTACAGTACTGTATCATATAACTACACATCCCCTTTGTCCCTAGTGGTCTGCCCAGTGTCCTGCATGCAGTTTTATATATATAAAACTGTTCTTTCTGCCAGGAAACTGGAGATTGTCCATAGCAACCAAAACTGTCTCTTTACATCAAAAGTGGTTTTAGACCAGCTAGAAAAAAGCGATAATAAATTATAATCACTTGCAGAATTGAGCGATAGCGATTTGTGAGGAGATCCGTCATCAAACACTAAAAGTAACGAAAGCGACAATTCTGCAACTGAGCAAATTTCAGTGTTTTTGATTTGATTACATTATTATATCATTTTTATTATTATTATATTATTATTTGTTATAATTATTTATAGTTATTTATTATATTATAATTTTTTATTTCGTTTTTCAAACTTTATCATACCCGGGATGTCTACTAGACTCTTGTTTGGACAGATTTAAGCGAACTATTCCTAAGAATTACAGGCCTACAATATAAAACGCCAAATTTCTGTGCAAAATAATGGTACCGCTTTCAGCACCTAAAATCTGAAATAATCATACCGCCAGGGAGGTTAATCTGTCTCTGATTATACATACTGTCAACACAACTGTCCTGTAATCTTCACTGTTCAGTCTGCCTGGATGAAATCCTCAGAAATGCCCCAAACAGTTCTTTTGCACTAAAGCCTTCAATAACTTCAGTAGAAAGCCTATTGCTTAACCTGACAGGCTGTGAGTGGGCTTGGTGGGCAGATGACTGGAGGCTGTAGATCTACACATGCATGTACAGATTTTTAGCAGAGGGTGTGTGCAGTCTTAGTGGCTTCACACTGCTATGCCGCTCTTTTGCTAAAGCGCAGCTAACCTGCAGTTATCATGCGGATTTGCTGTGCTTTCCCCTAGACTTCTATGTTGTCCCACGGTTATGGTGCAGTTTCAGAAAGCACACCAAAGATATAGCATGCAGGAGATTTGGTGCTTTTTCTGAAACCGCACCAAAACCGCAGGACCTGGATCTGGTTAACTGCGCTTTACCAAAAGTGCAGCAGGGCAGTATGAAGCCACCTATACAAAAAATTCAGGATGATAAAAACACTAATCATTTATTCATCTTTTTTTATTTTTTGCTATTAGCTAATAATGAACACTTTGTGTATCTCAAGATAGAATTAAAAACAGTTGGTGGTTTTACCATCAACAGCTAATATGTATCGATGTCCTTGTTTTTTTTAAATAGTTTATCAGTGAAAATATAATTGCAGAGAGATTACGCGTTGGAAAATCCCAAGAAAGGATACACACATAATGTCTTTATTTTGTTGCAGTATTACATATAAAGCTGTAACTTCCATTACTTTTTTGGCTGAGGCAGTATCCCCATGATGACATACAAATAAATTTTATAATTGTTCATATGTCTATTTCAATGATCAGTGCTTAACTTTTATATCCACATGTTGCTTAGACTCTCTTTTCTGCTGCAGGCGAGCCTCTCCAGACATTAGAAAAGTGGTGAAGTGGAACGTAGAAGACACATTCAGCTGGCTGCGGAGAGACAACCTGGCTACAAAGGAGGATTACATGGTCAGTCCCAAATTCAGTCATAGTTAACAGCTGGTAATGCCAATATCATGTGATCTATTGATGCTATTGGTAGCAAGATGGGAACATTTCACTGGAGATATTAAGATGAAGGAAAATGTCACTAACATTCCACTCACTGCCAAGCATCTCAAAGCAGAACTCTGGCTACATATATGTATCTGAATTCCTAAGGTAAAGTTACCTGTTGTAAAGGTGTGTAAAATGTTTACAGCCCCTTATTTTACTCTTTAACCCATTCATTAGTTTTCTGGATACTATTGTCCATGCTGAACTTCCAGTGCTGTCAGTATTAAAGCTGCAGCTGTAACACTGAAGTGAGCCTGTCATTCACCCACTCTTTCTCCTCCCCTTGTATATTCAATACAGAGAATACAAGGCACTCTGTAAATGGATGTGAGGGGTGATTGACAGGATCTCTTCACTGCAGCCTCAGCTGTCATACCTTCAGCATCAGAAGTTTGGGGGTAGACAGTGGTATCTGGCAAACCTCAGCTGTCGTACCCATAGCACCAGAAGTTTTTGGTTGACAGTAGTATCTGGCAAACGAATGAATGGATTATAGAGTAAACAGAGACACTGTAAACATTTTACACCTGTTACACAACGCAGCAAAGGAAATTCATTTTTGAATAAAATGAACTATGCAGTCATAGGGACATGAGTAGGTTTAAATACACTGTGCAGTTTTTAAAAACATTTCTGTGAGAAGCATGGAAGAAAAACTCTCATTCATGTTTTGACTATGTATCAAAATATTTTGTTAATTTTGATGAACATTGTTTTTGGCACCGCTCTAATCCCAGCACACTCCTATTGTTCTTCATACCAAATTTGGGGATAAGGTGCCTGAGTACCCCTAATGACGTCACATATGACAAAACGATTGTCCGGAAGCTACGCACACACGTTCTGCGCACGCGCGATTTGATCTTACGGACATGTACAAATTTTTTTCTTGCAAGAATATCTGTGCTTGTTTTGAACTGGAGAACGCTCTCCAGAGTTCTTTTATGTAGCTGCTCAAGCTTTTTATCAATAAATACGCCATAAAGAGACACTCTACATTATTCGAGTTTTTTTCTTCCTGCATATCATCACCTCTTGCTGTTTATGCTGTCTGGCTGCCATCAGATGATCGGAGGGGAAAGTCTAAATACTCCACCAGTGGACCCTTGATTCTACTAAGCGCTGTTTGACCTTCCTGAGTAGAGGAGGTCGCAGGCTTTCTGGTAAGCCTTTTATCTTAACAAGGTGACGGGAATCACGGTGTCAAGCAATTTGGTTTATGCTTCATATTGCACTTGAAGTCACTTTCATTAGATGTCGGCCACATATGAACTTTTTCTGCACTTGTATTGCACTTTTAGCACTTATTGTGTAAACTTTTTTGTATGCAATTTTTGTTTGCTCTATTGAGCATTTATCGCATAGAATTGCACATTTTGATATTGTTTAGTTTTTAGGCAATAGATAGAATTTATTATTATCTAATTTCAGCACGTTGTGTGTAACTTTTGTATGCAACTTTTTGTCTGCTCCATTGCGCAATAATTGCATAGAATTGCACATTTGGTTGTTTTTTATTCTCTTGGATTGCACATTTCAATATACTGAATTGCACATCTGCACTTTATTTAGCTATTTAGCAATTTTTGGTTTGCTTTATTATGCGTTAATCACATTGAATTGCACATTCGGTTATTGTTCCAATTTTTTTGATTGCACATTTTAATGTACTGAATTGCACTTTATCTGACACCTGATATTCATGTACAGGGTCATTTTCTGTACTGACCTAGCGCTGCACTTTGTTATTTGCACTGATTATATTGTGACCTAGCCGTTATCGCAGCAATTCCCTGTCTAGGCTAGATGTTAGGACAAGGTAGATGTGGAGCACCCGCCCCCAGCATCACAGAAGTGAGTTCTCTCCCTAGTTTAAAAGCTGCTCATGCAGAAACACTGGGGTTGATTTACTAAAACTAGAGAGTGCAAACTCTGGTGGAGCTGTGTATTGTAGCCAATCGGCTTCTAACTTCGGCTTGTTCAATTAAGCTTTGACAAAAAAAACCTGGATGCTGATTGGTTTCTATGCAGAGCTGCACAAGATTTTGCACTCTCCAGTTTTAATAAATCAATCTCACTGCTGCAAAAACAGCTTTTTAACTAGGGAGAGCACTGACTACTGTGATGCTGGGTTTAAGCTCTCAAAGACTGCTACGCCCTTATAACTAACAGGAAATGGAAATAACGGGAGTTTTTCTTCCAGGCCTCAGGGGTGCCAGAAATGGGAGATTTTATATTTATATATATATATATATATATATATATATATATATATATATATATATATATATATATATATATATATATATATATATATATTCGAGTATACGCCGAGTTTTTCAGCACATTTTCTTGTGCTGAAAATGCCCCCCTCGGCTTATACTCGAGTCAAGCACTTTTCTGCAGCAGGAAATGACATTTTCCGAACTGATTTTGGGGCCCCGTATCTTGGGGCCACTTGGTGCTAGAAACCCCAAATTTGGTGTGCAAACCCAGTGGAACTAGCACTACAACATATCCAAAGTCGGTTCGGAAAATGTCATTCTCTGCTGCAGAAAAGTGCTTGACATTTTCCGAACCGAATTTGGGGCCCCGTATCTCAGGGCCACTTGGTGCTAGGAACCCCAGCTTTAGATATGCTATAGTGCTAGTTCCACTGGGTTTGCACACCAAATTTGGGGTTCCTAGCACCAAGTGGCCCCGAGATACGGCCCCAAAATTGGTCAACTGTGTCCATCTGCAGCAATGTCATTTCAGGACCCTTTGGGTCCAGAGACTCCAAATTTTGGCTGCAGCTAGGGGGCATCTAGGAACCCTTAACCCTTTCATAACTAAGCCTATTTTTGAAATTTGGTGTTAACAAGATAAAATCCGTATTTTTTGCTAGAAAATTACTTTGAACCCCCAAACATTATATATATATATTTTTAGCAGAGAATCTAGAGAATAAAATGGCGATTGTTGCAATATTTTATATCACGCGGTATTTGTGCAGCGGTGTTTTAAACGCAAATTTTTGGGAAAAGGGACACTTTCATGAATTTTAAAAAATCCAAACCGTAAAGTTACCCCAATTTTTTTGTATAATGTGAAAGACGATGTTACGCAGAGTAAATAGATACCAAACATGTCACGCTTTATAATTGCACGCACTCGTGGAATGGCGACAAACAGTACCTAAGAATTTCCATAGGCGACGCTTTAAATTTTTTTTACGGTTACCAGTTTAGAGTTACAGAGGAGGTCCAGTGTAAGAATTATTGCTCTCGCTCTGACGATACCTCACATGTGTGATTTGAATACCGTTTACATATGCGGGCGCGACTTCTGTATGCGTTTTCTTTGCTGCGCAGGGACGGGGGCGCTTTAAAAAATTTTTTTTTTTTCTTATTTATTTTATTTATTTTTATAAATTGTGTTTAAAAAAAAAATGTTTTTTTGATCACTTTTATTGCTGTCACAAGGAATGTAATATATATATATATATGTGTAGATATATATATATATATATATATACACACACACACACACACACACACACACACACACACACACACACACACACACACACACACACGGTGGGCGGAAAGTATTCAGACCCCCTTCACTTTTTCCCTCATTGTTATATTGCAACCATTTGCTAGAATCATTTAAGTTCATTTTTTTTCCTCATTAATGTACACACAGCACCCCATATTGACAGAAAAACACAGATTTGTTGACATTTTTGCAGATTTATTAAAAAAGAAATACGGAAATATCACATGGTCCTAAGTATTCAGACCCTTTGCTCAGTATTTAGTAGAAGCACCCTTTTGATCTAATACAGCCATGAGTCTTTTTGGGAAAGATGCAACAAGTTTTTCACACCTGGATTTGGGGATCCTCTGCCATTCCTCCTTGCAGATCCTCTCCAGTTCTCTCAGGTTGGATGGTAAACGTTGGTGGACAGCCATTTTTAGGTCTCTCCAAAGATGCTCAATTGGGTTTAAGTCAGGGCTTTGGCTGGGCCAATTAAGAACAGTCACGGAGTTGTTGTGAAGCCACTCCTTCGTTATTTTAGCTGTGTGCTTAGGGTCATTGTCTTGTTGGAAGGTAAACCTTTGGCCCAGTCTGAGGTGCTGAGCACTCTGGAGAAGGTTTTCGTCCAGGATATCCCTGTACTTGGCCACATTCATCTTTCCCTCGATTGCAACCAGTTGTCCTGTCCCTGCAGCTGAATAACACCCCCACAGCACGATGCTGCCACCACCATGTTTCACTGTTGGGACTGTATTGGACAGGTGATGAGCAGTGCCTGCTTTTCTTCACACATACCGCTTAGAATTAAGGCCAAAAAGTTCTATCTTGGTCTCATCAGACCAGAGAATCTTCTTTCTCACCATCTTGGAGTCCTTCAGGTGTTTTTTAGCAAACTATATGTGGGCTTTCATGTGTCTTGCACTGAGGAGAGGCTTCCATTGGGCCACTCTGCCATAAAGCCCCGACTGGTGGAGGGCTGTAGTGATGGTTGACTTTCTACAACTTTCTCCCATCTCCCGACTGCATCTCTGGAGCTCAGCCACAGTGATCTTTGGGTTCTTCTTTACCTCTCTCACCAAGGCTCTTCTCCCCCGATAGCTCATTTTTGCCGGATGGCCAGCTCTAGGAAGGGTTCTGGTCCTCCCAAACGTCTTCCAATTAAGGATTATGGAGGCCACTGTGCTCTTAGGAACCTTTAGTGCAGCAGAAATTTTTTCGTAACCTTGGCCAGATCTGTGCCTTGCCACAATTCTGTCTCTGAGCTCTTCAGGCAGTTCCTTTGACCTAATGATTCTCATTTGCTCTGACATGCACTGTGAGCTGTAAGGTCTTATATAGACAGGTGTGTGGCTTTCCTAATCAAGTCCAATCAGTATAATCAAACACAGCTGGACTCAAATGAAGGTGTAGAACCATCTCAAGGATGATCAGAAGAAATGGACAGCACCTGAGATAAATATGAGTGTCACAGCAAAGGGTCTGAATACTTAGGACCATGTGATATTTCAGTTTTTCTTTTATTAATAAATCTGCAAAAATGTCAACAATTATGTGTTTTTCTGTCAATATGGGGTGCGGTGTGTACATTAATGAGGAAAAAAATGAACTTAAATGATTTTAGCAAATGGTTGCAATATAACAATGAGGGAAAAATTTAAGGGGGTCTGAATACTTTCCACCCCCACTGTATATATATATATATATATATAATATTTCAATTCTGTTAGGCAATGTTTTAAAAATATTGCAGTGAATTTTAATATACTAGGGCCCCTTGACTGCTAGTCAATCTTATTCAAAAGGTGAATTTAGCCTATAAGAATTTGAATACATTTTGGTGGCTGGAGTTCTGCTTTAGATGTTATAATCTATCTGATGAATTCACACATTATCTATCTTCTTTCTAGTACCTCTTGTTTCAAAGCTCCCCCCACAGACGTGATCCACACATCAAACCCTCAAACCAGTGATATGCAAACGCACATGAACTCAATTGTCATCCCAGTCTTAGTCCATAGGGTTCCATATTGAGTTGGCCCACATTTTGTAGCTATAACAGCTTCATCTCTTCTGGGAGGGCTGTCCACAAGGTTTAGGAGTGTGTCTATGGGAATGTTTGACCATTCTTCCAGAAGCACATTTGTGAGGTCAGGCATTGATGTTGGACGAGAAGGCCTGGCTCGCAGTCTCCGCTCTAATTCATCCCATAGGTGTTCAATCGGGTTGAGGTCAGGACTCTGTGCAGGCCAGTCAAGTTCCTCCACCCCAAACTCTCTCATTCATGTCTTTATGGACGTTGCTTTGTGCACTGGTGCGCAGTCATGTTGGAACAGGAAGGGGGCATCCCCAAACTGTTCCCATAAAAATGGGAGCATGAAATTGTCCAAAATGTCTTGGTATGCTGACACCTTAAGAGTTCTCTTCACTGGAACTAAGGAACCAAGCCCAACCGCTGAAAAAAAAAAAACAACCCCACACCATAATCCCCCCTTCACCAAATGATTTGGACCAGTGCACAAAGCAAGATCCATAAAGACATGGATGAGCGAGTTTAGGGTGGAGAAACTTGACTGGCCTGCAAACAGTCCCGACCTCAAC
The DNA here is from genome assembly GCA_037952835.1 of Lithobates septentrionalis. Classification (NCBI taxonomy): domain Eukaryota; kingdom Metazoa; phylum Chordata; class Amphibia; order Anura; family Ranidae; genus Lithobates; species Lithobates septentrionalis. Next base: position 733,538 of record JBBDGP010001070.1, read on the forward strand.
CCAATAGAATGCTTTTGAGATGAATGAGAGTGGAGACTGGGAGCCAGGCCTTCTCGTCCACATCAGTGCCTGACCTCACAAATGTGCTTCTGGAAGAATGGTCAAACATTCCCATAGACACACTCCTAAACCTTGTGGACAGCCTTCCCAGAAGAGTTGAAGCTGTTATAGCCGCAAAGGGTGGGCCAACTTAGTATTGAACCCTACAGATTAAGACTGGGATATCGTTAAAGTGTATGTGTCCCAATACTTTTGACAGTATAGTGTGTGTGTGTGTGTGTGTGTGTGTGTGTGTGTGTGTGTGTGTGTGTGTGTGTGTGTGTGTGTGTGTGTGTGTGCGTATGTGTGTATATATATATATATATATATATTATATTATACTAGTAAATCTTCTGTAAAACATTTTTCTTTACAAATTGTAACCGCTGTGATCAATATGCGCAAATAACGCCACAACTCTCCCAGTGCTCAGTGAAAGTCCCTTTGGTCACTCACTAACCTTTTGACCTGGACCTTTGCTAATATACATATATATATATATATATATATATATATATATATATATACAGTGGGGACGGAAAGTATTCAGACCCCTTTAAATTTTTCACTCTTTGTTATATTGCAGCCATTTGCTAAAATCATTTAAGTTCATTTTTTTTTCTGCATTAATATACACACAGCACCCCATATTGACAGAAAAACACAGAATTGTTGAAATTTTTGCAGATTTATTAACCACTTGCCTACTGGGCACTTAAACCCCCCTCCTGCCCAGACTAATTTTCAGCTTTCAGCACTCTCACACTTTGAATGACAATTACTCAGTCATGTAATACTGTACCCAAATGAATTTTTTATCCTTTTTTTCATACAAATAGAGCTTTCTTTTGGTGGTATTTGATCACCTCTGGATTTTTTATTTTTTGCGCTATAAATGAAAAAAGACGGAAACTTTTGAAAAAAAACACATTTTTTTTAGTTTCTGTGATAAAATTTAGCAAATTATTAATTTTTCTTCATAAATTTTGGCCACAATTTATACTGCTACATATCTTTGGTAAAAATAACCCAAATTGGTGGATATTATTTGGTCTTTGTGAAAGTTAGAGAGTCTACAAGCTGTAGTGCAAATCATAAAAAATTGATCACACTTGATGTACTAGTGGCCATCTCATTTCTTGCGACCCGAACAAGTCAAGAAAGTGCAAATACCCCCCAAATGACCCCTTTTTTGAAAGTTGACATTCCAAGGTATTTAGTAAGATGCATGGTGAGGTTTTTGATGTTGTCATTTTTTTCCCACAAATCTTTGCAAAATGAAGATTTTTTTTTCCCCCCACAAAATTGTCATTGTAATAGGTTATTTCTCTCACATGGCATGTATATACCAACTGATACGTTGCACTGATGACACGTGACACTAATAACAGATGGCACGTGACACTGACAGGTGGCACTGATGACAGATGACACTAATATGTGGCACTGATGACAGATGGCACCGATGACAGATGGCACTTATACGTGGCAGTGGGGACAGATGACAGTGGGAACAGATGGCACTGACGTCACTTTTTTTTTTTCGTTTTTTTTTTTTTCAACTCACAGCTGTAGTGGTTCGCTCTCCCTCCTCACACGCTGTCTGTGTGAGGAGGGAGAGCCGGCGATGAGAGATGATCTCATATGTTTACATATGAGATCATCTCTCATTAGCACCGCCGATCGCGCTGAAAACGGCCGCTATGATTGGCCGTTTTCAGCGATCTGTGACTGGCCGTGTCCCTTGGACACAAATCTTCCCCGATGCGTGCCCGCGGGAGCGCGCATCGCAGAAGTAAACAGGGTCCAGGGACGGCCTCCCGGCAATTAGCGTCCGCGCTGGAGCCGTCTTTCGGCTATAGCGCGGGCGCAAAGTAGTTAAACAAGATAAACTGAAATATCACATGGTCCTAAGTATTCAGACCCTTTGCTGTGACACTCATATATTTAACTCAGGGGCTGTCCATTTCTTCTGATCATCCTTGAGATGGTTCTACACCTTCATTTGAGTCCAGCTGTGTTTGATTATACTGATTGGACTTGATTAGGAAAGCCACACACCTGTCTATATAAGACCTTACAGCTCACAGTGCATGTTAGAGCAAATGAGAATCATGAGGTCAAAGGAACTGCCTGAAGAGCTCAGAGACAGAATTGTGGCAAGGCACAGATCTAGCCAAGGTTACAAAAAAATTTCTGCTGCACTTAAGGTTCCTAAGAGCACAGTGGCCTCCATAATCCTTAAATGGAAGACGTTTGGAACGACCAGAACCCTTCCTAGAGCTGGCCAAACTGAGCTATCGGGGGAGAAGAGCCTTGGTGAGAAAGGTAAAGAAGAACCCAAAGATCACTGTGGCTGAGCTCCAGAAATGCAGTCAGGAGATGGGAGATGCTCATCACCTGTCAAATACAGTCCCAACAGTGAAGCATGGTGGTGGCAGCATCATGCTGTGGGGGTGTTTTTCAGCTGCAGGGAAAGGACGACTGGTTGCAATCGAGGGAAAGATGAATGTGGCCAGGTACAGGGATACAGCTAAAATAACGAAGGAGTGGCTTCACAACAACTCTGTGACTGTTCTTGAATGGCCCAGCCAGAGCCCTGGCTTAAACCCAACTGAGCATCTCTGGAGAGGCCTAAAAATGGCTGTCCACCAACGTTTACCATCCAACCTGACAGAACTGGAGAGGATCTGCAAGGAGGAATGTCAGAGGATCCCCAAATCCAGGTGTAAAAAACTTGTTGCATCTTTCCCAAAAAGACTCATGGCTGTATTAGATCAAAATGGTGCTTCTACTAAATACTGAGCAAAGGGTCTGAATACTTAGGACCATGTGATATTTCAGTTTTTCTTTTTTAATAAATCTGCAAAAATGTCAACAATTCTGTGTTTTTCTGTCAATATGGGGTGCTGTGTGTACATTAATGAGGAAAAAAAAATGAACTTAAATGATTTTAGCAAATGGCTGCAATATAACAAAGAGCGAAAAATTTAAGGGGGTCTGAATACTTTCCGTCCCCACTGTACACTTTGCTATTTATCTCATATATCCTAATTATATTAACATGCAACATGATACATGTTACTATGATTGGGATATAATCAGATAAATAGCAAAGTGTATTTCGAGTCTAAAAGCCCCTGAGGAATTCTTAACAGATGTGACATGGCAGAGATTGGATGATGTAATCCCTGAAGTTGTAGTGGAGTGGAGATTGGTCTGATTGCGTATGGGTGACATCCAATTGAGAACATCAGGACATTTCCTTTGCATGGAATCATAAACGTGCCTGACCTAGCTGATGTATATTATTATAGGTCCAGGCAAAAAGGTGAGTGAGTGACAAAGGAGGCTTTCGGTGAGTACTGTGAATATCGTGGAGATATTTATACGTATTTATCATGGTGGTTTCAAATTGTAAAGAAGAAAGTTTCACTGAACATTTACAGAGTGGATTCTGCACTATTCATATATTATTTGTTTACCCATTTGTGTTCAAATATTAGTACTGGCAGCTAGTGCTGTTCATGTAGGTGATAGGGCTAGTGTGAGAGGATTTCGGCTAGAGATTTTTTTCTAAATCTCTCCTTACTAGACTTTCACCTACATTCTACTCTACCACCGTTGATTTTTAATCCTTTTACATTTTTCATAGTATTGCATAAAAACCTGCTTTATTGTCAATTATCTGCTCTGTTTCAGGACCGCTTGGAGCACCTACGAAAAGAATGTGGCCCGCACATGGCAGCTGTGGCACGAGACTCGGTAGAAGGCATATGTAGCAAAATCTACCACTTCTCTCAGGATTATGTCAAGAGGATTCATGATAAGCACTTGACATTGCTACGTGAAGCCAATATACCAGGTAATATGTTTACTCTTTAACACCTTGGAAATATAAGGTTGCAAATTGCTATGCCTTGGGCTATTGGCAGGAGTTGGCCTTATAATAAAGTAAAGTTCCACCCAAAAATGGAACTTCCGCTTTAAGTGAAGGTGACCCCCTGAAATGCCACGTTTGGTATGTCCTAGAATACCCTCTTTTGTAGGGGCATCCAGCTCCCACTTCCTCCCTTGGCTCTGCAGCACTGGAAGGAAGATCACCTCTCCCCCCTCCCTCCGTGCAATCTTCTGGGACACTTCACAGGTCCCAGAAGATTGCCCGGCCAATCACAGCACGCAGCTCGCACATGCACAGTGCATTCCCGGCTGTGAAGCCACAGCCGGGCGCCCACAGTCACAATGCCGGTGCCGAGCAGAGGAGGGGAAGAGAAGCGAGGCTTTGTTCGTCCGTCCGCATTGCTGGACCGTAGGACAGGTTAGTGTCCGATTTATTAAAAGTCACTTTTTGTAACTAAGAAAGATAGGGGGCGCTAAATACCATAAAAGTCAAGTGCACTGAATATATATCACTTGTGTTACCAAAAAATGAAAAAATCATAATAATGTCAAATCATAATAGATTACACAATGAAGTGCCCACAATAGTGAAAATAACAATAGTGATTAATTGTCCACATAAAATAAGTGATTGAAGTGGTTGAAGTGATATCTTGCAATATTATCCCAATCTTGTTGCTGTTAGCAAAAGGTTTTCCATCACCAGAAGAAAATAAGAAAGGGAAAACACCTCGAAGTGGTAGATATCTGCTTACCAGATACCAATGACTCCTTTAGTTAAAAAGAGAGTCACTAGCGCTTGCGCAGGATTGTGCCTGCTCACATGGATGGCCGGACTGTGGTTGGTATTATAGGCATGGATCATTCCCGTCACACTCATTCAAGATAGGATAAGGATACATAGGAAACAAAAACAGTCTCCATAGCGTAAAACCATTTATTAAAAAACGTAAACAATAAAAAAGCCAAATGGCCGCTTACATTGGTGGGTGCCTACCCGGCACTGGGGATGCTTGCATGTCAGGGTAACTTCGCAGTCAGAAAAAACCTTCCATGTCTCCTCCACGCTGGCGTGCGTTCCAGCTTACACAGGGGGGCAGCCAAAGGATCCGGATGTTGTAGCGGCAGACGCTTCCCTGAAGACGTTCATAACGAAACGTACGTCGGAGCGGTACGTGGTCACATGTCCTATTGCCTTACAACATCCGGATCCTTTGGCTGCCCCCCTGTGTAAGCTGGAAAGCACGCCAGCGTGGAGGAGACATGGAAGGTTTTTTCTGACTGCGAAGTTACCCTGACATGCAAGCAGCCCCAGTGCCGGGTAGGCACCCACCAATGTAAGCGGCCATTTGGCTTTTTTATTGTTTACTTTTTTTAATAAATGGTTTTACGCTATGGAGACTGTTTTTGTTTCCTATGTATCCTTATCCTATCTTGAATGAGTGTGACGGGAACGATCCATGCCTATAATACCAACCACAGTCCGGCCATCCATGTGAGCAGGCACAATCCTGCGCAAGCGCTAGTGACTCTCTTTTTAACTAAAGGAGTCATTGGTATCTGGTAAGCAGATATCTACCACTTCGAGGTGTTTTCCCTTTCTTATTTTCTTCTGGTGATGGAAAACCTTTTGCTAACAGCAACAAGATTGGGATAATATTGCAAGATATCACTTCAACCACTTCAATCACTTATTTTATGTGGACAATTAATCACTATTGTTATTTTCACTATTGTGGGCACTTCATTGTGTAATCTATTATGATTTGACATTATTATGATTTTTCATTTTTTGGTAACACAAGAGATATATATTCAGTTCACTTGACTTTTATGGTATTTAGCGCCCCCTATCTTTCTTACTTTCCATTTTTTGATTATCTATATTTTTTTGACTATTCAAAAATTGGGGTAGCAGCTCATACCGGTTGTACAACACTTATTTTTCTCTTTATTTATTTAATTTTATTTTTCACTGTTGGGAATGATCTTTTTACTAGTTTTTGTGATTCATATATGTTATCTGGGATTGACACCACTAGCGCGAAGGTTATTACTATTTTCCACTTTTTGTAACTGCTGACTTTTATATGGGTGGAACTCCGATTTAAGAAAGAAGTACCACTAATGTATCATTGTGCTGGATTTAGTAAGTTAAAAGCGTAAATCACATGTATAATGCTCTTTCTTTTTTTCAATTTAACCAGTTGCGGACCAGCCGCCGCAGTTTTACTGCAGCAGGTTGGCTGCGCTGCACAAAATCACGTTATTGTACGTGATCTCGCAAGGTCTGGATAGTAGGCGCGCGCGCCCGCCGCGAGCTCCGTGAGCCTGACCGCGGGTCCCGCGGATTTGATTTGGAGAGGAAGAATGGGGAAATGCTGATGTAAACAAACATTTCCCCGTTCTGCCTAGTGACAGGACACTGATCACAGCTCCCTGAAATCGGGAGCGGTGATCAGTGTCGTGTCACACATAGCCCCCCCCCCCACAGTTAGAATCGCTCCCTAGGACACACTTAACCCCTGCAGCGCCCCCTCCTGGTTAACCCCTTCACTGCCAGTCACATTTACACAGTAATCAGTGCATTTTTAATCGTACTGATCGCTGTATAAATGTGAATGGTCCCAAAATGGCGCCAAAAGTGTCCGATGTGTCCGCCATAATGTTGCAGTCACGATAAAAATCGCTGATCGCCGCCATTACTAATAAAAAATTAATAATGATAAAAATGCTATAAATCTATCCCCTATTTTGTAGACGCAATAACTTTTGCGCAAACCAATCAAAATACGCTTATTGCGATTTTTTTATTTATTTATTTATTTATTTTTTTTACCAAAAATATGTAGAAGAATACATATCGGCCTAAACTGAGGGAAAAAAATGTTTTTTTTTATATATTTTTTGGGGATATTTATTATAGCAAAAAGTAAAAAATATTGCTTTTTTTTTTTTCAAAATTGTCGCTCTTTTTTTGTTTATAGCGCAAAAAAAACCCGCAGAGATGATCAAATATCACCAAAAGAAAGCTCTATTTGTGGGGAAAAAAGGACGTCAATTTTGTTTGGGTACAATGTCGCACGACCGCGCAATTGTCAGTTAAAGCGACGCAATGCCGAATCGCAAAAAACGCTCTGGTCAGGAAGGGGGTAAATTCTTCCGGGGGTGAAGCGGTTAAATAAAAAATACTGCATGTACCCTTTAGCCCCACAGGCTGTAATAGATTGAAACCAACCTGTACATTTGTTGGAGAGATAGAAATCAATTACAGCCTATGAGGCTGCAGGGTGCTTACAATAGGTCCGCAGCGATTACTTTTGTATGGACACCCAATCGCTGATTTTCAGGAGAGCATGCAGCAGTCTTTGCTTCAGTAGATGTGAATTTTTGCTCAGAAAAAGGTGTAGTAGGATGAGATAAAGGGTGCTTTTTAGTGTTTATACATGGACGTATATCTTTAACCACTTCAGCCCCAGAAGAATTTACCTCCTTCCTGACCAGAGCACTTTTTGCAATTCGGCACTGCGTCGCTTTAACTGACAATTGCGCGGTCGTGCGACGCTGTACCCAAACAAAATTGACGTCCTTTTTTTTCCCACGAATAGAGCTTTCTTTTGGTGGTATTTGATCGCCTCTGCGGTTTTTATTTTTTTGCGCTATAAACAAGATAAGAGCGACAATTTTGAAAAAACACATTATTTTTTACTTTTTGCTATAATAAATATCCCCCAAAAATATATAAAAAAAACAATTTTTTCCCTCAATTTAGGCTGATATGTATTCTACATATTTTTGGTAAAAAAAAAATCGCAATAGGCGTATATTGATTAGTTTGCACAAAAGTTAAGTTATAGCGTCAACAAAATAGGGGATAGATTTATAGCATTTTTATTTATTTATTTATTTTTTTTACTAGTAATGGTGGCGATCTACGATTTTTATCATGACTGCGACATTATGGCGCACACATTGGACACTTTTGACACATTTTTGGAACCATTGGCGATTAAAAATGCATTGATTACTGTAAAAATGTTACTGGCAGTGAAGGGGTTAACGCTAGGGGGCGGTGGAGGGGTTAACTGTGTTCCCTGGGAGGTGATTCTAACTGAAGGGGGAGGGGACTGACTAGAGGAACTGACAGATCGTGGTTCCTAGTTAATAGGAACACATGATCTGTCAGAACA